>JAVLUX010000007.1:32247500-33447500 GCA_032164185.1 Moxostoma hubbsi | reverse complement strand
CCTGTGCTTGGGCTTATTCAGAACAGGAAGTACTTTAGAATTGATAAAATGGGGGACAGGGACTCGTACATTTTATTCAAAGCCACTTGAAGACGTGCGATATCTCTGTGAATCACAAAAGGCTGTGCTTAATAAGTAAATATATAGAATGCGCAGCACCAGCGCGTTAGTAAATGGTTCTGCTCTGTTGACACACACAGGATGGTTACGCACTCGCAGCTATTTTTAGCCTTCACAGCGGTGCGCAATATTTGAGCACTATTCAAGAACAGCATCTCAGATGTAGATGCTCAATAGTTCGGTTCACGTAAAATATGCATTAACCCTCTAGGGTCGACGGACACGCCGGCGTGTCCTGCTGGATAGCGGAAACAAAATCAAATTCTCTGTCATTATGGGGCATACAGATAAGTGTAAGACATCATCAGAGACTGTAAAGGGTCTACTTTTATTTGTGTACACTCACAATTACAACAAAACCTTGTGCTTTTGTAAAATAAAGAAAATAATAAGGGTGAGCTTTCAGCAGTCTCTGTGTCAACTGAATCTCAGCGAATACGTATCAAACAAACATGAAACGTGTCTAAAGAAAACTTAATGTCTACTTTTAAATAAAAAAATTCTAGTTTAAAACAAACATTCTCCTGCAGTGTAATCTGTATGTAACAAAGCAATGTACAATTTCTCCTGGCTCAGCTAATTATCCCTAATGTGATCACACCCACGGGCAGAGGGCGCGATTCATACGGTAATGTGCTGAGGCGATCAATGCAAATGGTGAACGCCTCGACTGTGCCTTAAAAACATCAAGTTCATTCACTTTTCTGCGTCTTTGAAAGACAGCATGATACACAAGTGAGAAAGCTCCAGGATTGTAAGGAAAAGTTAACATTTTCCTCAGAAGAAGAGTGGGACTCCGATGAACATTTGCATTTTGAAGAGAGACTTGATCCAGCCGAGGATACAATTTCGGACAAGTCATTTAGTTTTACTTACATATAAGTTGACTTGCTATTTTATATAAACATGTACATATTTTACAAGTGGGACTGTTTCCAGACTTGCCAGCCAGGATTCAGAGTATTGAAATATGTCCTAATAGGCAAGTTTTAGTTACATTTAAATGTTGTTTCGGCTAAAGCAGGTATTTACATTGTATGCTGTATGATAAAAATATGATGTCATATCATAAAATATATCTAAACATTTATTTTATTTTTATAAGTAGTGTTTACGCTGCCTCATTATCATCAACGAAGCTTGTCTGTTTGGGTATAAATGTGTCAAATGTGATGTAAATATGCCCATATTAGAAAACCACCATCTTATAATGATTTCTGAAGGATCATGTGACACTGAAGACTGCAGTAATGATGCTGAAAATTCAGCTTTGATCACAAGTTGCATTTTACAATATATTCAAATAGAAAACTGTTCTTTTAAATTGTAAAAAGAGTTCACAATATCAATGTTTTACTGTATTTTGGATCAAATAAATGATCTTGGTGAGCAGAAGAGACTTCTTTTAAACGGTAGTGTAGGTCTAAATTTAAGTAAGGTCTTTATGTAAAGAAAATATATAGTCAGATTACTTCTTTTAACTTAAAACTTGATTTGGATCATTAAGTCTCCTCACATTCATTCTCTTTCTGTCACATTCCTCATTGATAGGCCCAGGGGAGGGGTCTTTTGTCTCCTCAGGTGTGACTCACATCAATATTCATGATCATTCACGCCTCCTCGCATATGACCTTTCTAAAACTAAAATTGTCTTACAAAAGTTAAATGACTAAATTGTTTAGTATGAATGAGTGATCAGGATGGTTTTCACATGATTTTGTAGCAAAAACTCTAGGCTACAAGATCCAGTTCTGAAAAGGCTTGTGGACAAATGTTTAGTATGTGTTATATGGCCTTATTTCAATGGCTTAAAATATATATTTTTTCAAAAACCATGCATAAACATTATTTTCTCAAAAATACAAACATGTACACACATGTTGCTCACATATTATTGTAGCACTGTTTGTGCTGAATACAGTGTTATCAGACTTTAGCCATTTATATGTTTTTAAGCAACTGAATAAAGCACAAATGTCAAGGTATGTCAAAACTTCTCCAGGGCCCAAAACACCCTCGGACCCAAGAGGGTTAAGAATGGCATATTAAGAAACATTTGACCAGAATTTGAATAAGAAGCGAATTAAACTACTGTGAACTTCACTACAAACAGACACATACTGGACTTCCTGGAGAGTTTAGAAAGTCAAAATAAAAGCGTAAGGGTTTAAAAAGTGCATGATTTAAAAGTCTGTTGGATAATTTTAGACTTTTAAAATTAAAAGTCAATAATATTAATAACATTATTATTATTATTGTAACCATTTTATTTTGTGTTTTACAATTTATTACAATATGTACAAGCAGTTATTAAAACTGCCTTTCGAATGTTGTACTTCTCCAACCAATGTTATTAACCTCATAAATATGCAAATAAAACCATTAAATGGATAGTTAGTTCACCCAAAAATTTCATATTTTATTCACCATCAAATGTTGTTCCAAACCCGTTTGGACTTTCTATTTTTTTGTGGAACAAACAGAAAATGCTAGCCTCAGTAACCATTCACTTTCATTGCATCTTTCTTGCATACAAAGACAGTGATCGGTGACTAACATTTTTCCTAACATCTCCTTTTGTGTTTTCTGGGTGAATTACTAACTATTAAATTACATATCCCAAGTCATAGGAGTTATCATTGTTATCACGCTAACAAACTGTGGCCTCATTAGCTGGGTGGCTCTGGAAAGTGTCACTCTTACACTTTCCAGAGCCATCCAGTTGATGTGGCACACAGTGATATCATGGTTTGGCACACGGGTGCGCAGTAGGGAATTTATGAGGAAATGACCTAGTGAACAGACCACTGCATCATTTATGTGAAACCATACCAGCAACATGATAAGGTGGAAAAGAGAAGGAGAGAAAACCAGCAAGACAGAAAATACTAAGTTGCAGTCCTATAGCAGCAGAATAGAAAAATAATACACAGCCAGCTCCGTGAAAGGACTAGAGCAATGTTAACAAAAGTAAAACATTTGCTTTAACTGAAATAAAAACTGAAAAAAGAAAAAGAAAGAAATGCAACTATACTAAGAATGGCACCCAATTTGTGGTGCTACAGAGCGTTTTCTGAAGTTTTGGATTTTAGTGGAAGAAAATGCCATTAAAGTGTGAATGAGAGGCGTAAATGCAGCAAAATCAATACGTTTTCATCCGAAACATAAAAAGCACAAAAGTTTTTTTCATAAACACATTTTCATAATTCCAAACTAACTAAAATAAAATCGGTGATCACAAATTAATTTTTTATTTTTTTTTACTAAGTAGTATAAACCTTTACAACCTGCCTTTATTAAACATGAAAATTCCACTAGATAGTGATAACACTAGACATCCCTGAGAAATGTTAATATGCTGTTAAACATATTTGAATGACCTCTGTTAACATATTAACTTTGTTGGCCCTAAAATTTTAAAACTAAAGATTCTGAAAAACTAAAACTAACCCAAGTAAAGTATCTAACTAAGAGTGAAAATTAATAAAAAATAAACTAAGTTGAAAAGACAAATTGATAATAAATTAGAAAGAAACTGTCATGAGTCAGGTTTTTCTTCCCTGTTTATTCTCACACACACACTCTCTCTCTCACACACACACACACACCTTATTTTGCTCGTTATGGAATTACTCTCTCTTTCTCTTCTGCTCCGTTCCGCTAACCTCTCTACCCACACCTGTTAGTCATTGCAATCAGCTCTAACGCTGATTTGCTTTGACACCTGTCTCTACTTTTCCCTAAGTGTTCACCCTATATCTGATGTTTGTTCTGGTAGATTCTTGTCGGATTATTGTTGCATGTCACACGTTACATCTCCAGCGACCGTCTTGTCCGTACTTTTTAGTGCTTACCCTTTCTTGTCTCGTTTATCTGGAACAGTCAAGCTTCAAGTTTATGTCCGTGCCCTGCTGCTGCTGCTGCATGTGAACCTCTTCGATTCTATTCCTGACTGAGTCTGCAAACTTCTGCTCTCCAAATCAGCTCCAAGGGAGTCCTGACCTGTTGCTCTTCGTGACAGGAGTCTGCTCTACATTTTGTGTTATTTTCTCCAGCTCTGTGTGCTATAACGACAGACTGCCTTTGTTCATCATTACTTAATTAAAGACTGTTATTTCTGTTATCTCTGCTTTTGGATCGTTCATTTATCGTTGTGACAGAAACACTATATTAAAAATTCTAGACTAGGAATGACAAGCTTCAAACTCATTTTAGCTGGGCCTGTAGCTCCATTTACAGTAGAGAGTGAGTCACTGAGGTCAGGCATGACCACATTAGGATTGACTCTATACTGGAGGCTAATGAGAGACTTCCAGAGTAGACAGGGGAGAGGAGAGAGCGATTGGCTGCTACGGTCAAGCTCCACGGATTCATTCCACTATGCACTCCACACTACTAGGATCCTTTTGATGAGACCGCCTTGCAATTGATCCCTCATCTTCCTTTTCTGCTGAGTTAATTACAGATCCCCTGTGTAGGCATGAGTTAGCAGGGCTTTCCTTTAGTTAAGTCTCATTGGATTTCTAATCACAATCAGAATCGCTACTGACTGGAGAGCTTGTCTCAACCTATTAGCTGTTTGTTTAAGGTAAATTAAAGACCTATTGTGCTTACACAGACTAAACAGGACACGCCATACTGAAGGTCTCCTTCAGACTTGAGGTCGGCACTGTATCTGAAAAAAGCTTTAGAGTTTAACTAATGATCCGATTCATTGAACTGTTCCGGTTACTTTTGACTGCACCGATACAGTCAGGCTCCCTTTATTTGTATCCAGATAGTATCTGGATATTCTTTAGCTTGCATTCAATTGCATTTCCGGAGTGATTCGATAGAGATTGCAGTACATGCTCAAAATGGAACTTCATACGGAATCTGTTGATTACAGGGAAAAATCTGCATAATTCTGCAGAATAGTTTTTTTTTTTTTTTACCTTATGTCGTCATGGCAATGAAGTTGTAAAATTGGCTATAATTTTACACAGAAAAGGTAAGTAAGCGATTTTATCACACTAAATTTATGTTAACATGCATATTGTTTATGTTTTGTGGCTATATTTTTGAAACAGTGAGAATTGTAACGTTTACAGATTGACTTCCATTGTAAGTGCCTCACTGGAACCCAGATTTTTGTTATGATTTAAAGAAAAGGAGGGACAAGCTAAAATAATTTTTTGTGGAAATCAACATTATGCCACAAATGCTGTCGAATGAGAACCCGGAATATTCCTTCAATGTGGTCAGTTCCTCTCTAAATGTGATCTGATTACCAAAAACGCACGCTAATGCCAGATGAAAAGTGGGCATCAGACATTGAGAGGGCCAAGGGCACTTTGGAAAGGCAGGAGGGCTTTGGGAAATGCTCACCTGGAAACGAGGCAGATCGGATGGCTTGAAGTCATTGGGCGAGCAGCCGCACCAATCCACAATATGCTTGTACTGACATTTGCAGCCCAGTTTTCGATTCCAGTTAGTGATACGGAGGTTGTTGTCCAACATGCTCTCACAGTGAGGACTGTTCTCCAACACTGTGTGGAAGAACGACTGGAGATAAAGAGAGAGAGTGAGAATTGGGGAGGAGGATGATAAATAGGGAGGGAGAGACAGAGGTGAAGAGAAAGAGAAGAATATAGATGACTAAGAGGTTGAAACAGGATAATGACATCTGATAAAATGAAGATGGATGTCTAACAGAATGGCCCTGTTAGGAGGTCTACAGTGTTAAATGTGTACATCAGTAAAAAAAAAAGAAAAAAGAAAAAAAAAAAAAGACAATTGCATTTTCAAGCCACAATATCCAGTTTCTCAGCTGTGAATAACTAGGACCCAGACAAGACGAAGAATCCAATATACCATAGCCAAAAAAAACAAACACTAAACTAACACACTGACACAGTCATTTCAAATGAGGAAATACACAATGCATATGAGCAAATAAAACTATGTAAATTCATTCAGATTTTTGAAAATTTACAAAATTTCTCATCGTAAACTTTAAACTTGCACAAATAAGCAAGAAATATTAATGAAATGGCAATCCAAATGAATTATTTAAATCATAATCTTCTTAATATTGTGTTTTGGTGTCTCACCTCTGCAGGTAAGAGCGTATACTTGTAGAAACGCATCATGCTGGTCACCATGTCATCTTGAGAGTTGATGACGTAATCCACGAACATCCGATTAAGCAGAAACCAGTCAGAGCCTCCATCCACAGAAATGCCTTCTGGAATTTTTCTGTCTCCAAGTCGCCACATGTGGGTGTCACACTCAAAGAAAAGCCGGTCCAAGCCCTGTTTTCTGATGAAGCTGTTGGCGATATTTAACAATGCAAATTTAAGGTTGGGCGATATATAGAACATTAACATTATATTCACTTTTCAATTATTTTGCTAGCAACATTGTGAATATTGCAATGATTTTAATGTACATTTTATTTGCCATTTTCTAAAGAGCTTTACATTAGACTAGTTTCACAATCCTTCTTTGTCTCACAACTTGTATGAGAGTTAAGACTGATATGTTTTAATAGCGTCTCTGATTTAAACATAAGTAGCAAAAATGAAATTAGAGTTGGCATATAGTATTACCATTAATCAGTCTGCTTTATAGAATAGACCAATTTTGCCATTACCGTATTTTCCAGAAATAAAGTTGCACCTGACTATAAGTTGCACTGGGTCAAAATCACATTGTTGAGAGAAAAACCCCCCAGATAAGTTGCATCTCTGTATAAGTTGCACTGACAGAGGTTGCATACAGCAGGCAGTATGACCCGGGAGCTGCCGCCCAACTTCCCTTCACCAGTTCAGATGTCACACTCTCTGTGAACTCATCTTCACATTGTATCACTGTATTTTTGGGCTTGTTTAAAACAGGAGAATTTGCTTTAAGTAATCGTGTGTACAGTTTCTCATATTCTGTTTATGTTTCATGAAAGAACAATGGCAAGTAAGCCACATCTGTTTAGAACATCAGTAACTCTATGCTGTGCACAAATAAACCGATTTAGTCTGCAAGTATAACAAAATGCCTGTTGTATTCTATTAATTCATTAACGTTAGCGACTGTCTGTCTGTGGATATTTCAGATATTTGCAACCTTCTTTGCAATGAATTAGTTATCCTGTTCACTGACTGAATATTTTTACTACGAGTGTGATGAAACCTCATTTTGTGGGCATGTGAGGAGTTGCGTTTGTCAGCGGTCTAGAGTTTGTTAGAACAATAATGTTACAAAGTCAAAAAAATATTTAACTGGTTGCATTCAATACTACGACAAAGTATTTTGAATTGGCATCTTTAAAACGCTTCTACTGTCATAATGACTGATGTTTTCATCTGTTTTGGTGTGCGTGTGTTTAACCGATCGATATCAGTTCCATATAAACTACTACGGACTACAAGCTGCAGGACCTTTAGGTGATAAAAAAATAAATAAAAGACATATGGCAACAATTTACAATAAGTTTCTATTCGTTAACATGAATGAATGCATTAGGTATGAACTAAAAATGAACTATGCTTTTTTTTAAAACATTTATTAATCTCGGTTATCAAAATACTACTGTTCATGTTTGCATTCATGTTATCGTATGCAACTTTTAATGTAAAATGTATTAGTATGTGTAGAAAATAACATTAGCAAAGATAATAAATGCTGTAAAAGTGTAGTTCATTGTTAGTTTATGTTATCTACTGTTTAAAATAATATTAACAAATACAACCTTATAGAGCCGCTCAGCGGTGATGTCAATTAAAAGGCAAACCCGGTAGGCTAATTCACCATGGGTTATCTTAGAAAATTTCCCATAGGATTTTATTATGGGGTTCTACAGTTTATGAGTAAAATAAGGTCTGAGGTAAACATTACTTGAAGAAACTTGGACGTTTTGTTCTACAACCTAAATTACACACTGTCACACCTCAAACGTGAATTTTGAAGCCACCATGTTTAAAAAAAAAAACTATGTAGCTAAACAGTTGCTAAATAAGGACTACAAATACCACAAGAATGAGAGTGAAGGTGCCTAACAAAATGGAAAACCATAGTAGTTTTTATCTAGCAACTTGTTAGCAATATACTTTTTAAAAAAAATAATTTTGGGTGGGCCTGGGTAGCACAGCGAGTATTAACTATTGACCCCTGGAGTCACAAGTTCAAATCCAAGGTGTGCGGAGTGACTCCAGCCAGGTGTCCTAAGCAACCAAATTGACCTGGTTGCTGGGGAGGGCAGAGTCACATGGGGTAACCTCCTTGTGGTTGTGATTAGTGGTTCTCGCTCTCAATGGGGCACGTGTAAATTTGTGTGGATCGCGGAGAATAGCATGAGCCTCCACATGCTGGGAGTCTCTCTGTGGTGTCATGCACAAAGAGCACAAATTTGGGAGAAAAGTAGGGAAAAAACATTTTGTGGTATGGGTGTGTAATTTATGTTGTAGAACAAAACATCCAAGTATCTTAGGTGTAATGTTTACCACAGACCTTATTTTACAATTCTCAAGGGAACTCATTGCTCAAAAATGCTAATTCTATTCCTGGACTACAGCAGAAACAGCTCTATTGTAGCAGCACATAACTGTGTGCAGCACATAACTGTTAATCAGAAGGTCACCGGTTCGATCCCCACGGCCACCACCATTGTGTCCTTGAGCAAGACACTTAACTCCAGGTTGCTCCGGGGGGGATTGTCCCTGTAATAAGGGCACTGTAAGTCGCTTTGGATAAAAGCGTCTGCCAAATGCATAAATGTAAATGTGTTACCAAAAATGTGTACAGTAAGTAAATACTGTTGTTCATTGTTATGTTATTATATTGGTGCAAATAAATTAAAATGATAAAAAAAATCTTCTTTATATTAATTTAGTGTGGACAATTAATTACTTTTTAACTACATGTTCACTGTATTTTATGGCTTGCTTAGTATATTTTCAGTCTACTTGGCAGCAGTTACTGTTTGGTTGAAATTTTTAAAACAAGCCATTTCTTTTTAAGCCATTTCAAAGCAAATACATAAATATTGAGATATAAATTTAATATTGTAAAAAATATGGCTGAAAAATGTAAAGAAATACTGTAGATATGGATCTCCCACCCCTTTGCAAATGACAAACTTCATAAGATGCACCATTCAAGTTCTGACCACCATGTGTTTTAGTGTCTTGGACATTGCAAATTATTAGCAAAAATGCACTTCAGCACTCACCGAGCGTTGTCTCTCCCATGGGACTTGATGAAATTCATGTCTCTGTATTTGGACAGGAAGGCCACCAGCTGATCATTGGTCCTAAAATAGAGAATTAAAGAGCATTGGAAGGGAAGACAGAAAATGAGTGAAAGAGAGAGAGAGTAACAGAGAGCCAGCTAATCAGGCTAATGAATCACTGTTTAAATGAGTGCAGAACACAGAGGATTCTGGGAGAGTCCAAGCTCACATACACAGCCAGAATCAGCCCCTAATGCCAGCTGCCCCGTTTAACCGCCTTTCTCAATGCATTGAACGTCTGTGGTTATTTTCCCCAATAGACACTGCTCTCACACTGTTTGTTTTAATGCAGGCTTCAGCATAACTTCCTTAAGATAAGAGGACTCCTCACCTGAGTGTAAGGGGCATTTATAAAGGATGCATTCTTAATTTATGTTTGCCTTATTTTATTGAAGGTGAAGTGTGTAATTTGCCACTAGCGTCACCATTTCCTGGACTCTCATACCGTCTCCTATTAGTTGGACAAATAGTTAGTCCTGTCCCAAACTCAAGCAATTGAACCTTTTCTCATTTCTAGGTTTGGAATGCGGAAGTAAATGATTGCAGGGTAAACTTCAATAGCGGTGGAATGGAAGAACACAGCAAACTTTTGATTACCCGCTTGCTCCAACAGCAAAATAAAAGAAATCCACTATTCCATTTCCAGGACTTTCCACAAAAAGACCCAAATAAAGAGTGCTGGATTACGATACTCAGGAGAGAGAAGATTTTTTCAGTGTCTCCAACACAACAAAGTTTTTCATGTCTTGAATGGTGCAAGCACCCACATCAACACTCAAATTTCTATTACTGACATTCCATTACTGGTAAGTTCACTAAATTATATAACATTTATTATTATATTTTAAATGACTACAGCAATGTTAATTCTAAAGTGGCTTTAAAGTCCTTTATGTTTAGTCTTGATGTCGACAGTGGCAAGCAGCATAGTGGGTCAGGAAACTTTGACAATTCGAAGACTGAGTGTCAAGAGAAATCATATCCAAATTGTTATATGTAAGTGAGGTGAATTTGTTGATGTTTGCATGTGATTTTCAGCCCCATAGTAACCGCTTCGTTGCCCAATTATCACTTTTTATGATGTCATCTCCATACCTACAGCTGCACATGTCAGTTACACACATACTCCATCTCCCTTACAAAAGATGTATCATACCTTCTATTCGCTATTGGCTTTAAAGGGATAGTTCACCCCAAAATGAAAATTCTGCTATCATTTATTTCCTCATGTTGTTCCAAACCCATATGACTTATGCATATGTCTTCTGTGGCAGAGTGTCAGTATCAATTCAATAAGCAAAAGTGAATGGTGACTGAGATTGTGTGATATCACCCGCAGTTTGTTATAAAACCACATTAATGTTTATCAGCTGTGTGAAAATTATCAATGCACACAAATGTCAGTGCACTCTGACCTGCAGTGTCTTTCTGTAGCTTCCTGTAGTCTGCCAATGATCAGTATGAGAAACCATGCATGGCATTTGAAATGAAACCCTGCTCCAGTTTTCAGTGCATGCAGCTGCCAGTCACTCTCTGCGCTGGTGAAACCCAGACCTCAGGCTATTAGCTGTGGCGTATTCTGTAACTGAGCTACCAGTGAGAATTGATTTGAAATCTGACTATTGCATTGCAGTCGAAATTGTGCAATAATAATGAGCATCAGTCAGCATGGGAGAGAGCAGAAAACAAGACAAGTTGTTTCAAATGACGTAGTACCATACTACTCAAACTATTTCTGCAGTACACAGTATACTGTACACTGCATGAAATACCCAATTGACCAGTATAATTTAAGGTCCAAGTGTAATTCATAACAGCAGACTACTCTCACTATTTCTGCAGTATATGGATATGGTAGTAGTTATAGTATGTACATTAGTATGATATTTCGAAAATAAAAAGTACACAAACAGAGCACACTGCGAGGAATAATTTATGCCACAATGAATTACACCCTTCATACCCTTATGAAAATTGAGAGTTAATGGCAAATTTGCAGCAAACTTGCCACAAATTCGCCACTGATCAGCAAAGTAGCGGCAAATTGTCCATTGTTGCCAAAGGTTTGCCAGAGGTTCATCACTACCAGCGAAGAGCTGCAAACATCTGGCAAACATTTATGGCGAATCAAAAGCTAATTTGCATGTGAAAATAAGGAGTGGCAAATGTGCGGCTAGTTTAGTTTAGTAAAATGTTATGTTCCTCCTCTATTTTCTGTTTCTTGACGCATCATTATTAGGGAGTTGGATACGACACTCATGTACTCATACCTGTGCTCATAAAAATGCTCCCTTTACCAAAAACCAATACCATCTGACTGAATGTCATTACGTAAACAATCAGCGCACAAATTCTAATTCACATTATGATCTAGTGAGATAATTTAACTGCAAAAGCTACAATTGAATTAGATAAATATATAGATTACTTTGCATGTGGAGTGAGCTTCAAATGTGAGCTGTATGAAAATTTTTCAGAAGGAAATTGGTACTTTAATTCATCAAAGTGTCATTCAAGTGATCACAAAGTATAGTCAGGACATTACTGATATAAAAAACAGCACCATCACTTTTTGAAAAGTATTTTTTTTCCTCCCCTATTTGGCTTGCCCAATTCCTAATGCGTTTAATCCGGGTGGCAGAGGACGAATCTCAGTTGCCTCCGTGTCTGAGACAGCCAATCCGAGCATCTCATCGCGTAGCTTGTTGAGTGTGTTGCCGCGGAGACCTAGCACATGTGGAGGCTTCACGCTATTATCCGCAGCATACACGCACAACTCTCCAAGCACCCCACCGAGAGCGAGAACCACATAGTGACCACGAGGGGGTTAACCCAACATGATTCTACCCACTCTAACAACGGGGCCAGTTGGTTGATTAGGAAGCCTGACTGGACTCACTCATCATGCCCTGGATTCGAACTGGCGACTCCAGGTGTGGTAGTCAGCGTCTTTACTTGCTGAGCTACCCAAGCCCCCCAAAAAGTCATTTTTGATCAAATCTAGAGAGGCCCCATTTCCCACCTTATACTTGAGTAATCATGCTAAATTGCTAACTTGGTACTCGAAAATCAGCCATTATATTAAACACAGTTGAAAGGTATTTGGTTTGTTAAATGAAGCTTAACATTGTCTTTGTGTTTGTTTTTGAGTTGCCACAGTATGCAATAGACTGGCATGTCTTAAAAGTAAATATTAGGTCAAAAATGGCAAAAACAAAAGCAGCTTTCTCTAGAAACTCATCAGTCAATCATTGTTTTGATGAAAGAAAAATATACAATGGTTGTAATTGCCAAAAAACTGAAGATTTCATACAAAGGTGTACACTACAGTCTTCAAAGACAAAGGACAACTGGCTCTAACAAGGACAGAAAGAGATGTGGAAGGCCAGATGTACAACTAAACAAGAGGATAAGTACATCAGAGTCTCTAGTTTGAGAAACAGACACCTCAAATGTCCTCAGCTGACAGCTTCATTGAACTCTTCCCACTCAACACCAGTTTCATGTACAATAGTAAAGCATAGTCTCAGGGGTGCAGGCCTTATGGGAAGAATTGCAAAGAAAGACACTTTTGAAACAGAAAAACAAAAAGAAAAGGTTAGAGTGGGCAACAAATCACAGACATTGGACAATAAATAGTTGGAAAAGGGTGTTATGGATCTTAACCCCATTTTGTGGGATCAACTAGACTGTAATGTGCATGAGAAGTGCCCGACAAGACAGACACATTTATGGCAAGTGCTACAGGAGGTGTAGGGTGAAAGGTCACCTGAGTATCTGGACAAACTGACAGCTAGAATGCCAAGGATCTGCAAAGCTGTCATTGCTGCATGTTGAGTATTTTTGATGAGAACAGTTTCTGATAGTTCAGAATTTTGTTTTTTTAAAATTGTAATAGTAACTTTTCATGTTATTAATGTCCTGACAATACATTGTGATCAGTTGAATGCACATTGGTGAATAATGAAGTTTGGGATATGCACGACTGCAACATGATAGATCTCTGACTGTCGACGGAGGATCTTCTCCTTAAGTTAAAAGATCTTGGAAGTCACCGAAGAAATCACATACAGAGGTACATTTTAATTTAAGTGCAGTTATAATTGGTATTTTGTGTATGTCAAATTTTTAAGTGTTTGTAGGTAGTAATTTTACTATAAGTATAATTTCCTCTCCTGCCAAAATACTTATTTACTTACACAGGCTTGAGAAAGCCAACATATTGTTTTCCTACTTCAGTTTAGCATGGAATAATTGACGAGAGGTCATCAAATTATTGATGATTATTGCACACCCCGTATTGATGATCACGTTGTGGCTGTTACACCTCAGGTTTGCATACATTTTCAATAATTCGACGTTCGAGACAATCATTCATCTTATACCAAAGCTACTACAACTCAAAACATTTTATGTCATGTTTTCTTCATTTAAACACTTTAGTCTGTCAAACTGCTTTCTTGCACCATGTATTGAGCATTTAATGGTACGTGTCCACTGACGCAGAAGAGATCCGCTAAACGTCGCTCATCACACCAGAGAGCTGTTGCTTTGGGCCGGTGTACAGCAAGTGAGTATCGGCTATAATTGTTTTCAGTCCACGAGCAATAATATAATTTTTTACTATGCACGATTACAGTTGGAAAGATGACAGCATTAATTCAGAATGCCCAAATTATTAAAAAACATTGCTGATTTATCACATTGTTGCTTCCCCTGCCACAGTATCGTCACAATAAATCCAAGTATTATGACATTTATTGACTGTAATCCTTGATCATGCTTATATATACTTCTCTATTTTTGTTAGCATACATGACACCAATCTTTTGGAGTGTTGTGCACCTCACGAGGATGAAAGGAGTAAGGAGAAATTTAGGCGCAGTCATACAGTCTGAAGAAACTGCAAAGTGTCTGTCACAGGTCTGTGTCAAGGGTGAGTGGATTGCTGTAATATAACACATTAGCTAGCCAAGTGCACAATAATGTTTTACAGGACATATATTTACAGGTCTTAATTTTTATTTGTATAGCACTTTTCACATATATTTTCTCATCATTTATAGTATTAAAACTCTTTATATCTGAAGAGTAACAAAGAATCTTTGAGGGGTTAGAAAAGTTCATATGGGAAAACGTTTTACTTTTATACGTTTGAGATTGAACAAATATTTTGCTCTACACTTTTTATTTGGCTCAAACAGGAGTTTGTTGTAATTGATGAGGACGCACCTTTGAGGGACATGTACATATTTTGTATATACTGTAGGGCTGGGCGATATGGCAAAAAATATTATCACAATATTTTTTTCACATCATTTGATATCAATATTTATCACGATATTGAATCATATTTGCACATTTTTTTGAATTTCCAAAAAAAAGAAGAGAAAACAAAATCCTAAAAAGTCGAAATAGTCTTTACAAAACTGCATTGGGGTCACAGACACCGCCAATGCAGTGGTGTTTGAGGAATCTTATATGAAAATATTACAATATTTTCTAGAGATTATCAATTGAGTGCAGTTGGATATGAATGTTATAAGAGGATCTGTTAATTTTGAATCATAATGACAGTATATATATATATATATATATATATATATATATATATATATATATATATATATATATATAAATTATTTTCATATTTCTTTCCATTCAGATATCCAAGAATGGGAGCATAGAAGCCCTTGTGACTGAGGAATGATACTGTATGCTCCAGGCTGCATTTGCACACCATTGCGAGGTTTTAAAGGGTTATCAAGATCAGCTGAACAACCTATGAGCTGCCAACGAATGTTTGACTCACTACACTGCCAGCTCCCCATGCTAAACCAGTAAGCTTTGCTCTTCAAAAAGTCTTTGAGTATGCAGTGGGTGGTCAAGATATATCTGTTCAGCTGCTTCATTAAAGCCAGCGCCATTGATCTGCAGCAGACAACGAGATTCTGTTCAGGGTGCTAGCGACTCAAAGTGGGTGGAATGTCGCTCTGAAAACTGTTTTCTGCGAGGGGCTTCACCAAGAACTCAAGGCTGAACTGACTGAATTCATTACCATGGTTATCAAGTTGGATAACATGCTTCGTAATGCTCCACAGCCCCAGATTCACTCCGCTTCTAAGTCTACAGTCTCAGTACAGACAGGCATCCACTGAATCACCCGAACTTATGCAAGTTGTTTACACCTGTGTGAGGAATGCCAACATCAATGCAACTTTGAAAAACTTTGCTATTACTGTGGTGAACCAGGTCATCTCAATGCTGCATGTCCACACAAGAAATCAAGTTCCCCTGAATCAAGGCTGACAGTGAGTACGACGAAATAGTATCACCTGTCCTTCACAGTTTTCTGTTGACTGTAGAGATCTCCATTGGTGATCATATAAAATATGTTACAGCTTTAGTGGATTCTGGGGCTGCTGTGAATCTCATAAATCAAGAGATTGTACAAGAACTCAATATACCCACCATTCAATGCATTCCAATGATTAATATCACCACAATTTACAACGCTCCCACTGGTACTGGTATAACCCAACAGACTGTTCCCATAACCATCAAGATTGGACTATTTCATGAGAAGAACATTTCACTGTATGTCATAAACTCACCCAATTATGTTCTTATCCTTGGCTGGCCATCCACATTCCTTCTATATCCTGGAACCAAGGTGAGCTCATGAAATGGTCATATTTCTGTCATGAACATTGTCTCAATGTTGCCTTTTCTTACCACCAGCATTGAAAGCCCTGAATTCCAAACAGTATCCATGATTCCTGAGGAGTATGCAGAATTCAATTAAGTTTTTAGTAAAGTCAAAGTTACTCAACTTCCTCCTCAATGTCCATGGGACTGCGCCATTGAACTTCTGCCAAATACAGCTCCACTGAGAAGCAAGGCTTATCCATTGTCACCCCCGAGTACCTAGCTATGGAAACTTACCTCGACCTTCCACAATCAAAGAACTACAGCGATTTCTGGGCTTTGACAATTTCTAATGCCAATTCATCAGAAACTAGTCTCATTGCAGCACCACTCACATCATTGCTCAAGGGAAAACCCAACAAGTTGCCATGGAACGATGCCGCATACCGCAATCTCCCTCAATTCAAGCTTCACGAGCACTCATATACTGAAACACCCCAACCCCAATCTTCCTTTCGCTGTTGAAGTAGACGCTTCTGACTGTGGGATTGGAGCGTTCCTGTCACAAGGAATTACTTTCCATGAAGGCAGCACTCGAAGAGTGGCATCACTGGTTTGAGGGGGCAATCCACCCATTCCAAGTTATCACTGATCACAAGAACCTTGATTACATCAAGGCAGCCAAGAGACTGAATCCACATCAAGCCCAATGGTCATTGTTCTTCACCAGGTTCAATATTACAGTCACTTACTGCCCTGGCAGCAAGAATAGCAAAGCAGATGCACTTTTACGCAGGTATGATCCACCCCACATCCAACCTCAATCCTACCACCATCTGTCATCATTACACCAATTAATTGGGATATCATAAAAGAAATACAACAAGCACAACAGCACGAACCATCACCACCTGACTGCCCCCAACCAAGCACTTTGTATCACATGCTCTACATATGAGAACTATCCAATTGGTGCACAATTCATTGAGCACAGGACACCCTGGTATCCAAAGAACAATCACACTTGTATGCAATCCCTTCTGGTGGCCATCTGTGATTTGTGATGCTACTAACTATGTGAAGTCTTGTCAAGTGTGTGCACAATCTAACACCCCCAGGGAACTGCCACAGGATTACTCCAACCACTGCCAATACCCCAAAGACCATGGTCCCACCTGTCTATCCATTTCATCACCGACATGCCAAACTTCATCGGGCTACACCACCATACTAGTGATTATTGACCGATTCTGTAGACGTGTACCTCTCAAGGGTTTACTCACAGCTATGAAAACGGCTTCTGGATTCCCAGAAGACATTGTGACCGATCGAGGTTCACAGTTCACGTCCCGAGTATGGCAAGCATTCTATAAGCAACTGGACATGAATGTGAGTCTCACCTCAGGCCATCACCCCCAAACCAATGCACAGGTGGAACTTTAAACCAGGAGATTGGCAGATATCTGCAAGATATATGATGGACCTTAGTAACTTATAGTAATAACATGCTTTTGGTTGGAATAAAACATTGCAAGACTCTGTTTTCCACCTGGAAAAATGGGGAGTTCCCCTACAATCTGCCTGGTCTCCTTCCATGTTAACAAAAACTGGTATAATAAATTGTGCTTCTTCACCTCAGATAATGCTAAAAATGCAATTATATCATCTTGTAAAGCTAATGCGCATGCATGTTCTCGAGTTGACTGACAGATGATTTCCGTCACTATAAGGTGATTGGCTATTTTACCTGTAAGGCGGTACTTCCTTTCTACATCTGTTGACCGTTGTCTGCCATTGGGCATTCCACTTTCATTTTAATAGAAGTGGTCCGTCTTTGCTATATAGTCTCTGTTTTGACAAACAGGAAATGTTCATGGAACAATGATGTCTCTTGAATTCACCAACGTACAGTCCTTCAAATGGTCAATAGGTGAATACTTGATTGATATTCATGTAAACATGGTCCAAAATTAACACTTGGCATGCACTAAAATTACTTTTGGCGAGAAAATATAATAAAACTATTCACCAGATGATTGGAAACATTATTAATGCATCATTACACGATTGTCATTAAACGGTGAACAATCAGATGCTTGCTTAATAAAGTGTCATGCAAAATTCAAATCAAACTGCCAACATGAGCCTCATGCATCTACTGTATAAACATATTTAACCTTAGTGCAAAATTTATCATCAGATGTTTATCAATGATGCCTAAATATTTTTTTTTTCCAGAACTCACATAGTCACCAAAATATTATGAGAGGAACAAATTCACCTGTCGTTGTGCTGAGATGCTATTGTCTAAATAGAGAGACAGTACCAATTTATCTTGTGTTCTGAGTATCAGTATAAATCATAGTACATAGAACAATTCATGCATATAAACATGTAACAAATATATATACAAAATAATAAATGTTTTAAAGATATTTGTTGATGGAATATAATGAATTTAAAAAAAATTCAAAAGCTAAAATGCAACCAGTATGATGAAAAATTACAATAGTATAATTGTATCTAGTAGGGTTACCTAGAAGGTTAGAAGTTCCCTTCATAATTATCAGCGTGAGCTAAGAAAGAATTTAAGTTAAATGGACAAGCCAAAGTATTCCTGTTATATCAGTTAGCTAAAACTACCTGAGAGCAGAAATAAAGTAGAAATAGACTGAACAACCTGACACACTTGTCATTTCAGAAAAGTTATGGTGACTTTGCCAACAAGAAAACTCATAAATGTAGTCATGTATAATTTATTTTGTTAGTATTCTTAGTCTTTTTAATTGCTTGATCCAAATAATATTTGCATTTGAACATAGAAAGTTATGAATTAGCACTGTTAAATATCCATCTAAAATGTTTATACTGGATATTATCCTCACCACAAACCCAAATTGGTCAGGGGGCCCTAAAATATTTCTGTGCCTGGGGCCCAAAATTTGGTGCTATGCCCGTGGCTGGGACATCCGAACAGTCATTTGACAACTATGTAGCACACTCCAGTTATGAAAGCTCATTGTTGCATACTGCATGCTGATTCACATATTATTTTTTAAGTAGCTTAAATACAGTATATATTGGAGTATGCAGTGAGTAAGCATTTCGCAATTAATTTCCGAACAGCCATGTGATAGCATACTAAAGTTTGAAATGTTCATTGCTGCATACATCACACTGTTTTACATACTATTTTTAAGTAGATTAAATATAGTGTATACTATGCAGTATGCAAAAAGCAGTATGCTAGTATAACATAACAATCAGATAGCATAATACCATAATACTCTTAATATTTCTGCCATATACTGCAGAAAAAACAAGAGCAGAAAGGAAGTATACCATTCAGAACACAGATTGTTATCTGTCTGTAGAGGTGCTCCATTCCAGAAGAGGGCGCCTCAGAGCCCCAGTGATCACATGGCAAAGGAGAACAACAGAGTGCAGACTTATTGTTTTTCCTCTTTTTCTCTCTTTATGAAAAGGCTATAAAACAGCTGCACTAACATACAAACAGGGTGAGAGAAAAAGAGCAAGATGGTGTGGATAAACAGATGAAAAGAGTCTGCCGCTCCCTGACAAAGCCAGCGTGTAAACAGAGCCTCCGCCCCTGGCGTCTAGGCTCCCCATAGAAGATCAGGCTTTTTGTCAGCCCCTTTCACAAGCATCCATGCAGAAGGACGGACATCAGGAGGGAATTAGAGGGGAAAATAAGCAGCATATTCACAGGCATCCACCAGGCACAGGTACCGCACATCCTTTGCCAACACAGTCATGACATACGGACAAAGCGTTGTGAGAAGTGGTCTGTGCAGTGGTCTTTGAAAAAGCCAAGACTAAAGACTTAACCCCCAGGACCTCTAAAAGTAGGCCTACTGTCATACACAATTAGACAGTAATGGGAGCAAAGCTATGAAGCTCAGTGCAGTTTGCAGTGTCACTGAAATGGTCCTGCAGAGCACAGACTGTGACTTGAGACTGAAGTCATGCTTGTGGTTGAACAAGGTCTGTGGCTTTGTCTCTGCATCTCTTATGCTTTAATTTCCTGTCTAACACTTTGTTTCTATGTCATATGCCATTGGTGGTAGGAGTGAGAGGGCTGTCCCTCTCTGTTATGATTGCCATCTGGGGAAGGATGCCACAGGGCCCCCTAAGGGGGGATTTCACCAGTTGCACCGCCCTAATGACAGCCCTGGGTGTAAACATGGCAAAATTAATCCGTTTTCAAAACCCTATAGTTATATACATTTTGAATGTTGTCTTCAACATGTGTTTTGATAGTCTATTTTCCTAACAGTTTCTGTCTGTGAGATCACAACACACTGCAATGTGTTTCAGCCATGATAGCGGACTGAGAAAGAACTTTCCATTACACCAACCAAACAAGCCAGATCGCACCCCTTAATGGACCGATTTGTCCTTCTGTTTTAGAGAAATTGTATTTCTACACAGTATAATACAAATGATAGCAACTATATCACTGCACCCCCCTCCACACACATTGTCAGGCTACTTATAGCTTGCACCTGAACCCGACTCAGAGATGAAAGAATCATTTTATTTTTCTTTGATGTTCTGCTTTTAAGGGGCTTTGGCTCACAGCAAACATCCCTCTCCGGTCTGGAGGTGTGGCATGTGACGGAGTGATAGAGAGGCAGGATTAACCTTGAATGGCAACATGGGACAGGCCAGAATTCATCACACGGCCGTATCGATCCTGAACACACTGATTTGTGAATGCTGCAGAAAATGACATGGCTGTAATATTGATTGTAGCCAGGGGAGCAGCAGGGTTACTCAACCACTCATCCTGCTCTCATTATAGACTCCAGAGTTATGCACACTAATGGCATTTATCATGATGATAATTCAAATATGCACACACAGCTCGGCTTAGAGACAGAAAAAACACATTGAGTTAAAGAAAATGTGATACTGGATATCTTGAGCAGAGTGTTTCTTTTTTGGTGAAAGACTGTTTGGCGAAGAGTCCTAGAAATTAAGAGAAATAAAAATACTGGGCTAAGGTCATGTCCACACTAATACGTTTTCATTTGAAACGTTTACACCTCTAATCCACACTGGAACTGCGTTTTCCTTCACGGAAACTTTCGAAAATGCGTTCTAGTACTGGATAATTTGTCGATGTTAGGAAACTGAAAACAGTTATGAATATGAAAATGAATTAGTGTGGACGTGGTCTATGGAAACAAAAATATCAGACTTCTCTTTTAAAAAAAGATTAAAAAAAAATTCTACCTTTATCATATTTAGATTCCTCTGGTAGGAGGAAATCTATTGTTATTGGCGGTTTTATTAATATTATTATTATTCTCCTTGCACCCCAATATCTCAAAAAGTCTCTTGTTAAAAATGTTCTAAATTAGCACATTGATACTACTGGCCAAGGGGAACCCCCACTCCAAGAATAGCCCATATTCACCCATAGGTGAATACAGGCCACACCCAAATGTCCCATTTTCAAAATGATGGCATTTCCACCCCATTTGACCAGTTCTTCTGAGACTTGGTGTACATTCCTAATTTCTCAATGGGAATTAAGGACCCATAAGGTCCTGCATGATGGATTTTCCTGTACAGTGAAAATTTGGGAAAACCTACAAAAAATCTTTTTCTCTTGAACCGTAGATCCAATTGACTTGAAATGTGTTACCCATGTGTAGAACTGATGTCTTATAATTTGTTACTTAGCAAAAATGATTACAATACAAAGTGGCTGAAAAGGGCATGTTTATGTAAATGTCCACATTGCCTCAATATATGTGTCAATAAATCAAATGTAATTTTGACTGATGGTTTTTCAAACCTAACTTGCTTTAAGATGACGTCACTCTGAAGTACTGGGTAAAGAATGGCCCATATTCGCCCTTAAGGTGTGCTACAGGCCACGCCTAAGTGTCCCATTTTCAAAATGATGGCATTTACACCCCATTTGTCCAATTATTCTGAAACTTGGTGTACATGCCTCATTTCTCATTGGGAGCAAAAAAGCCTCAAGGACCCATAAGGTCCACCATGATGGATTTTCCTGTACACTGAAAATTTGGGAAAACCAACAAAAATCTTTTTCTCTTGAACCGTAGATCCAATTGACTTTGGTACCTATGTGTAGAATTGATGTCTTTAAATTTTTTACATAGCAAAAATGAATATAATACAAAATGAAAGGAGCGTATTTATGTAAATGTCCACATTTCCTCAATATTAGGTGTCAATAAATCAAATGTCATTTTGACTGATGGTTTTTCAAACCTAACTTGCTTCAACATGAAATCACTTGAGCCATATCTGACAATGCTGGCCAATAGTTATTTATTTATACTGAAACTGAAAGCAGAAATACTTAGCAATGTGAATAGCTAACTTGGCTAAGATGCTGTGCTGGTAAGTGAAGTATCAGAGGTTCAAATTGAGCCACAGCCATAAAGTTTAGTTTAGGATTCAGACAGAAAAACATGTTTTTTAGGATTCCTCCATCAGGAGGGTTTAACCCCAACACTCTACTGATCAATTAATAAATGATTTGCCATTTTGAGGAAGAATTCACATTGCTGCTTGCAGCTATATTTTTTATTTATTTCACTCATGCAAATTTATCAATAAATACTCATTAATACTCAAACTCATCTATCAGTAAAACTATTCAAGATTTTAAAATATGTGATTAGTTATTATTTATTATACAACAGTTCATTCTGGTCCTCTAATCTTATAGGACAAGCGGCGTTCCAAGAGTGCTAATATTTAATATAACAGCAGTGGGGCACTTTACTGTTTGTATCACTCCACTTGCCTGTGTTTGCAGCATCAAGGCTATTTTTTTCCCGGAGTGAAAATATCTGGCTATATTTTGTCTAAAAGTTATCTACAGCCAAATCACAGCTGTGCTGATTTTCAAAACAACAGCATTCTTGCTTGTGTGATATTGCTAAAATATAATTATTACTATACAAGTGATAATTATTAAAAAAATGTTAATCACTATATGTCAATATTATATATACAATTTTGGTCATTTATATTTATAGGCAAATTATTGACCAAACTAAAACCATTGGTATATCCATCATAACATGAAATTGCAGATATGAAAAAACAATGTTTCATTTATAATTAATTTGGTAAATATATTGCATTGTATTAAGTTTATAATAAATCTTTCTGCATGTGATTAAACTATCTGAAAAAAAGTACAATTTTACAAAATGAATTAGTAATGTTCTATCATTATATGTAAAATGTGAGTTTCTATTGTTTAGAACTGCAAAAACAGAAGTGCAAAATAAGCTTTTCCCCCATATATCAATCGTCATGTTACAATATTTATATTTTCATATAATCTTTTCAGTGGTGCAGCGGTTAGCACTGTCGCCTCACAGCAAGAAGGTCGTGGGTTCAAACCCCGGTTGCCCCGGCCTTTCTGTGTGGAGTTTGCATGTTCTCCCCGTGTCTGCGTGGGATCTCTCCGGGTGCTCCACCATCCAAAGACATGCAGGCTAGGTTAATTGGTGTCTCCAAAAATTGCCCTAGGTGTGGATGTGAGTGTGAGTGTGTCTGTCTATGTGTGGCCCTGCGATGGACTGGCGACCTGTCCAGGGTGTACCCTGCCTTTCGCCCAATGTTAGCTGGGATAGGCTCCAGCCCCCCGCGACCCTGTACACAGGATAAGCGGTTGACGATGGATGGATGGATGGATAATCTTTTTATCTTGGATGTATCTTTCTTTGTGGCTCCCTTAGAAATTTGTCATGTAATGTGTTCAACCGATCCAATCAATGTTGGAAATTATTCATTGTTAGAAATGTACCTCTTTGTACATTTTAAAAGTATAATTCTTAAGCAAAACAGTAATCTGATGACAAAATATCGGTATTAGACAATTTTTTTTTATATCAGTGCAATCCTAATGTAAATAAAATGACTGTAATGAGGATTCTGCTCTGAATATCCAAATTTAACATGTTCTTATTTTTCATGTTATTTTGGGGAAATGTGCCTCGTCTTCTGCCACAATACTAGATTATCTAGTTAATTTCTCATATTCAGAATGTCTTTAGTTTACATCAATGCCGTCAACAAGCTCCCATGTAAATTCACAGCCTCTCTGAGTCAATATCTTCAAGGTCCATGTTTTGCTGCGGTGTTGTGGCTTTTGTCAATATTAAAGGGAGTTAATTCTGCATAAACAATACTACAATCTCCACAAGACGCTTACATGTAATCCCTAAACAGTTCTATGAACCGTTAAACTTGTTGACATCAGATCAAACAGCCAATGGTGATCTCAATTACCCATAATCCCCTGTTCAACTAAATTGTTACATTGCTTGGAACTAATCTCCCAACCCCCCACAGCAAGATGCCAGTCAGGTGTTAACTCGATTGTTCTTACAGGCAACAAATAAACTTGAATCGCTCCTGAGAGAAAACAAAGACAAACCAAGCAATGCAAATTACTTCCGCTAATCAATCGAAAGTAGAGTAGAGGGAGCCAATGATAACTCACCTGATTGGATAATCAGCAGCACTAAGGTTGATGAAAAAGTCCCAGGGCCAATCCCGCATGGCCAACAAGTCCTTCATGCTCTGCAAGTACATGGTGAGGAGGCTGGCCCCGCCCCATATCGTAGACATACGCCACGGTGTGACTCGGACATTGGGGTATTGGTTAGCCAAAGCCACCATCTGCCTGTGCAGGTAGTTGGATCGCTGTAAAAAAAAAAAAAAAAAAGAGAGAGAGAAAGGCTCTGGTTAATTTGGAGCTTGAGAACTTTATCTGGGATCAGTCAGTCAAACGTGACCAGCATTATTATGAGATAAACAACATTTGACCATCCACTGAGGGCACCTTGGGAGGGAAAACAGATTGAGTAAAGTGAGTGAAGGCTTTTCAAACAGGCAGTTACATGCAGCGAGGCAGCAGTTTCACGTAACTTATGGCTTTTGCATGCAAGTGTGAAGCATATTCTTTTCAGTGTCTTGATTCCCCCTGAGTTTTCTGTGTGAGGGCACCTTCACACAAGAGTTTTTCCCCATTAATTTTTCCCATAGACATTTAATAAAATACTTCATAAAAGAGTTTTAATGAGGGAATAAACAGAAATCCCATGAAGCATTGCGGATTAGGCAATTTTAAGTTATTGATCTGAAGTATAGAGCAAAATATTCAGATATATGAAAATAGAAACAGTTTGAGAGAGTAGGGAGACGTCATGAGAGTGGGCATACGCTGCAGAGCTTACTGGTGTATCGTTTCCCTTCGGTATCATGGACAGTAGTTCTTCTTCAGAAATTCCACTATTAAACATTTTTTAAAAGTAAAATAAAATAAAATAAAAAAAAAAAAACACAGACTGATTGCTTCAAAAGAAGCATATATTATCGATTAACAACCCTGGAGCTCATAGTACGTCTGTTTGAAAATGTTTATAAGTTATCATTAACAATCAATTCTCCTATAGAGAAGGAATTAAAAGGAATTTTTACTTCCGGAACCAGATTGTTTTGCTTTTTTCTCTTTGGTGACTCTGCTGGCACAGAAATTACACATTTCAGCTTTAACTATGCTGCAATGCACTCTGACGTAAGCAACCGTTGCTAGTGACAATTTCAAAGAGGCTGGTACAGTTTTTTTTCATAAATTCAAATCAACAATATTTCCGCTTTATTTCAAACTGTCCCAGCTCTTTCCACATCCTCAAAACAGTCCTTACACATTCCTGAGCAGTCCAAGCTTTCTCTAGTGTGTAGGCGCCATTACATTACCGCACCTTTAACTCCTCTGCTCTTTTTATGGAGTCATAAAGCTTGTCTCCATGATGATGGACTGATTGAAAAGCGGCTCTTTATCCTGCTCTTTTGAAATTACAAGACAGCATACTCTCCCTACTCATTAAGGGAGGGGGGTTGCATCGTTGTGTGGGTGTCTGTGTGTGCGAACAAACAGCCTTTCATGTTCACACTCTATCACTTGCCACGCTGTGCGAGAAAACGGTGTGAAAGACACTGAAGTATGGCTCTGTAATAATCCTCCATCAAGCTTTTGAAACAGCTTACTGAATGAGTGGAGGGGTTTGGAGCCACTGTTTAACCAGCATCCTCCGGTCTTCTCTCTTGTCTTCACATCCCCCCACTGCTCCTCTTATCCCTTCTAACTATTCCTCTTCTGCTGTCCACTATTTTCAGAAGTCGTACAATAGCATATATGGGAGCATAATGAATTCATTGATGTCTTTTCATATTTGTGTGTGGTGATGACATACATACCTCGTCCACATGGATGTAGTAGAAATGGGATGTGTGGTATATAGCCTTGAAGAGTCGCTGCACCTGTCGAGAGGCCCGTCCATGCACCACCAACATGAAGGCTATTCGCACGGGTACAGCAGGCACGGTCTCCATTGAGTCCTCCTCCCATTGTACATTCATATTCACTTTACCTGCACAAACAACAAACATATTTCCGCTTGTTTCCAATTCTACTTATACAAACTTTTGTAAAGTGTAAATCAAATACATATTAACAATAGTTGGTGCATTAGGAATACTGAAATACAAATTTTATTTATTAATTTTTTGTACAACAATTACAACAATTCTGCCATACACAACCTTATTGTAAAGGTTTATCCATATTTACAAGTAAACTATTGTCTTAGGTTTTGAAATTAACTAATATAAATCAAAAGACAGGGAAGATTTCCTCATTTAACTAGAATTTTCTCAATGTATTATTTTAATATTTTCACATACTGAAACATCCTAAAACTGCTAGTTTTATATAGTTTTTTTTTTTTTACACTCATATAATTATAGTTTATATACTGACCATATTCACACTTGAGTCAAGTTCATATTCAACAATGACCTAAAGCAATATATTTTAGTTATGACCTCAGAATATTGTTGTGGTAACTGAAGAAACATCTCTTGACAAGGACAAATTACCATAGCTGTAGTAGCCCATTTACCAATTACACCCAACATTAAGGTTGTATATTTTAACAATAGTTGATACATAAGGTATTCTGAAATAATGAAGATATTACAATTATAACATATACAACCTTATTGTAAACTGTTAGCAGTATTTAAAATGTAATTTCTTTTTTTAGCTTTTGAAACTGACCGATATAAATATATGTATATATTACTTTTGACTGTTCAGCTGGTTCCTGCCTCCTCCTTGTCCATTTTAAACCCTGTTACAACCAGAATTTTAGTAAGGGTGATGATGTTTAGATTAAAACCCCCTTTATTTTGATACATGACACAAGTGTTGTAGCTTTTTTCCTCATCAGTGGTTGTTAGAATGTCATGCTGTCTAGCTGTTTAGATGTTCAACTTCATAGCGCTTAAAGATAAAAAACTCAGTATAATTCAAATAGGTCACTTAAGTTTTGTGGTCTGCTCTGCAATATCGAGAGAAGCATGATTTAGTAGCGCGATCCCGCTCTGCGCTCTTCTGTCTCTGGAGCACAAATATCAGGAAGTCTGCTGGACTTGTGCGCCCTTGCATGCTCCAGAGAAAGTGTACACAACACTCAAGCATATTTAGCACTTATGAAGCGTCGAACGGAAGATGAATATCATAGAATTTGCTGAAATTTTAAATGCTGTAAAACCCTGTCTAGTCAATCCAATTCTCTCAGTCTCACATGAAGCCCTGCCCACTACGTACACATTGCACACATAGATATTGAAATATTGCGATATACACAATATAGCTAAATCTGTGGATGGACACTTTATATCGCCCAAGGCTGTTTTAAATAAAAGTTTTGTAAAAACCCTAGATAAGACAGACCAAATATTTATTTTAATTAAGAAGATAGATTTACATCATGATGACCAGTGAAATATGTACTTTGAAAATTGAAGGTCTAAATGAAATTGTAAGGAGAAAAAACATGATTTATCCGGATAGAAAATAATTTAAGCAAACATACAAGTAATCAGTTTCAATAGTTTTGTAGTACAAAATACAAATGCCCAAAAATAATACTTTCGACATAAAGTCAATTACTCAAGACCATTAGGCTACAGTGTCAGTTTGGTTCTTTAAGCTCTTCACTGAGTTCTGACCACTTCCTTTCTAAACCTCAGAAAGGTGCATTACAGGCAAAACAATAAACACTATCGGGACAGATTGAGACCAAGTGTGTTCTCAGTGGTCTCAGATGAAACTGATGAGCCTTTGCAACACTTAAAGTGAGCAGAGGGCATCTTGATCCATCTGAGACACTGCTATATTGCCAGCACCCAGAACCGCAGCGGTCCACTACTTGATCACCTATTGGCATATAAGTGTTTCATTGATATCATCTCCACAATGGCTGATAAAAGACACCATTCCAGCCTTTTTTCAGACATACATTCAGTGCTCGCAAATAGCTCGGAGTCGACCACAAGGGCTGAGCCTCGGTCATTTGTGGCTTTCTAAAAACACTCACAGAAAAAATATGTGGCAGTCTGCCTCTCTCTCTATGTCATGGTATAGCCTGCCACTTCTAAAGAAGGGCAAGCTGAATTACTCATTACAGGCCACGAGGTTAATTTTAAGAGCTCGTATGAAATTACACTGTAGGCACTATGTTTTGGCGCAAGGCCATGCTGACTGAAGACACGGGCCAAGAAGGGGGTAATAACTATAATCTGAGAACCGAGCCTGTCGCTACTGTCCCACACTGCACCGGTCTCCCAGACCCTGTGATGGAGACCGGACACTCCTGGCCCCAAATGGGGACCTGGATGACTTTGGTTAGGCGGAGGCTGCGAATGGCATAAGGGTCCTTTAATAAGTGCAATTACAGTACAGCACCTTAACCTCGCAGTGTCCTCTGTCTTTATGGGGTAGACTAACCTGCCCTTCATCTATTCCTGTGTTTCCCGGAGTTCTCAATGAATTTCATTCACCATTCACAACTGCTGGATTGTTTATTACATTTTTTGGCTAATTTTACAATGCTTTCAGCAACAGACAAGGGTGTAATATTCTAAAGGGGCTTCAACATGAATCACATCAGTGTTGGTGAATATATTTAACACTAAGCATTAGTGTTGTTCCTGGTGCATATTGCACTTCTGTCATGTGTTGTAAGGCAGCTTGTCTTGTAGAGTACAAAGCAACAAGACATTTAAAAACAGTCCAACTTGAAGATACTGAATGTTCCATCATTTATTTTCATTTATAAACATTTACTTCATTGTTTCTGAGCATCCAGAGACCTTAAAACTTACCAAGAACGTTTGCATAAACAAGTTCCCTTAATACTTTCTGCAGTGAATCTATCAAAGCCATTGTCAGGACTTTGTTTCTCTTCTCCAAATACAAGGCTGCAATGTAGAGAACTAATGTACTTCTCTACATTGCTTTATATCATTAGTTCTCTACATTGGTGAATAACATTAGAGAGGTATTTCAACTGCAAGGATGTTACAAATTAATAGTAAAACAAAAACAAATAATATCGGCGCATGGCTGATGTTACGAGAGCGGTGGTCAGAGTTACTCAACACAGCGCAAATCTATCCGATCACTTGAATAGCTCATCAGATTTATGTACTCGCCATGACAACAGTATTTACAAGAAAAAAATAACAGTTTTTTCGGCAGTGACGGTGCAAAACACTAAGGGGGTGAACAAATATAACATGTCGCTGAAGGACTTTTGGTGCTAATTTTGGATATATCGCTCGTGCTTTTGAACACATCTCTGGTGTGTGATGTTAAACACCCATGGTGTTTGTTAGTTGTCACAGTGACAACAGAACTGATCTATATCAGAAAATCAAACTGTTACACCCCTTATGTTTAAAAAGTTGAAGTGCCAAAAAGCACATAAAAGCAGCATAAAAGATATCAATAAGACTCCAGTGGTTAAATTTGTCTTCAGAAGTGTTATGATAAGATTGGGTGATAAACAGATCAATATTTAAGTCCTTTTTACTATAAATCTCCACTTTCACATCTGGAAGTTATATGTGGTATTTCAGTATCACACTTGAAAGTGGAGATTTATAGTAAAAAAGCCAAGCCTTAAATATTGATCTGTCTTTCATCCACAGAGCTGAGATATTTGTTCTAAATAATCAGAATTTGTCTTAAGCAGAAACAGCAATTCATATACATCTGGGATGCGAGTAAATTATGAGAAGAAAAAAAAAAACTTTTAGATGAACATCCCCATTAACTAACATTCCAACATTCTTTAAAAATGTTACTTATAAAGCTTATCATATATAATATATATATATATATATATATATATATATAAAAAAAATCATAATCATAAAAATTAATTACAAATTAAGAGTGCGGCCCTCAAGGGTACAAGGATCCAGCTTTGCAGCCCTTGACCTTTCCGAAGTTGAGCAGTTCTGGCTTAGAGGGTGAATAAAATTATGGCAGAATTTTTATTTTATTTCTTTAATACATTTTAAAATGTTTTCAAATCCTTTACGCAGTATTAAACAGATTCACCCCCCACAATCAGCAGAGAAAAAGTGCAAAAAATGTGCAGTTTCCTACCTACACATGACCGACAGCCTGGACCACAATTCGAAACTCATTCATCCAAGAAAGTTCCATTAAAAACCTGCTGTTTGCTTCAAACGTATGTTGCTGCTCTGCTAATTGGCATCATTGTGGCAAACCACTCACATGTTTGCCATCAAAGACTTCGTCGGTTACCACATAATGCGTTTAAAGGTTATAAATATATACAAATGCCATCCATGTGGCTTGGTCGGTCTACTGTATTTGTTGGAAATAGAAGCATTCTGCACCACCCCACCCCCCACACCCTCCGCGTATTCCCAGACTCATGTCTCTGTGGTGATGTCCCTGTCATATCTGTCAAAACCCATTTTAGTTTCTGGAAGCTTCTCTGGGCAGCAGCTCGGAGCCCTGAGCAGATCTGTCACTGTTCTATTTGAACGCATCCATAGCCCTGATTTGTGTGCAGATGACCAAGCACTGCATAATTGCATGAATACTGTATGTTTTCTATAATCAGCTTTGGGAGATGGAAAGAGATAAAAAAGACACTGTATAGCAATTACAAGCATCTAACCTTGTGTGAAAATCCAGAATCTAATTTCCAGCCTTTCTCTGATTGTTTTTACAAGCCCTGTGACTTATAATGCACTTCTTCTATAAATCTCCAAAGACAGAATGGCAATTAATCCATAAAAATCATAATTACTTTGAGCATTATTTATCTTAAATTCCAATAAACCCCAGCTAATGTTTCCCTCCATGCCAGTTAAGGCTGGGTGATACACTGAATATTCACCATATATTTGTATTGATTTTGCTGGCGATATAAAATTAAGCAACATTGTGAATATCTCAATGATTTTAATGCGCTTTTTGTATCAGACTACTTTTGCGATCCTTTATTGCTTCGTGACTTACAAATATGAGAGCATAGAGATAAATGTTTTAGTAGCATATCAGAGTTAAACTTAGTAGCAAAAAAAAAAATTCAATTTCATGAATCAGTTCAAACTATCCGTTTCAATGAATCGATTCATAACTCTCAAAGATTCAATGATTTGCTTGTGTGTGTGTGTTTTTTTTTTTTAATTTTTTAAATGCATGGCATTTTTTATGTATTAAATTGTTAAAGTGAAAATATATGAATATATTAATTTCTTATGTATTTAGATTTACTTTTTTCAAAATACATATATATCAAGATATATATCAAATATTGTTAAAAATAAATAAATTGAGAGATATATAGCTATAATCACCTAGCCCTAATTCCAATGCAAGATGATGATTATTATCTGTCCTTATCCATATTGAAATTGCTTTGCTCCAATAGCAAATGACATCGAGTTTACACTGAATATGCTGTTTAAAAGGGAGTGTACTCACCCTCTAAGGGGCAGTAACGAGTGACCTTCTCAGGCATGAGCTGCCGTTCTTTGTGACGGCAATAAACTTCAGCTATCTGCTGCCGGCATTCCTTGGTCTTTGCACGAGAAAGTGCGGAGATGGCCTCTTTGCCGCTGATCTCGCATTTGGGTGGCTGGTCGTACTTGATGTCTGTGGTGGGCATGGCCGATCTCTTGGTCTGCTGGAAGTGGTGCCTGTGCTGCTGGGACTGCTGTGGGCGGAGTGTCGGATTGACCCTCTGGTGAAGCTCTGTCCGTGTCTGATTGTACATGCCTTTGTTGTGAGCATACTGAATAACTTCATTGGAGTTCTTGCTCAGGCTTGGCTGTACTTGGGCCTTCTCAAGCAGGCTTTGTTTGTGCTTGCCGGGCACTTGTCTCTGCGTCTGGGATCGCACCCCAAAATTACTGTTGTCTATATTCTCAAAGTCTTTAGGAACGGAATTCTCATTGTTGCTGTCCACGCGGACTTTCTCCTTGGGCCGGTGCGAGTAGTAGCCATCCTGGAAGATAAAGACAAAACATCAGTGGCTGCTACCATGACAACGCCAATATCATACCAGTTCAGATAACACACAGCAGTGTTTAAACAGAACAAAAGGTATTTCTTTATTTGCTGCATCATTTTCGGTAAGATAAAAACTTCTGTATTTACAAATGTGTACATTACTTAAATAATATTATTCACGTGGAAAACAAAGTGTTTTTATTAAGTGTATGTGCTTGGTTGCTTTATAATTTGTACGTTTTAATGGAAATTCACCACCTCATAGTATTGTGACAAATTGTTTAGAAAGTAAATTAAAAGTAATGAGTAATGGGATTACTTTTTCCATGAAGTAAAGTTCTCAGTAGTGGTATCATGATGGATCACGATGTATTGAATCATGACATATGAATTGTGATGTGTATCATATAGAGGTAGGTATAGGACAATACCCAGCCCTAGACTAGAGCTCAGTGTTGAGCAAAAGTATAAACATTTTCAGAAGAGTATGTAACTTTATCAGACTGCATCCACACAGTAATTCACGGTGCACATGATCTCGTATGGGCCATTTCACATACTTTTGCATTTCCATTACAGATTTATTCCAAGTGTCACTGTCGATGAAATAAACCACAACTGACAATGGTGTGTAACAGGAAGGGAAGTTGAGCTGATTGCAGGAGACATGATTCTTGAACTGTAAAAGTTTTAAGAGGGGAACTACCCAAAGACCTCTGACATAAGACAGCACAACTGCTCACTTTTCCCAACTCTTTCTTCCCACCAATTACTGTGTTGGGGTTGGAAGCAGGGCTCAACAATACGGATGGTGTGTAAGAACATTTCTTGCCAGTTGACAGAACTGCATTACTTGCCCTATCAGGCCATTGCTACCGTGTCTTACGTCCACTGATCATGTACATATGTTTTTATGCCTAGCATACATAACCATTTGATTTTCTGGAATGTATTATACATTGTTGTTGTGATATAAATACTCTCACTGAGCACTTTATTAGTAACACTATGGTCCTCAAAGTTCCCGACTATTCTCCGTTGACCTCTCTCATCAACAAGGCGTTTCCATCCACAGAACTGCCCATCACTAGATGTATTTTGTTTTTGGCACCATTCTGAGTAAACACTAGAGATTGTTGTGTATGAAAATCCCAGGAGAACAGCAGTTACAGAAATACTCAAACCAGCCCATCTGGCACCAACAATCATGCTGGTGTCAAAATCACGAAGATCACATTTTCCCCCATTCTGATGGTTGGTGTGAACATTAACTCATGCTGCTGACCCATATCTGTATGATTTTATGGATTGCTGCCACACGATTGGCTGATTAGATAATTGCATGAATAAGGTGTACAGGTCTTCCTAATAAAGTGCTCAGTGTCACCAAAGAAACGCCATCTAGCTGTCAAACATAGAAGAATGACTCTGGTCTTGAAAGCATCAAACAAATCAGTATTGTTTTGCACCATATAACAATTTCTCATAGTAATTAATATCTTAAGTATACAAATTCACTATCATGGAGTTACATTATAGTTGTATTGTTTCCAGCTATTATTGCAAATTAAAATCTTAGTCAATTATATAGAAAAACATTTGGGGGTTAAAGAAAATGTAATGTTAAAAATATAAATGTATTTTTTGAAAGATAAAAAATACATAGTTTTAAAAACATAATGTTTTTGCAGTGGGGCCCTGCCAATATTTTCACTCATTGGACCAGCACAAAATATCTTGGAATCATCAATATTTTTGAGCAAAGGATGCGTAACAGTAGACGGCAAGAGAAACATCAATAGAAGGAAACGGAGACAAAACAGAGAAAATCAGAGAGAAGGAGACGAGGACAGGAAGCAAGAGGTGCAACTCCCATTTCCTCGCTGTTATGGTGCAATTTGTCTACAGAACATTCATTAAAGCTTGTTTGTGAGCTCGCAGAGTGCATTATTTGTGAGGGAAAACTTTAGAAGACAAATCCCTCTCATGTCAGCTGCACTTTGGCATCTAAAAGGCTCCCGTTTAGAGCTCACTCCACTCGCGTCTGCTCCTCCAGGAGCTTTCAGGAGGAAATTACAGTGCCTGGGATTAATAGCTTGAGCAACCACAGGAGGTAAGTTAGGCTGCCGCAGAGAAGACTATCGATTGCTTGCAAAAATATGTCATTTCCCAAGGTGCTCTGGGAGCCCTCCTCTGAACCACCGAGCACCCTGGCAGTCACAGGCCTTCTCTCGTCTCTTTCCAGAGGAGAAGGATCTCCTCTCTCTTGCATCATCCATCACAGAAATGTGGGAGCTGCACACTCGTTTATCAGGCACACTTTTATCTGGATCTTTTTCAGTCTCTCTGATTAGGAGGAATGTCCAGAGCCACACGGACACTGAAACACATAGGGGCGTATTCACTACACGGTTGCGCTACTTTTGTGCACAGTATTTCAGCGCAAAAACCTGTCTTAATCAATAGTCATTCTTTTCAGAGTGAAAACACATCCTTTCTATGTAAATTAGACTAAGTACAGATTGCGCCTTATTCACAAGACTCAAAGCTATTGATTAATGCAATTAAAGGGTCGGTCACAGAATTTTGTACTATGCTCCATATCTAAAGTTCAAGTTTGGTTAACTCTGAATCACGAATCCATATGACTAGAGGACACGTGACCAGTAGAAGACTGAAACTTATACGTTGACCTATTGGCTCAATACATATTTTAAAGCTGTGTGATTTATTGTTGCAAGAAAGTGAGTAGACAATATATTGATTTTTTTTAAATAAAATATTATGTTATTTGCGATGTATTATTAACTTACACCAGAAGCCCTCCCACATGATATCTTATCCTGTTCCGTTGCGTTGTCCAAAAAGAATTCACATGCATTAAGCCTAGTGTGACCGCCCTTTAACGCGTGCATTCAGAATGTTTTATGGGCTTTTGTGCATTACCTGATTTGCATGATTCCTTTAACAAACTGGGCACTAAAACAACAAATAAACTGCGCTATCAGCGGGCAAATATAATTCTTAGTGAATTTCCCCCATATAGTCGTGCTTTCTCCCAATCACACCTGAACACACTCACTTCCTTTCACCAGGCTTCAGTCCAACAGACACCATTCATGTGGACAGGTACAGGTATGAGAGAAGACGCCCATGTACACAACAGTCCGGAACTGTCCGAGACTGGAATACAGCTTTATATGTTCTTTCAAAGCCTCATGTGAGAGACTGTTTGACAACTAGCTATATGTAACTGTACACCTTAATGGTTAAAATGAAAGAATAAGGGTTCGGGTGGGGAGGACATACATGAAATTTAAAACCAATAACACGCCCTAATCTGACCTCATTTTCCACTGGCTTTATAGTCCAGAAACTACATGGAAATAATACAATTATATTTTCAAGAAACGTTTTTATCCCATCAGAGCGTATCTGTGATCCTTCCCGTGAACCATGAAATACATACAGTACACGGAGGGGTTCAAAAGTCATTTTCTATTTTGCAGATTTCTAAAACCGTTTCCCCCACTACAAATTATATTAGCATTACATGGCATGTCCCCTTTTACTTCGATGACAGCATGCACTCTTGAACCCCAATTCAAACCCCACTGTAAAAAAGATAAAGACAAAGATGATAAAAATAAAGACAGTAGAGAGGAGACAGGTAATTATTGGTGTGGGAGACAGGACACTGACCAAATGCCTTTCCCGCATGAGCACTAAAGTGCAACATGTCCAGAGCATGTGTGCCACACACAAGACAGCACTTTAATCAGTGTTGGATTTGCCACTTGAATTTATGAATTTGAATTCAGGAAGCAAATTCCATGTGTTCAAATATTGTCCCTAGATGTCATGTAGTAGTAATAGCAGCAGTAGCAGCATACCAACAGAAGCTTGAGAAACTACTGGGACCAACAGAAGCTTGAGAAACTACTGGGACCAACAGAAGCTTGAGAAACTACTGGGACTAAATGGAAAAACTATAACTCAACTATTAGAAGTGTCATAAAATACTTCAGCTCTAATAAATACATTTTCTAATTCTTGCAATCAACATTTTTAATCTAGTTGACTACACTGGCTCTTTGGTTGAAATTATAGTTCCTCTTATGGAAAAACAAAACCTAAAGATCACCCTTTGATTGAGCTTCTAGTCCACTCAGAGGCCGAGAGATTCTATGAAATAATGGGGGAAGTGCATGAACCGAAAATTAGACTGACTGTTTATAGGTGAGTACATCTGCGAGTACAATTTCTGGCTTTTGAAAAGTGTAGGCAAAAGCCCAAAAATGCTCCAGAGTTGAAGAGGTTAAGTCATTTTATACCAGATACAGATATATACAAGCTTTAAACAGATATATAAATACATTTAATACACATATACTCAATATACTAAATAATTTCAAAAAGCTGAAAAATATTGATATATTCTAGTTTTAGCTTTACTCTCTGCCATAGTTCAGGCAACCCACACAATTGGTCTAAAATGTAGTTTAGCACACGCCTAAAATGTAATACCACACAGTTTGCTTCAACAAAATGTATAATTGATCATTATCTAATAAACTTGATAATGCTAAAAAAAATAAAAACTTAATTAAAAGGTGCAAGTCTATTTCTTGTTGTCCTGTGTTCATAAACTGTAACAGGCCCCAAACCCAGACATCAATTTCAATCTATTTCTAACCATATGTAACACCTAACAGTTTGCTTCTCCCAGCAGAAGATCAGCAAAGTTTACTTCACCCTTTGCTCCAGGGTTGCAGAGGTCACCTTCCTAGGGGCTGCCCTTTACCTGACCTCACTCCCTAAGTGGCTGAGCAGGGTCACTTTGGGATGATTCACATAGAGCTCCTACAGGACGGGGGTGGGAAGAGGGTCAGGAGGGATGGTCCCATGTGGAGAGTAGACACAGAAGATGAGCTTGTGAGCTAGTTATGGTATGCAGCATGGACACTGAAACCCAACTCTGACCTTTCCTAAACGACAGAGAGCAGCTCCATCAATCACCGTGACTGTCTACAGGCTACTCAATCAAACTGAACCAATGCCAGTGATCCATATCGAATCCTCATATACAGCGTGCGCATGCACTCCTGAATCTTAATAAAAACAGACTGAGCAGAAAGTAAACATGTAACAGCTTTAAGGAAATGGAGGGAAATGCGATTCATAGTCATAAAAATAATGTCACATTGGAAAAAATATTAAGGGTCCTAAAATTAGGCTTCCTTTTCTTTGCAAAGTAACATTTATTTTTTATTTTGGGGTGAAACGGGGCTTTTTATATTTAAAATATGTTTTTGTGAGATGCAACACATTATGTAATAATAAATATTTCAAACAGTAGTATGCTTCGTTGCTATGACCTCATCACGTTGCATTCAGAGCGTGACAGCAGTTATCATTTTGGAATTATGGTTATTTAGCATATTATCCTATTTTTAATTCAATTTTGTGTAAAATGCGTTCACTTTTGGAAGTCAGATCAAATAACGAGTCAAGAAAGATATCTAAAAAGTCACGACTGATATTAGGTCCATCTCCGATCCATTCGTCACACTGGAAATGGAGTCAACTTGAGTGCACTGCATTGGGATACAGTACTCAGAGCAGTGGGCTCCATTGCAGTGCATTCTGCGCTTTATACGCGTTAAATATTTCTCTCATCTGCAACGAGATCTTTTTGGATTGCCTGTTCTTCGTGTGAATATGGAGGAAGCCATTCTTATCTTCTCTACTGAATCTTTGTAGCGCGGACACGTCATCCAGGCTTCCCTCTATTATAATTGAATAGACCTCATCTTTATTGCAACAGTGGCAGTTATTTTAAAATCTATAATTGTGTTTAGGCTACTACTTTTTCATAAAAAAAAAAAAATACTATAAAATTGATTAATTTTTTAGAAAGACAATCTACATTGACCTTATATATGGCATTGTTCTGTAAATATAAGGGGAAGTACATTAAGGCCTTTAAAGTCTGGACCTCAAAGACTTATGGAAAAATTATGGACAATTTGTCTTCCTATGCTCTGTTCTGTTTGAATTATGTTTGATATTAAGAAATAAACTAGATAATAAATATAATTTGCTCATAAAAATAAATAGGCTCACCACCTTTTAATAGTGCATACTTCACAATTAAAGACTTCCTGTATGTTACATACACTTAGACTTGAAAACCATGAACAAAACTATGCAAGAAATATGAAAATGCAATCCAGGCTAGATTAAATACAGGTTACGTTTTTTACTACGTTGAGTCCCTCTTGATGTCTAATGTAAATTCTGGGTCCTGAAGCAAAACCAGTTGAGAACCACTGCTCAATTGCATACTATCCATTTTAGTAAACGCAATAGGTCATCTGTGTATTTCATACCAATGAAATTGTGTAAAGTATGCATGCACTCTATATCCTACAGAAATAGAAGGGTAATATGTTATTATAAAGAGATATCTCAATCACCAAGCCATGTGCTAAATGTTGAACAATGTGTGACAGAACAAGAATTTATGATATGGCGACCAAATCATCAATAGGGAAAAGCCTAGTACAAGACTTTTTCAAGATGGATAAATTGTATAAATCACATGTCCCAACAACTCGACGGTCTTAATAGAATGTCTCTTTAAGCCATGGTATCTCCAAAGATTTCTACCTTACTGTCAGGGTGTTTTTATCTTGTTTGTCACCTTGTGCTGTCTTGCTTGAGGTGGAGGCTGAGCTGAACCAAACTGAATTCAAATTGATTTGGATATTAGGCAGATTGAGTGAAAACTGCCTCTGGGCTTTGATCACCTCTGCAAAGTGACTAGTTATTCTTGACACTGGAAACTGAGGACAGGCAGACAGACAGAACAAAAGAAAGAACTTGTATTTTCCTTTGTTGCATAACCTGGCCTTTTCTTTTAACAGAAGTGTGTAATTTTTTCTCTGTTAAAATACTTACAGTTGTATCTGCATAGTAAGCTGGTATAGCAGTAAGTACGTTATTCGTAGGTTGATTTCCCAGAAAAACGTAAACACTGTGACTCTGTGGTACAATCAAAACATTGCTCTGTTTGTTTGAGCATACCAGAATAGCAACACTGGCTAAACCAATGGTGTGGCTGGGCCGTGACTATAATTGAAGTGTTCTGGAAACCGGTTTGAAACAGTGGCTATGTACGGAATGGAATGCTAGCTTACTACTAACTGAAAACTGTGTAATATCCACTGTATACTGCATATTTAATTTTTTTTTAAAAGTGAAACAGTTAGGAATTATTCCACTATAAACGATTTTAAAAAGTAGTTTGCTACATAGTTGTCACACAACATTTTAAAATTTTGTCACATCGAGTGCATTGCATTGTTAGATACAGTATTCCACACAGTGTCCGCTGTTGTATAATGCAATTGTAGTACTGTAGGTCATCCGGGTATCCTATGCATTGCATACATAAAATACACTGCATAATTAAAGAGTAGCAAGTGTATGCTATTCCAAACATAGGCAGTATCTATTAATCGCAATTACATTTAGCGAAGCTAGTGGCACAGAAATTACATACTTCACATTTAAATAGCATAACCACACAGAAGCCTTGCACTGTCTTTCAAACAAAGCATGCAGTCCTACACACATGCTTTTGAAAACATAACCTTGCAGTACTGGACCCGCATATCTAGAGTCATCTCTCAGGAAATACGCTGTCTCTTTGAGCAGTGTTCTGTACTGTGTGATTCATTGTAATGAAGGGGCCAGTCCTGTAGCCATTCTGCTCACAGCTCTGAGTAGGCTGCTGGGAAAAATAGTGAAAAGCGCTTCCACTGGAGATGACAAATAAGCCCGGCTCTGCGCCCCAGGCGGAGAGGAGCAGGTCTGCATGAGACACTCAGAGCAGACTGTCAGAGCTACGACACCTTCTTCTACATGGCCAACATGAGTCAAAGAAGCCGCCGCAAAACCACAACAAGGATATTACATTAGAGAAGGCAGTGTCAGAGAGAGGGAGGATACAAGGCAGAAAGTGAGAAAGAGAGAACAGGCAAGAGGAGAGAGAAAAATAAAAACAGGAGAGAGATAACATGTAACATGTATGCAATAGGAAGCTGAAAAAGAGTTTCTTCAGTGGTTCCAGGTCAATTCAAAGTTAGAGCAGCATGTTAAGGCTAATCAAAGCACTACATCTTTCATAGGTGTCACAAAGTAAATTTTCTCCCTGACAGAACCATGGGGGTTTGAACCATTTTTGAACGGTCACTAAATAAAAGTCACTTACTTTCCAATATGGGATGTGAAATTTTTTTAAATGGTACAATGCAAATATTTACGAATTAAGCATGAAAGCAAAGTTAAATGTTTAATTGCTTATTTAATGCAGTGAATACAAAATTGAATAAATCGATTATCATAACTATAATAACACCCAATGTGTTATTTGTAGACAGTTGTAGCACCAATTTATCTTACTATATACAGAAAAAAGTCCCAGAAGAACACCCTGGCCTACTTCCTACTATGCTGGCTATATTAACTCTTCAAATTAACAAAAATGTACCTTACTTAAGGTTTATTCTGACACATAACTCAACAGTATAACCTAAATGCCCATTTTGAGATAGAGATAGTTTTATTACAAGGCCCAATTTGCAGAACTCAGAAAACTCCAATAGATTTCTAGACAACTGGAATGCCCAACATTCACAAAGTTCTTTACATCCATTTTGTGTTTATTAAATAGTTTGACTACTTTGATCATGCTTTTAGCTGGCAATAAGAAACTTTAGGATTACTCTCGGGTATGTTTAACACATGTTGGGGAAAACAAAAATTAACAAAAACTGCTATTTCCTAGCAAAAAAAAGAAAAAAGAAAAAAGAACAATTTGAAATTCCAACAATGGTCCATCTCAGCCAAACCAGTCAGAAGGAGTGTGTGTGTGTGTGTGTGTGTGTGTGCGCGCGCGCACACAAAGGATAATAATAGAAACTCTTCTTGAATGTCCATGTTTTTCACATTCCACACATATGGCCACATCAGTGGATTCATCAACCTCGAGTGCAAAAAATTGGCTGTGCCGGATCCTGTCTAACACTTGCTGCTTCACATCCTGTGCCATGTCAGAGACTCTCCGACCCCCTGTGTCAAGCTCAGAAGCCGCTGCCTCTCCTACCATCAAGGAACACATATCTTTGGCTGACGGCAGAATCAATGTCTCTCTGATGTTATGTGCTTTGCCCGCCTGGGCAATGTGATATGAAGCTCCAGTGGCCTTTACGTTTAATTTGACAAATTCTCAGACAACGTTTTTCTGAACTTGAAAGGCTTGAAGTTTTCTTTGGAAAAACTCAGAAGGTTTTCCCGCTACCTCAACATGCTTGGTGTCAAGGTGTCTGCGGAGTTTAGCAGGTTGCATACAAAATCTCCTAACAAATGACACAAAGGTCGTGGTGCATCAACTGATCCTGTCCATGTAAATCCTAAACTAAAATACTGCTCAGCAGAGATGCACCGATACCACTTTTTCTCTTCCGATCTGATTACGATATCAGAAATCTCAGTATTGACCGATACCGATCCTGATCTGATACCAGTGTTGTTTTTTTGCATAATCAGTTTAGAATATCTTTATATTATTGTGTGGAACTAATTGAGAGTACTCTTTAATATGTAAAGAAACACAAACCTCTAATTACACATTATTTCAATATAAACGTATATTTTATTAAGAAACACTATTAAAAACTAGTATACTGCATAATGTAGCTGCAAAATTAACAGTAATTACAGTCTTCAAGTCTTCAGTAGAAAATAAACCAGTGTTTTATTTTTGCCTTTTGTTTTTCCCTTCCAAAAATGTTTCAACTTACATCTGGACTTTAAAGATTCAGATCTTTTTTTTTGTTCAATTTAGTTGTAAGACATCAGTCCACTTTTCATTCACAGTTATTTTTTGGAACCCATTCAACTTAAATTTTGTAATTAATTGTAAACCAATACTTATGACAATAATAATAATAATAATAATGAATTGTTTTTAATATTATTATTGACTTTTAATTTTAAATACAACAGTAATATATTTAAAATCGTGCACTTTTTAAACCCTCACGCTTTTATTTTGACATTCTAAACTCTCCAGGACGACCTTTTGTAGGCAAGTTGACAGTAGTTTAATTCGCTTCTTATTCAAATTGTGGTAAAATGCACCTACGGTACCGTTGTAAATGCAGATTATAAGTGAACCAAACTTTTGAGCATCTACATCTGAGATGTGGTTCGTTAGTAGCGCTCAAATATTGCACACCGCTGTGAAGGCTAAAAATAGGTGCGAGTGTGTGTGTGTGTGTGTAAACAGAGCAGCGGCATTCACTGATGATATATATTTACTTATTAAACACGGTCTTTTGTGATTCACAGAGCTATCACATGTCTTCAATTGGCTTTGAATAAAATCCATGAGTCATATGAACTGCTTTAATGGTGTTTTAATGGTTCCGTTATGCCATTTTTGGAGCTTGACAGTAAAGAACATGCCTAACATAGAGTATCAGATTTAGATCGGGCTCGTTAGACTGATACCCAATCCATCTAAAAGCTTCAGTATCGGAGAAGATACTGATCCAGGTATCGGATCGGTGCATCCCTACTGCTCATCGTATCGTCGTCTTTTGGGTTTGAACCCCTGAAAATGAATGATTCAAATTTGGTGGTCTCAGAAACCGCTCCATTATAATTTCAGACTACTACATCACGTCTGCTTTATTGGCGGGCTTGACAAATATCAGAGAATCTTCACAAAGATTACAAAGATTTACAAACATCACCATTAACAACTTATTCCAACTAATACGAGGACAAGAGCTTTAATTGTTTGGGAATTAACAACAGTGCCTCAAGCATAAAGATTTACATTTCAGCTGCTATCTGGTTAGTGATTTGTGCACTAAGCTGCCTCTTCCACAGCTGGTAGACTAAGCTCAAACTCATCAGTTTGGGATTCTCTGTGAAGAGTGCAGAGATTCCCCATAAGTATCTGTTAGAGGTGCTTTTCCTATTGAATGCAGCCCCGAGCTCTCTAGAGTACCTGTTGGCATGAGGCCTGATTGGCATCATCCTCTTCCCTCTCAGAAGCACTGGTCCCACAGCTCTCACCAGTACAAATGAGCAAACATTAAGCCTGGCTTAGCTGGCTGCTTTAAGGTTTAAGGCCTCAGCTTTTGTATCAAGTGGTCAAAAGTAATCCATTATGGTAGGGATTTCTGGCACTGTCTCAAATGCTTTCATAGGTCTGAGAGATAGGAGGTCTGTCCAAAACCCACTGATCTGCCTTGCTCCCTACACTGGCAGCTGCCCTCTAAGGCAGAGTCCTAATTGAATTGGAACCTTACAAGTGACTAATTTGGAGCGCTCTACATAAGCAGGAACTCTCTTAAGCGAATTCACCAAACACTTTTGCCCATGGCGTTTCAGTACAAAAACATGCATTTTATTTACTAACGTCCTGCAATATAGTTTACGCAGCTGAAATCAGCACTGAAATAGCACTGCGTCTTGAGAATTTAAATTAAGTCATTGCCAAATCTTTCCCCACAAACACCCTTCCTTTCTATGTAAATAAGGCTCATTATAGATTGCGCTTCATTCAAAAAAAATTCTATGTGCCCGGCGCAATTAACATTAAGCTATTAACTGAATTTTATTCAAAAAAAACATATTTGTCTATGGATCATCACAGCTGTAATGCAAATAATGATCAAATGATGGAGAAGAGCTTCATAACCTGCCAATACCAAATTAATTCTAAGTATCTTTCTCTCAATTCTTCAGCCATCTTGGATTTATTTTTACTTATCTTGACGCATATCATTCTTGTATTGACTTCTCCACAAAAGTATACATGCGTTGCTGCCTTAGAATTTGCCTAAAATGAAGTACAGTTGAAGTCAGAAGTTTACATACACTTAACTTGTGAAGTCATTAAAACAAATTTAACCACTCCACAGATTTCATATTAGCAAACTATAGTTTTGGCAAGTCGATTAGGACATCTACTTTGTGCATGACGCAAGTAATTTCTCCAACAATTGTTTACAGATAGATTGTTTCAATTTAATTGACTATCACGGTTCCAGTGGGTCAAAAGTTTACATACACCAAGACTTTAGGCAATTAGCTTCTGAAAGGAGGTGTACTGAATTGGAGGTGTATCAATGGATTTATTTTAATGCATACCTTCAAACTCAGTGCCTCTTTACTTGACATTATGGGAAAAATCAAAAGAAATCAGCCAAGACCTCAGAAAAAAAAATTGTGGACCTCCACAAGTCTGGTTCATCCTTGGGAGCAATTTCCAAATGCCTGAAGGTACCACATTCATCTGTACAAATAACAGTACGCAAGTATAAACACCATGGGCCCACGCAACCATCACAGCACTCAAAGAAGACGACGCAATCTGTATCCTAGAGATAAATGGTAGTTTGGTGCGAAAAGTTCAAATCAATCCCAGAACAACAGCAAAGGACCTTGTGAATATGCTGGAGGAAACAGGTAGACAAGAATCTATATCTACAATAAAACATGTCTTATATCGACATAACCTGAAAGGCTGATCAGCGAGGAAGAAGCCACTTCTCTAAAACCACCATAAAAAAGCCAGACTACAGTTCTGATCTTTGGGGAAAAATATCTTAATTTTTGTAGAAATGTCCTCTGGTCTGATGAAGTTTGGCCATAATGACCATAGTTATGTATGGAGGAAAAAGGGTGCGGCTTGCAAGCCAAAGAACACCATCCCAACCGTGAAGCATGGGGGTGGCAGCATCATGATGTGGGGGTGCTTTGCTTCAGGAGGGACTGGTACACTTCACAAAATAGATGCCATCATGAGGAAAGAAAATTATGGGGATATATTGATGCAACATCTAAAAACATCTGCCAGGAAGTTAAAGCTTGGTCGCAAATGGGTCTTCCAAATGGACAATGACCGCAAGCATACCTCCAAAGTTGTGGCAAAATGGCTTAAGGATAACAAATTCAAGGTATTGCAGTGGCCATCACAAAGCCCTGACCTCAATCCGTTAGAAAATTTGTGGGCAGAACTGAAAAAGAATGTGCGAGCAAGGAGGCCCACAAACCTGACTTAGTTACACCAGTTCTGTCTGGAGGAATGGGCCAAAATTCCAGCAACTTATTGTGAGATGCTTGATGAAGGTTACCCAAAATATTTGACACAAATTAAACAATTAAAAGAAATGCTGCCAAATACTAACAAAGTATATGTAAACTTCTGACCCACTGGGAATGTGATGAAAGCAATAAAAGCTGAAATAAACAATTCTCTCTACTATTATTCTGACATTTCACATTCTTAAAATAAAGTAGTGATCCTAACTGACCTAAGTTTAAATGTATTTGACTATGGTGTATGTAAACTTCTGACTTCAACTGTATCTTATGAGGCAGCTAAGAGTGCGTTGAGAATGCACATATCATACTGCCTACAAAATGCTACCTACAGTGCTAGCTCATTAGGTTTTGAAACAGCGATAAAGTCAAACAGCTCACTAGTAAAAGTCAGTCTGTTTAGGAGAGTTTTTCTGTTACCACCCCAGCATCTCATTAATTTGTCATGTTCTGTTTATCTGTATCAGTGAACCAGTGCTCTGTGCCCACCTCAGAAACCTGCTTCTTCAAAATAAAATAAAAAATAAATAAACCACATTTCCTTTGGTGAGAAAGCATCTTTTATGAGGGAGGAAAAGCCTTGTAGGCAGTGTTTAAAGAGGCATACAAATGAGGCCGTGCAGCAATTAGAGAGAATCCACAATGGATGCGGCCATACTCGACTAAAGATTTCTTAATGAATGCTCAAGACACTGCTTGTGAAATAGACTGTTTGACATGTTGTGGTTCCACCGGCCTCCTTGCATATGAAATGGCCTGGGATGAGGGCCCCACCACCTTTACATAACCGCCTCTTTCAGCTGGGAAGCGTGGGAGAACCACAGCTTTGTGTGGGCGACAGGACCGCCGGGCCTACATGTAAAAAGCATGTCTGTGTAGGAAGACTCGCTCTATCATTCTGCTTGTATAAGCATGCAGAGACCTATCATATTTGGTGGATGCTCAAAAATACATTTAAACAATGCAGGACTTGAAGTTATGTCCATGAGGAACCCCACCTTGGCTGGAACCTTCGATTCTCTGAGCCACATACACAACCAATGGCACATTTGCACTGGGGATTTGTTGACTGTTGGGCTAATCTCTTTTCTGATTGCTAATGCCAAGGTATATGCATGGAACAAGCTGTTTTGGACATAATGACTGCAGCAAGGTCAAGGCAGGCGGTTTTCCAGGCCTGTTATTTGGGCGTAGCTGATGAGACATTAACCAATGTAGAACAACAGCTAAAATTTCCAAGCTGCTGTCTGTGGCCCATGTGGTAGAATGAGAGCATCAAACAGTCTCCCAAAAGTGGGCTGAGTCAAGCCAAGTGGATTTGGGTCAGTCTCCCCCACCATGCTTTTACAGTACATCATCCTGGTGCCATGCAAATGTCCCTAAACTCTGCAGATGTGGAGCTTGGTTCAATCAAGTTATACACACATGGGACTTGGTGGATGGCTTCTCTGCCAGGATAGTCACACATACATTGTATCAATACACCGTCTGTAATAGAAAACCCAAGAAGCACTGGACCATTAATTGGCATATCGTTCCATCCTTGCCATCTTGATTTCAAAGGTGCTGGCCAAAGGCACAACTCAGCAGGTCTCAATTACATTTTAGGTAATGCATTAGCACGAGGACCCAAAATAAAATGGTGCTTTGTCTGAATGCAATGTTCAAATTGCATTAACTTACATAGTTAGCAAATGAGTAAAATAAATGGCAGCTGATAATAGCCCTACACCCGTTTTACTTTAGTAGTTATTGTTCTGTTTTCAGAAAACAGCATGAGGGAAACTACCTTGTAAAATCTAATTACACAAGTCATTTGATTACGTAAAATGTTATCCAATTCGCACAAACAAATGATTTCCTAATCATCCTGTTAAGAGCTCCTCTAAAAAAAAATGGTGGGCTGACACAAAGGAAGGAAGCTAACAAACAACAAAAAATAACCAAACTAAAAGTCATTGTATAATAAAGCCTTTGCAGTCATGCAGAAAAGAACAGTAGGTGCATCCAAGTAAAAAAAGAACCCCAACGGAGTGATATCTTTCTCAGCTCCTCTGTGACAAGTCTCTGTACGCCTATATCTAAAAATATTTAATGACAATTATAGACTAGATGTGTGAGGTGGGAACCAATTTAGACCAGCATTGGCAGCAAGCGTGCTATATAATTTATCTACAAGGTGCGACGCAAAGTGGATGTCAATACGAGAAATCAATGTTGTGAATAGTGATGCATCTGCCATGTTCAGTTTGAAATAAGACTATGACAGCACAGAGATGCCCTTTTACAGGCAGCAGACCGCTGCAAGTGCACTCTGTGCCAACATACACAATTCAAAATGCTTCCTTTAAGTTTATGACTTTTGCTTTTCTCTGCTCTGTCGAAACTGCAAAGCAAGCTGTTGTCCATGCATTAATGTGCCACTCTGGTTAGATCACAAATATTATTATTATAGACATCTAATGTCCCAGTTCTGCATTTAATCCAAGCTCACCTGACATTCTCCAAATTCATCTCTTTCAGGACTCTGCATTTTAATTCCCAGTATTCCCTCAAGAGGCCAACAACCTTTTGCCAATCGTCCATGTGATTAAGAATATGTTATTAAGCAAAGTACCAGGTAAAATAAAGTTTATATTTTTTTTATTGTAAATGTTGGGAATGAGCCATGTATAGGAGAACATCTGTATCCACATGTCTCTTGCACTATTCTTTTGGATCTAAGTGTAAACGGGTGTCGTCATTATCAGATTCTGCCACACCACACGTTTTATGATCTTAATGACCAGTACCAGCTTTCACGCAGTCATTCACACACTTTGTGACAACAAAATCACATATACAGCCAGCATTGTACCCCCAAAAGGACCCCTTTCTCAGACTCTGATGGCACGCTTTCACCTTAATTTAGCAGTGTAAATCTAGAAAACGTTTTTATACCTTTTTTTATTATTATTAATTATCTTATGTAAATTGATAACATTATTCTTTGTGTTATATTATCCTGAACATAATTAAAAAAAAGTTCAAAATCAAAACATAATAGTTGATTTTGCTGTTGGAACATATGGAAACACAAAAAATAACATATGATATGGTCTCCCATTCACTGCTATAGTTTACTTCCATATACTAAACCCGAAAAGATTAAAAAGAGACCATAGATTGGTGATCAACTGTTATGTTTTTTCAATAATTGACTCTTGAATTATTACTAGGGCTGTCAATTGGTTACATTTTTTAATCGAATTACATGGTATGCAGATTATTTAAATCGAATTAATCCCAATTAATCGTATACATAAATATTTGCTGAGAAAGACCCTCAAATAACAATATTACATTTAAAAAATTACATTTAAATAATAAATATACATACATGTAATATACACATGTATATATATATATATATATATATATATATACACATGTATATATATATATATATATATATATATATATATATATATATATATATATATATATATATATATATATATACACACACATGTAATATACACATGTATATACACATATATATATATATATATATATATATATATATATATATATATATATATATATATATATATATATATATATACACACACATGTAATATATATATATATATATATATATATATATATATATATATATATATATATATATATACACACACACACACACATGTAATATATATATATATATATATATATATATATATATATATATATATACACACACACACACACACATGTAATATATATATATATATATATATATATATATATATATATATACACATATATATACACATGTAATATATATATATATATATATATATATATATATATATATATATATATATATATATATTTACACACACACACAAATAAAATACAGTATAAAATTTTATATAAAAAAATTATACAGAAAATGTAAATTCATTATATTATTTAGGTGCACCATTTACTTATTAAATAAGACAATATGAAAAGTAAAATGCAATATATTGTTTATATAAGTATATTGTTTAATTCATCAATCAGTCCGAGATCAATTATAAGGGCTTGTCTAAGGAAGCATCGTACACCTGCATCAGAGTCTCGGTTGCATTGTGTGTAAATGTAACTTTTTTTTTGGTCACCTGTGTCAAGTTAAACGAAGTTTGAAATAAAAAAAAACACATCTTGGAGATCTCTGCCTTCAGTTTTGCACTCCATAAAGCTGTTTTTACGCAAGAATGTGTTTTCATCTTGTGTTGTCTGCTCTCCGTAAGTGTTGTTTGTTCTCTGTCTGTATAAGCTGTGCATTACCTATACAGCGAGTTTTGCTTACTACCCCCTGAAAAAAACAGGTGGTACTCCATGCTTGAATTGCTTATATAGAAGGAATATTCCTTATTACGTTCCGCGGACATGATTCATTGCGTAATTTTTTAACACGTTATTCACACTGAATTAACACGTTAAATCAACAGCCTTAATTATCATATTTGGTTACATCCTTCAATACAGCACACTTAAGTTAACTCTTTCAGTGTTTCCCCTAATATCTTTTCCAGTTTTGGTATCAAAACACCTTAAGTTGTGACATCCCTACTCTCTTCATATCTGCACTTCCTATATGAACATGCCTACCACTGGCATCCAACTTTCTGACATTTTGAGCAACAAGTACAGATTAACCTGTGAATAGCACTCTCAACCTGAGACCGACATCACCAGGCACAGTTCATATCACCTAATCACGCCACCACACCATTCAGACACATATATTTTAATGCACCTCCTCAACTGTTTACAGAGAACCCTTCAATTTGACTGTGCATTAAAAAACAGAGGCATATGGAGTTGAGCAAAAAAGCTGAGAAATAGGGAATGGTAATTATTATCTTTAAGCGCTTAATTTAAAACAATGATGAGACATGAAGTGGAGAACCCCACTTCAAAGACTCAATGTGCCCATATGCCTATTAAAACTTTAAATGAATCTCATAAAAGGAAGGAAAGGCCTCACAGAACTTGGAAGGGTGAAGAACTCTTCACATAACACAGCCAGGCCACACAACAAAAAGCCACAACACAGTCAGTGTTTGGGGTTGACAACTGTATTTTCTAAAAGGTGACTCTTGAATTGTCCTGTTCATATAAGCAGTTTAAATAATGTATGACCAAAAAGTCAATCCTCTTTTCTATTCTCGTGATAGCTGTGCATAATCCCCATAACCACAGTGACCACAGTGATGATAGCACATGCAAATGATAGCCATTTCCATAACATTGGAAAGTATTGACACAACTGATATGACATAATTTGATACATCCATTTGAAGCACAATTTCAATCAAATCTTAATTGACTTGATAGACTTCAGCTAAAGTCTATTAGACCACATCAATATCACATGTCTCATCTAGTATCAGAAGAGATCTCAGAAATGTCTAAAAAAATAAATAAATAAATAAATAAATAAATAATCTGTAAATCAACTGCAGACTTATTTGCATTATCCGTTTTTCTCTGGAGGAATTTTAGGAGAATAATCTGAGACAAAGTTGAGATCAAAAAGTAACAACTGAGAAATGTAAGTTTATACAAAGTGGGAGACTCGCAGCTGTGGTTTTATCAAAAATACCGGTACTCCGGTACCAAATCGGTACTCAAACAAAAATGTTTTTACGTTACCAGAAATTCTGAAGGTACCAAAGTACCGGGTTTACCCAGTTTCCATGCAGAGTCAGGAACTTTCGAACGTTCACAACAAGGAAAAGATGACGACAAGCAAAGTAGTTGCTGCTGCGGAGTCTCAGCGGAGTCTCAACTGAATCTCGTCGAAAAGTGGAAAAAGCCAGGTTTGGAAATTCTTTGGATTAGAGGCTGATGAAAAGGGAAACATCATATTATCATTTGCATTAGGGCTGAAACATTTAGTCGACATTATGAACAATGTCGAAAATAAAAAAATTTGTTGAGAAAAATATTCGTTGTCGAATAATTGTTTGATCTCATTTAACTTGACATGAAATCAAATTAAACTGTAATGATGAAGCGTGAGAGCAGCACTGCAGTGCTGAGGAAGAATTACACAGATCACAGTCCAGATGCACTCTAAACTTTCACAGCTTCATCTTATGTAGATCCCAAAGTATCAGGGAATTATCCATCCATCCATCCATCCATCCATCATCAACCGCTTATCCTGTACAGGGTCGAGGGGGGCTGGAGCCTATCCCAGCTAACATTGGGCGAAAGGCGGGGTACACCCTGGACAGGTCGCCAGTCCATCGCAGGGCCACACATATACAGACAACCACTCACACTCACATCCACACCTAGGGCAATTTTTTGGGAGACATCAATTAACGTAGCCTGCATGTCTTTGGATGGTGGGAGGAAGCCGGAGCACCCGGAGTGATCCCACGCAGACACGGGGAGAACATGCAAACTCCACACAGAAAGGCCGGGGCAACTGGGGTTTGAACCCACAACCTTCTTGCTGTGAGGCGACAGTGCTAACGGCTGCACCACCGTGCCGCCTTTATTAGGGAATTATATATATATATATATATATATATATATATATATATATTAAAAAAAAAAAAGAAAAAAAAAAGGGTAAATTCAGAAGCACTCTCATTGTGGAATAAGTGGAGCCTGAGCTCTTAAAGGAAACACCCCCGCGTTACATCTTCAATTAAGTTATATTTAATGCGTTAAAGCTTTAGTAAAGTTCATATAATACAGAAGCAGATCATGTTACTATAAACTCAGAAACTGGCATTTCTCTGTGTGGTCTCTTCTATGAGTTGCGCGAATATCCCGATCTAAGGGGGAGAGATTGAAACTGCACCCGTCTGAGAGAGACTCTACCTCGGGGACGCTCATCCCTCGAGCGCGGATGTTTAATGCAGCTAGATTAAAACGCGATGGTTTGCGACTTATTTAATCATAATATATGTCACTGTGCATTTCTTATCGTGAATAAAATTGGCAATATGCAGCTTTAATAATATGAGAGCACTTTGCACATTAGTTTGGAAATTGTTTTTATTCATTCTATTGTATGCTTGTTTATTTAGTTTTTTATTAGTACTTGGTAAAACTTAAAGTAAAAGTTGTTCAAAAATACTTAAAGCATACATTGTACAGTTTTGTTAGAATTCAAAAATAATATATTTAACTTATTGTTGCTCAATGGTATATTTTTGTTCTTAGTTCGGCTGCTAATATTTTGTTAACTTTGTTAAAAGAGTGTTGTTCAGTAACCTGTTTTTGTGTTTTGCTTTGGTACCGTAAATGGTATCGAGTACCGTGAAATTTCACTGGTATTGGTACCGACTACTGAAATTTTGGTACCTTGACAACACTACGCAGCTGTACATCATCGTGCCATTATCTAGTTAGCTCCTTGCCAATCCTACATCAGGCATTGCATTAAAAGCCTGCTTTCTATCTACCTCTTTGCTGTTTCAGTGTGCCAACACGGTGACCGCCACCTCTCCACTGCCACTAGATGATTCCCTCCCTGCACTTCTCCTCACCCCCTGCCTCCTATCTCCAGATGGATCTGACTGTTCGAGTAGCAATATCATCGGACCGCCAGAAGGGGCTTACGTCAAAAGGGGAAAATATATTCTGTGGTTCAATATCATTTCATCAAATAAATGTCATGTCAACTTTACCAAGCCTGCAAGTTTTTCCTGATAGAACTCAATTATGCACCCGCTGAGCATAATGGGCTTATACTTCTCACAGTAAGCAAAGGAGGGGGACAGTTGTAAATTCAGAGGTGACGAAAGACTGAAGAATTCGAGCAGAAAATAGATCCTCAGATTGAGGCTAAGCCTGACCCCCTTGGCCCTCATAACTGGATTTTCCTGAGCTCTTCTGTCTGCTCTTTCACATTCTGCCAGTTGACTTCCACCAGAACACAAGCCAGCATTACCTTAGCATCGTATCAGGACAGCTATGTGTGTGTGTGTGTGTGTGTGTGTGTGTGTGTGTGTGTGTGATATCGTACCTGTCCTTGATCTTGCTGCTACACCTCAAGTTGCTCTCTCTGGCTCTCCCTACACAGTGTACACACTGATGCAGGATCCCCTGCCTGCCTGTAAGCTGTTATGAAGTATTGATTTCCTTTACTGTATGTTACTGCGGTCGGGACTATGTGCAGAATGTGGCTCCATTGTACACCACTGCTCTTGTGAGCGAAAGGAAGCGGGGAAAAAAACAACAACACTGAGTGTCAAACTCTGTGAGTACAGATGCAATCCAACAAACCACTTTCCTGCTAGTGTGCATGATTTGCACTAACAAAAAAGTATCAAATGTACTACAGTATTACCATGGATCTATGGACATATACCTTGTAAATTCCATTCATTCTTTGTAAATACTATAGTTTGTGAGCATGGTAATCAAATCAGTGTTATCAAAATACTGTGGTATTATCTGCTACCATGAATGTAGCATGGTACCAGCAAAATACTTTATTGTAAGGCATTCCAAATACTGTACTTAGTATTAAGTATCATACAACTGGGGGCCTGTGTAGCTTAGCAAGTAAAGACGCCGACTACCAGGGCGTGCTGAGTGACTCCAGTCAGGCTTCCCAAGCAACCAATTCACCCGGTTGCCAAGGTGGGTAGGGTCACCTTGGGTTAACCTCCTCGGCGTCACTATTATGTGGTTCTCGCTCTCGGTGAGTTGTGCGTGGATGCCACAGAGAATAGCGTGAAGCCTCCACACGAGCATGGTCTCTGCAGTAACGTGCTCAACAAGCCATGTGATAAGATGCGCGGATTCTCAGTCTCAGATGCGGAAGCCAAAAAAAGGATCATACAACTGTATATATTGAGTGCATCATGTAGTTTCTAGTTAAAATGACTATAGTCAGTGGAGGCAAAAAGGACAATCTCTTCATCCAATGTGCCTCTGAGAAAAAAAAATATCTAAATTGTAAACAAGTAAATAAATAGTTGTTTTTTAGTGCATCACCTATGCTTTTGGCATCTCTTGAAGATGGTGACGGTACCTCTTGGCCATTCCAGTAGTTCAACTAGTAGATCATGGCACTAATAATGTTTAGGCCATGGGTTAGATTCTCAGGAACACATACACTCACTGAGCACCTTATTAGGAACACTATGGTCCTAATAAAGTGCCTCATGTGGTCATGTTCAGCCTCAAGGTTCAACGTGTTGTGCATTCTGAGATGCTATTCTGCTCACTACAATTGTACAGAGTGCTTATCTGAGTTATTGTAGCCTTTCTGTCAGCTTGAACCAGTCTGGCCATTCTCTGTTGACCGCTTTCTCTGTCTGCAAATCTGCCACTCAATGAATGTTTTTTTGTTTTTGGCACCATTCCAAGTAAACTCTAGAGACTGTTGTGTGTGAAAATCCCAAAAGTTCAGCAGTAATAAAACAAATTAAATCAGCCCGTTTGGCACCAAAAATCATGCCACGGTCAAAATCACTGAGATCAAATTTTTTACCAATTCTGATGGTTGACGTGAACATTAACTGACCCATATCTGCATGATTTTTTACACTGCACTGCTGACACAGGATTGGCTGATTAGATAAATCGCATGAATAAGTAGGTTTACAGATGTTCCTAATAAAGTGCTCAGTAAGTGTATAGTAATCAAATTCCTTATCCTTTATTAATACACTGCGATTCAATTTAGATTAATTTGTCATCCAAATGGATAAGCAAAAGCAATGTTCAATTTCAGAAATGAATACATCTTTATTGATGACAATAATTGCACTCTGGAATTGATGTGTTATTTTTTTATACTGTTATTACACAGAAATTGTTTTTTTTTTCCTTCTTCAAAATCCCTAAACCAAGATCAAAAATATAAATTGTAACTCCTTTTACAGATTTCAAGCTACATCCATCAATCTTGGTACAGACCTTGAGATTGTTTCAACTTAAAGTGCTTTGTCTTTTCTAACTGATCAGATTTATGGTTTTCCTGTACTGGGCGATCAAATATTGGCAAAATCTCAGACTTACACTGATGCAATTTTCAGATGGGCCAAGACTATTCAAACTCCATCCATACATCCATCTAACATTCTGTCTGACTATATATTTAATGAGCAGTTTGAATAGCTAGCTAACTAGCTAGCTGTTTGTCTTACTGTAATGTGACGTTGGCTTGACAAAGACTGGTTATACAGACATCACGCTTGTCTTGACAAACTTTACCTATCTAGTTTACCATTATGAGAGCATATTTCATTCTTGAACACATACACACACAATGTGTCAAATACTTCAGCTGAATCAATTAACTGAAATAAAATCTAATTCTAAACAAATATAAATGTTGTTACCTATACAATCAAAATCAACATCAAATACAAAAGTAACTGTAAAAAATGCACCATATTAAGACATAACATGAATCCTCTTCAAGAATACACAGTAAAAAGTCAATATGTTAGATGGATTCACCAAAATATCTGGGACATTTTCTAACTTTCAGTGACATTTTCTGACCCTGTAAGCATTTTGAATGATAGAACCTCAACGGGCAATATAGTTGAGCTGTATCAGTGACGAAAAGCATCCCATCTCTCAAGCAGTGCTGGTCTGGGATGGGCGGAAGTGCCCTGAAGTGGTGCAGCTGGAGGAGTATGTGTAAATGGCATCATAATCAGATCTCTTGGGTTGTGGCCTTTTCTCTTGGCCAGAATCAGCATCCCTTCAGACCCTATGGGAACAGTTTGCCAGTGCAGTGCTATTCATCAGACAACTAAATCCTTCCCATTAAAAAAAGAGAAAAGGAAGAGAGACATAGAGACACAGAATTAGAGAGAAAGAGAGCGAGAGAGAGATTGAAAGCACACAAAGGGGAAAGAATGATTAGAGAACTTTGAAGAAGTCATAGACTTTAATTACACTAACTATGCTGAATTGGAGGGGAAGTGTTTTAATACCTTTATAAACTGCTCTAAATGTGTTGCAGACAGTTTTGACACAGTCAGGCAGCAGACCATTGGCAGCCTGGCATGATCTTTCCAAGTCGCTTCAGTTTTGAAGAGCAATAACATCAACCAAAGGTAGATTAGCAGCAATAATTACATACTCGGTGGTGTCTTTTATGAGCAGCGCTGCCATAATGTCATAGAGGCTGTAGCCAACACGTATACTAAATCAACCTAAATATAAACTTAAAAGGCAAATCGATTGCAAATTAATGTCAGAGAGAAAGGAGGCAAAGATATGTAAATAACCACTCACTGGATAATTATGGTCATTTATTTGCCCCTGCCTATTGGCTTAAGGGTGGAGCAGAGCTCAACTCAAAGATCCAGTGCTATGGCAGCCTTTCAGTCACCATTACTGGTAGTGTGACTCAATTTGATCTTTTCAGCAAACTCGAGATCATCTGGGATGCTCTTGCTTTCACTCAATGGTATCATTGACTGTGTGCATGTACATGTGGATCAGCATGTGCATGATGTTTTTGAGCAGTGCTTGCTTGTTAAGGCATCACTATTGCTTATACTTCAGGTTAGGGATTTAAACTAACTCCTAATCTTAAGGGGGGGGGGGGGGGGGCATCCATCAACAGCAACAAGCTATGAATTAAGAGGCTGTTCAAAATTCTGCCTTGCCACTGTGCACCACTCATGTTTGTCTGTTTGGTGTTCATTGCCATATCAGCTACAATGGCTATGTCAAGCCAAATAAATCTCTGTGCACCACTTACATTTTTCCATCAAATTGCATTAAATTCTACACAAAAGATATCAAAAGGACATACTTTATTGACTTTAGCCAATAAAAGATACATAGTGTTCATGCCTTGACAGCTTGAATAATCAAATGGTTAAAACAGATTTTTGAAATGATTCACTAATACACAGAGAGAAAATTTGAGAATTGCCAACTTGAGTGTGTTTTTAGCTAATTAAAATCATTATAATATTCACAATGATCCTTAATTTTATATATTGTTTAATGGGTTTAAATTGGGAGGCTTTTACGTTAAAGTTTGTCCGGTCATGTGACATCAAATTGAGGCAGTGCTCCCTGGTATTTAAGGTTGTTTTTTCTTCATCTATTCTGGTCTGATAAGGAGCCATGTTGCATGAAACGCTACCAAGGTTGGATTGTATTAACGTATTTATTCTTCTATCTAAAGCTGTGCCTTTTTGGTCGAGCAAATAAAGTGAGCTCTTTTGCGATTGGATATGTGTGCTATTACTTAATTTTACAATCGCTAACAAATTTGTTGTGACAATAGCGTAAATATTCACTATATCACTCAGCCCTACTGTTCAGAGGGATTCACAGGAGGAGGGGACCCTCTCCACTGCCGTGGTGGGGTGGGGGTTATAACAGTGAGTGGCAGAGGGAGTTTATTACTTTTCTCCCCAATTTGGAATGCCCAATTCCCAATTCACTCTAGGTCCTCGGGGTGGCGTAGTCAATCCGGGTGGCGGAGGATGAATCTCAGTTGCCTCCGCGTCTGAGACATCAATCTGCATATTTTAGCACGTGTATGGAGGCTTCACGCTATTCTCCGCAGCATCCACGTACAACTCACCACATACCCCACAAGAGCGAGATATATAATTATAGCCACATTATAGCGACCAAGAGGAGGTTAACCCAACATGACTCTACCCACCCTAGCAACAAGGCCAATTGGTTTAGAAAGCCTGACTGGATTCAATCCTGAATTCGAACTTGCAATTCCAGGTGTGGTAGTCAGCGTCTTCACTTGCTGAGCTACCCAGGCCCCAGAGGGAGTTTATTAGCATAACCTAGCCTACAAACAAAAGGACAGTCAGAGGCTCTGTGGGAATTCACATCAGCGTGTGATATACTTACATTCTCTCACTTGCCAGTTAAAAAAGAGAATGAAAGAGTTCCATGATCGGGGCTGTTAAAGAGCTTGCATCTTGGTCACATGTAGCCGACATGATTCACAAGCCCCAGCAGACATTGCCTAGAATTATGCCCTTCCAGCACACTTTAATTAGGTCTCGATTGCAGGACAAACATTGCATAATGGAATGGGTGAAATAGCATTTGTGGTTTGAAAAAGGTGGTGATATAGAAGCACTCAATCACTTATGGGCAAAGCTACTGTATGTGTGATTACAACATCTTCAGACTCCATCCTCCTCATTTAGCAAGTAAAATTCATTGTCTACATTCTCAGACATCCACAAATGATTCTCCTTCGTAACAGAAATGACAAGAAGATTTTTAGATTTGAGTGTCTATACAAAGCAAAAATGTAATATGAAAAGGTATTGGAGAACAGAATACAGTTGCAAACAAGGCCTTGAAAATCACAGCGTAGTTTAAATTCTCAGAATTTTCCACGCATACACAAAACACCAGACCTTATTCTCAGGACCTCTCTTGTTATCTGCATTAGACAAAACAAACAGAAAACTTTTAAGATGCTTACCAATGGGATTTTTGTCTCCTCTTGGGATTATGGATTTGAAGTATTTGTTATTGCATCCACGGCTGATATTAGGTGATGTGTAATGAGGCTGCTGTAGAATAGCATGATTATCTGATGCTGGGTGGATTATGACGGCAGTTCGCTGGCGTGGAATACATGGACGAGATTGTTTGGCCAACATTCAGCGCAGGAATGTGGAGGACACAATTTACAGAGGGGAAACCAGACTGAGACCCACTTTGATAGGATACAGGCAGAGAGAGAGACAAACAGAACAGTGTGTGTGTGTGTGTGTGTGTGTGTGTGTGTGTGTGTGTGTGTGTGTGTGTGTGTGTGTGTGTACGACACATGTTTGAATGCAGGATTTGTGCATATGTTGAATGTATGTGATTAAAGGGTGTTGGGTAAACATGAAACAGAAAGACAATGAGTGAAAGACAGACAGACAGAGACAGCAAGAGAGACAAAAAGAGACCGCTGAGAGAGAGAGAGACAGACAGAAAAAGAGACAGTAGTAATGTTTCCATCCAAGTTGCGAAATTCAATTTACGTGAAAATTTGGAGTATCGCAAAAGCTATTAGTGAAAAAGTAGCGCTTCCATCTCATGCATTTAAAGGGATAGTTCATCCAAAAACAAAAGTTCTCTCATCATTTAAATCACCTTCATGCCTCATTTTAACAAAAATCTCCACTTCACATTCAATGTGAAAGTGAAAGTGGAGATTTTATGGTAAAAAAGGACTTACAGTTGAAGTCCCTCCTGCAGCAAAGCACCCCCCCCCCCCCCCCCCCCGCCCCCGAACATGATACTGCCACCCCATACTTCATTTTGTCCTCCAAACATAACAATGGTCATTATGACCAAACAGATACATTTTTGTTTCATCAGACCAGAAGACATTTCTCCAAAAAGTAAGATCTTTGTCCCCATGTGCACTTGCAAACTGTAGTCTGGCTTTTTTATGGCAGTTTTGGAGCAGCGGCTTCTTCCTTGCTGAGTGCCTTTGAGGTTATGTAGATATAGGACTCGTTTTACTGTGGATATAGATACTTTCCTCCAGCATCTTCACAATGTACTTTGCTGTTGTTCTGGGATTGATTTGCACTTTTTGCACCAAACTACATTCATCTCTAGGAGACAGAATGCGTCTCCTTCCTGAGCGGTATGATGGCTGCGTGGTTCCATGGTATTTATTCTTGCATACTATTGTTTGCACAGATGAACGTGGTACCTTCAGGCATTTAGAAATTGCTCCCAAGGATGAACCAGATTTGCGGAGGTCCATAATTTTTTTTTATTTTCCCATGATGTCAAGCAAAGAGGAACAGAGTTTGAAGGAAGGCCTTAAAATACACCCACAGGTACACCTCCATTTGACTCCAATTAGCCTATCAGAAGCTAATTGGCTAATTGCCTAAAGGCTTGCCATCCTTTTCTGGAATTTTCCAAACTTCTTATAGGCACAGTTAACTAAGTGTATGTAAACTTCTGACCCACTAGAATTGTGATAGTCAATTAAAAGTGAAACAATCTGTCTGCAAACAATTGTTGGAAAAATGACTAGTGTCGTGCACAAAGTAGTTTGCAAATATGAAATCTGTAAACGTCTAATTTCAACTGTAAATATTGATCTGTTTCTCACCCACAACTATCACATCTGTTATGAAGATATAGATTAAACCACTGGAGTTTTATGGATTACTTTTATGCTGCCTTTGGAGCTTCAAAAGGTATTGTCACTATTCACTTGCATTGTAAGGACCCACATTGTTGAGATATTCTTCTAAAAATATTTGTGTTCTGCAGAAAAAAAACAAAGTCATTCAGATATGGGATGGTATGCGGGTGAGTAAATGATGACAGAATTTACTTTTTATTTTGTGAAATATCCCTTATAATGGGGTAATTGGCTTAAAACAGAAATGAAAATGGAAGCCACTGTGGCTCTTTTATTGAATGTAATATATTCCTACTTGCAGACAAAATGCTCTGACAAACGAAATGTTTGCTAGAGTTCAATAGCAGATTAATTTGTGATTCTATGAGATGATATTTATGATATTTAAGTGCATGTAAATGTCCTGAGTGAGAGAGAGAGAGACAGAAAGAGGAAGGGGTGGGGGTGGAAGGGGCACTACCTGTCTGGTTGGAGGTTGTAAAAAGCAGCCAGTGAATGCCAGTTTATTTAGCTTTGGCCATCACTTTCTGAGCTGTAACACAAGCCTCATTCAAGGTCTCATGCTCCCACATGTGACCAATACACTGCTACACAGTCATACTAGCACACCTCTACACTCATGGTCTCACACCCTGACCAGTGCTTTCCACCTCTCACACTGAGTGTATTCACATGAATCCACAACTCTTCTTTTCATTAGCTGCGTCAACCACTCGCCTCCATGACTCCTGCTCAACCACTTATTTAAAATACATGTTCAACTGTAACATTCAACATTCATATTCATATTCATAAAACCTGCTTATTGAGCAGTATATTTAAGCGGTATGTGTGTGTGTGGTTTTACTTAGATATATACTTTGGGGGACAAAACTGTCCCTAAAAGTGAGATTAATCTGCCCGAGGACATCCGCAGAAGCAAAAATTAGTCTGTGTAAATAATGGTTTTGGTTAGTCTGTACTCTGTAGTAATTATAATTAGCTTTATGTATAAGCAATAGAAGTCTATGTCCTCATTTAGATATGTTTGGGGACAAAACTGTTCCAAAAAGTGAGCTAAATCTGACAAAACCTCCCTTTGGATTCATTTTGGGACATCCTCATTTGGTAAAACTACTTATAAATAAAAAAAAAAAAAAATTAAAAACACTAAGGATTAGTCAATATTAATTATAATTAGCCTTATATAAAAACTTTAGAAGCTTATGTTATGTTTAGACAGCCAAGTGTACAGTATATGTGTGATGTGCAACCATGATGCTATCTAGGGCTGTGTGATATGATGATCTATATCGTGGCAAGAGATTTAGCTATATTGTGTATATCACGATATGTAAATATCCATGTGCCCAGTGTAGGCTTATCTATCAGTGGCCAGGGCGTCACATGAGACTGAGAGAATTGAAAAAAACATGGACGGGGTTTTTCCAGCATTGAAAATTTTTCTACGGCCTAAGCAAATTCAATGATCTTCATCGTGTATTTGGCACTTTAAAAGCTCTAAATATTCTTCTCGTCTGACACGTGAATGTTTCAAGTGACTGTGGCATGCGCTGTCTCTGGAGCTCTGAAATGTGTGCAAATCCAGCAGGCTTTCTGATATTTGTGCTCCAGAGACAGGAGAGCTCGGCAAAATAACTCACGCTACTCAATCATTTTTTAACCAGGAAACCCCCAAATGGAGAAATAAATCTCCACAGAATGGGACAAATCCCAAACAAGTCAAGAAAATAATGAGAAGATTGTTATTAAAACAGGTATGACATGGTGTACAGAGCAGAAACATTTTATATGCAAACTCTTTCGCAAGACGATAATCACTCGTAAAAAGTAATCTTTTTAAAAACATCAAAATGAAGCACACAATGAATATTATGTGAGCCAAAAGATGAATTTAGCATTAATTTGGTCATTAATGTATTTTGCAAGAAGTGATATTTATTTTATATTTATTTTCTTTTGCATACACCTGTGTCAAGGGCTGGCAGGTATGTCAGTGCTCGCATTCAAAGCCTTCATTGTTTTCCTTTTGAATGTCGATGTTCTCCGGACATGAACTTTCCTAAGAGAACAATCCTATATTCAGACTGCTATACTGTCTGGTTATTAGTCCCTGATTGCAGGGTGGCACCCAGTGATATTAATCCTTATTAATATTCTATTAAATTTGATAATTGATGGTAATCTGAAGGATTAAAAAGCTAACATTGATTCTAATCAATGTTCTATTGATTTTAATAATTATATTTAATAATTACAAATTATTGCTAATAACCAAACCCGCTCCTGAACGAAGCACCTAACAAATAATAATACTGGTCAACAACATTTTAAACAGGATTTTGCTAAGGTTGATTTTTGAAAACAAGTTGATTTTATTTTTTATTTACTTTGACATTGTTTGTATTGTTCCAAATAAAGAGGAAGTAGTTATAATTTATTAAGTATTTAATTTACTGACTGCAGTACCAAAAATAGGCATTGGTTGTTTAATATAGAAACCAATTTTTATTGATTTTTCTGAAAATATATCTATATTGTGATATATATATATATATATATATATATATATATATATATATATATATATATATATATATATATATATATATATATATATATATATATATATATATATATATAATTACCATGATATAAGTTTTTGGTCTTATCGCCCAGTCTAATGCTGTTGGTTAAAAAGGCAGCTTCACCACTCTGCCTGCACTGTTATCCCCAACCAGATTACTAACCAACACGTATCAAACAAGACATTCAATATAGACTTCAACACAAACGTCACACCATCACCCTGCCCCTACTCCCCAAGCATCATTTGGCCCCGCCCCATCTCCACACAATGAGTGATAAAGAATGGGCGCCAACAATGACAGGAGTGAGATGGAATTAAGAGCTAATAACAGCACACTTAGTCACATATGAATATAAACGGACCACAGTTATGTTAATGGTAGCATTACGGTGCACCAATTACCTATTTTTCCAATATCTGTGACAGGCCACTATTGTGTTGTCAAGCTTGCATAACAATTAGCTCACTTTATGGACATGTTTACAATGGAAATAAAGCAGTGCTAGCAAAATATTCTCCCCTTACACAATAGACAATCATCCACTTGAAAGCATTTTCACGATGGTGCCTGCACCAGAAAAAGAAAGTCTTTATCAATAGGCCCAATATAAACTACAAAATTGGCCCAAAAACTCAGTGAGCTGCCTCACCACTTACTGCCTTCATAGACAACTGCCTTCTAAGGCGGTTTACTAACAGAGATGGAACCCCATAAATGAATATTTTGGAACATTCCTACAAACTCTTTGTGATACAGAGGTGCGGGAGACTCGGCTTACAATTGATTCCAATAGAGTTTGCAGTTAGCATGTTGCTAAACTAGCCTAATCATCAGCCTGTCAGTTACAAAAGAAATTAAACGGATTAAATGACATATTAAACATTGCAAAAGTTAGTTCTCTTATTTGAGCATTTTGAGTATGACAAATGACATGATATTTATGTGATATTAGTGAACAACAACGTTTGGCATTAACATATTTCTAAGCTAATTAGTCATAAACAAAATGGGGAACCTTTCCAGAACTACCATGACATTTTTATTACATTTAGATAGATAGATAGACAGATAGATAGACAGATATATCTGGGATTGAAGGATACTTTGCGTACGGGGGCACTATTATGCCTTAAAATGCTGCCTCCATATGCAGCTCACTACAGATCTTTTGGAAAACAGATTTTCTTTCGGTTTACTAGATGAAGTCGTCTCTGAGGCAATGGAACAGAGCTCCACTCATTAGGAGAATACATCATGGTATTGTTTCTGATAACCATCAGCTCAACACAGAGAAACAAAATCAATAGGTGTTGGTTGGTTCATTATGTAACAGTCAGATAGAGATGAAAGTGCTCTCTTCTGCCTTCTCTGGTCTTCTGGAAAAAAAAAACATGCTTGCTTATAAAAATTAAGACTTCACTTTGGGCCGCCAGGCCTTGCAAAACCCATGCAAAAAAAAAAAAAACTTGGTTCAACTTTCATGACTCGCCGTCATCAATCTTTACAAGGCCTGAGATCTACTTCCCTCACTGTTTAAGAGCTAATGGAGAGGAGGAAATGCTAACAGGGCAGCTGTCCAACTGAAACAGGGGCAAACGAGCGCCCTGGGGCAGCTTCTGATGATCAAGCAAAACAACGACCAGCCTGGATCAAATGATTTGGGGGAGATACAAAGAGACATAGTAAGAAAGAGGGTGCAAGAGCAATAGAGACAGAGAGATCATCTGTAAGCACTCAGGCATTCTGACGGAGTGTGAGTCAGCACTACACTGCAAGAAGAGAATGGAACTCAATAGCAGAAAAAAGACAGAGAGAAAGACAATGTATCCACACCTAAAGAACATTGACCATTCCTGTGGAACATTGTTTCAGTGCTACACTGCTTCACTGAGTGAGCAAGAGCCACACTGGTGTTTGGGAGTACATTCAAACTGCCCAATATTGTCCAGCGAATTGGACTTCACATGGTTTTCGGCCATCTTAAAGGGATAGTTCACCCAAAAAGTTTAATTCAGTCAAAACACGTCACATCTCTAATGTAATTTCAAACCTGTATGATTTACCTTCTTCAGTGTAACAAAAAATCTATTTGTTAGAGACTGATGGCCTCAGTCCCATTTCACTGATTAGAAAAAAGATGCAATGAAAGTGAATGGTGACTGAGTCTGTCAGTCCTTAACATTCTACCCTAACATATTTTGTGTTTCATGGGATCTTCATTTTAGGGTGAAGCATCTCTTTATGGCAATTACATATGCACTTTGCAGGTTTTGGGGTCCTTGTTAATGCTGCTATAATCAGACAATTTTTTTGGGGGTGAACTGTATCTTTAAGTTAGATTCCAAATCATAGGGGGTGTATACATTCAGTCTGAAGGGCACTCCATAGGGAACAAGTGTACATTGATAATATTACTTCACTGGAAGTGGGGAGGGAAATGTACCCACCAGTCATTGTGCACCACTAAGTACTTCATTACCAAATCACAAATAAAACTCCATTTTGATTCTGGTATAAAGTGCATGAGATACAATCATTACAATGCCATTATCAGAACCATGGGACAAATAACAATTAAGACATATATTTACAACAAATCAAATCACATTTATTTTCATACTAAACATATCAGAACAGTCACTAAATCTGGGTTTTTCTATATTTCAAATTATATTAATTTAAAAATACTGTGTAATAATATTTAATACAAATGCACATGGACATATTATTTACAGTGCATCCGGAAAGTATTCACAGCGCTTCACTTTTTCCACATTTTGTTATGTTACAGCCTTATTCAAAAATAGATTAAATTCATTATTTTCCTCAAAATTCTACAAACAATACCCCATAATGACAACGTGAAAGAAGTTTGTTTGAAATCTTTGCACATTTATAAAAAAACAACAACAACAAAAAAAAACACATGTATATAAGTATTCACAGCCTTTGCTCAATACTTTGTTGAAGCACCTTTGGCACCAATTACAGCCTTAAGTCTTTTTGTGTATGATGCTATGAGCTTGGCTCACATATTTTTGGGCAGTTTCTCCCATTCTTCTTTGCAGGACCTCTCAAGCTCCATCAGGTTGGATGGTGAGCATCGGTGCACAGCCATTTTCAGATCTCTCCAGAGATGTTCAATCAGGTTCAAGTCTGGGCTCTAGCTGGGCCACTCAAGGACATTCACAGAGTTGTCCCGTAGCCACTCCTTTGTTATCTTGGCTATGTGCTTAGGGTCATTGTCCTGTTGGAAGATGAACCTTCACCCCAGTCTGAGGTCCAGAGTGCTCTGGAGCAGGTTTTCATCAAGGATGTCTCTGTACATTGCTTCATTCATCTTTCCCTCATCCTGACTAGTCTCCCAGTTCCTGCAGCTGAAAAACATCCCCAGAGCATGATGCTCCCACCACCATGCTTCACTGTATGGATGGTATTGGTCAGGTGATGAGCGGTGCCTGGTTTCCTCCAGACATGGCACTTGCCATTCAGGCCAAAGATTTCAATCTTTGTTCAGCTCTAGGAAGAGTCCTGGTGATTCCAAACTTCCATTTATGGATGATGGAGGCCACTGTGCTCATTGGGACCTTCAATGCTGCAGACATTTTTCTGTACCCTTCCCCAGATCTGTGCCTCGATATAATCCCGTCTCGAAGGTCTACAGACAATTCCTTGGACTTCATGGCTTGGTTTGTGCTCTGACATGCACTGTTAACTGTGGGATCTTATATAGACAGGTGTGTGCCTTTCCAAATCATGTCCAATCAACTTGTATTTACCACAGGTGGACTCCAATCAAGTTGTAGAAACTTCAAGGATGATCATCGGAAACAGGATGCACCTGAGCTCAATTTTGAGTGTCATGGCAAAGGTTGTGAATACTTATGTAGGTACATGTGATTTATTTATTTTTTTTATCAATTTGCAAAAATTTCAAACAAACATCTTTCACGTTGTCATTGTGGTGTATTGTTTGTAGAATTTTGAGGAAAATAATGAATTTAATCCATTTTGGAATAAAATGTGGAAAAAGTGAAGTGCTGTGAATACTTTCCAGATACACTGTACATATACACACACACTAATTAATATATAAGTCAAGTATGGTATTTACACAAGTATAAATGTAATTACACTGAAAACACATTAATCTCTTGACCTTCTGTGAAGAATTGTCTTTCTGTAAATTTGTTCTAAAACAACTTGTATCTTGAAAACTGCTATACAAATAAAAATGAAGTGACTTCTTAATCAACTTAGTTTATGATGGCTTTGCAGGTCATTCCAAATTAACACATTTTGTCAAGTGAACTGATCTGCTATACATGGGCAGACATGGGTGTGTGGGCAAAATAGGAACCCTATGAATTGGAACGCAGCTTGCATTTATGTGACCAAATATGTCACTCTCATCCCCCCAAAGCCCCTCCCTCAGGGAGCCCACCGCTACTTCAGGTGCTAATTCAGCAGATAACGAGCACATTCATATTCAGCACACACACACGCCAAGCACGACTTATGAGATTGATCACCATCAAACAAGACTCCCTTCGCATCAGGAACGTCCTGCAGCGACAGGGCCTGAGCAATATTTGAGCATGTGGGACCGGCTGACCTGAGGAGAATCAGAACATGCAGTAACAAGACAAATGTGCCATTCCGATCACCTGGTGCACAGAAGCATCTGGCTAATGAGAGCATGTTAAATCCAATAAAGGAGGTGCAGTTTATTGCCGCATTAACACAGGCTCCAAAACATGCACAACACATGTAGGGTTGCCTTAAAGAGATAGTTCACCCTAAAATGAAAATTCTGTCATCATTTACTCAACCTCATGCTGTTTGGTCATCCATGGAACACAAAAGGAGATTTTAGGCAATGGTCTAAGTCACAATTTATTTTGATTGTATGGAAAAAAGATGCAATAAAGGCTCAGGTATAATGCAGCAACAAACAGAATTGTAACTTTTTTTTGTTAAATGGCTCAACCAATGGCGTGATTTCACCTTCAATATCAGTCTGGAGTATGTCTGCAGTCTAATGCTTACATCTAGTTTTCAGTTTGTGCTTGGAAATTCTTTGCTTGGATGGTACAAAAGCATTTATTCACATATGAAATGAATCACCGAAACTTTCATCTAAAAATGGACTCTTATTAACTCAGAGCCAATTTAGCCATTTATTAAAAAAAATCCAGCGTTTATCTGGGGCTTAATCCACTTCCCATTATTTACGCCAACATCTCCATTTCATCAAGCAATGGAACTTCCAGTTTCAGGTTGGAAGTATACACACACAAAAAAAAATCCAGCACTGAATATCCAAATAGCATGCAAACACTGAGGTTAGTGCTAGGTTTACAATATGTAGGTGTCTAAATGGACCAATAGGAGGTGAGAGGCCATCTGTGTCTCACATATATTTAATGAAAATGGCTTAATTACAGACAATGTGCCCTGGAAGAGTTATGACTGTGATATTAAAGGTCAGTCGCCAGTTACACAAAGCGCAGAGCAAAATGGGAAGTGCCATGCCCCTATCTATTTGGCTATCTTGAAGTCAACAGAGGCCAGGTACAGTGCACCACCATAACAAAGAAACATCCGTACAACAAAGGCTCACACTGCTTTTAGACAGAATGTGAACACAAATACGCCACACTCTCAAAAGCCTAACTATCAAGTCCACTTGGAATCTGGATAATAATTGGCATATTTCTGCCCAACTGCAATGACCATCATTCAAAATGTGTTGCACAAACCCTGCCACTTTGAGTGCTTATTTATTCCATATTTTGGCTATGATTACGCTTTGAGCTACCAATAAGAATGTAGTATACACTGTAAATAAATTAATTTAAATGTAAGGTAAATACCGGCAGCTGTGGTTGCCAGAATTAAACTGTACAAAATATGGTGACCATGTTTCTGGCTTTACGGGATGTAATTTTTATGCCTGTATATTTTACGGTTCACTACCATTTATAATATTAAATTATATAAACTTGATATACTAACATATCTGAACAATAAAATTCTGTTTTTCACTTTAAAATGTATTGTTAATCACAGTAGTAACTACAAAAGAATGACTTCCTGTAAAGTTCATCAAGAGTGGCCCTTCCAGGAGAAATTATTGCATATGTTAACCAGTTAAAGTTTTTTACTGTAGCATTTTTACATTCTTCTACTGTTATTTATTTATTTTTATTTTTTTTACTCTCAGTTCGCTTTAACACATTATACCATTTTACAGTTTCATTCTGTAGATTTTCCACCAATATCTGTTCAGAAGTTGCAGGGGGAAAAAGTCTGCAGATTCCATCTGTGTCTGCTGACAATCTTCTACATTACAAAAAGCATGGAAGCCCATAAGAGCCAAATTGACAATTTACCTGAAGCACAACAAATTAGCCATATGGAAATCCAACAAAAAAAAAAAGTATGTGGCTTTCGAAAAAAAAAAAAAAAAAGACACATATTGGAGATTAGCAGACTAAAAGCCCTATTGTAACCAGTGCATTTTGTGTTTTTGTGTGTACTGGTCTCTCCATGAGGCTTCTAAAAAATGTTGGCAATTTCTGCTAGTAAACAGCATAGCTATGCTGGTATACCAGCTAGACCAGCAATAAACAGCATAAATCATCCTGGATCAGCACCAATTCATACTGTTCTAAGCTGGTCTTTTCAGCCGGGAGGGCTGTCTGTGGGTCTCAGCAGGTCTCAGAGCCTTTAGAGAATTGAGATGTATCTTCTGAAAGTCTCTCAACCTCTCCTCGCCGATTCCACGGCGACTCAGAAGCAAGGATTGAGATAAACGGCAGAAACAATTGCATGGCTACGGGTGCCCACTTTAATCCTCTGCCAATCCTGTTTGCCAGCATAAACAGCCCACAGAGGCCACAAAAACATCTGAGAGACACAAAGAGAGAGACTGAAGAGGAAAACAGATACGGATGAGCAGAGTGTGTTCACAATAGCACCTCATCAATCCGGCACTGACAATAAAGTCACTGGTCATGAGGTCACACCAAACTCAATGATTATACTAGCGTTGTTTGAAGGAATCGAGTAGTAGTAGAGCTGAATCTATATTATTATCATTGTCCAAAACTAAAATGAACACTAAACTTTTTTTAAAAATTTTTTTTTTTTTTAAATAAACTACAAATTTCAAGACTCTAAACCTTCTTTAAATAAAATACAAATGGCCACAAATTAATTTTAGTATTTGTTACACAGTATATTATAACATTTGAAACATTTACAACATGTCTTTTTTTAACATGAAAAGGCCAGTAGATGGTAATACACTAGACGGCCGTGAAAAGTTTACGGTGTTAAGCATATTTAAATAACACATTAACTTTTGAATGCCTAAAATATTAAACCCAAGGCTACATCCAAACTAATCATTTTCATTTGAAAACTGAATTTTTACTTTCCAAACATCATCTTTTTCAAAAGTATGTAGCAATGATGAGCGTTCTCGAAACATAGCATTTTTCTAGAGTGGATGAGAGACGTATCAGAATTAACACGCTTTCAAATTAAAATGTATTAGTATGGTCATGGCCTAAAATAAAATACTGAATAAAAAGAACACAGAAACTGGAAAATACTGAAAAACTTCAATACCGGGAGTTCGATTCAAGTTGAGCTCAATCAACAGCGTTTGTGGCATAATGTTGATTACGACAAAATTGTATTTTGACTTATCCCTCCTTTTCTTTAAAAAATAAAATAAAAATCGGGGTCACAGTGAGGCACTTACAATGGAAGTGAAGGGGGCAAATTTTTGCAGGGTTTAAAAGGCAGAAATACGAATCTTATAATTTTATAAAAGCAGTTACATTAATTCTTCTGTTTAATCTCATGTATTATTTGAGCTGTAAAGTTGTTTAAATCACCATTTTTGGGGTTTGTTGACATTACATCTTTATTTCAACGAAGTTGTAAAACTGGTTATAACTTTACACTGAAAAGGTTAACAAGATTTTAGTGTGATAAAATCACTTGCTAATGCACATAATATTTATGTCTGGTGGCTATCCTTTTGAACTAGTGAGTATTTTAACATTTATGGATTGCCCCATTCACTTCATGTCTCACTGTAACCCAGATTTTTGCTTTTTTCCAAGCAAAAGGAGGGACAAGTCAAAATAACTTTTGTGGTAATCAATATTATACCAATAATGCGGTCTATTGAGCTTGTATTGAACCCAGAATATTCCTTTAAACTAAGAGTCATAGAGTAAAAAATTATCAAAACTAAACCAAATTGAAAAGGACAAATATAAATAAATCACACAAACAAAAAAAAACAAACAAAAAAAAACACACAAAAGTTCAATGCTATAATAAACCTGGCTAGATCTAAACAGGATGACTGCCCTAAAGGGAGCATTTCAGACCAGACGAAACCAAGAGACTGACACACTTCACACCACCAAGGCAGGGTGGCACCAAGCAATTCTGCTGACATGTGCACATTCACTGGACATTAACACTCCTGCCCAACTGCGACAACTTGCAGGCAAAACTGTCTGAAATCCAAGTGCTGCTTCGTATTCAGAGTCCAAAGGCACTGACGATTAGTGCTGGAGGGATTATGCCATACACTTTAGACTTCAGGCTTAAATTCCACCACAGAAGAAAAGAATTATAACATTAGACACAGATAGAGCAACAAGGATATTAGCGAGAGTCTAAATGAGATGGAACATCGCTCCAGGCTCACTGTAATTTACATTACACCTGGATTAGAAAGCTAAATTACCACATCTGCAATTAAAAGGAACAATACCACATGGAACCCAAATGGTGATGTTAGTATTAGCCTCCAGTGAAAATCTGTTTCAGCCCTTTTATTTACAGGATTTACAAATTCAACATGCACACAATCAGTCTTCACTGTGAATTTATTTTATTTTTTTTAACACAGCTATTGATGAATGAAAGATTTCTAATTAGATTAGGCAAATATATCCAAGAGAGCATTATGTTAATGTGAAACTACATGATAATTACCATCAATTAATTTTTAAACATCCCGAGAGCTGATGAGGGAGTGTTGTGCTTTCAGTACATCACTGATGTGGGGTGTTCAAGGTATTCAGAGTAAATTAATTAGAAACAGTTTAAATGTGCATTCAGTAATTTGGGGCCATTTTAAAAAGTTTTTGTGAAGAGTGATCTGATGGTGTACACTCACATGAGATGAAGACGGTACTCATAATAGCTTTCCATAAAAAGTGTTTTTATTATACATGGTGCGGGTCACCCCCTTCAATGTGTCTCGCCATGTTGAAACGACACGAATCTCCGTGTTTCACTAAACGTCGAAGAAGAAAATCCTCGCGCTCGTTGGCTGCCACCTATGTAGATATGCTTGACCATGCTTAGCGCAGTGTTGTTTGGTGACGCAAAGAGCAAAAAGAATACAATGAAACATACTTATTATCGTGCTTTAGAAGCAGTGTTAATTTCGTCAGACGAGACGACTAAATATGTTCGTCAACGACCTTTTTTTCCATGACTAAGACGAGACGATGACGAGACTGCACCAATGTCCAAAAACGCTGACTAAGACTAAATTAACATGCATTATTGTTGACGAAAAAAGACGAGACTAAAATGTTTTGCATAAGATAAAAACTAAGATAAAATCTCTCTTCATTTTCGTATACAATTGTCTCTACTTTTTCACCATGAGATAGAATATTCAGCTGTTACGCCTTCAAAATATTCCGAATGAGTTCACGCTGTTGCTCAGTAACGGTTACAGGTCTCATACTCCTGTGGCTGCAACACGAAACTACATGGAGCAAGAACACAACAATCATAGACAGTGGCGAACACGCGACGAGCGCCGACGACATGCTAGGTAGAAGGAAGAGGCTCGATATTTGGTCGCATTTTAGGTACAATGATATTGACAAAAAGTCAGAATGTGTCATTATAACTGACAGGAAGCACTGCGGATAAACAATACCGGGAAAAACACCATCAACCTTAAGCGACATCTAAAGGCTAACCACCCACACATTCAGGGAAGTTAACTTAAATTAACGTCTCATAAGCTAATGCTGATTTTAGGCATCTACGCTGTAAATTAACCAGTTAGCTATGGTGTTGTGGCACATACATTATGCAGGTTATATATATTTTATGTAACTTATTTGCTTAATAAAATACTCTTCAGAACAAGTTCATCATTTGTGAATGTGTCTCTTAAATCAGAAAACCAGACACGTTTAACAAAGTGAATTCAACAAATCATTCAACAAGTGTATTTTGTCAGGTAATTATGACATTTAACCAATATTTGAGATGTGTGAAACATTATTTGACTGAAATGGTTATCTCAGAATTAATCTCAGAAATAATTTATTTAAAAAAAAGACTAAAATGTTTTGAAACTTGACTAAGATATATTGAGTTTTCTTTTGACTAAAACTAGACTAAAATGACGAGACTTTTAGTTGACTAAAACTTGACTAAGATACCTTAAATTCTCTTTTGACTAAAACTAGACTAAAATGACGAGACTTTTAGTTGACTAAAACTTGACTAAGATACCTTAAATTCTCTTTTGACTAAAACTAGACTAAAATGACGAGACTTTTAGTTGACTAAAACTTGACTAAGATACCTTAAATTCTCTTTTGACTAAAACTAGACTAAAATGACGAGACTTTTAGTCAACTAAAACTTGACTAACAAAAAAAGATATGTGAATGACTAAATATGACTAAAACTAACAAGGACATTTTGCACAAGACTAAGACTAAGACTAAATGAAAAATAGGTGACAAAATTAACACTATTTAGAAGCAGAGACAACAGGAGATTCAGTAGCTGTGCTGCCGAAGAAGCGAAAAAGGTCCAACGCAAGAAGACAGAAAGACCGACAAAGGCAAAAAACTAGAGTAAACATCGGTTCGGCATACACAAGTTGGAAAGATTTGATGACAGAGAAACACATGAGTAGCCATGCCGATATTGCTTCTTTTTTGTTGGACAGGCAAGACATTATTAATTGTTTAGACCGCTCTCTAAAATAGTATCAGTGGAATTTAAAGAAAACTCATACAAGTTTCCCTCAAACTTTTTAAATTACGTGTAGTCAACTTATGTCAGTAATGGACAGTTTTCAGCAGTGTTTACAAACGCAACCGGAAAGCAACGTGGAATTTTATTTTCTTTGTTATCACAGCTATAGTAAGTGGGGGCCCATCTACATCAACCTCTATGAAATGGCATACACCTTCATTAATTTAGTAGCTTGGCACAGCGATTGTTGTGTAAACCATTATTTTGGTTGCTTGGAAACAAAACGAGATCTTCAAATTCAAATTCATGGACATGCTAAATTTGATCATCAAAAACAATTCTAATCTTTTCTTTACCATAACATTCTGTATCGCTAGATCAGAGGTTTATTTTTTCACTAAGCTGTTCTCTAATAAAGGTAAAAACTGTCTTTTAGAAATAACGTAAAACGTAGACAGTCTCCAAAGATTATTGATATGAGGGACAATAATAATTTCTCCTTAACTGTAGAAGTCTGTTACTTTGAATTCAGACATTTGTTTTTAGGCAAAGCACTTATTTTATAGTAGTAATAAATAACTTTAGAAATTACCTCAAACTCTGACATTTTCCAGATGCAAATTATATTCCAAAGCTGGCAGGGGCAGCAAAGACGATCATGTTTATCCACATCGATAGATGACAGTACAGCATCTAACGCCACTGTCGTATCTGTATTTAAAGTACACGAAGAAAAGCAATGCTAACTCTAATGAGAACTATGCCCCTTTAATGATTTATACACATTGGCTGGGTCTCAAAACCTAACAAGCTACCTACCGAGAGAGCACAACATGAAAATAAATGCTTAAATGCCCAAAAATACTGCCTACTTGGTCAGCTCATTACTTTTGCCCGTAGTGATGGAAGCAAAGAGTCAAGCTTGACACTTGATATGTAAAGACAATCTCAGTGGGATGTGAAATAACAAACTGTTTATGCAATAAGGGTTGATTCGGTTTTATTAATATTTTTTAACTTGAATAAAACCAGTTAATTTAGATTTTACTATTTCAACTATTTCATTATTTTTGCAGTGTAACATACTATAAAACATACTATATATCATTATACTTCATATATGCTTTCAGTCTTCATAAAGGTCATGATAATATTGCTCCTGGCAGAACATATCACAAGCAGCATGACATGAACATAAATGCAATGCATGAGAACTGATGACACACACACCAGCACACTAAAGCACGGCAATCATAAATTCAACATTTAATAAAATGCTCTAATACACTAATGTCAGTCATTGCTGTCGAAACACCATTCTGCAACATTTATGAAAAATAATGAAAATATGACCATAAAAAATTATGAAAATGATGATCATATCATAAATAAATGGAAAAACATGATTCTGCTTAATAAAACCTAATATATATATATATATATATATATATAGTAAACATATATATACACACACACACACACACACACACACACACACAGTATATTCACTGATCAGCAAACATTAAAACCACCTCTCTAATATTGTTGTTGTCAGATGGGCAGGTTGGACTATTTCTGTAACTGCTGATCTCCTGGGATTTTCACGCACAATAGTCTCTAGAATTTACTCAGAATGGTGCCAGAAACAAAAAACCTCCGGTGAGCAGCAGATCTGAGGACAGAAATGCCTTGTTGATGAGAGAGAGAGAGATCAACAGAGAATGGCCAGACTGGTTTGAACTTACAAAGTCTACGGTAACTCAGATAACCGCTCTGTACAATTGTGGTGAGAAGAATAACATCTCAGGATGCTATTCTGAGACGTGGGTTGGTGCTGTTTTGGCGGCACGAGGGGGATCTACACAATATTAGGCAGGTGGTTTTAATAATTGTTGCTGTATTGTTTGGGCACTGGAAGCACTTTCACCAAGACAAGTTCCTTGTATGTAGCTTACCTGGCAATAAAGCTGATCCTGATGTTGCGGCTGATCAGTGTGTGTGTGTGTGTGTGTGTGTGTGTGTTCTTTATACGATCTTATTATTATACTGTCACACAAAAACTCTCTGAACGTTTTTTTTTTTTTTTAGAGAAAACGTAAAAAGAACTATACTAGAACGTTAGGAGTTGCTTCCCAAAAATTAACCTATGAGAACAATATACTACCGTTACAGTATACTAACGTTTTGTTTTTGCTGAGAACACCTTAATGTGGGAGTTTTAATCAGAGCAAAAATGTAGACAAGACGTTGCAAAATAAAAATTAAATTGACCTTTAGATAACGTTCTTAATAAGGTCTTATTAGGTTGTTAAACAAAACAAAAAACTAGCTAATTTATGTATTTTGTAACCTAAAAATTACGTTCCAAGAACGTTAGTGTTTGCTTCCCAAAAATAACCAAATGGGAATCATGCAAGAACGTTAGAGAAACGTTCCGTGTATACTGGGAGAGTTAGTGGGCAGCGATCAGAAGAGATGTTACAAAGTATCCAACACAACTGCATTTTGGGCACCGTGAGAGCATTGCTTTGCACCCGCGTGATGTACTGAGAGCAAACGAGGGCATAATAAATCCAGCCACATTTTGTAATCGCAAAACAACCGGGGAAGATAAACACCCCGAAACACTGAGTTTGGGGATCAGACATCCTTCCCTAATGAGAACGGGCCCGTTATGAAGGACTCATACAGAGGCGTACCGTGCGGAATGAATGGGGCGCTATGAACGGGAGATGGCGTGGAGGAAATTACGCCTTACCGGTTGTTGTTTGTGTCGAATTGATGCTTTGCCCAGCGGCGGCTGGTGATGTCTCCTCTGGAAGCCGCTCTTCGGGTACTCGCTGTAGGCTTTGTTGATGCCGATTCGGTCCCTCTTCTCTCTGCCGTTGTCTTTGCGCTCTTCCCCCGTGTCCAGACTGCTGAAGTTCCACACGATGAGCGTTTGGACCAGCAGCACTGTCAGCGCGGCTATTAACGCGGACCGCGATCGGCGAGCCAATTTACGGGCGCACAGACTGCCGAACATCTTCACCCTGAAGCGGCGAGGTGTCACTGCCGTCCGCCGACAGTCCGCTTTTTGGATCAGCGTCGCGAGAGGAGCGTAGAAAGTGAGAGAGGGGGTGTTGGCAAGGTTTCCGCTGGAGAAGATAGTGAGAGAGAGAGAGCTGTTAAAATACAGTCCTATGCCTCCGTGTGGTGACGCCTGTGAACTGAATATTGGATTAAAATGTGTATTTTTTTAAGGGGGCAGACCTCGATTGCTTAAGAATAAATACGTGCGAGAGTCTTTTTAATATTCAAATCTACATTAACCCTTAAATGCATGGGAGTTTCTTCAAACTTGATTACATACTTTGGTCTTCAAAGACAAAATGCACAGATTGTGTCAAGTTTTCAAAACATTTTCAAGACAATAAAAACATTATGGAATAGAAAATATACTGATTTACTTTGATGTTTTATTTTTCATATATCAAAGAGATTATGCAACAAATCCAGAATAGGATTCATTATTTCCATGCTGAAATTTCATGATTTTCATGAACTTAAAAAATGTCAGTAGTACACTCAAATAGCCATATCATACTGTTTATGTGTTGCTAACTTGCTATAGTTTACTGTGATATTGTTTCTTCACCAAATAGCAATGTCAAATGTAAATCACACCAATCACTGACACATCAGCGCCACCTTGATTACACAGAAACGTGATATAGTATTTATTTGTATCAATATAGTAGTTTGTCTTTTAATATATAAATATGTATCCTGTGATGGTAAACTTGTATAGATATGAAATAAAAAATATTTTTTACAGAAGCACACCAAAAAAACAAAAACAACAAAAAAACAGACACTATTACATATCTAAGGCCCTTAATGACCCTATACACTTTTGGTAATCAAGCAGTTATTTTTTATGTATTTTTTTTTATTATTTATTTATTTATTTTCATTTATTTTTATTCATTTTATTGAATTTTATTGTTACACAATTCAGAAGATAAAGGTTGAAGAGTACTAAAGAGGTGTGGTTATTACTCCAAACAATGGATGAGGTACAGGGGGTAGAATGAGGTCTCAGGTCACTAAAGACCCGATGTATGTATTAAAGGGTTACATTACCCAACTTGAACAAAAACATCCGAAACACAAAAGCTGTAGATGTGAAAAATCATTAAGTTTAAATATATATATATATATATATATATATATATATATATATATATAGTTCCCCTTTTTAGTCCAAAAATGATCATTTACTCATATTCATGTAATTCCAAAGCCATGTGCTGTTATATTTTACCTACCATGGAACACAAAAGGAGATATTTGGAAGAATATTCACACAGCTCTTTCCTATACAACGACGATTGCTGTCAAGCACCAAAAAGGAGAAAAAGAAAAGAAAAACACCATAAAGCCACCATAAAAGGACTCAACATAATACGACTATATTCTGAATTTTCTGAAGCCATACGATAGCTTTATTTACAAAACAGGCCAATATTTTCATTTTTGGGTGAACTATTCCTTTAAGACAGTATGGTTTAGATATACTATGTGCAAAAGTATGAGTGCCATTAGGCGTATATAGCCTTGGGGGTGAAGGTAGCCTTCATCATTTTTCCACCAGCCTTTATTATTGTTCAACCGATCAATGGCTGCTAATTGATGGTGTTAACCTGTCAGATTTAGAAAAAGAGAAATAACTCTGGGGAACTATCAAGATTCCCTCTACAATGGACAGAGGTGAAGCATAGCCTACAGTTTTTTAATCAAGACTGAGACCATCTCTCATCCTGCATAGCAAGGCACAGACTTGTGCACCAAGGAGACTCTGTATTCATGGGAATACCAATCTGTGTTCTTTTCTTTCCTCCAGCAGTCAAGAGACAGAGAAAAAAAGAGACAGATGTCAGAATGTGATTTTGCTTACACATATCAGAGCTATGTGAGCACTGCTGTTTGTTCACAGCATTCTTGACATCATTAAAATTGAATCAGCTGCGATGCAACTGCTCTATAATTCACAACGCTCTCATTGAAACGGAGATCACAAGGCTTTGATAAATAAAAATAAAAAGAAGAAAAAAAACAGCACAGGGCAGTCACACTCCATTCCCCTCTCAGAACGGCTGTAGAAACCAGCAGAAACTCCCTCAGGCAACATGGTGTGCCGTTACAGGGGAATTTGCATGTTGACATTCATTGTCACTATGTGCATGTGTGGGTCATTAGATCTAACAGGAAGGGAAGGGAGTAAGAAGACAGGGGACGTGTGCATAGGGCAGATGTTCTCTGCATATGTCTCTTCTATGAGAACTTCTCTCAGCTTTTCCCTCTCCAGCACCCTCTGCTCCAGGGTTTACAGCACTTGCATCAGTAGGGTACAAAATGGGGCCTGAAATTCTTAAATTAAGGATTTTTTTTTATTTTCTCCACAAATGGTTAGTGACAGCAGGTACTTAACCTTCAGAAAACTTCATTAACATGCAATAGATCAAACTAAATGTTAAATAAGCTAATATATATATATATATATATATATATATATATATATATATATATATATATATATATATATATATATATATATATATATACATACATACACTACCGTTCAAAAGTTTGGGGTCACCCAAACAATTTTGTGTTTTCCTGAAAAGTCACACTTATTCACCACCATACGTTGTGAAATGAATAGAAAATAGAGTCAAGACATTGACAAGGTTAGAAATAATGATTTGTATTTGAAATAAGATTTTTTTTACATCAACCTTTGCTTTCGTCAAAGAATCCTCCATTTGCAGCAATTACAGCATTGCAGACCTTTGGCATTCTAGCTGTTAATTTGTTGAGGTAATCTGGAGAAATTGCACCCCACGCTTCCAGAAGCAGCTCCCACAAGTTGGATTGGTTGGATGGGCACTTCTTGCGTACCATACGGTCAAGCTGCTCCCACAACAGCTCAATGGGGTTCAGATCTGGTGACTGCGCTGGCCACTCCATTACCGATAGAATACCAGCTGCCTGCTTCTGCTCTAAATAGTTCTTGCACAATTTGGAGGTGTGTTTAGGGTCATTGTCCTGTTGTAGGATGAAATTGGCTCCAATCAAGTGCTGTCCACTGGGTATGGCATGGCGTTGCAAAATGGAGTGATAGCCTTCCTTATTCAGAATCCCTTTTACCCTGTACAAATCTCCCACCTTACCAGCACCAAAGCAACCCCAGACCATTATATTACCTCCACCATGCTTAACAGATGGCGTCAGGCATTCTTCCAGCATCTTTTCATTTGTTCTGCGTCTCACAAACGTTCTTCTTTGTGATCCAAACACCTCAAACTTGGATTCATCTGTCCACAACACTTTTTTCCAGTCTTCCTCTGTCCAATGTCTGTGTTCTTTTGCCCATCTTAATCTTTTTCTTTTATTGGCCAGTCTCAGATATGGCTTTTTCTTTGCCACTCTGCCCTGAAGCCCAGAATCCCGCAGCCGCCTCTTCACTGTACATGTTGACACTGGTGTTTTGCGGGTACTATTTAATGAAGATGCCAGTTGGGGACCTGTGAGGCGTCTGTTTCTCAAACTAGAGACTCTAATGTACTTATCTTCTTGCTCAGTTGTGCAACGCGGCCTCCCACTTCTTTTTCTACTCTGGTTAGAGCCTGTTTGTGCTGTCCTCTGAAGGGAGTAGTACACACCGTTGTAGGAAATCTTCAATTTCTTAGCAATGTCTCGCATGGAATAGCCTTCATTTCTAAGGACAAGAATAGACTGTCGAGTTTCAGATGAAAGTTCTCTTTTTCTGGCCATTTTGAGCGTTTAATTGACCCCACAAATGTGATGCTCCAGAAACTCAATCTGCTCAAAGGAAGGTCAGTTTTGTAGCTTCTGTAACGACCTAAACTGTTTTCAGATGTGTGAACATGATTGCACAAGGGTTTTCTAATCATCAATTAGCCTTCTGAGCCAATGAGCAAACACATTGTACCATTAGAACACTGGAGTGATAGTTGCTGGAAATGGGCCTCTATACACCTATGTACATATTGCACCAAAAACCAGACATTTGCAGCTAGAATAGTCATTTACCACATTAGCAATGTATAGAGTGTATTTCTTCAAAGTTAAGACTAGTTTAAAGTTGTCTTCATTGAAAAGTACAGTGCTTTTCCTTCAAAAATAAGGACATTTCAATGTGACCCCAAACTTTTGAACGGTAGTGTATATATATAATTATTATTATAATAGCTTATTTAACATTTAGTGTATATATATAATATAGGGGTCCATTAGGGGGCGCTCGGTTTATTATGTGTCTTTTATTTTTGAAGTCCTGCCCTTGTTTCCCGTTTTCCTTGTTGATTGTCTCCCAGGTGTCATGTCAGTTAGCCTTGTTGTCCTTGTTAGTCTCTGTGGCTGTGTCTTGTTTCGAAGGCTGTGTGCTAGGTATGACGAAGGCTGCGGTGTACCGAGAGTGTCCTCCTTTAAACAAGCCTCGTTTTAACGAGACGGCCTTCGTAGGACAAACGGAAACGGAACATAACATGGTTGCTATGACAGCTCGCCACTCTTTAACAAGCACGAGCGCTTTGAGTGAGAAGGGAACAAAGTCCCTTTAGAAGGAAATGTATGAGGTGCATTTTATGAGAGTTATAATGTAAAGAGAAAAGAAAGTAGATTTTACAGGTGCACTTTTAGTGTAATACTTTATTTTAATTATATATTAACATATTATAGCCTATACTCTGGCACCAATACTGAGGTAATTCAACTTGGGAATTAACATACTTGCGTTTGAACATCATATTTACGGGCAAATTGGTGCCATTTTTTTTTTTTTTAGACATTTCCGTTGAAGCAAAGAATTGTGGGTTGTGAGTGCCCACGAAGTATACACCTCATGCATCCTCCGAATTCCATGAAAGAAGGCTGCATTCGAAGTGTCCAAACGAAACACGGCCTGTGTATATATAAGCCCTCCTGTTACTGGTGTTTGTAGCGCTGTTCGATTCCAGAAATTTGGGAATCGATTCCGATTCCTGGTTTTAGGTTCGATTCCAGACAAATGTTTTTGATTACGAAAAAAACGGGAGGTAAAATATAATCTAATAATGAACTGCTCATTACAAAGTGTTCTTTGCATTATTTATAATGAACAGCATTTACTATGGATAGGTCCATTCCAAAATTAAATCAGGGTCTATATACACATACCAAAGCATGATGCTTCAATCCCATGAAATACATTTGAGGGAAGTTTGAGAAGATGTCGCTGTATAACTACCGCAAATCATCTTAAAAAGCACCATTTTCCCTACATTGAAATTGTCTGTTACCACTCATGAGTTCTTGTTTAGAAAGAGCTTTAAATTATAATGTACAGTAATTGTCCACTACCTTTTGTACACCGAATAATATGTCCAAACAATACACTTCAGTTTTGTTTAACAATTCAGGTTGTTTTGATTTATTTAATATAATATATAAAAATATATATTTTATAACATGTATATAAAAAAAATTTTCTTATAATTTCGTAAAATAAGTTTAATGTGTAAAATGGTGTAAAATGTAGACTAGTTATATATAGGCCTACATACACTACCGGTCAAAAGTTTTGAAACACTTGACTGAAATGTTTCTCATAAATTAGTTTTGTAGGCAAAAATATAATTGTGCCACCATATTAATTTATTTCATTCTAAAATTTAATCAAATAATCAGTTTTTGAAATTGATGACTTGGACCAAATAATAAAGAAAAGCAGCCAATAAGTGCCCAACATAGATGGGAACTCCTTTAATACTATTTAAAAAGCATCCCGAAGTTAGTTCAGAAAATGTCAAGAGTACATTTCTGCAAATTCTAGGCAAAGGGTGACTACTTTAAAGATGCTAAAATAAAACACAGTTTTGTTTAGTCACAATATAATTCCCACAGTTCCATTTATGGTAAGTTTTGATGACTTTACTATTATTCTAAAATTATAATAAAGAATGAGTGTTTCAAAACTTTTGACCAGTTGTTTGTGTGTGTGTGTGTGTGTGTGTGTGTGTATATATATATATATATATATATACACACACACACACACACACACACACACACACACTACTGGTTAAAAGGGAGGTGTGCTGTGCTCTACCAGTTCTTTTTTTTTAACATAAACAGTTGTTTGGAATTTTCTCACAAAACAAAACGATTAAAGGAATTGTTCACCAAAAATGAACATTCTTACCCTCATATTGTTCCAAACCCATATGCCTTACTTTCTTCCGTGGAACACAAAAGGAGGCAGTATGTTAGGCTCAATCACCATTGACTTACATTGTATCTTTTTCTGTAAAATGAAAGTGAATGGAGAAGTATGCTAACAGTCTGCCTAACATCATGTGAGTTTTTTCTGTATCTCTCTCTCAGATCAAGTACTGTATGAGTTCATGAATCCTCAAATCCTCCCATGATGGCTTACACTCAGCTGACTCATGCACAGTTGTAATTCCATACATCAGATCCACCACTGAGCCACATCATACTGAGCTATGATGAATGACGCATCATCAAGTTGAACCTCTGACCCAAGAACGCACAGTCCCATGGGACAAACTGTGACACACTCCACACAGTCAACCATGAAACATGTGAGTAAATCACACTCAAGTGTTCCCAGGCACACTGTTTAGTCGGACTGGCACAGAGTTAAATTGCTGTATTACACAGCAGTTCAAAGGCACAGATGTGAGGAGGAAATAAAGAGTATCTTGGGAAAAGGCCCATCATAGGCTGTGTGCATATGCTAGCTGATTAAAAGCCTTTTTACACTTGGTGACTTAGTGCATTTGATCAACCGGATTGCTATTCGATTGGTGTTTGCCCATTCCATTTACACTTGGCAACATAAATATAATCTATTATTTTTCAGCCAATATATGCAAATATAACAGATAATGCCTCCGGACATGGCTCATATAAACTACAAACAAGAAACTATAACTGCTTAAATTTCAATTTTGGATAGCAACTGATCCATCTTGAATGCATCTAGGATGTCATTTAAACTATGCAAGTCTTTTCATTATCTAATAGCTATCCAATCATAAAAAATATTGTGTAGTGGATTCCCTTTAATATCTGCAGTAAGCTACGGTCAGCATTCCCTCTCGCCTGATGTTTTTGATTTCAAAGTGCCAATAGAAGATGTTGTCGTAATTCAGTTCTGGCTTTCCTCTCAGGCATCCTCAGAAGGCCTGATTTATGGCATCATTCATTTTAAGTGGGAGATTGAAGTCAGAGAGCAGTACCCATCATGACCCTGCCAGTGACCTTGACTTCAGTCACCTCCGGGCTCTCATTTGTCAGCGCACATGCATCCACACACATCTGTTTGTAACCAGGCTACTGATACCGATCCTGTGCTCATAGACAGGGCTCTTCCAACCTATATTTCTATCCCAATATCCCAATCGAGCCACTGAATAATTTATCATTGTTAATTTTCCCTGACAAATTGTTTCCTCTCTTTCTCACGTTTCCTGTGACATTAGACTGACTCAGCTTGAGTTCATTCTGTTTTTGTTTGTGCTCGCTCTGACATTGTGGGCTATGAGGTGGTAGCTGCTTTTGGCACCTGGGAGAGATCCTTTTGTATTAAATTGCATACACAGCATGCGTCAATATCAGAGGGACTGAGTTGCACTGGCGGAGGTCAGACTCAGTCTTTCAGATGTATATACCTGTCACTCCAACTATGTGTACTTCCCTACTTCACAGTATGCAAAAAGCAGTACGTCAAATGAGTAGCAATATTCATGTTCCATATTAGTTCCAGTTATTTTGCAAACTGTAAGTTATGGTTTTGTTTTAGTTTAGTATATGAACATAATTGATTTTTAAATTTGATTTCTATTCCTATTAACACAGGTGTTTAAATGACATGACAGGAGACAACTTTTTGTTAATATTCTTTAAAGTAAACTATGCCCAATCCAGCTAAGATACTGTAGGTCTACATAGTGTATAGCTAGATTGACATACAGTATGGTAAAAAAATAAATAAAAAATAACTTTGAAAAACATGTATATTTGCGGATATGCTCGTGTCTTCATCAAACTCTAATTAAAGTTGCAAAATAATATTTAGGGAAAAAAAGCTCTGACTTGTCCATTGTGACGTCATATATAAGGGACCATAATGGCAGCAGCTTCAAAAGTTAAGAGTAGTTAGGTAGCTCTATAAATATTTCTGTTTGATTTGCCATTTTATTTTACCCAGTGTTACCCGATGCACTTTATTTGTTCTTAAACATTTTGTTAGAGAACATATAGGTGTTGTGAATTCTGAGATGTTATTCTGCTCACTACAATTGTACAGAGTAGTTATCTGAGTTACCATAGCCTTTCTTTCTGCTCGAACCAGCCAGGCCATTCTCCGTTGACCTCATCAACAAGGCGTTTCCATCCACAGTTACAGCCGCTCACTGGATGTTTTTTGCTTTGTTTTTCTAGAGTAAACACTAGAGACCTATGTATGTGTAAATCCCAGGAGATCAGCAGTTACCGAAATACTCAAACCAGCCCATCTGGAACCATCAATCTTGACAAGGTCAAAATCACTCGGATACAATTTTTTAATTGACTAAATTAACATTAACTGAAGCTCCTGAACTGTATCTGTATGATTTTATGGATTGCATTGCTGCCACAAGATTTGCTGATTAGATGTTTACAGGTGTTCCAAATAAAGTGCTCAGTAAGTGTATTTTTTTTACAGCATGTATTAGACCTTGATAAAGCTAGTTAATAAAAATAAATTTGTTCAATGTTAATTCATGTTAGTTCATAATGCATTAACTAATGTCAACAAATATAACTTGATTTGATTTGAAAAATGTATTACTAAATGTTGAAATTAACATTAAGAATAAATGCTGTAAAATTGTTCATTGTTTGTTAATGTTAACTAATGTTAACAAATTGAACCTTGCTGTAAAATTAAAAAAAAAAATAATGAATTAATGTAGTGATCAAATGCTTTGCTCTCATCAACAACAAAGCTGCACATGGACATATTTTGGTATTATAAGCATTGCCATAGAAACAAATAATTTCTGGGTCCAAGTACATGAACAGTATCTCTTAATTACAGTAGCTGCATCCCAAATTAATTACTTCTGCACTATTCTACGACATTTTGTACTGGAGATAGTATACACATAAAAAATGCAACAAAGAGTACTACAAGGGGACCTGGGTAGCTCAGCGAGTAAAGACGCTGACTACCATCCCTGGAGTCGCAATTTGAATCCAGGGAATGCTGAGTGACTTCAGCCAGATCTCCTAAGTAACCAAATTAGCCCAGTTGCTAGGGAGGGTAGATTCACATGGGGTAACCTCCTCGTGATTACTTTAATGTGGTACTCGCTCTTGGTGGGGCACGTGGTGCGTTGTGGGATGCTGCGGGAATAGTGTGAAGCCTCCACACATGCTATGTCTCCGCAGTAACGCACTCAACAAGCTACGTGATAAGATGCATGGATTGACCGTCTGAGACGTGGAGGCAACTGAGATCCATCCTCCGCTACCTGGATTGAGGTGAGTCACTACTCCAACACGAGGACTTCCAAATTGGGGAGAAAACAAAAAAAACAGAGTACCAAGATGATGTACTTCTTCAGCCAAAACAAACAAGTATGCAATGTTGCATATTTCATGCACTCCACGGTCGCAGTTTGCCCTACATAGCAGCAGGGGCGGAGTTTCACGACGCTGGCCTGACATACCAACTGCCATTAATTGTGAATGTGGCAACTAGCAAAACTTCTGTGAAGACAGCACCTTACAAATGTGAGTTGAATGCTTTATCATCACCCCACACTGTGTGAATATACATCATTTGAGATATATAAGAGTTGGACTGAATTTGGCTAACTTACTAAACACTGTATGTTTGAATATTCACTTCCCTCAGCTGAAAAACAGCATATACTTCCTTGTTGTAACATAACATTAGTATTCCATTTGGGATGATACTACACTTTCAAAAATTCATACACCAGAATACAGTTTAGTGTAAATGCACAGAGTACAGTATAGTATGTGATTTGGGACACTAGTAATTCCAACACAACATGAACAACATTAATCAGTATGACAACAAATGAAAACTAGGCCAGGGTTTCCACCTTTAGGTTTTTCAACACTAAAGTTGAAACTTTTGTTAGTACATCATAGGTTAAAATACATGTGGTTCAGTGGACAATGCCAACATGGCGGATGTAATATGTCCAGGAATGTATTTATACTACACACCTGCATACTGTAACGTTACTGGAAACAGGTAGAGATGATGACATGAAGATGAACCCAAGTGCAGTTTTATTTTTCAAACGTGGTAACCAGTATCCCTAACTATAAATGTGAATGAAGGCAAATTTCGTCATCCGCAGAGTGCTCGAAAACTGAAGGCATGTGGACCGATTTTTCTAATGCACACACTCGTAACACGCACATCCAAATTCTCTTGGAATTATTTGTCATGCGTGTCAAAATCTAAGTATACTATTGTCTTAAGTGCCTCAAACAAAACTCTAAATATCCTTCAAGACTTTAAAAAAAACAAGTGAAAATGTAATCTTTAAAGTCACTTGTTGTCTCAACCGAGTACATTGTGACCACGGGTTTGTTTTCAGGTGGACTAATACAAAAACATGTCTGACCTTACTCTAGGAAGTTGTGTGAAGGCAGCCAATCAGATTAGAGAATAAGAACATAGAATGTGCTTTATCAACACTATTTCACCTAATAGTTCTTCTTTCAATGTTTTGCAGGGGCACAGTGCCACCTGTGACGCCTCCTGGATGATTGACCTTGCACAGCTGTCACAGATCCTCAGGGGCACACCCCTCCCTCTCCACAGGGGCTCCCTCCCCTCATCCAGTCACGACAAGGCCATCCATTTCCCAAGATGCACCTGCAGCACCACGGCTGCTGTGTGCCCTGCCCGGAACCTTGTTAGAGCAATAAAAATAGTAGCACGAAAATGAATGGATGGTGAAAAGGGAGAGGGACAAAACCTTACCCTGCCAGCCAAGATATTCTCATAGGAACGGCATAGTTCAGAAAAGCAGGGTAGACCAATTAAACAGGCGTCAGCTGCTTTCACTGATTAGCATTTACACCTCACACTGAGCTGGAGAGAGAGAGAGAGAAAGAAAGATGATTTCATATGGAACATGTTTCATATGAAACTGTGTTTTAAGCTCCAACATAAGCTAATTTATTGAGCCAGTTACGCAAAGTAGCTGAAGATAAATAGAGGGATGGAGAGTGTGTATTATGTGGCAATGTTATGGCTTGTTGCACAAAGTTTAATCACGGTTGGACATCCCTGCTTCCATTCATCTGTAGGATTACACCTCTGACAGGGAAACGATGCTTCACATACTGATAAGATTTTGCTTTTGTTTTGCCCAGTCGTTTCCACGGCTCTGTGTTGACTGCACTCGGCCGTCTAATTCTCCCCAGGCAGAGGTCATTACATTTCCTATCTAAGTGTGAGAATTTGGGCTACACAGATCAATGGTCTTGGTAAATGCCAGTTGAGGCTGTGTGTTGGGTCCATTTGGAGACTAGTCAATTGCAATGTGTGCAGGATTTAGGGGCAAGATTTACAGGACATGCTCGGCCGAGGTGATTGTGGGAGGGAGATCAATGTCTATGGCCTGTTTTTATCACTTATGGTGCATTGCCATTCATGAGAGAGAAGATTCAAAAGTCAAATGTTATTTGTAAAAGGGTGAATCTTACAAAACCTGCAAGAACATGTCACCTCAAAATCAAAAGGAACAAAATTATATAATTATAATGAGATTTAATAACAGTAATAATACTAATAAATGATATTGTGGCACGGTGGAGGGCGGGACCGGCGCGTGATTACGCACGCCCGGTCCCGTATCAGGCTAATTGAGCCGTCAAGAGGGATAAAGGCCACTCGCAGAGCGGTATCGAGAGAGAGATTAAAGGAAAGAAAGAAAAAAAACGTACTCGCCGGTTCTCTGATACGCCGTAGCTCGTTCCTCAGCCACTTCTCCACCCTCTACAGGACAACAGCCGTGCCTCTCCGGGCAGATCGGAGGCAGTCCTCAGCCCCTGGCGGACGGAACGCCCCGCCGCGTTCCCGGGGTGTCGAAGGGGCCTCCCCTGGCAGCAGTTCTCCCGCTCCAGGCGGTCGGCGGCGAGCCCCTCCCCGCACGCGGTCGGCAGTCTCCAACCCCGCCGCGTTCCAGCGGCTACTAGGGGACTCCCCCGCCCCTGGCAGTGGCCCTAACCGCTCCAGGCGGTTGGCCAGGAGCCCCTCCTCCCCTCGCGGTCGGCGGCCGTTCCTCCGCGTCCAGGTGGCTGGGCTCCTCCGTCTCCCGGCAGATGGCCGCGGCTGCTCCATTGAGAAGTGGAGAGAACTCCCCTACGGCGTATCCCTCTTCCTTCCCGGGTTTCGGCACCAATGTAAAGAAGATCATAATTCATGGGCAAGGAAGAGGCAAGAAACCGGCTTGTCAATATAAATAATAATTTAATGAAGAACTTAAAACAAACACATAGGACAACAGACATGTCTGCTGATTAAGCTCTCTCTCCCGATCGCCGTCTGCGAGTGGCCTTTATCCCTCTTGACGGCTCAATTAGCCTGATACGGGACCAGGCGTGCGTAAACACGCGCCGGTCCCGCCCTCCACCGTGCCACAGATATATTATAATTTATGAAAGAAAATGAAGCCTATGTTTGGGATCATTACAACATTTTTGCATTTAGACATTATTTTAATGACAATTAAGCCCACCCCATTCTCATTGCCATAGGGGAAAAAATTACATTCATAATCATGATTAATGTGATTTAAATAAATTCTGTATTATTTAAATTGTAAAATATTTATACATCATGGTAGTATTTGTTGCACTACCTTTAATATATATATATATATATATATATATATATATATATATATATATATATATTTACAGTAATGCAGATATTTTATATTGAAATTAATTTGAATAATGTATGGCAACTTAAAGAAGTAAAACATTCAGACATATAAAAAAATATGAATTTGGGGGCTTAATTGTCTTTTAAACATCATCACAATGTCCTAAAAATAAGCTTTATTTTCTTTATATAATAAACTGGCTGGCTGTGACAGTACTGGGTAAGTAACAAAACAAAGTAATCCACTACAAAAACTTAAAACTTTTTTAAAATTACAAACAGATTACTTTACTATTTACTTAATTGAAAAAAGTGATCACATTATGAATTAATTTACTTTCTAAAACACAAAATATTTTCTATTTTCTCCTTGATTCTGTTAAATGAATCATGGCTGAATCACAAGTCTCCCACTGCACAGAAGAACAAGAAGACAAAGAATGCTAAATCTTTCATTCCATTTTAAATCTGACACATCAAAGAAGAGATGGGGGAAATAATTGTTCCATTATGTGGTTAGTCTAAATAATGTAAAAGTAGATCTCTCTCATTCTCTCTTTCTTTGGATGGGAAGTGAAGCAGCAGAGGAAGCCACAGGCAGTTAGAGATCTGGTTTGGAGGAAGTAAATGTTGCAGCCTAAAAAACTGGGCAAATATTTAATTAGTCTTTTTCAGTGGTGTACCTCAAAAAGTAGTGACGCCATGCGTACCTGTATTCTTTCTTCTGTGGAACACAAAAAGGCAAAATGATAGTCTCAGTCACCATCCACTTTCAGTGTGTGGAAAAAAGATGTGATGCAAGTAGTGACTGAGGCTTACGTCCTGCCTAACATCTCCTTTTGCTTTCATACAGGTTGGAAACATCATGAGGGTGAGTAAACGTGTAACACTGCTACATATTTCTGCCAGTATTTAATATGGTGTCTGTTTTATCATTTATATCAAGTGCTTACCTCTTGTTGGCTGATACGAATTCACTATGTACAAAACTCCATTACCCATAATGCTGGACTGTACTTACCTGTCCATTCCTGTACAACACACTTCCGCTTTGCTTCCTCTTTGCATATATATATATATATATAGTATATATCTCTCATCGGTGAAGGGAAAGGGTTGTATTTATTGTTTGTTGTGCACATGTGTTTTTGTATATAACTTACTCTGGGATTCATAAGTATTTGGATTATTCTCATTATTAATTTGATTCTCCATCTCATGCAATCAAGGTACATAACACAACACTTTATTGTTGCTGTGTATGTATTGTGTAAACACTGAAATTGTGGTAAAGTGTTTTTGTGCTTCTTTATGTTGGTACAACATGGCGACATTCCTTAGATAACCGCAGGCTTCTGGAGGGAACATAGCTCTGCAGAAATTATTTTGGGTATGCTGGAGCAGACCCATTGATTTTTCTGTATGTCAGCATCAGAACCTTAAATTTGATATGTGCATTAACCGGCAACCAGTGAAAAAAGAAAAGGAGAAGTGTAACATGTGATCTCTTTGGTTCATTAAAGACCAGACTTACTTGCTGCTGCATTCTAGATAATTTGCAGGGATCTAGTTGCACATGCAGGGAGGCCTGCAATGAGAGAGTTACAGTAGTCCAGTCTAGTTATGACAAGTGACAGAACAAGAAGTTGTGTAGCATGTTCAGAGATGAAGGGTCTAATTTTCCTGATACTGTAGAGTGTAAATCTACATGATCATGCTGTCTTTGAGATGTGGTCTGTGAAATTTAGTTGGTTATCGATGGTTACCCCTAGATTTCTGACCATATTGGAAGGTGTTACTGTAGTTGAACCCAGCTGCTTGGTGATGTTGTGTTCAACAGCAGGGTTGGCTGGAAAGACTTGTTCGGTTCGAGTTTGGTCTTGGCTGGGTTAAGTTGCAGGTGATGTTCCTTCATCCAGGCCGAGATGTCTGCCAAACGAGCAGAGATTCAAGCAGTCACTGTGGTGTCATTGTGCTGGAAAGACAAGTAGCGCTGTGTGTAGCGTAACAGTGGTAAGAGAAACCATGTGCCTAAATGATGGGTCCCAGTGATTTTGAGAAGTGGCCCAAGCACTGAACCCTGAGGTACCCCAGTAAGTAGCTGATGTGACTTGGACACCTCACCTATCCAGATTACCTTGAAGGACCTTCCTGAGAGATAGGAATTAAGCCAGTCAAGCACAGTTCCTGTGATGCCCAGAGAAGAGAGTGTGGAGAGTAGGATCTGATGGTTGACTGTGTCAAAGGCTGTAGAAAGTTCCAGCAGAACCAGGACAGATGATCTGGATCCAGCATTTGCCTGTCTCAGTGACAGACAGCAGGGCAGTCTAGGTGGAGTGTCCACCTTTGAAGCCTTACTGATTGTCATCCAGCAGCTGGTTCTGTGAACGATAGGCAGAGATTTGATTGAAAAATGCCCTTTCAAGTGTTTTCGCCATGGATGGGATGAGAGAGACTGGTCTGTTGTGTTCTACTTGTGTTGGGTTAAGTGCTGTTTTTTTCACCAGCTGGGTTACTCGAGCCTGCTTAAATGTAGTGGGAAAAGTGCCTGTAAGTAGAGATGTGTTAATTATGTGTGTGTGTGCGCAGGTAGGATGGACGGAGAGATGGCCTGGAGAAGGTGGGAAGGAATGGGGTCAAGGGAACAGGTGGTGGGGTGATTGGAGAGGAGGAGTTTATAGACCTCAGTGTAAGTCAGTGGAGAGAACATACAGTAGAGACATAAGAGCTGCATACTGGAGGGGGGTGTTTGACTGGGTGTGGTGCTAAGAATGTAAAAATATAAAATGTGGCTGTGACGAGGATGAGACTATTCCAATCGGAATAATCAGCCGAGGAGAGAGATAAGTGCAATGGAATGCATCAGTTTGGGAGAGAGGGAGCCACACTCAGCCTGCAGTGTGTGCGTTTGTGTTCTGTGTCGTTTTGCTAATTTTCATTAAACCATTATTTTGATGGTTCAGCTGGCTACTGCCTCCTCCTTCCCTTGAAGCTAGTAACATTGTTACATTGGTGCCGAAACCCGGGAAGGAGGAGGGATGTGTTGTCATGGAGTCCTCGCACACTAACAACCAACCAAGGAGCAGCTGCGGCCGTCCGCCCGGGGATGGAGACATCACTGCCGGCTGCCAAGGATCTGAGGCATGCTGCCGTTTCCCCCCATAGGAAAAAAAGAATAGGGAAAAAAGAAAGAGAGAAAAGAGGGAGAGGAGCGTGACATCTGCCCGGGGCCGGAAGACCCACTACCATCCACCGGGGAGGAGCGAGCTGTGGTCTGCCAGAGGCTGGGGAGTGGCTGCAGACCAGGCGATGGCGTATCTGGGTGCCAGCAAACCAGGTAATTCCTCTCTCTACTCCCTCTCTCTCTCTCTCACTGTCTCCACTTTGCCCTTTCTCCCCTCGTACCCCTCCCCAGCCCTAGACTGGCCGGGGGTTCCCGACTTGAGGCAAAGGAGGGTGGAGTGTGATGAGGAGGAGGGCAGGACCGGTCAGGCTAATCAGCCAAGGAGAGGGATAAGTGCAGCAGAATGTGTCAATTTGGGAGAGAGAGCGCCACATGCAGCTGAAGCGTGTGTATTTGTGTTCTGTGTCTTTTTGTTTAAGTTTTCATTAAACCATTATTTTGACGGTTCAGCCGGCTCCCACCTCCTCCTATCCCATAAAGCTAGTAACCTTGTTACAGTGGTAAAGACATCTGTTGTCAATGATGTGTCAGGTAGTGGCGGGGGGGGGGGTAGGAGAGAGAAGTGTGTTGAATGTTCTAAACAAGCTGCAAGTGTCTATGGTGCTGTTGATCTTTACGAAGGACGTCAGAGAGCTAGTGGATGGGTGGTGTAGTGTGTGCTGGCTTAGAAGAGAGAGGACAGATGCTGTCTAGACAGGTTGTTAGAGTTGAGCTCTGTGTGTCTGTGGTAGTGTTTACATCCAGGGTGGAAAATACATTTTGTGTGGGAAGAGAGGTAGAGACAGCAGTAGAAAAGTGCATGGGTGAAAGAGACGGTGAAAAGAAACCAAAGGCGGAGTCTGTTTTAATATAGATGGGAGAGTCATGTTGAATTGAACAAAGTAGTGATCAGAGACATGTAAATGAGTTACAAGAATATTTGAGTTGGTACAGCTATGCACAAAAACTAAGGTCCAGCTGGTTGCCTGATCTGTGAGTTGCTGTAGTGCTTAGTTCTTCCAAGTCAAGCAAGGCCAGAAGAGCATGAAGTTCAGTGGCCTGGGGCTTGTCTTGGTGTATGTTGAAATTTTCAAGAACCAAAAGTTCTTGAGAAAGTTTGCAAGCTGACCTGGAGGGTGATAGATGACAACATGTATTTTTGTGGGTTGCATTGTAGTAATATCATGGAATTCAAAAGAAGTATTGTTACATAGACAGGAGTGTGGTGAAAATGTCCAGTTGTTTTGAATGAGATAACCCCACTTTGCAGACATTGCAGCCCCTTTGAATAATTTAAAGAAAAAAGGAGTTGTTTGGAAGTGGAAGGAGGAGTGCCAAAACAGATTTGAGGCACTCAAACAAACCTTGAAAAGCCCATCTGTCCTAGTGCAGCCGAACTTATCACTGTCATTCCTAGTGCATTCGGTGATGTGGGGTTAGGTGCTTTCCTCACCCAGAGAACTGAAGGGGGTGAGAATGTGATTGCATATGCTTCAAGAGCACTGAGTGGAACTGAAACTAACTACTCTGCATCTGAAAAAGAATGCTTAGCAGTTGGTATGGGCTGTGGAGTATTGCAGGCACTACCTGGAAGGTAAGAAGTTTGAAGTTTACACAGACTTTGACTTGGGCCTTTGATTGCCCAAAGAGGTCTTTAAGGCCTTTAATATATTGACTTCAAAGTTCAATACAGGACAACACCAATCTGCAGCATCAACCAGGGAGCATAAGGTTAGAAGAACATCAAGGCATTTTATACCGAATTGTATCTCTAAAACAAGATGGATGACAACCCTATGGGTGTATATCTTGGAAGGCTAAAAATTGGAAGGAGCTCTTGGAAGGAGCATGGTGACCAACTGTGTGTAAGAATGTATGGGAATATGTCAAGACTTGCCACATCTGTTAGATACAAGGGGGAAAATACCAAACCCTCTGGGCTGATGCAGTCTACAGAAGTCTCAGAAGCAAGCCAGACTATGGGCATTGGTCGTCTTACTCTCAGTAAGAAGAAAAACACATTCCTGCTGGTGATTGTGGATTATTACACCAAATGGGTTAAGCTCTCTCATAAGAAGATTAGCCAGGATTGTCAAAATTCTTGAGGAGATTTTACCCTATGGGAGGATTGTTTTATACAAGGACGTGAGTCCCTCCAGCCTAGATGGAGAAGGGTTTCTACAGACCTTACTTCATCATACCCAAAAAAGACAGTGGGTTGAGGCCAATCTTGGACCTTCGAGCTCTCAACCATCGTGGTCACCATATACGCCTCCAAACTGGGTTGGGGTGGCGAGTGCAATGGGCATGCAGACACAAGCTCCTGGACAGGACCACGGCTACATTGGCACATCAACTGCCTAGAGTTGCTGGCTGTATTTCTTGCCCTGCGGAGGGTTCTCCCGCTGATTCGGGGCAAGCACGTCTTGATCGGTTCAGACAGCACCGCGGTACATAAATCGCCAGGGCGGTGTGCGCTCTCGTCAAATGTCACAACTCGTCTGCCATCTCCTCCTCTGGAGTTAGCAGTGACTGAGGTCACTGCACGCCATTCATATCCTGGGCAGCCTCAACACGGCAGCGGATGCGCTGTCACGACAGGCCATGCTCAGTGGAGAGTGGAGGCTCCACCCCCAGGTGGTCCATCTGATTTGGGACTAATATGGCGAAGCACAGGTAGACCTGTTCGCTTCCCAGGAAAACTCCCATTGCCCGCTCTGGTACTCCCTATCGGAGGCTCCCCTCGGGACAGACGAGCTGGGAATAGTATAAGCTAACAGAGCTGAGATATTCTTTGAAAAATCTTTGTGTTCAGCAGAAGAAGAAAAAAACACATCTGGTGTGGCATGAGGGTGAGTAAATGAAGTGAGAATTTTCAAATAATTTTCAAAATGATTCCTATGAGGAGATGTGTCACTGCATGTTTTGTTCCCCATCAATATTTTGAAAGGGAATGGTGACCGAGACTGTCAGTCTCTAACATGCTGTCTAACATCTTTTGGTTCCACAGAATACAGATAGTTTCACAGGGTTGGAAGAACATGAGGGCGGGAAAATTGTGATTATAATATTACTTATCAAACTATCACTTTAAGGATGTTTCTAAGATTTGGCCGAATCTGTCAATTAGATGAGACGTTTGGAAACCTTTTTCTAGTTATTAATACAGTGAAAAATGTGAACAATGGCACACAGTCCCAAGTTATATATAATGTTTAATTATACACTGAAGCAAGATCATACTGTTTTCATGCCTTCTGTCATATTTCACAGCTTTTTACATCCTGTGTGAATTTAGTTGTGATGGTTCAGCATTCAGCGTGTCAAAAGAATTGGCAATTAGTTCTGTACACCAAGAGGGTAAATGTTCCTTTTATATACAGGTGCATCTCAAAAAAACAGAATATCGTGGAAACGTTTTTTCCGTAATTTAATAAAAAAAAGTGGAAATTTCACTTTTCCCTAACACCTCAGCATTGCCTCAAGCTGATTGCCTCCATGCCACACTACATTGAGGCAGTAATTCATGCTTTTTACACGATATCAAATTTTTTGAGATGTACCTGTAATATGTAGAAATTAAACTATTTAGTGTATGCACTTTAAGACCTCCCAGCCTTTTGTTTTGATTGGATTCCCTAACCCCTTCTCCTCAACAATCATTGTGTACATTCTAAAATGCAACAATGGGGAAATTTGTTGTATGAAGAAAACTGATTAGTGCTTGCATGTGATATCCAAAGTCATACACAGATTTTTGCTTTCCATATTTTGCAACAGCCTAAGATGTTCTTGCTCTCAGCACAGCCTATGAACTTGTTTGACTGTCACTACAACCATTAAAGTACAAGGTATATGGCAGAGATCTTATGAGCTAAACAAAGATAAAATTCATTCCAGTCCTGATATATATTTAGGTCTACCAAGGTTCCTCTGTCCTTAGTCTAATGCCACTAGATATCCCCAGCCAAGCTGTCTGAACAGATTAATATTGTTATCTGTACAGATTTCCTCCAGCTAGACCATGACTGCACACCATTTACAGCAGAAGTGTTCAAACTGCAAGGCAGCTTCTGTTCAGGAAGGTTCTATAGTCTAAGCCAGAGTTCAGGGCCGAGGTATCAAGCCATTGTTCTAATAATACCTGTCTCTGCTGGTTATTTTCAGTTTAAGTGGTGCATCAAGTTAACAGACAAAAACAGCAGTGTATTATAGGCAGCAGTACCTGGGCAACCGGGGTGCCCTCAGAGAGACAAAACAAACAGAAAAGGAAGCAAAAGCAAGTGAGAAAGTGACATGGAGCAGCTTCCCCTAAAATTTCATAAGAAATGTGGCAAGATTTATATCAATTTAAATAATCTATAGAAATTACATATTACTCTATGCAGTTCAATATTTTAGTGAAAAAAGTCTAAAATATCATGCATCACTATAGAACTATAAAAGTAATGCAATAAGTAAATGCTGTCTGCTTCTTCTACTAATATGTACATAGAATCAGTGGATGCTCTGCCCATGGAGCACTATTGAAGTTGTGCTTCTATGCAAGTCTATGGCAGATATCTGTATCATTAGTTTCAGTGGAGTAAAGATTGTTGTTCATTGGACAAGAGGCTCTAAACACGTAATTTTGTGTCCCCACTGGGATGCATGAGCACTCTTTGCATTGGATCTGCATCTGATTGCTTATTGGACATTTGGCTTTCAATTGATGTACTCTATTGTTGTCCTGCCTACAAGCCTGGCTTCTTTATGATGATTGGTTGATAGAGTGGTGGTGGCATAGTGGGCTAAAGCATATAACTGTTAACCAGAATGTCGCTGGTTCGATCCCCACAGCCACCACCACTGTGTCCTTGAGCAAGGCACTTAACTCCAGGTTGCTCCGGGAGAATTGTCCCTGTAATAAGGGCACTGTAAGTCGCTTTGGATAAAAGCATCTGCCAAATGCATAAATGTAAATGATAGCGTACTGTATGAAATGTAAAAGCACAAATGTTCAGTGGTTCACAAAAACACATATCTGATGTTGAACATTTATTTCAGCTTTTTGTTGCAAATACAGTTTTGTACTTTTTAAGAAATACATTTTACAGTTTGAGTAGTAGATTGTGCAGCTTTTGGGAGCAAAAATAGTATGTGCTTCCTCTCTTTTGAAAGGAACCGGTCACCAATGGTCCACACTGAAGTGTTTTCGGTTGAAAACACATTGATTTTGCTACGTTTACGCTACACTGCATACTTTGGAAAATTATGACTTTTGGAAATGTAAAATGCCTCAGTGCTTAGTTTAGTAACTAGCCATTTGGCAGACATTTTCTTTTCCAAATTAAAATAGCTAAGCAATGCAGCACAGTAAAATTCACTTAAAACTAATTCTAATTCTAATAAATCTCCAGTTCATGTCCTTCAATGGCACTACTGTATGTGTAGAGTGGGTAACAAGATGCTCAAACAGGGAACGTCACCCCAAGCACCCAAACAAAGATCAGTTCTTTTATTTTTACAAAATATCAGGGCTTGAGGACAGCCTCCGTACAGGGAATGGGAGTGCAGTTCTAAAAATGGATTGATAGCCCAGACCTTTATAAACTACACTAGCAAACAATCCTGTACAATCTGCAGTCCTTTCAGTAGCACGTATGAAAAAACAGGACAGATGTGTTCAAGAGTTAAAAGTCTTATCAAGGATGAGGAGACGGACCACTTACAAGAGCCAATCCTTTTATTTGTAAAAGCATTTCCTGGTCTTTTTGATCTAGAACAGTTGTTCCCAACCATTTTTTCCTTTAAGTCCCTCCAAATTTATATCATGTAATGTTATTGATATATTTAAAAATGTATCTATTTATCAAATGATTAGAGCCACACATTTTATGGATCTTTGCCAGCCTCAAAGCATGAGGTCCTGAGGTCTCCACCCTGTGAATCTCCTTTTGTGTTCCATGGAAGATAAAAAGTAATATACATTGAGAGGTTCATCTGCATCTTTCAAGACCATTACAAGTTAAGCCCCCTTCAATGAACTGGTGAAATGCAATTTACTTACTGACTTAAATCACTGAATATAGAATGCATATGTATATCCATGATAAATACATACATTTTTATCATTTTATCATCAAACAAATTTCAACTTGTCATCTGATTCTGATTCCCCTGCTGTTAATGTGAAAATTGTTTGGTCGAAACACCTGGCTAATCAGAAGTGCGGAACACACGCGATCTGCATTGTGCAAAGCGGGGACTGACTAGAGAGTCAAAATGCCTCACCGATGGCTAAAATCAGGGGCTCAAAAAAGAAAAGCGAGCAAACAGAGAGCAAAAGTGAATGAAAGAAGCAGAGAGGCGATGGCCAAATTTCTTGTCAAGCATGAAGCACTAGGTATGACAGGTGAAGCTGAACATGGCAAAAGTGAGGGAGCTAGTGTAGACTAGCAAATAAAACTGCAGGTAGCTAGCTTAACCTTTACATAAAATGAGCACGTTCAATTAACTAGATACAACATCAATATAATAGATAGATATAAATGCCATTATAAGTAGAGATGGGTACCAAAACCCAGTATTAAACTGGCACCAGTGCTAAATTATTAAAGACTGTAGTATTGATAAGCTCTGACTTTACGGTTCGTTTTAACGTTTTGGTGTATTTTATAATCAGTTTATAAACAGAGCCTCTCTACTCTGTTTCGGAGGTGCGCTACACACACACACACACACACACACTCTCTCTCTCTTTCTCTCTCTCTCTAGGGGTGACCATATCCCAACAAACCAAATGTGGGACAAAGAGTTGCTATGTTAATGTGGGACACATTACCAATGCTGAAAAGTCTAAATTTTTTATATGAAGTCTGTCTAAATTAAATAAAATATCCATCACAATTTCCCTGGCGCTATGTAGGCAGCAAAGATGGTGACAGGTCCACCCGCACTTGACCCACATGTGCGCAGTTTGATTGACATCAAACACAGCCCCTTGATGACAGCATTCCCTGCTTTCTTCACAGCCATTGGATACAATTATTTTATTGACATTTTATATTTGTTTCCAGTGAGATATTGAGTTTTATAGTATAATAATTTAATAATAGTATATTTTTATCAATTATTTAATAATTGATAATTTAAAAAAAAGATAAGGTCTATCAATCAGAGTAATAGTATTGATAAAATAACGATACCCATCCATACTTATAAGGCAATTATATGTAACGATCCACACTGTCTTTTGTTTGTGTACCTTTTTATTTAAGTTTTTGGCACCTTTTATGTTCCATATTGTTCTTTGTTTATGCACTCTTATTTTGAAAGTCTTGTCATGTCCTGTTTTCCCTCCTTGTCTATGTGTCTGGTTTTCATTGGTTTATTGTTTGATTACTTTATTATCAGTTCTAGTTTTGTCATTGGTTTTAGTTAATTGCCTTATTATCTGGCTTTTGTTTCCCCTTTGGTTTTGTATTTAGGCCCTCATGTTCACCTTGTCCTTTGTTTGGTCGCTGTTTGGTGTTACAAGTATGTTGCATGTGTCTCCTGCCCTCGTCCGTGTTTCTGCCTGAGCCCTCCTTGGAAGATTCCCAGTGGTCATATCCTGTGTTTTTTACCTTTGTTTTCCCATTGTGGACATTTTATTTGTTCCTGTGTTTATACCCCGCTTAACTTGGTGTTATTCTCAATAAAAGCTGCAACTGGATTCTCACTCCCCGTCTGCCCATTTCGTTACATTATATTGCAACCTGCTGGAATTACTAAAGCTTGCAATTAGCAAATTTTTAAGCCTGAAGTCAGCAAGAAAATAATCACATTTTTCCTATGATATCACCCTCTATCAAAATCTGAGGAAGAGACGAGCATCCCCACCAGGCAGAGCAGGTCCACTGAGGGAGAGACTAGCATCTCTAGACAGTGAGTGAGTAACACATGGATGGATGGTCCCCTCTTTTGTGGTGGACGGTGCATAGTGGGTGTGGATGAGGGCAGTGCCACGGTAAGCAGTGACGGATTACCGACCGACCCAAAGGGGCCAGTGCCCAGGGGCCCTTGACTAGCAGGGGGCCCTTGACTGCCTGGGGGTGCCCTGGGCTTTAAGTCTGCACGATTTAGTTTGGTGATTTTTCCCCCCCCCCACTTGAAAACCCTTTTGGGCATGAACAATGAGGTGCTAAACAAATAAAAATGACTTGACTTAAATCCCAACATAATAGAACTTGAACATAAACGTAAACATGAACAAGTCTGCTTGCTAGCTATGAAACCAAAAAGCTGTAAAATGTATGATGCTATTGTCGTCAGATTTGATTGATGATGTGATGTGTTATTGACATGTAAGCTTAGCAGCGGTGTTGGAGATTTCATGCCCTTTCCAATTCAAGTAGATAGGAGCTGTAGCTACTAAAATACTGCTGTGAGGTGTTGCCAAGATGGCCACTAAGGGTCCTGACTTGACTGGTCATTCTAAATCAGGTATGTCTCATTCAACCCTACTAGCTCACATATCCCATTTCTCCATCCTTACACACTCAACAGCTTAACAGGTGTTAATGCTTTTGTTATATTGCAAACTGACCCCCTCATAGTGGCAGAGGAAGCAATGGTAGTACAGCACATCATTGTTTTGCTGATCAGATGATTTAATTCTATACAGCCAAAGGACAGAATGGCCCAGCAGGGAAGATCAGAACAATAGTGATGCTACTATCATCTGGACCATGTTTATGACTCTCTATTGTTTTGAAATTACCATTTAATAGAGAAAGTTCTTGTCTTGGCTCCAGAGACCACGCTTGCAATCCCAGCACTCTCTGCACTGAAGGAACTCAGCAGAGGGCCACTTTCCTTCAAATCCATTCAAATTTGAGCACACACACTGGATACCCAGGCAAGCTGGGGACAATAAAGTGAGCACACATAATTAGACACATAATATCCCCATCCATGCTTGTTTGAGTTTTCATTCTACAGATATGCAAACAACGGTATTGATTTCGCAAACGTCATGAGAGATCTATAAGATTCTATTAAATTCCAGTCACAAACAACCAATTCACAGATGGAGGAAGAGTCTCGCTGCAAATGTGTGTGTGGATGAATGTGTGGAGTGGCTGGGCCATTTGGGGGAAATGCAGGACTACTCAGGTGGTAAAATTTCATTATTGTGTGGTCTAAATGACCACAAAAATGGCCTTTTATAGGTTCTGCACCAAAGAGAGGTAGAACCATGAACACCCATGGGACCCATCAAATCCATTTCAGACACAAAAACCTTTTATACCTCCCATGAGAGAGAAAATTATTCCCATGTGGCACAATACACAGCACAAAGAAAACCGAAATCTACCTGAAAAATACTTTAGCATCAACCTCATTTGAAGCATTTTGCAGAGGTGTGAAAAGCAGGCGGTCATTCTTATTTTCTGCCCACATAGAACAGAAGGGACAAAGACAGTAATTATGGCCTTTTAACATGATTACAAACAGTGCGGCTTGGTGAAAGAAACTAAGGTCCTGACAGTCTCAGAATTTATTATGTTTTCACCTACCTGTGGCTACGAAACCGCAAACTTGTGGTTGGCTGTCATGGCAATTGATTCCTGACAGTACCATACAGAGGCAGACACATCAGTAGCCACAAATTCATTCTACATGGGGTCTTCAGCCTTTCTGACACTAAACTGAAATCAGCATGTGCCCCCCAAGATGCTGTTTCACCTCTGGAGAAAAATTATATCATCATTGAGAGATATTTAATATGATTTACTGTGCAAAAGGATGTAGCATACAAAAATTCAGAAAAAGCACAAATACGGACATTCATAGAAAAGAACAAAATCACACATCAGATATCTATGAGAATATCTAATTTGTTTATCCACATATCTCAGATATGTTATATTTAAAGGGCTAGTTCACTCAAAAATGAAAATCATTTACTCACATCACTTTGTTCCAATCCGTATGACTTTATAGAACCTGTATGGAACACATAAGGATCTCCTTATGTGTTCCATACAGGTTCTATAGAGTCATACGGGTTTTAGGCAAAATATTAGCTTCAGTCACCATTTATGTCCATTAAACTTCTTTTTCACACAATGAAAGTGAATGGTGACTGAGACTGGTATTCTGACAAATAATTTCCTTTTGTGTTCCACAGAAGCAAGTCATACAGAGTTGGAATTTGGTGAGCAAATTACTATATAATTTGGGTGAACTAGCCTTTTAAGTCTGCTGTTTCTCTAATTTGTCTCCTTAAAAAATTACCCTCATATGTGTCTCCTCTAGAGTGTCAAAAGAGATCTCAACTATGTTCCAAACGGTGTTCAATATGAATGTATTTGTGTTTCTCCTACAGTTCTTACAAGAGTACATTTTAGGGCTATGCAATCTGTTTTGTAGTTCTATACTCATACTGTATGTCAACAATTGTCTCATTAGTGTCTGTATTAATTTCTTCAAAGGAATTTATGGAGAAACATCTGATACAAAGCTGATACTTTGTAAACAAATATGACATCTCAATTATGTCTCTTAGCAATGCAACTTCCTCTTCAAAACATACCAATGCAGACTTGAAATGCAGGATTACATATGGCACATATATGAAGTTTCTTAAGCAACCTGTTATTATATGTCAGCTCTTGTGCTTATTGTGTGAGTTTTGAGTGCACAAAGCTGAGATTTCACCCAGATTTAATGAGTGCAGCCGTAAAGCTGTCTAAAAGGTCTTTACAGTGCTGTAGATTCTAGAGCCACAATAAGAGCAGAATGAATTGTGAGCCGAGAGCCACATGGAAGCCAAACTTAAACGGTTTCTTAGAAGTTCAGTGACAGATTACCAGCTAACACTTCAAGAATGTTTAATCAAAACTTGTGCCTGTTTTTCATGTGTATTTGTGTGTACTTGTGTGATGTTAAGACAGCTGGAGGCAGACATTTATTGTAGGAACATCAATGCCTCCCTTGAGCTCACAAAGACAGTGGGGCTACATTGGTGAGCCCTCAAAGGCTACATGTGTCTCACTAAGAGCTAGGACTGTGGACTTGAATCACATTTTCACCTACGTGGTTAAAAAAGTGATTTTAACTTTTGTATTTTGTATTTTTGTGTGAAAGAAACAGAATATTTCCCAACCACCTGCCATCCCTGCTGAAAAACTCTTAAACCAGCCTGGTTTAGCTGGTTTAGATGGTCTCGTCACCTTGCCAAGCTGTTGTTCAGCTGGTCTTCCAGTCTGGCCAAAATCATGTTCAGTTAGTATTGCTGGTCTTACAGCTGGGCCAAACTGGTATTCAGTTGGTTTAGTTTGGTCTTGCAGCCAGGTCAAGCTGGTGTTCAGATGGTAAAGTTGGTCTTGAAGCCTGGCATATCAAATTTAGCTGCTTTAGCTGGTTTGGCAGCCTGTCCAAGCTGGTGTTGAGCTGGTTTAGCTGATCTCGCAGCCTGATCAATCTAGTCTCTAGCTGGTTTACCTGGTCTCGCAGCCTGGTCAAGCTGGTGTTCAGCTGGCCTCGCAGCCTGGTCAAGCTGGTGTTCAGCTGGTCTCGCAGCCTGGTCAAGCTGGTGTTCAGCTGGTCTCACAGCCTGGTCAATTTAGTCTTTAGCCGGTCTCGCAGCCTTTTCAGGCTGGTGTTCAGCTAGTCTTGCAGCCTGATCAATCTAGTCTTCAGCTGGGTTAACTGGTCTTGCAGCTTGGCCAAGCTGATGTTTAGTGGGTCTTTCAGCCTGGCCAAGCTGGAGTTAATCTGAACTAGCTGGTCTTGCAGCCTGACCAGGCTGGTGTTCAGCTGCTCTTGCAGCCTGGTCAGTCTAGTCTTTAGCTGGTTTAGCTGTTCTCTCAGCCTGGTCAAGCTGGTGTTCAGTTGGTTTAGCTGGTATCACAACCTGGCAAATAAAATCTTCTGCTGGTTAAGTTGGTCTTGCAGCCTGGCCAATCTAGTCTTCAGAAGGTTTAGCTGGTCTGGGAGCCTGAAAAATCATGTCTCGCAGCCTGACCAAGCTGGTTTTCAGATGGATTAGCTGGTCTTGCAGCTTGACAAGGCTGGTGTTCAGCTGCTCTCACAGCCTGGCCAGTCTAGTCTTTTGCTGGCTTAGCTGGTCTTGCAGGCTGGTATTCAGCTGCTCTCACAGCTTGGGCATTCAAGTCTTTAGCTGGTTTAGCTGGTCTCGCAGCCTGGCCAAGCTGGTGTTTAGTTGGTTTAACTAGTCTCACAGCCTATTAAATCAAATTGTCAGCTGGTTTAGGTGGTCTTGCAGCCTGGCTAATATAGACTTCAGCTGGTTTAACTAGTCTCACAGCTTGTCCAGGCTGGTGTTCAGCTGGTTTAGGTGGTCTCGGAGCCTGGCCAAGCTGATGTTCAGCTGGTTAAGCTTGTCTCACAGCCTGGTTAATATAGACTTCAGCTGGTTCAGCTGGTTTAGCTAGTCTTGCAGCCTGTCCAGGCTGGTGTTTAGCTGGTTTAGCTTGTCACACAGCCTGGCAAAGCTGGTGCTCAGCTGGTTTAGCTGATCTCGCAGTCTGGTCAGTCTAGTCTTTGGCTGTTTTAGCTGGTCTCGCAGCCTAACCAGGCTGGTTTTCGGGTGGTGGTCTTGTAGCCTGATCAATCTAGTCTTCAGCTTGTTTATCTGGTCTCGCAGCCTGACCAAGCTGATGTTCAGCTGGTTTCACTGGTCTTACTGCTTGGCCAAGCTGGAGTTAAGCTGGTCTAGCTGGTCGGCCAGCTGGTATCCCAGCATGTCTAGTTAAAAAGTGCCCAAAATCCATTTAAATCTAGGCTGGCAGACCAGCATGACAATGCTGGGAAACCTGAAGACCTGGGGAGAGCTTAAACTGGTTTAATCTTTTTCTTTTCAGCAGGGACCTCTAAGACCCTAGTCCTGGAGGCGAGAGAGAGACATATAGTATTTATGAGTCGGGGTGTTTATGTCCCAGAGGTTCAAAATAACTGAGACACCTCAGCAGGGTAGAGTGTTGGAGCAGAAAAACAAACCAATGTTTACCATCCTCACGCCTCTCTCTTTGCCTCTTGTCTCCAGAGGTCTATTTGTGCAGACCACTGGTTTTTCCTGTTTTTCTTTACCAACTTTAAATAATAAGAATTGAGAAGCAAAGTTAGGGAATAACATGCATACACATTAACACACAGCTCAAAATATCTATACACTAAGTAAATGGTTTGAAGGTTACGGTTAAAAAAAAAAAAAAAAAAAAAAAGACATGATGGTTCCCAAAAGTCCAATCAGACTGGCTATCTGGAAGGTCAAATTGAGTCCTCTGGTTTTAACACTTCAAATGGCAATTGCTCTTCCAACTTTTAGTGCAATTGAACAGCTCTTGCTGTGAAATTAACTTTCATTCTCTATCACACATTTTCTTTGTCTCTTATGGTCTTTTCTTATTCCCCTCATCTGAATTTTTCAGATCAGTTCAATCCCTATAATCATTACATTCAAAATGACATTTTATGCCTGATTCAGATGTTTTTTTTCACACAGATGATGGTCTACCATAATGTACTCTATGCTAAAAGACACAGATCCCATGTTTGTAGTTGACATGAAATACTTTTGGGAAGTTGACGTCCTGTGGTGTGACATGCTACAGTATAATCCAGTATAAGACTATTTTAAGCAGCATTTTGCTAATTATTTTCAAATTATTGTGCATGAAAGTTAATTTTTTTGACTATGTGTGACATGAAATATTAGTGCTTTTATAAAAATCACACCACAGGACCACACCGCAATGAACTAATGATGGCAAAAAAGTGGAAATAAATGTTTTTTTTTTTTTAATTAAAACTTGAGAGAAATGGTGACCAATCACAGCACCTAAATTATGTGTTTCAAATATATTCACATACATTTTAACTTAAAAATATTGATGTTGATTAATACTTCAATACATAATGATTAAATAATAATAATTATAAATACAATACTGTGGCGATGTGGACGCGGCCAAGCAACATCTGTGGAGAGTAAGGCTGGGAGTGGAAGAACGGTAAGAACTGACACCTGTGGGAAATTATCTCTAACAGCTGTTCTGTATTACAGTTAGAGCTGGAGAGGGATAAGAGGGTAGTCCAGACCACCGGAGGGGAGAGCGAGAGCTGCACGCTGCAGTGTCTATGTGTGCATTGAGTTGAAATGAAAAACCATTGCATATTGTAAAATAAAGTTAATTTGGAGCTGACCTGGAGACTTCGTCCAGCTGTGTTTGAATGCAAGAACGCGTTCTCATCTTGTGGTGTCGCTAGTGCCAAGCAAGCCTGAGTTTGGTTTTCTGTACAACTGTGCATTGCCTATACAGCTGGAGGTTCGCTTACTGTCCCCTGCTGAAAACAGGTGGAATTTAAAGCTTGAATTTCTATGATGATAGGAATATTCCTTATTATGATCCTTGTACATGATTAATTGTGTAAATTTTTTGAACACATTATTTTTTTATACAGTTAATTGCACTTAATTCATGCATTTGATCAACAGTCCCATTTTAAATTAATAGTTGGTCACCAAGTTTTTCAACATTTTCAATTACTTTTTTTTTTCCTTCACTAGTTCATTTTAAATGGTCCATCATTGTGACAAATACATTTTTATAAGAACAAATGTCTATGTAATCTTTCAATCAATATAACGCCATAAAGCTGCATACATAGTAATTCTAAAAGAATAAAGAATTTGTTTAAAATACTTACAGACTGTCACACCGCATGTCACACCAATTTCCAAAAGTATTTTATGTCAACTAACCATTTACATCTCAGAGTTGCTCTATATAATAATAATAATAAAATAAAAAATAGACTGTAGAAAATCAATCCGTCTTGGTTCCTCCCTTTCCATCCACTTTACTGACCAGAAAGATTCAATACATGAGGGAATCATAATGAGAACCTCTGCTGGGTGGATCAAAGTAAAAACCCTAGAGGCCTTTCTCAAAAAAGAAACTGTCATCAATCAGAAGGGGTGGTACCAATTTGGGCTTTGATAAGCACAAGGGGAACTCTAAAATAATCTGAAACTGTAGAAAAGCTAAAATCAGTGACATTTACAGATGGCAGTGCTAATTCATTAAACATCTGGCCTTTATTGAATGAGAAAACTTTGATCTCTATTAATATAGTAAGTCAAGCAGAATATCATTCATTGAGTTTACTGCAGCTGTTGTATGAATCTCACCAATTTATCAGATGTGAGGTTGAGCTCTCTGTGCACGTTTCAGCATCCCCCCTGGGCCACCGCAACCGAACAAACGTGGCAGGTTGGTATAATCAGAAACATCTGGACCTTGCTACCTTTCACCTGCTATGGAAATAAAAAAATAAACCAAATAATCAAGCAGATCAAGACCTTGCGAGATGTTTCACAGAATGAGGGTTACCATAAAGACACCACTGTCTCAATCGTCTGTCCTCTCATTACAGAAAGTGACTAAAAGGAAAAACTCACTTATCTGAACCAAAGCACTGTCTAGTGGCGCTACTCTGACTAAGGTACATTTTCATTGAAACCCTGCTGGAAAGACCATCTTAATCCCATGCTGGGTTTACTGGTTTATGCAGGTTTGGTTTTGGTCTAGCTGGTGGACCAGCATAGATATGTTGTTCACAGTGCTGGGTAGTAATGGATTGCATGTTATCTGGATTATGTACTCCTTGTCAGATAGTAGTAATTTTTTATGGATTACATGATCCATAAAAGGATCATATATTAAATATATGAGGATTAAATATAAAGCAGGCAAAGGCAGTAAGATGTACATGTACCGATCATACTAATTCTTCTTTTTGAATATTTTTAAATTCTAAATCAGGGGAGGGAGTGGCACACACAGACTTGATACTAGCCACCAGCCATGATTACACTAAAGATGGAGCAGTAATCCACAAATAAAAGTCAATTAATAAATGCATTAGTGAGGTAAAGTTAGTTTTAGTTTCTCAGTTTGCTTTTGTACATAAATGCACTTTTGCTTTCATAACTATTGTTTTATGTGTTTGACATTGAATCACAAATAAACTTTGTATGATTTGTTACCACACATGGATGGCATTTATAATGCAAAAATTGCCAGAGTAAGAACATTTTAAGTCCCTTTTTCATTTCACTCAGAAACAGACAAATAGCGAGTACACACACAAAATCATACTAATTCAAATTTTTTGATCCATTATATATGTTTTATTTAATGTCTTCAAGCAACCCCTACTGGAAAATCCATCTTTAGCTGGTAGCTGTGTTTTGGAACATGGTAGCTGGTTCAAGCTGGTCATGAGCTGGCCCAAGTTGGTCATGAGCTTGTGCAAGCTGGTCCTTAGCTGGTCAGCCAACTACCATGTTCCAAAAACCAGCTTGATCACCTTGAGCTGGTATGACAAGCTGGTAGCTGGTCTAAGATGTTCTCCCAGTTTGGACCAGCTAATGACCAGCTTGGCCAGTTCATGACAAGCTATAAACCAGCTACCATGTTCCAAAACACAGCTACCATTTTAAGATGCATTTTCCACTAGGGACATTATATCAAAATGGTACAAGCTTGTCCTACTCAAATCCATGTTACATCAAATAAACAAGAAATAGGTCAGAAGTATTCCAAAAGCAAAAGTGTAAACAATCAGATTAGATTACTTTAAAAAATGTAATCCAGGAGATAATGTTATAGAATACAATTTTAGTCACATAATTTGTAATCAGTACCAGATTCAAATTCAGTAGTAATCTACCCAGCACTGGCTGTTCACCAGCAACATTTATTTTTTCTGTTAATGCTGGTTAATCAAGGAAGTCTGGTTAAGCTAGTCAAAAAAGCCTTATTGGAACACCAACACACCAGTTTCCTGTGTTGTAGACCAGCATTCAAAACAAAACAAATGCTGATGACAAGCTATGCTATTTTTTTATTCAACTGGAATGCCTACAGTATCTGTAGAATTAGAATTAATTTTAGTATTGAACAAATTTGTGCTAGAAAGGTTTCTCTCAGTATAACATTCTATTTTTTCTAACCAGGTGTTGCTTTGAAACGATCTAATATCTCTCACATATTTGTGCAGGATTGGGTTCTACAGGCTCCAATTTACACACACCCCTAACAGGTTTATTGTTGACCTTGTCTTTCAATATGTTCTCTGCAGCTGAATTTATAGACCATTATAAAATCATACAAACAGAAGGCGAGGGAAAGAGCGAGAGAGAAAAAAAACATAGATGAGAATCCTCACAGAGTTCTCAGAAAACAAGGCCAATGTCCTCCTCCTTTGACAGAGCTGGAATGAGTAGAGGACATTTCATAATGGACTAGAGACAAAATAAACATTGTGATCTCACTGGCCCTTGAAAAGACGATCTAGGACCAATAAGATGCCATAGCTGTGAGACAAGGGTTGGGTTCCACTCCACAGCAAACCTGACAACCAGGGTCAGACTGGCAATCGGGAGAGTCAGAACTTTTCCCGGTGGGCCAGCTGGCTGGCAGGGACGGATTATGATCATGCGAGGCCCCAGGCACCAGTTTCCTGGAGGCCCCCCCTCCCTCAACATAAGCAACAGCATAGGAATTTTAAGTGAATCTAGAAATTCAATGACCACAGCGTTTTTGAGTCGCATTTACCGGAGTTATTGCATCATGTGACTCTCCAACTGTCTCATTGAGCCGCTCAGCAGACCTCTCATTTAGAGCAACTCCTGAAGAGCGTGTGAAAATTGGCTGCATCTAAAGCGCCACAAAGTGTGTGCCACCTGCGAATGTTCACACCAAACTCACTCATAAATATAAACGATGGTTTTGATAGTGACTGGTTTAACTTTATTTAATGTTTGCGTAATGGCAAATGATGGGGCCGTTCACACTGAACACATACTTGTGCTTCAAAAAAGCTAGACACAGTGCAACGAATACAACAGAACGCAGGTGTCTTGAGATGCATTTTTAACAATTAAAGTCCTTTTTAACTTGTCACAGGGTCTAAAAACAAGGTGGTCCTGCATAAAATGCTGAACAACAGCGAGATGCATCACAACCGTCAAAGGCATCCATCTAGTGCATGTTTACATAAGGAAAACAATTGCCCGTCATGGCATTAGTTGTGTGTGATCTTTTTATGTATTGAATTTGATGTTGTTGCTATTAGACTATTTACCATCCAGCTGCTTCAAGGTAAGCATGCGAGAGTAAAGGTTTCAATGCGTCATCAACTGCATTAATCAGTGGGTCATAGAGCATGGATCAAGCTGTTATATTTATGCGCAACATAGCATATGAAACCCGTATACTGTATAAATAAATAATAATAATAGATACATTAGATATCTGTGGTGAAACTTATATAAAGTGGGCTGCAAGAATCCTAAAATTCCCATAAAAAATTTGTCTTCCAATCCAACCCTGCTGACAACATCAAAACCAAACATGCCCGAGGTTAGGTCTAGCTACAGCAATTATAAAGGCTATTGCGTTTACATATGTTTGCATCTGCTGTATTAGTGCAGGGCTCTACAGTGCAATTACTGTAAAAATAGATATGTGCGAACCGGAAAAATTATTTCTTATTTTATTATTTAAAGATTACAAATGTAACCGCCCCTTTTTTAAGATAATTGTTTAAAAATTACAAGACCCACATTCCACAAGCGGCTCAGTAGAGTTTTCTGTGATGATGCGGTCCAGTCAGAGAGAGAAAGTTGAACAATGGAAAAAAAGTATCGGTATAGGTGAGGCGAGGGGGGATTCGCAAGGTTCAACTAATGAAGTCAAGTCAAGTCAAGTCAATTTTATTTGTATAGCGCCTTTCACAACACACATCGTTTCAAAGCAGCTTTACAGAAGTTCAGCATTAACAGACGATAAAAATGTAATGTCTATAAAGTCGATAAATCATCATCCTTGTGCAGGGCTCCAAACTGCGACTAAAAATGGTCGCATTTATGACCAAATAAATTTATTTGCGAGTGTAATTTCTGTCAAGGTCGCCATTGGCGACAGTAAAAATTTACTCCCTTTGATTTTAAAATTTGCATTACATTTCCCGAAATACATTACAAAAGTTTATATCAAAAGAAATAGCGTGGAAAACGGAGTTCATTGCAGGAACTAACCATTTTAAAAAAAAGAGACTGTGAGAAAACACGGTGACAGTAACGAGCATAAAAAATGCACGTGATCACATAATTGCGAAGAATGCTCCACAGACTACACTGTTAGCACGTGCAGTTTTTCTTGCATGCGAGCTGCGGGACGAAAAGGAATGGAAGGAGTTAAAAATGAAAATATTTGGCGCCTGTTTTTCCCCCTATAGGAGCCAGTGGCTCCTTAATTGATTTTTTTGTTTGGAGCCTTGTTGTGGAATTAGATAAGATATGATTCTTTATAGTGTTTAAAAATAATTAAATAATAATTGTATTAATAACCCCAGTGAGCAAGCCGAAGGCGACTGTGGCAAGGAACACAAAACTCCATAAGATGATGGTTAATGGAGAAAAATAACCTTGGGAGAAACCAGACTCACTGTGGGGGGCCAGTTCCCCTCTGGCTAACATCATGAATAATGTAAATAAGAATTATTTATAGTTAAAAAACATGATTTAAAAAATTATTAAACTTATTAAGTGCTAAGGGTCAGTATTTAGACAGTGATTGTGTTTGAACTGCAAGATTAGTGACCAGTGTCTTTGAAGTCCATCCTTGATTAAATTCCAGAAGTTCACTTAGATGCAGTTATCCTTGTTTGGCTGATGAAGGCTTTTGTTGGCAATAATTAGTCTATGTATCCCATTTCAAGATCGTAGTCCATGGTGATGGGGCATCTGAAGTCTCCGTGAGAGGCTGGATACAAACTGGAGCTGACGAACGCTATTTACCTCGGGACTGGCGTCCCGAGATAACAGCAGAAAAGCAGATGGGAAATAATTAGCATAGCTGATGTTCATAATATTAATGCATTATAACTGATTCAGCAGTATTATAAAAAGTAAGCATTATGTGAATGCTTGGTTAAAGAGATGTGTCTTTAATCTAGTTTTAAACTGGGACAGCGAGTCTGAGCCTCGAACAATATCAGGAAGGCTATTCCAGAGTTTAGGAGCTAAATGTGAGAACGCCCTCCCTCCATTAGTGGACTTAGATATCCTAGGTATGACCAGAAGCCTCGAATTTAGTGATCTTAAAGAGCGCGATGGATTGTATGGCGATAGAAGATCCGTCAAATACACCGGAGCTAAACCATTTAGGGCTTTATAGGTCAGTAGTAATACTTTGTAATTGATTCGGTACTTAATTGGTAGCCAGTGTAGAGATGTTAAAATCGGTGTTATATGATCATATTTTCTTGACCTAGTAAGAACTCAAGCGGCTGCATTTTGGACTAACTGTAGCTTGTTTGTTGAGGATGCAGGGCAACCAGCTAATAAAGCATTACAGTAATCTAGTCTCGAGGTCATGAATGCATGAACTAACTTTTCTGCATCAGAAACAGATAGCATGTTACGTAGCTTAGCAATGTTTCTAAGGTGGAAAAAGGCTGTTCTCGTAACAGATGAAATATGATTTTCGAAAGTCAAGTTGCGGTCTAGTATAACACCCAGGTCTTTTACTGTAGTGGATAATGTAACAGGACATCCTTCTAAATTAAAGTTGTATTGTAAGGGATTTTGTGGGTAGTTTTTTGGACCAATAAGTAATACCTCCGTTTTATCGGAATTTAATAACAGGAAATTACGCGTCATCCAGCATTTTATATCTTTAAGACACTCTGTCAAGTTAGATAAGTTAGTGTTTTCATCTGGTCGTGATGAGATATATAATTGAGTGTCATCAGCATAACAGTGGAAATTAATTCCATGTTTTCTTATAATTTTACCAAGTGGCAGCATATATATTGAGAATAATAGAGGGCCTAACACAGATCCTTGTGGCACTCCATAGTCTACTGACGTTATCTTCGATTTTTCCCCATTTAAACAGACAAAATGGTAACGGTCTAATAAGTACGATCTAAACCAGCTTAATGCCTGTCCCTGAACACCAGTGTAGTTTTGTAGTCGATCCAAGAGTATTTTATGATCTATAGTGTTGAACGCAGCGCTAAGATCGAGTAGAACTAATACTGAGATGCAACCTTGGTCAGAAGCTAAAAGTAAATCATTTGTAATTTTAACTAGCGCAGTTTCTGTGCTATGATGTGGTCTGAATCCTGACTGAAATTTTTCATAGATATCATTTTCTTGCAAGAAAGAGCACAATTGAGCGGACACAACTTTTTCTAATATTTTAGACATAAATGGAAGATTTGAGATGGGTCTGTAATTTGCTAGGTTATTTGGATCTAATTGTGGTTTCTTAATGAGAGGTTTTATAACTGCCAGCTTAAATATTCTTGGAACATGACCTAAAAATAAAGACGAGTTAATAATATTGAGAAGAGGCTCTTCCACTACAGGTAACACTTCTTTCAGTAGTTTAGTGGGTATTGGATCTAGTAAACATGTTGTTGTTTTAGATGCAATGATAAGTTTATTTAGCTCTTCCTGTCCTATAGTTGTAAAGCGGTGTAGTTGTTCTTGAGGGGCGATAATTGAGGGTGAGTCATAAGACACCATAAAAGATTGTACATTAACAGTTGTGTTTACAATTGTGTTTCTGATGTTTTCTATTTTCTCAGTGAAGAAATTCATAAAATCATTACTACTAAACTGTAACGGAATATTTTGCTCAGGTGATCTCTGTTTATTTGTTAGTCTAGCCACGGTGTTAAATAAGAACCTTGGATTATTTTGGTTATTTTCTATTAGTATGCGGAGGTGCTCAGCCCTGGCTGTTTTTAGAGCCTTTTTGTAACGTGACATACTGTCTTTCCATGCGATTCTAAAGACCTCTAAATTAGTTTGTTTCCATTTACGCTCCAAGTTACAAGTTTCTCTCTTGATAGCATGCGTAGCACTGTTGTACCATGGTGCTCTAGTTTTTTCTCTAAACTTTTTTAATCTAATTGGTGCAACAATTTCTAATGTACCAGAGAAAATGGTGCTCAAACTGCTAGTCATTTCCTCTAGTTCATCTGTTTGTTTGGGTTCACTGAGCAGCTGAGATAGATCAGGTAGGATATTTGAGAATCTATATATTGTGGTTGGAAGGATTGTTCTACTTGGTCGATAACGTGGCGCAATATGACAGATTTCAGTGGTACGTAGTATGCAAGTTACCATGTAATGATCAGTGACATCATCATTTTGCGGTATAATATCTATATCGGTTGGATTGGTTCCATATGATATAATTAAATCTAGTGTATGATTTAGGCGATGAGTGGGACCACTGACGTTTTGCGTGACCCCGAAGGAGTTTAACAAATCTGTAAACGCAGCCCCTAACGCATCATTTGTGTTATCTACGTGTATGTTAAAGTCTCCAACAATTATTGCTTTATCGACATTGACCAATAGATCTGATAGAAAGTCTGCAAACTCTTTTAGGAAATCAGCGTAAGGCCCTGGAGGTCTATATACGGTAGCCAAGGCTAGAGATAATAGGGATTTTTTTGTTACATCTGAGAGTGTAACATTTAGCACAAGTAATTCAAACGAATTAAACCTGTGACCTATTTTCTGAGTAACATTAAGAATATCTCTATAGATTGTTGCAACACCGCCGCCACGACCAATCAGACGGGGCTCATGCTTATAACAGTATCCTGGCGGAGTAGACTCATTTAGACTGAAATAATCATTTGGTTTAAGCCAGGTTTCAGTAAGGCAAAATACATCAAAACTATTATCTGAGACCATTTCATTTACAATAACCACCTTAGGTGTGACCGATCTAATGTTTAGAAGACCTAGCTTTAGAAATTGTTTTTGTTCACTGATATTGAGATTTTCTGGTTTAATTACAATTAGATTTTTCCTAGATCCTACAGTAGATGTATTGATTGGCTTTACTAAACGAGGAATAGACACAGTTTCTATATAATGTTCTACATTGGTACTTATATCAATTAAGTTGGGACAGCAAATACTGTGATTTGGACTTTGACTTACTAGTCATATGGTGTGTAGCGTCTTGGAGATGTTGTCCGACAGAACAGCCGCTCCGACTCTGCTGGGGTGAAGGCCATCAGGACGGAAGAGCCTAGGTCGCTCCCAAAACAGATTCCAATTATTAACGAAGAGCAGTCTCTGTTCATTACACCATGACATTAACCATTCATTTAGAGCAAATAATCTACTGAACCTTTCTTGTCCTAGTCGGTACGTGGGAAGCGGTCCAGACACGACGATCGTTGTTTCTGGCGAAGTGCTGCGTACCGACTCGATCAGGCTCCTGTAGTCCTCCTTCAGTACCTCCGTCTTCCGCAGCCTGGTGTTGTTCGTTCCCACGTGCGGCACGACAGCTCCGACGCGCTCGTCACCATTCAGGATCTCGGGAACCTGCGTAGAGACATCAAGAACACGAGCACCAGGAAAGCAGTGAGTGCGCACCTTACCTTTGCCAGAGATAGCGCGGACATGACGGACGGTGGAATCTCCGATGATCACGGCGTCGTCGCGCTCCGACTCGCGAAGAGGTGAGAAGCGGTTCCGGGTGGAGATCTCGAAAGCCGGGAGGGGCGGGGAGGTCCTTGGTCTGGTCCTGGCTCGCGTCTTCCGCCGTGGAATCACCCAGGGTCCATGGTGATGTGTCGGTGCCGGAGTGAATGAAGCCAGGGAGGATCGCGTCCTGGTTGCTCGGGACCTGTGCAGAGAAACACACGGAGTAGATGAGGTCGGAGTCAAAAAATTATTAACCACTGACCTGTGAGCATCGGCGCGTGATGCTTCAAGCGCGGACCGCCGATCTCGCAGCTCGGCCTGTCTCTCTAGCAGGTCGTGGATCTGCCTCTCGACGGATTCGAGCTCCAACTGCACCGAATGTAGTTCAAAGGTGTCTTCACCTGCACACAGAGGCAGCGTTAGACACACATCCGCTATATTCGCCATTATAGCAGATGTGCTATAATGGCGAATTATAGCTTTCAGTTATACAGGTGTAAGTAAGACGATCGATAGGCGAGAGACCACGCGTGCAGTGCTAGCGGGCTAAGACTAGTAGCGGAAGTTCGGAAAGTTGGATATAAGTAGCGATATCAAAGAAATCTGATTGTTTTTTATAAAGAGTAGTATCGGAGATATGTTCACACGTTTGTAAAGTTTAAAATTTAGGTTTATGAACAAATGTGAAAGAAGAAAATCAAGGATTGGGGATCAATTCGACGGAGTTATCCCAGTAAGCTTTTGAGAAGTCTCTTCATAAGGTTTACCTGAGACGGCTAATGTTAGGGATGCTGAGAACAACGTTAGTGAAGCTACCGTGACCCCAGCTGTCACTTCAACCTCCACTGTAGCCGGTTTAGGGAGAACATATAGATTCAATGCAAATTGGCTCAAAATGTTCCCATGGCTAGACTTCGAAAACAACATCATGTTCTGGAAATATTGTAGAAAGCAGAAACAGGTGGGCAACTCGTCCTTCGTGTCAGGAAACTATCTGAAATAGTGATGGGTCGTTTGCGAACGAGTCGGCTCTTGTAGGTGAACGTTGGGAGCCGGCTCGCATATCAGAATCTATTAATAAAAATATTTAAAAAAATTACGATATAAATAATCAAAAGATTTAAAAATAGCGGAAAAAAACCCCAAATAAAGTAATATAGGCCTAAATGCTCAAGTGCACACATTAATTCTGACTGTTTGTTCCTGTCATTCAGACATGCAGTGTCAACCAGTGAACCAATGATGCATGAGGGAGGGCGGAGCCAACTTATGTTGTTCAGATTGTATTTGAATTGTTACATTTATATACAATTTGTTTATATACATTGAAAAGTTATACTTTAAATGTGTAACCGGTCCTGGTCGCCCCGCTCCAAACGGGACTCGAACCGGCGTGGGAGGCGGGTGCGCTAACAAGGAGGCTAAAGGCTACAACCTCTAGCGTCAGTCACTAGTGCACCTCTTGAGGTCAGAAGAGTGAGGTTCACACACTGCACAGCTATCTACCAGCTGGCTCCCGTTACACTCACCCCCCCTAAACCTCACTCCCATCCGGGTCACGGCACCATTGTAACTGGTCCTGATCGCCCCGTTCCGAATGGGATTCGAACCGACGTCGTCGGCGTGGGAGGCGGGTGCGCTAACAAGGAGGCTAAAGGCTACAACCTCTAGCGTCAGTCGCTAGTGCACCTCTTGAGGTCAGAAGAGTGAGGTTCACACACTGCACAGCTATCTACCAGCTGGCTCCCGTTACACTCACCCCCCCCTAAACCTCACTCCCATCCGGGTCACGGCACCATTGTAACTGGTCCTGATCGCCCCGTTCCAAATGGGATTCGAACCGACGTCGTCGGTGTGGGAGGCGGGTGCTCTTACCAGGAGGCTAAAGGCTATGAATGCAAACATGAAATAGCATCCTTCTTTTTTACATTTATTTCAATTTGTGGATGCTGCAGTTTTGCTAATTAGAATTTTTTTTTTATATGGTGCATTTTTCTATTATCAGTACCGCCGCAACCTATATGCATACTACACAGTTTGTGTAGGGCATCAACTCCCTAGGGGGGCACCATCTTATCCTAGGATGGCACCAGAAAGTCCACCGGCTGCCCTTACTCGCTCGCTATACATTATTCAAGGACCCGAAAGCAGTTGCGGAACACAGACGATTGCTTCACGCTCATATCACGTGTATGGCATCAATTATGCTGTTCAGATTGTATTCGTTTTGAATGATTAGATTTATATGCACTTTGTTTATATACAATAAGTTATACTTTAAACGCAAATTTTTAATAGCATTATTTTTCATAACAAATCAATGCATTTTTAAATACACTGTGGTTAAGGTAGAGTATAATTTCATTTAATAATTTAATTAGAATTGTTTTAACACCAATTAAGAAAACAACCGGAATGCCCATCGCTAATCTGAAAAGAGATAGTGTAGCGAAACATAACATCTCACAGCGGCATATACAGTGCTCTGGATGAGACAGGAGAAACCATCAAGCTTGGTGTCAACAGCCTTGAGGAGGCAAGTCCTGCAGTCTGAGGAGGAGAAGAGGAAGCAGCTGAAAATAAAGATAAACGTTGCATACTTCATTGTTTTACATAGTTTACATTAATCCCACATACGACAATGGGCGGAGATGATCGGTCAAATTGCTGACATAATGAGAGATCGCTGGCAACATACAAATGCAGCTGGACAACTGATATCCTTTGATTCTAGTAGGCATGGGTCAATGTGTGATTTGGGTGGTATGTGCTGTTCCACAGATGTGTGTCCCTTAGTACGCGCACACACACTCATACACGCATATAAATATGTATGTAATAAATTCTTTGTTAATAAACTCTGTATTACATTTTCACTGTGCTCTTAAATTTCTTTGTGTGTTCCTACATTTTTTCATTTAGGAGCACATGTAGCCTACTCCTTGGGAAAAAAGTTAGCGTAGAGCCCTGTAGTGTGACCAAAACACTATAATATGTAGACCAAGAGAATAAAAAATGTTCAACCAAAAGCAGAATCTGTTACTGTGCTGAACTGTCCTGAGGAACTGGGTTTTCTATACAGTATTTCTTCAATGACTTGCAGCCAGAAATCAACTATTCTTCTCTCTAAATGCATCCAATGACACCATGAAAATTTACCTCAAAGATGGATGCTGTTTGTACTTACCCAGCTATGCAGTAGTAGCAACTATTTGCCATCCAATGCCCAGCTGGGCAGGTAAAAGTAGCAACAATACATTCTGGAATATGAAGAACATTGTGAAATGAGTGTTAAATTCTAGGTTGAAAGGGACAGTTCTCCCAGAATTTTTTTTTCCAAGCCCAAATTCCATATTCTTTCATACTAGAACACAAAATAATATGTTAGAAGGAATGTTACATCAGTCACCATTCACTTCCATTGCACTCCAACCCCCTCCCCCCAAAAACTCTTTAACTCAACTTCTTTATGTCCTTTTTTCTTGGGAACAGAAAATGCAAATGTAAAAAGCCACTTTAATTGTTGTAAAGTTTGTGTTTATCTTTAGAAGACCAAAATGTACAAAGGCAAAACTGAAAACAGAACTATTTTACCTGAAGACACACAAGAATTGGAAGTGGCCTACAATAAGGCTTATTCTATGTAAAACACAATCAATCATAGAGGCTTATGCTGTCGTACAATAACACACATCCACCTAATGCCTGGTGTCTTTAGTAAAGTCATATGAATCTCGGTATCCTCACTACTATTATGATCTTTGTTCTTACAGAAAACATTGCTAATTTAAAAACCTAGATATATGTATCCCATATGAATTGCCAACAATGGCTTTCAGGGCCGAAATCTGAAATTTCTCTATTCATAGCGGGGTTGAGCGAGTGAGACACAGAGAGATGTGAAATATGTGCCTAATAAGAGGTGAAGGTGGCAAGTTGCACCAGCTGCCAGGGCAGTGACGCGGCACAAATAACTGTAGGCGAAAGTCAAATAAACGAATAGAGTCATCGCCTAGAGCACAGGAGAGCAGAGTGTGAGATGGGTGGAGATGCTACAGACCAGAGCTGCTGCAGTCTGGTGCACAGCAGTGTTGGCCTCTGAGGTTAAAGGTCACATTAATGCTTTCTGACAACACAATCCCTTTGGTAGCAGCCTGTTTGTACAGTCAGTCACGCTAGGAATGTCAGAAGAACAGGTAGACTCGGGGGAGTATGGAGATTTGCAGCATTAAATCGACTAGTCTGAGCTCACTGGCCATTTAAATGCTGAATCATGCATAGGATCATAAATGTAGGTTATTAGTTTGCATTGTTTTTCCAATGGTGTATCAGTACTCACTGATTTCATTAATACAAGGTGGAGCCCTTTGGTGATTTAAAGATGTATTTTTATGCTGAGAGGATTGGGTGGCTGAAGACAGTGTGGCGCTTGCTGTCCTTGTGGCACCACTGAGATGAATTATACCAATTTCCACAAAGATGGGGCTGGTTCTCAAGTCAGAGCTGATGCTAGAATGATGCTCACCCAGGAGATTCCAATGACTTAAAAAAATTACATAATTGACTACATTAAAAGGCCCATAAACATACATAGCTCACTGTGATCCATAAACAAACATAGCACATTGTGGTATTAAGAAGCTAATATAAAAGTTATTCAAATTAGTATCTTTATGCTGGATGCTATGAGGCTCTGCTGAGGTGAATTATACCACTATCCACTGAAATGTTGTTGATTTTCATGCCGAGCCATAGCTTAGCCAGTACCAGCTCAACTGGGGGATCTGTGCACTTCTCTCAAAACCGGCCTATGTTTTTCACTGACTTGAGAACCAGACGATGACCAAACTCACTACTTTACTTCATAACCAGCCCATAAACTAACAGAGTGCATCACAGTCATTTGAGGTTTGAGAAGCTATTTTAGCATAATATTATTCAGCATCTTTATGCCATCACAAGTTTTGATGTAACAATCAGAAGTTATTTAAATATACAACTAAAGTTCAACTGATTTGTAGGTGCTGTGCAAGGCAACATACCTGGGTATGGGATATTCGTCAATGCTCGTTACATTTATGTATGTTTATCAGGCATTTGCAATGTAAACAACTTTGTTCTTTCTCCCTCTTTTCTCCTCAATTTGGAATGCCCAATTCCCAATGCACCTCAATCCGGGTGGCAGAGGATGAATCTTAGTTGCCTCCTCGTCTGAGACTGTCAACCCACGCATCTTATCACGTGGCTTCTTGAGCGCGTTACCGCGGAGACATAGCGCATGTGGAGGCTTCGCGCTACTCTCCATGGCATTCACGAACAACTCAACATGTGCCCCACCAAGAGCGATTATAGTGACCACGAGAAGGTTACCCCATGTGACTACCCACCCTAGAAACCGGGCCACTTTAGTTGCTTAGGAGACCAGGCTGGAGCCACTCAGCACGCCCTGGATTTGAATATGCGACTCAAGGGGTGGTAGTCAGCGTCCATACTCGCTGAGTTACTCAGGCCCCTCTGTAAAGACTTTGTTAATTATATTGGGAGTGATCTAGTTTGTTTGATGTCAGTCTTGCCAGTCAGTCAGTTAGATTTGACTTCCTTACTTAAAAAGACCAGCTTAGACATGCATGATTTCCAAGATGGCTTATGGTAGCTTGTGCTGATTTAGTGCTGGTCTAGCTAGTAAAAATGTTTTTGCCATACTTTTCACCAGCAAAAAATGGCTGTCAACCAGCATGGCCTTTCTGATCAAAGTTTTAAGGGGCTTGTCTGGCAAAGAAATGTTTTTTTGGTCTGGAAACACATGGACCAGTAAGGCACCAGCAACAGCTGGTGGTGGAAAAGGGCCATTAGAGAAGCAGGCACAAGGAAGACAGAAGCTACAGGCACAGAGGGTCAAATAACAATTGCTCAGATGTGTAAGACGCAGGGACTTCCACGAACAGACTACCTGCTGATACACTGCATTGATTTAGTTTATCATTCTGTCACTGTGGCACACAGAGTCAGCCCACCTACAGGTGTTTGTCAGTGAGACTTCTCCTGCCAGGGAGTAATGACCCCTATTCTCTCCACAATCTACACTCACACATACTGTACACACACACACACAAACATACCAAACACAAGCTTGCACACTCCAATGACATACTCCAATATAGCCTGGAAGGATGACTTTTACAATTCTGGCCTGACAATCTGGGGCTGAATTTAAAGAGTTATGAATATGAGCAAAGAATTTTGTGAATGTGTGGGTGTGTGGGGGGGGAATTGTGTCTGCCTGTACAGCATCAGTAAGCGCCCCCGTCACAGACTCTTTACCTGGTGGTGCTCCACTGTTGCATGAGCTTCCATCAGTGTGGTGACTCAGCCCTGTCATGAGGCAGGAGAAAAAAAACAAAAAACTTCAGGCCATCTGCAAAACCATCAGGAGGCCAGTGGGTCCCCACAGAGCCATTTACACACTGCTGGAGATGGCACACACCACTAATACTGTCCCTGATATCAGTGCCATGTTGGTGGGTGGGGTCGGCAGTTGCATTTGTTAGTTTCTCATAATTAAACCAGGATTTTAGCTGGAATTTATCACAGGCTTTTGAGATGACCTTCTGGACAGCTGTAGTTGTTCAATGACATCAACATCTGAATGGTTTACCCAGATTACAGTGCTGTGACAGTATCAAGGTTATGATGATAACTAAACACTTATTACAGTATTTACATTACCCAAAGAATAAAATACAAAAACTCTGTAATTTTGTGAGCTTGTAAAACTCTATTGAAATACAAAGTGTGTAAAATTTTGATGTTCAAATATTTTCTTGTATCACATTTTATCATGCAGAGACAACTATAAGTGAGCCATTTGTATGTTGATTTACAAGAAAAGTGCAAACACTGTGGTGTTATAAAAAAAAATTGCTTTATTTAGAGCATCCCGACCAGCACATTGTCTCAACCAAACCTTTTTTGTAGAACAATGGTAGACTGGAGGAGTGCTCAGGAAACATGTTTGAAAACAGTCATTATTTTTGCAATTCCGTTTGGCCAAACTAAGGCTCAGAAATTATGAATTAAGACATTTCCTTATCAATAACACTTAAAAAAAAATTCTACTGAATATGTTATCTTCATATTCTTTCAATTATTGCATTTGGTGTCACAAACTATTTTTGTTGACACAAAACTATTTAACTGATTTTATAGCATTTATTAATTCAGGTTTATGTTCATTTCTAAATATACAGAACTATGGTTCGTTGTTAGTTTGTGTTAGCTCATGATGCATTAGTACTGTACAGTATATACCTGTATATAGAAATTAACATAAAAAAGAACAACAGATGCTGTAAATATAAGGTTCATGGTTAGTTCATTTTAACTATTGTTAAAGCATACATGCATATTGAGAAGTATTATCTACTTATATAATATTACTAAGACATGACATTGAGGAAAATACAGTACATCGGTATCTGGCTAGGAGGCTAGAATTTGCTTTCAGTGGGTTTGGAGTGGCTATTTCCTGCTTAGGTGCAGCATTGCCATGGTTACCATGGTATGTTTCGTAGGAGACAGCAGGGAAATATTACAGGAATGCAGGGAGGAGAATTTCTATAAAAGACAACAGGAAAAGGCTTGAAATTGAGGCAAACAGAAACAAATTAGAACACACAGTTTATACTAAGATACTCAGGGTTGGGGAGTAACCAAATACATGTAACGGGAATACGAATTTAAAATACTAAATTTAAGTAACTGTATTCCACGACAGTTACAATTTAAGTAATTGGTATTTAGAATACAGTTACATTAAAAAAGTAATTTGATTACTGAAGAGATTTTTATTGTCATTTGTTTCATTTATTTGTTTATTTAGTCCTTTCAGATGGAAAACATTTATACATATAAATGATGCGATCCAAAGTGCATTTGAACAGCGGTGAAACACTTTCTTATGTTGAGTTTCTTATGTTATTCATACGAGCAGACAGAGAAGTAACTTTGAAATTTGGAGCAGAAGAATTACAAATAAACCTTGTGTAAATTGTCAGCTTTATGCTAAGCTAAAATGCTATTTCTAGCCATTTTACATGCACGTTACCAGCACAATCATATTTTTTTTATCAAGAAAATTCATGTTGCATCATATTTTCTTTTTTTCTAGTAAGACCTTTGATATAAGGGCAAAAATCATATTCTTGATAATATTTTTTTTATTGTTTTCCTGTAAAAATATGTAAAAATCCTTAAAACAAGATCAATTAGATTAATCTTGTTTTAGACAAAACACTGTATAAGATATTTATGTTTTTCAGAGAATGTATTTTTAACATGTGTATTTTGTCTTAATGTACTGGCAGAGTTTTTATAGTTTGTATAGTAATAACAAGTGAAAAAAATCTACCAGTGGTGAAGAAGTAATCCAAAGTATTTAGAATATGTTACTGACATTGAGTAATCTAATGAAATATGTTACAAATTACATTTTACAGCATGTATTCTGTAACCTGTAGTGGAATACATTTACAAAAGTAACCCTCCCAACCCTGAAGATACGAAAGTGGGACTATAACATGTGTGACTTCAATTGAACTGCATAACATGCAGTTTGCAAACATGCAAAAGAAAAATCACAAATTAGATCTCTTTAATATCTCAATAGTTTTTACCTACTGTAGAGAGCAATGAGATTAAATGGAGGAAAATAGGAGGCATCTGCTTCTCAGATTTTTCTCCTATAATCTCATATTTAGATGAGATCTCAACAATGTCTCTAACTCTGCTCAAATTTGCCAAAATCTTCAATCAATAGTCAGAGATTTAAATCTTAACTCAAACCTTTCTTGTCAAATTCAAAGACCAAATTATTTGAGCATTTTATAACTCTATACAAGTACTCAGTGTTTCCCCTACCATTATATAAGGGGGGGGGGCGCCCCGCCCCCCTTGAAGGTCAAGTAAATTTGATTTGATTTTCTTTATAGCGCCAGAATTTTTCAGGAAATAGGGTATAGCACTAGTGGACAGAGCGCGCGCGGCGTGAAATATGTCGCGTCAACCAGATGAAAACGCTCACAGGGCAAACATCCGCATCCGCCCCCCCTCCCCCCGCTCGCAGGGCAAACATCCGCATCCGCACAAAAAAAAACCCAAAGCTGTAAACCTAGGGGAAACACTGAGTACTGTATATAACCAATTGTAGGTTTCTTTTTTATTTCTCCTAAGCAATTTTAGGGAAAACATCTGAGATGATGTAGATACTTGATACAGAAATGTGAACCTGAGTTATGAAAGAGCAACCACTGAACAACTGAAAAATGTCCTCTGGGTAGACCTGAGTTCTGGACTGTAAATTATGGAGGATGATCTACTGCAGCATCTTTTCTAACCTCCTCACTGACTAGAGTTCCATCACTCAGGACAGGCGAGGATATAGAGTAGATGGCTCTGCCTCCCTGCCTGGCCCTGTGGTCTGAGTCACAGATAAGATGAGAGGCCCTCCAGAGAGTCATACAATAAGAGTAGAGGACAAGAGGAAAATTGTGAGTGCTGATCACTGCCCTAGGCTCCTCTGCAGGCAACGCAGCCACTTTCATCTGATTCCAGGAGAAACGACAACCATTTGGAGTCTCATCACCCTAGCAAGCAATCACATTTTCTCCATACAAACATAGAAAGAGGAAGAGATTTGTAAAGAATGCAAATATTTCAGACGGTTGAGAGCGATCAATTTGACACAAGTAGCTCAGCAAAATGACAATAAGAGCTTTGGGTGAAATTACTCACTCCTTGCGCTATTTTAAAAGGATTGTATTTTTCTCTCAAGTAAAGCCATATGTACTGTGTTGAAGATACAAAACAGATCATTAAGACGTTCATTAATTATAGCCATAACAAAGTGATACAAATTATTTATTTTTGTTTAGCATATATTTTATACTGTATGTATAGCATATATTATAATTTGTTTGGACAAGCAGTGTTCCAAGAAGGCTGATTTAGACCACTCCCACACAAATAAATTTTCTTTTAAAAACGTGTTGATTTGGCTGTTTACGCTTCTCATCCACTAAATTAATTATGCCATTAGGAAACTGTGTCCCAAACAACATTCTATGAACTTACACTTTGCACTTAGCCATGTAGTGTATGAATTTTCAAAGTGTAGTATAGTCCCAAATGGAACACTAAAATTTTTTACTAAACTGAAACATACCCTGTTTTTCAGCTGATGGAAGTGACATTTCAAACACATGCAATGTGTTGCCATTAGCTTTAGCACGTTAATCAAACTCAACATTTAGACTCACTGAGCACTTTATAAAGTGCCAACATATCTTCTGTTGTTGTAGCACATCATTGTAGGTTCGACGTGTTGTGCATTCTGAGCATTCTCACCACAATTGTACATAGTGGTTATCTGAGTTACCTTAGCCTTTCTGTCAGCTCGAACCAGTATAGCCATTCTCCAATGATCTCTCTCATCAACAAGACATTTTCATCCCCAGAACTGCTTCTCACTAGATGTTTTTAGTTTTTGGCACCATTTTAAGTAAAATCTAGATACTGTTGTGCTTGAAAATCTCAGCAGATTACAGAAATTCTCAGTTACAGAAATACTCAAACCAGTCTGTCTGGCACCAACAATCTTGCCACGGTTGAAATCACTGAGATTGCATTTTTCCCCATTCTGATGGTTGATGTGAACATTAACTGAAGCTCCTGTCCCATATCTGCATGATTTTATACATTGCACAGCTGCCACACGATTGGCTGACTAGACAACTGCACGAATAAATAGGTGTACAGGTGTTCCTAATTAAGTTCTCAGTGAGCATCTATCTCAAATATTGAAAATATTCAAACAGTGTGGGGTGATAAAACATTTAACTCACATTAACTCATAAACCTATTTATATTTAAGTCGTCATTTTTATTTGTATAGCACTTTTCACAATAAACATCATTTCAACGCAGCTTTACAGAAAATGATGCTTTAACAGAAAAAACTGTAATATAGCTGAGTTATGAAAGAGCAAAGACTGAGCAATACAACTGTCCTCTGGGAAGACTTGAGTTGTGGACAGTAAATTCTGGAGGATGATCTACTGCAGCCTTTCCTAACCTCCAGCCTGAATAGAGCTCGATCAATCAGGCCAGATGAGGAAAGCAGCTTTACAGAAAATTATGCTTTAACAGAAAAATCTGTAATGTTTATAAAAAATAAAAATAAATACATTTTTTTTTTAAAAGTTTGTAAATTGCACCTTAAAATAAATAAGTAAATTATTATATTTATATTAAGACCCCCAATTAGCAAGCTCTACTGGACTGTGGCAAGGAACACAAAACTCCATAAGATGTTGATTAATGGTGAAAAATAACCTTGATTAAACAGCATAAATGCAATAACAATATTAGTTATTTATGTGTAGTGCAAGTCAAGATTTAAAATGAGTAAACTAAGTAATTGTTAGGGGCCTATGTTTAAACAAAAATATTTAGTATTAACTGTAAGAGTAACGACTAAAGTCTTAGAATTTACATTCTTAATTAGCAGTGGAAGTGCAAACAGATGCATTGTCCTTTGTTATTTGGCTGATGAAGGCTGCAATTAAGCACTACAGTTTGACTGCAAGGCTGTGGCAGCTTAATTTCCGGTGGAATCCATCTTAAATCGAAGTTACAGGCAGTGTCCAGTGAATATCTGACGGTTGGTGCTGGCATAATTTCATCCTTTGTGAAGTCCACCATAGTAGACTGAAGTGATATCCAGCTGGCACAAGCTGCAGTTAGTCATCATCACTCAGCAACATGTAGTAGTGGGAGTCGGACATCAGGCAGGTCTGGAGTCAGACATCAGGCAGGACTAGAGCTGGATCTTGGCAGGCTCTGGTAACCTCAGGATATGTATCTGTAACACAGTTCAAGTTCATGGGCAAGGAAGAGGCGAGAAACCGGCTCGTCAACATAAATAATAATTTAATGACGAACTTAAAACAAACATTTAGGACAGCAGACATGTCTGCTGATTAAGCTCTCTCTCACCGTCTGCGAGTGGCCTTTATCCCTCTTGACGGCTCAATTTAGCCTGATACGGGACCGGGCGTGCGCAATCACGCGCTGGTCCCGCCCTCCACCGTGCCACATTCCTCCCCCGTTCTCTCAGGCTGGGGACCCCCGGCCTGACGTACATCCCCTGGGGGGGGGGGGGTTGGGGGCGCCTCCCACGCGGTCTGCCGGCGGGTCATCCCCATCAGCCTGGACGAGGGAGGGGGCAAGGGGAGGGAAACAACAATTACAAATGGGGGGGGGGAGGGGGGAGGGGAGGGTTCCTGCACTGGGCAGTACCTCCCCTCCCACAAACACCATAATTTAAAAAAGAGGGAAAAGGCTAACGCAGAGCGGTATCGAGAGAGAGGAGAGAGAGATTAAAGGAAAGAAAGAAAAAAAAAACGTACTCGCCGGTTCTCTGATATGCCGTAGCTCGTTCCACAGCCACTTCTCCACCCTCTTCAGGACAACAGCCGCGCCTCTCCGGGCAGATCGGAGGCAGTCCTCAGCCCCTGGCGGACGGAACGCCCCGCCGCGTTCCCGGGGTGTCGAAGGGGCCTCCCCCCGCCCCTGGCAGCGGTTCTCCCGCTCCAGGCGGTCGGCGGCGAGCCCCTCCCCGCACGCGGTCGGCAGTCTCCAACCCCGCCGCGTTCCAGTGGCTAGTAGGTGACTCCCCCGCCCCTGGCAGCGGCCCTAACCGCTCCAGGCGGTCGGCCAGGAGCCCCTCCTCCCCTCGCGGTCAGCGGCCGTTCCTCCGCGTCCAGGTGGCTGGGCTCCTCCGTCTCCCGGCAGATGGCCGCGGCTGCTCCATTGAGAAGTGGCGAGAACTCCGCTACGGCGCATCCCTCTTCCTTCCCGGGCTTTCGGCACCAATGTAACACAGTTCACGTTACGGGCAAGGAAGAGGCGAGAAACCGGCTTGTCAACATAAATAATAATTTAATGACGAACTTAAAACAAACATTTAGGACAGCAGACATGTCTGCTGATTAAGCTCTCTCTCTCGATCACCGTCTGCGAGTGGCCTTTATCCCTCTTGACGGCTCAATTTAGCCTGATACGGGACCGGGCGTGCGCAATCACGCGCCGGTCCCGCCCTCCACCGTGCCACAGTATCCCAAGGTTAAGACAGGGAAACAAATAAAACAATATTAGTATAGATGCCATTCACTTTAAAACAGGATTATAGAATATGAGAAGAGTTTACGGTTCCAGCAGGCCTAACTAATACAGCAGCATAACTATGAGTTGATAGATAAATTAGGTGTAAGCTAAAAAAAGATGACTCTTTAGTCTTGACTTAAACTGAGGGAGTGTGTCTGAGTCCAGAGCCATCTTTGGAAGACTATTCCATAGTTTAGGAGCCAAATAGGAAAAAGATCTACCTCTTTTAGTGGATTTTGATATTCTAGGTATTATTAACAGGCCAGAATTTTGCAATCTTAGTGAATGTGATAGAATATAGCATGATAGAAGGTCACATAAGTACTGTGGAGCTTGACCATTCAAAGCATTGTAAATAGTTAGAAGTATTTAAATTATTTAAAATGTAGCCAATGTAGTGATGCTAACATTGACCTCACATGTTAATATTTCTTGGTTCTAGTCAAGTAAAGTAAAGTCAAGTTGTTTTTATTGTCGTTTCAACCATATACGGTTAGTACAGTACACCGCGAAACGAGACAATGTTCCTCCAGGACCATGGTGCAACATAAAACAACAAAGGACAAACCCAGAACCACATGAGACTACACAGACTAGTGTTTCCCCTAGGTTTACAGCTTTTGGGGGGGGAAGTCAGAAACGTCTGGCCCATTTATTGAGATCCGTATGCATGCTGCAAGATGGTCTCCTTGCAGCCTATTGTGGATGTTTGCCTTGACCTGCAAATGCATTAACTGTTAAATGTGATAGCTTAACATATAGCTAAAAGCAGCAAATCCTATTGTGAAAAGTTTGTATTACCCTGTTCATGGTTGAGAAGTGCCTTTCACAGTTTACACTACTGACTGGGACCGTCAGAGCAATAGAAGCCAGCAGGCTGTTAGTCTGAGCAGACGGTCAGAACAAATATGTGTGTGATTGAGCATTAAGGCCTATATTATTTTATTTTTGCATTCTTTGAATTAGTTAATTATATTAATTTAAATCTTTTGATTGTTCATATCTTATTTTTTTTTAAATATTTTTATTAATAGATCCGGCTCTTCTGCTATGCGAGCCGGCTCCCAACGTTCACCTACAAGAGTCGGCTCTTAGAGCCGTTCGCGAACGACCCATCACTAGTGACTGGACTTTTGCTGCTTGTCAGGGAAAGGGCGTGCAGCACTTGGGCTCTTTTCTGTACTTGGACTCGGAGCAGTAGTGCTACTCCGGGTGCTACTTAAAGGAGAGCGAGTGTTGCCATCTTCACCACCCTGGGAGCGTTTAAAAAACACAGATATTTTTGTCTTCTTTTCAGGTGATTGACGCAACATATTTCCGACGCACGCTTTCTGTCTGCTGGTGGGAGTGTGTGATGGGGAGTCGACTCCAAAGAGTCGATTCCTGGACTCTGAATAGCCCCAGATTCGGGGTCGACTCCATCACAGGAATCGACTCTTTGTGTCAACTCTGTTACTGTGTCCGAAATCACTCACTTGTGTCTAATCCCTATAAAAATTATATTTTTGCAGTAAAGTCGAGTATATTGTATATTTTTTACATTTTGAGTGTATTACTATTTGTTATATGTTGAATTAATGTGACGTCATATCACAACCGTAGTCTCAAAGTCTAGTTACACCATGCCAGAGAGCTGTCGTAGAAACTTTGTATTTATCCTACACGTAGCTTGTAGCTTATCTCTTTAGAAATAGATAACAGTCATAGTGACTCTAGTTTGTAATTATGCATACCTCCGTACCAGAAAACCTGGAATCGAACACCCCTATGCTCACCAGTGTGCGCGCGAACGTGTCTGTGTCTGTGTCTGTGTGTGTGTGTGTGTGTGTGTGTGTGTGCAGGCGTGTGTGTGTGCGCATAGGGGCGGAACTCCGCCGTGCGCGATACAGAGAGCTGAGGAGAATAGTAAACGTGCGACCATGTAGAGACAGAAATGACATGCCGTCGTGTAAATAAGATAAATAACTTAAGGGCTATTTAGTTTGTTTAATAAAAGAACAAGGTATAGACCTGTTCTATTGGAAAGGTAACCTTAAATTACTTCTGATCTTGCGCTATATAGAAAATATAATTAACTTTACATTCAAGGGGGGGGCGGAGGGTGCCGTTGGGGGGGCGGGGCGCCCCCCCTAATATAATGGCAGGGGAAACACTGGACTAAATAACATACATATATATAGTGCACGTGCAAACGTGTGCAAAAAGTACGGGACAGTACAATAAATTACTAACAACGAACAGGACAACAGACACAGTAAGTGACAGTGCAGCGCCGACCAGTACACAGTAGTGCAAAAAGATGACAGTTTCTAAAAATGCCAAATGTAAACATAACATACTATGAGATAGTGTTCTATGCACATAGCAGTTATTGAGGTAGCAGCCAGGTATAAATAGAAAAAATTAAAGTGCAACTCAGGACACGTGTGTGTGTGTGTGTCAAACCAGTCTCTGAGTATTGAGGAGTCTGATGGCTTGGGGGAAGAAGCTGTTACACAGTCTGGCCATGAGGGACCGAATGCTTCGGTACCTCTTGCCAGATGGCAGGAGGGTGAAGAGTTTGTGTGAGGGGTGTGTGGGGTCATCCACAATGCTGGTTGCTTTGCGGATGCAGTGTTTTTTGTAAATGTCTTTGATGGAGGGAAGAGAGACCCCGATGATCTTCTCAGCTGTCCTCACTATCCTCTGCAGGGCTTTGCGGTCCGAAACGGTGCAAGTCCCAAACCAGGCAGTGATGCAGCTGCTCAGGATGCTCTCAATAGTCCCTCTATAGAATGTAATGAGGATGGGGGTGGGAGATGTGCTTTCCTCAGCCTTCGAAGAAAGTAGAGACGCTGCTGGGTTTTCTTGGTAATAGAGCTGGTGTTGAGGGACCAGGTGAGGTTCTCTGCCAGGTGAACACCAAGGAATTTGGTGCTCTTGACGATCTCCACAGAGGAGCCATCGATGTTCAGCGGAGAGTGGTCACTCTGTTAGCCGCTCCACCTCCTCTCTGTATGCTGACTCGTCGTTCTTGCTGATGAGACCCACCACGGTCGTGTCATCGGCGAACTTGTTAATGTGATTTGAGCTGTACATTGCTGCACAGTCGTGAGTCAGCAGAGTGAACAGCAGTGGACTGAGCACACAGCCCTGGGGGGCCCCAGTGCTCAGTGTGGTGGTGGTGGAGATGCTGTTCCTGATCCGGACTGACTGAGGTCTCCCAGTCAGGAAGTCCAGGTTCCAGTTGCTGAGGGAGGTGTCCAGGCCTAGCAAGTTCAGTTTTCCAATCAGGTGCAGGGGAATTATTGTGTTGAATGCTGAACTGAAGTCTATGAACAGCATTCAAACGTATGAGTCCTTTTTATCTAGGTGGGTGAGGGCCAGATGGAGGGTGATGGTGGTGGCATCATCTGTTGAACGGTTCGGACGATGCGCAAACTGCAGTGGGTCTAGTGAGAGGGGTAGCTGGGTCTGAATGTGCCTCATGACGAGCCTCTCGAAGCACTTCACGATGATGGGTGTGAGTGCGATGGGACGTAGTCGTTGAGGCAGGACACTGAAGACTTTTTTGTCATGGGGAAAATGGTGGTGGCCTTGAAGCACATTGGAAGACAACACTGCTCAGAGAGATGTTGAAGATGTCGGTAAGAACATCTGCTAGCTGGTCTGCACATCCTCTGAGCACACTGCCAGGAATTTTGTCTGGTCCAGCAGCCTTCCGTGGGTAGACTCTATGTAGAGTTTTCCTCACATCAGCCGTGGTAAGACAGAGCACCTGGTCGTTGGAAGGAGGGGTGGGTCTTCCTCGCCACCACATCGTACTGCAAGTCATTCGGCGCATCTGGGAGGGAGACATCTTTGTCACAGGCAACTGATGTTGTCCTGTAGTTGGTGATGGGCTGGATGCCCTGCCACATGCGCTGCGTGTCACTGCTGTCCTGGAAGTGACTGTGGATTCTCTGGGCATGTGCGCGCTTTGCCTCTCTGATGGCCCGGGACAGTTTGGCCCTTGCTGTTCTTAGGGCTGCCTTGTAGCCTGCTCTGAAGGTGGAGTCTTGGGTCCTCAGCAGCGCGCGCACCTCCGCAGTCATCCACGGCTTCTGGTTGGAGCGTGTGGTGATGGTCTTGCAGAAAGTGACATCATCAGTGCACTTGCTGATGTAGTTGGTCACTGATGCTGTATATTCCTCCAAGTTGGTAGAGTCACCATATGTTGCAGCCTACCTGAACACGTGCCAGTCAGTACAATCAAAACAGTCCTGAAGAGCAGAGATGGCTCCTGCTGGCCAGGTTTTCACCTGCTTCTGAAGCGGTTTTGTGCGTCTGACGAGCGGTGTGTATGCTGGAATTAGCATAACAGAGATGTGGTCTGAATGTAAACTCCGGTTTTGATAACAGTGGTGAATTCCCGTGGTAAATAAAAAGGTCTGCATCTAACAGTCACAAGCTCCACCAGCGATGAGCAGTAACTAGAGACTAGCATAGAGTTCTTGCACCATTCCGTGTTGATGTAAACACACAAGCCACCACCGCGAGTCTTACCGCACAGAGCTGCATTTCTGTCGGCACGAAACGAGCACTCTAGCTGCTGCACATCATCCCAGTAACCCATTTACAACCCATTTTAGGGCCTCTGCTTTTCTCCTTGTATATGCTTCCCCTGGGAGATATTATCAGGAATCGTGGAATAAGTTTCCACTGCTATGCCGACGATACACAACATATTTCTTCAAAACCTGATGAGATTTCACAATTCTCGAAAATTAGCAGAGTGTATCTGAAATACACTGAAATACACAAGAAATTTCCTTCTACTCAATTCTGACAAAACAGAGGTACTAATTATTGGACCAAAAAACAAAAAAAATAAGCCACTACAATATAATTTGACTCTCGATGGATGTACTGTTACATCATCTTCATCAGCGTAGAACTTTGGTGTTATATTTGATACCAATCTGTCCATTGAAAATCAAATTACCAATGTTTGTAGAACAGCATTCTTCCACCTAAGAAATATTGCTAAATTAAAGGCACATGCTCTCTGTTGCTGATGCCGAAAAACAAATTCATGCGTTCATGACCTCAAGACTAGATTATTGTAATGCATTACAGGGAGGATTGTCCAGCAAGATCAATAAAAAAACTTTTGGTCCAAAATGCAGCAGCCAGAGTGCTAATGAGAACCAAGAAATATGATCATATTAGCCCCATTTTATCATCGTTACAATGGCTACCTGTTAAATTCCGTATTAATTTCAAAATTCTGTTAACTACATACAAAGCTTGAATGGTCTAGCTCCGCAGTACTTAAGTGATCTTCTACCACGCTATATTCCAACACGTTCATTACGATCGCAAAATTCTGGCCTGTTAATAGTTCCTAGAATATCAAAATCCACAAAAGGAGGTAGATCCTTTTCATATTTGGCTCCTAAACTATGGAATAGTCTCCCTAACAATATTCGAGATGCAGACACACTCCCTCAGTTTAAGTCTAGACTAAAGACTCAACTATTTAGTCAGGCATACACCTAATTTATCCTCCAACCCACAATTAGGCTGCTTTAGTTTAGTCTGCAGGAACCAGAAACCAGAAACATTGATCATGATTTATAACTCTGCAATATATTGAATGGCATCTATGCTTATATTATTTTATTTGTTTCCCTGTCTCAACCTCAGGACTCCTATCCTGAGGTCACCAGAACTGGCTGGATCCAGCACCATTCCTGCTTCGTTTTGGAGTCCACTGCTACATGTCGCTGAATGATGATGACTAAATGCAGTCGGTGCCAGCCAAACATCACTTCAGTCTATTATGATGGACTTCAGAGGATAAACTGATGCCAACTCCAACCATAAGACAACTTCATATGTCATTGTCTGAACCTTGGATTTAGGATGGACCACACCGAACCTCACGTAAATTACCTGCCAGGTTGAACTGCGTTTCACATCCCTGATCTCTGCCTGCATCACCTCAGTCTATTGATAGACTACGATCTTGAAATGGAATGCATAGACTAACAATTGCCAACAAAAGCCTTCATCAGCCAATTAACAAGGACAATTGCATCTATGTGATTAATCCAGGATGAACTTCAAAGACATTGGTCATTAATCTTACAGTTCAAACAAAATCGATGTTTAAACACTGACCCTTAACACTTACTTAGTTTAATCATTTTAAACCATGACTTTAACTGTAATATTTACATTATATTCATGATGTTAGCCCGAGGGGAACTGGCCCCCAGAGTGAGTCTGGTTTCTCCCAAAGTTATTTTTTTCCATTAATCAATATCTTATGGAGTTTTGTGTTCCTTCCCACAGTCGCCTTCAGCTTGCTCACTGGGGTTATTAATACAATTATTATTTAATTACTTATTTTTAAACACGATTAACAATCGTATTTTATCTAATTACACAATGATGATTCATCGACATTATAGACATTATAGACATTACAGTTTTATCGTCTGTTAATGCATGATCTTCTGTCAAGCTGCTTTGAAACGATGTGTGTTGTGAAAGGCCCTATACAAATCAAATTAACTTGACAATAATCTAGTCTTGAGGTCATAAACTCCTTAATTAGTTTTCCGGCATTAGAAACAGAGAGCATGTGTCGTAATATAGCATTTTATACCAATATTTCTGAGGTGGAAGACTAACACTTAAAGTGGTAGCTGTTCTCCGCCTGGATCGCTAGTTTTGGTCATTTTTAACATTGCTTCTTATGGTGAATGGAACCAGAAAACACTTCTGCAGGATTCACAATCATCATGGTGGCCCCTAGTGGTTGGTCAGAAAAACTGTGGATAATAGCGCTTGTTTGTGTTTGCCATATTCTTGAGAGGCTGCCTTTCATTCTGTTCGTGGTTCTCAACAAACAATACTTGATCCTGCTTTGGCATCAATCAGAACTATTTTCTTTAGCAGAGCAAAAACAGACAAAATAACCATAATGTGTAACCAAAACTTGATATTAACTTCTTTTCATATAACAGTTGTATATAAGTAATATCACACTTGCGATCATGCTGTTGTTGTTGTTTTTTATAGGTATAACTTGACATTGTGTCTTTTAAAATCGGTGCGAAATGTATGATAATGGTCAAAGCCATTCGTCTTGTGGACGTTTATGTAGAAAAACATTTAAATCCATACAGGCACAAGGAGGTGTCCTGTGTAAGTCCACTTTGGATGAATCTCCCATGACAGGCCTCCTCTCTGTGTGACTGACTGAGCACCAGTGGGCAGGGCCAAGGGTGCAATGATGGAAAAATAGGCATTGCATATGCAGATGTATTTGGTCCTTGTCACTTGTCAAAAGTTCCATGAATTCCAAACAAGCCATTTTTGCAGCTTGGTTTAAATAAATGCTCTATTAAGAAGGAAGCTTTCAGTTCTGAATCTTAGTGTTTTTATAGTTCAATTATCTCTTATATGTCAAAAGATCAAGGAAAATTTGATTCCTCATGTCATGGCCCCTTTAAATATAAGCACAACAAAATATTTCACTTGCTTCCAAAAGATATGAACCAGATGAACAGCGCAACAGAGATTGAAGAGGTCCTCATCTGTTTGCAGCCCACTGATTGCCCCTGTCTACCTGTCAAGCAGCGAGGCACAGCCAGTGATGATTTTAGCATGGGTAAGAGAACTCAACATACACCTGCCAGATAAGAACTAGCGCTTTCCGCTGAGAGACCTAATCCACCATCATGGAGAGTGACATGAACACTGGTGTGGGGTAGAATTGACGGATGGGGAGGCTCCTTAATGCGAAAGCCGTCTGCATTGAGCCTGATTGCACTGGATGAAGGCACAGAACCTGCAGCGCCTCTCTTCATCACCTGAGCCAACAACTCTCAAGAAGCACACAAGCCCAGACACCTTTCTTATGAGCTGACAGCACAGCTCACAACAGATTCCCCACCCATGTGATGCTTCGGGCTTTAAGCAGGGATTAAAGTGAAAAATAACATCAGAGAGACTTTATTAGCCATGCCTCACAGAGACAGTGAGGATAATGCTTTGGTGATGCCTACATCAAATTAATGTGTCATACTAGTTTAATGATCAAGTACAAATATACTTCAGTGGCCACTTTAAGTTTGCATCAGGCTATTCAAACCTGCTCCTGGAGAGCCACCATCCTTCAGAGTTTAGCTCAAACCTAATCAAAACTAATGATGGTTTTTAGGATTACTTGAAAATTACAGGCAGGTGTGTAAGAGCAGGAATATAACTAAATTGTGGATTATGGCACTCAAGGAATGGATTGGAATATCACTGCTGAACATAAAAGATATTGTAGTACAAATATTGTAGCCAAAGACAGTTGGGCTAGTGTGGCCCTGAGCACTATAAAGAACCGTGGAATGAATTTAGATGCTTATTAGTGTTTCAATCCTTTTTATGCTGTAATTCTGTTTGGTTAAATCTGATAGATTTTAAAAAAGCTAATCAGTAAAATAAATTGATTTACAATGTAATTCAATCAGCTGTTGATTAAAATCGATTTAGCAAGAGCCTTGGTTACATCCTGAATCTGAAAAACCAGGAGAAAGTATTATGTAAGTAAAACCATTAAAACCATCAAAACATGAAGTGGCATGATATTATCAATCAGAATTAGCCTGAGGGAATTACACATTGCCATTACTGAGAACAACATTAGGGTTCCCGGAAGTAAAAAAAGAAAAAATCATTAATTTTCTCCAAAGATTTTTTATTTAATTTATTACGGTTAACGTGTAAACCTTTCAAGACAGACCATGAGCTCCAAGGTTGTTAATGGGTTAATAAGCTGATAATAATTTCTGTAGAAGTGGCAAGTCAGTGTGATTAAATATGTTTTTCGACCAATGTCACGTGATGCCATGCAAGCAGCAGACGTGTGAGTGACGAACTTGATTTGGATGGCGTGGTAGGAGAAGAGATCCAGCGTCAACTGTCCAACATGTTGGTGATGCTGAAGTAAGTTCTTGCTGAATTGGAGGATCTCGTTGTAATACGTCAATCGATTATGGCGATGGAAATAAAATTCTCTGAATTAGTTACAAGAGTGGCAGATGTTTATCTGGAGTCATCAGAGGGAGAATTATCCGCTAATCCACCCACTAACAAAGTTGATATGGTATGTGCTCTTGAAAAGCTTGAAGATTTTGAGAATAGTAGCTGCAGGAATAACATCCAAATTGTTGGAATTCCTGAGTGTGTAGAGGGCAGGGATATAGTGAAATGTTTACATGTGATGTATTGGGCACTCAGCTCTCATTTTGCCCCAGTCTCTGTATTTTGGGCGATGGGGCGGCCATCGACGTTGAGAATAAGCATATAAAAATGTGGGTCCTAACCAGCATCATGATTGCCAGACAGGTTCTTTTAAGGGACACACTTTGTTTAGAGAAAAATGGGGCAAATACCTGACATTATTAGATGTGTAAATATTTTATATATATATACATTTTTTAAAACCTTTTAATTGTTTTGTGTGTCTATAATCATCAGTATATACTTTGTGACCACAGGGTTGTTTGTTGGGGGTTAGGATGGGGTTGGGAATTGGGAGGGGTAGTTGTGGGGTTTAATCTAATACTCACTCTAGTTTGGTCTCTTAATAAAACAATTTTCTCATAATATTCTACTCATCAAGACCATCCCAAAGATATATAACATAGCTGTGTGATCGTTCTGATAATTATACTGGCGACATTTGATCTTTAAAACCGGGACGATCCCGTATTTTAAGGGACGGATGGCAACCCTACCCATGCTCCAATAGAGGACTGGAGCTCATAATGCATATAATATATAAGTGAAGCCTCTTCAAGAGAAGATCGAGGGGCTTGCAAAGCTTGCACCAGCACAAGATCCTAGCTCAGCTTTTCGGCCCCGCCATGCCCCCTCGTGTGATCCCGTGGGAGTAACAGAAGGGGGAGAGCGTGTGATCTGAGAGAGAAGCATCTTGAGACTCATGCTCTCACAGTTAGGTAAATCTGTCTTCATAAGAGTGGCAGCGGCCCAAGCAATGACCACAGATCTCATGACCATCTGACGACTGGATGTGTCACTTGGAACACTTGTGGAACATTAAAAAGTCTTTTGAGACGTGTGTGTGTGTGTGTGTGTGTATATATATACACACACACATATACACACACACACACACACACACACACACACACACACGCAAAAAAATTCTTAAAAATGCCCTTATAAAGGATACAAAACACCTGCCGAAGCGCTGCGGGGAATCAGGATGCTGAAGTGGCCCATTCACCAGCGAAGCATCGAGTGGTGAGGCGGAGTAAATGTTCGCCGGAATACTGCAGAGGAGCGGAGAGTCTTCTCGTTGCCATGAAGATCCCACCCGCTGACTCGTGTATGTCGATGGCAAAGTTGTAAATGGCATCTAGATGAGAAAGACGCTTGCAGTCTTGAAGGAAAACTTTTCTGAGGCATGGTGTTTGTGCGCCTGTATTATACCAGACAGCTTCGTGCATTAAAGAGCGGGGGCTTAAACATCATAGCCAATCTTAGTATTGCCATTATTGTAGAAGGGTTTCAACTAAGGTTGTATCAGTATGACGCAATGTCGATTGAACTGAATCGTAATGGAACTCTCGCTGTTATTATGTAAAATCGTAGAAATCATTGTAAAAGAATTCAGTAGTGACAGCCCTCTCCATTAAAGCATTGTGAATGAATGGAAAAAATACTTCCAGAACCAAGGCCACTGAAAAACACAATATCAAAAATAAACTTATAAGAATACAAAATTCCTGCCAACGTGCTGCGGGGAATCAGGATGCTGACAAAGTGGGAGGTTACAGAGCGTGTTTACATGGATAATCTTATGCCGGTTATACTTAATAAGCTGTAAGGTCATTTAAAGGTGTAAAACAATTTGGTTTTATCATGAAATTGTCATAAATTATTTAAGCAAAAAATTATTGTCACGTGTAGATTTTTGCCCATTACCCCGATTTTGTGTTGCATGTAAACTCTACCAGATTTATTGCCGGCTTATTCAGTGTGCTCTGGTGTTGGGCACATGACCGTTTACATGCTGATGTCAAAAGAAGAGAGTAATCTGTTGGTTTCAAACCTCATGTAAACACAGGTTTCTTACATTGTTGTTTTTTTATATGCTGATTTTTTTTTTTTTTAGAATAATCAGCATATTGCTGTGCAGGTAAACATGATCACTGTTGAGCTCTAATATCAGTTCAACTTGTTAACTGGTTTTTAAAAATGGACAAAAAAAAGTTACTTCTCAGAGCAAGCAAAAGATCTGGAAATGTCTATTTACTCAACAGGAGTTAAATAAGAATGAATTGTCCATCTAAGCATTTAGCAGACACTTTTATTCAAAGCAACTTACAGTGCATTCATGGCACTTATTCTATCAGTGTATGTATTGCCTGGAACCAAGCTCATGACCTTGGCATTTCTAGTGACATGGTTTAACAGATGAGCTACAGGAACCCAGAATCCACATACTTGCCATTACAATAAATTAAATGCTAAATATATGCAGCTGTGTGGTGTGAAAACAAGAAAAATGAATGCATCTTGATGTACTGCAAAAATGCTCTTGAATAGCCACAAGGCTTAACATTGTTTATAATACATATATACATATGCATACTTGTCATGGCAATCTTGTTACATTCAGAAGCAAAGAATTTACTACCATTTTCCATAGAGCTGCAATGTCTTGAGATGTTACAGTAGAGTTTAAATTTATCTGACACATAGTAGCTGTGCAGCGGTGCTTTCTGTCTCCACAAGCTTCTATTCAACAGCTCCTACCCCACAGAGAGAAACAGTATGGGCTTGAGAGCATCTCAATGAGATTTGAATTTAGCAAAAGAGGAATGGAAGAAAACTCAGAATTATCTGTGATTTTAAATGTATGAATTAGCTCTTTTGAGTATGGGCTTTTTCACACAGGGGTGCAACAATCTGAGGCAAAAGCGTTTTGCAAGATTACAAAATGCAAAGTTCCTACAAGGGTGTAGCTCATGAGGGACATACATGACTTTAGGCTATCAGTGTAATGAATTTGGGGATTTTGCACCTCCTTGATGCATTTAAAGTATTCTTGGATTTTTCCCCCTTATCATCTCTCTCTTCCCCCTTCCTTCTTTTCTATCTAGTCTATAATATTATTTAAAATCGGAAGGCTCTCAAAAAAATCAATTCAAAATGAATCCTTTAAATCAACAAACATCAAAGATAACCATCAATTATTAAATTCAACAGAATATGAATTGTTATAAAATACAATTATTAATTAATAAAATCAATAGACGATTGATTAGAATTAACATTAGCTTATTGATCCTTCAAATAAACAATCATCAAAGATAATTATACATTATCAATATAAATAGAATATTAATATCACCGGGGCACCATCCTTGAATCAGGGACTAATAACCAGACAGTATAGCAGTCTCAATATAGGATTGTTCTCTTAGGAAAGTCAACGTCCGGAGAACATCGACATTCAAAAGGAAAACAATGAATGCTTGAATCAGAGCGTTGACACAGGTGAATGCGGAAAAATACCAAAACACTTCTCTTTAAAGTATAACAGTACATAAGTTTATTAATGCAGTAATATCAATTAATAATCAATTCAATACAGTCAATAAACTTCCGACTTTCAACTACAAAGTAATTGGACTTTGTAACATGATTCGATATAGTAACATAATAAGCATATAATAGATGAGAGGAAGGTATGTATGTGTGTGTGTGTGTGTGTGTGTGTGTAAGGGGTAGAATGCACAAAATGGCGGACGTGGCTCTCATTGAGAGTACGTCATGTGAGGTTTCCGGACAGAGAATGTGGCTGCTAATGTGGGCGGAGAGACTGGTTAATGGTGTCTGCCCATTTAACGTGTCTCTGTACGATACTTAATTTAGGGACAAAGCTTTGTACATCTATCTTCTGTACCTCAGCATCATTCACACTGTTGCAATGATACATTGAAGTCAGATCACATTGGAGGCTAATGAGGTTGTAGTCTCTCTGTGAATTCATTGCTCAGCCTCACATAGAAAATGACACACACACACACACACACACACACACACACACACACACACACACACACACATTATGAGGACTCTCCATAGACATAATGATTTTTATGCTGTAGACCCTTAGACCTAACCCTTACAAACAACTATCAGCATTTTCAATAAAACATCGTTTAGTATGTTTTTTAAGCTATTTAAATTAAGGGAACACTAGAAATGTCCTCATAAACCACATTTATAGCATAACACCCTTATAATGACTAGTATGTACCCTAAAAAAGTCCTTGTAAACCACTTAAACCTGCCCACACACACACACAGGCCTTGCAGAGTACACAGGGGGAGGTCATTCAGGGATCACATTGCCTCAGGCTGCAGTCAAACTCTCATGTTGACAACTTCGTATCATCTAACTGAGTTTGACTTCTGTCTTTCGTGTGGCATAATGGATATAGGGCATAAAATTACCACCTCCCATCTGGGACCCTGGCAAGAAACAACAAAAGCCGGTGTCCTGACGTCCTCCACCCACCCCAGCTACCAGAGACACACAGGAGCTAATTAACAGATCAAACACCACCTCATCTATCATGTATAAGGAGTAGGAAGGTTAAAGAATGTTGACGAGGGTACGGAAGAAAATCCAGTGTTCACAGTTTTCCGCCCCAGTTTGTGCAGAGTGCTGCACTGCATAAAATTATTTTCTTAATTGGTATTTTTGTCTTGTTTTCCAGTTAAAATATCTTCATATTTTTAAAACATTATAAATTTAGTTGAAAAAGCATAATTGTGTAAGATTTTAAAGGGATAGTCTCACAAAAATTAACATTTTATAATTACGTTTCAAACACATATGACTTTCTTTCTTCCCTGGAATGCAAATATGAATGAAGGGCACCGACAGCCTCAATAACTATTCATTTTCACTGTATGGAAAAAAAAATGCAATGAAAGTGAATGGTGACCTGAGGCTTTTTTTGTATTTATTTTTGCTAACATTTCCTTTTGTGTTCCACAGAATTAAGTTGTGTAGGTTTGGAACAACATGAGGGTGAGTAAATTATGACTGAATTCTTAGGAGAACTATCTATTTAAAACATGCGAAGACTATTATTACGAACAAAACATTGCTGTTAAACATTCACTAAAGAGTAGTAACATGCAATTGTTAACTTTGGGAGCTAAATCTACCTGATCTAACCCTTAAAATTAGTTTTGTTGGTGTAACCTAATGTATTCAGGTTGATTCAGTGATGCTAAATAATATTTGTTAATAATATTTGACTTAAAAACCCACCTGTTAATTTAGATGTTGCCCCATGAAGCAAATTTTGAGGTCAACACTTTTGTCAGTGTAGCTCGAGATATATTTTCTGAATAAAAGCTTTAATATCTTGCACAATTTTGCTTATTAAATTGATGTTGCTGTAAGGATGTTTCTATATTTTTACTTGAAAACAAGACAAAATACTGATTAAGAAAATGATTTTTTGCAGTAAGCGAAGGATGAACTGTTGTGAACAGATCTTGTCAATGCACATAAATATTACAGCAAATGGTCACATAACTACATGTGCAGAATAGGAGAGCAGGGATTTATCATCTTCATTCTGTAGTGACCTTTACTGCACTTGAGGGGGATCTATTGATTGGCAGAAGCAAAACATTTGGCCGGTCCTCTGTAGTCATTTTCCATGGAGGCCAAAGTGCCAGAACAACAGCGGTGGTGGTTGATCTTCATGGAGTCTGTTTTAATTGACATCTTACAAACACAACCTGACAGCTTTCGCACACGAGAACAGAAGACAGCGGGTGTCCTCACATCAGTTGCTTCCTCCTGGCCTCGTCTGGCTGCTTTGATGCTGACTGAATATGTGCGTGGGTGTATGTGTCTGTGCTCTTATATCCTAACTGAATCTGCTCTTTCAAAATCCTTACTGTTGTTTTGATCTCAGTATTTGTGAAATGTATGCATAGATGTGTATGGGGACTATTTATCTCACACTGTCCTGACTAGAAGCAGCACGATAAAATGACAAGCTATTAAAACTATATCTTTCATGTATGTTATTGTCCTAACCAGCTGTGACTGCACAAACTATAAGCGACAGTACATTTTGTCATTCACTTGGTTTCTTAGACCTGTTCAGTCATGACGGCAATTTGTTGGCCAACACTGAATGCTAATTCACCAATGGTTCCCTCTGGAATTTCTAATGGGTTTTTAGAATAGCGGTTTTTGATTTATGAGTAAAACAAGGTCTGTGGTTAACATGGCATGAAGAGTATACTTTTCTCTTTTGTTCTACAACAGAAATAACACAAAATCATACTTAAAACATGAATTATGAAGCTGATGTGTGCTTTACGTTTTTATATGACTGACTAATTTATGCGCATAACGTAAAAGTCTCTTCACATAATTTTACTCATAACTTGTGAAAACCCGGTGAAAATGTCCAAGGGTTTAAAATCGCCAATGGACCCTTCTCACTTTACGGAATGTAAGGACTAATTGACGATGGACCGTTGAAAAATAATGCACACCCGAGGTTGTTTGAAATGTAGTCACGACACGAAGCGGAGTTGCACCTCGGGTGTTCATTATATTTCAACGGGTCGGAGTCAATTATTCCGATTATACCATGGTTACCACACCTTTAGACATCGTTCAAGGATTTATCTCAAGACATTTTCTGGTTTTCGTCCCTAAAACGCTCGTGAGTGGAACTACTTTCTTCCGCCATGGATTTAGCGTCTTACTTTAATACAAGCCTTAGTTGCTAATTTGAAAATGTCACATGGATTGTGTTTACACTGTAATCAACTAGAAACTATCCAGCATGTAATAGTGGAAATGTCTACGAGAATGAAAGAAGGAAACTAAGAGAAGCACTTAAATATTAACTTCACGTTAAAAAAAATCCTTGTTGCATTGCGACAAATATATGTCCAGTTAATTATATTCTTAAAAGAAACAGGCATGATAGAGGGAATGTAGGTGTTTATTTATTAATTTTTTCCTTTCCTATCTAAGCTAATCTCCTGATCCACACTCCAGTTCAGTAGGTGGCGGTAATGCACATGTAAGTTGGTTTGCCAACTGCCAATAAATGAAATAAAAAGAAAACGTCATGTTAGAACTAGCAAAAGAGGATTAAGCTGTTTTACTTGAGGACTTACTAGAGTAATAAGGTAGTGCGTTTGTGCATGTGTGTGTGTTTGTATTTGAGGTATTGTAAGAGAGAAATCGCTTCTGGGATTACCTTTTTTGTTGTAGCTCTCTTCAGAAGTAACAACGCTTCAAAATCGCCAATATTCCCGTTATAAACCTTAACAACTTTTTATTCATCCCCACTGAGATGCAGGAGTGCGCTGGCATGGCGACTCAGTTTTTCTCTTACCAGTATGTTTGGACCTTAAATGTGTTCGTTACATGTATAATGTGTGTCCATGAGTCTGGGAGTGTGTGTGATTGTGAGAGGGAGAGCGCAAGTGTTTTTAACTGTTGTATTGATCAAGTGTATTCAGCTTTGATACAGCTCAAGCCTTCGTTGCTAATTCAAAATGTAATTTCAGAACTAGCAACGATGGATGCACTGCTAGAGTAATAAGGTAGTTTTATCGTAAGAGAAAATGTGTGTGTGTATGTGTGTGCGTGCGCATGAGTAGCGCAGTGCTTTCTACTACAGCCATGTGAGGCTGATTAAGGTGAAATACATTGAAACATTAAAAGTTATTTCGGATAATATAAATTGTTGTATTGATCAAGTCATGGGGGTGCGGCTCTATTTATTGGTTGCGACTCAAGTCTCAGTGTGCGTGTGTGCGTGCGTGCATATTTGTGTGTGAGCGTGTGTAAGTGCGGAGGAGACGAGGGAGCATGAGGGCTCTTTTTTAACTGAAATTGAAATAAATGTAGGATATTTTAGACATTGTTTAATGTTCTTAACCGATTTAATTTATGTCTTTGTATTAACTGGTTATTTTGTTGTGGTAGCCTGTAGAGCTCTTTGAACTAACTGAAATATTTTGGCGAAGTGATATGGAACAATTATGCGGTCAAGACCTGGAACTACTTTATAGCCATGTGTTTCCTTGAAAAATAATTGCACACCTTAGAACGTCCGTGAACCAATCAGAATCAAGCATTCAACAGACCCGTGTTATAAAGCAGGGTAAACGTTTAGAGAGTGCAACAGTTCTTGGTTCTGAAAGTATTTTTTCTATTAATTTCTTTCATAAGAATTTAAAATAATCCTTCATAAAAAAGGCAAAGCGTCCAGCTGAAAATGCCAGGCGCTCTTCTGAAGACACCCAGCTGGGAGTGCTTGAGAGTGCTTTGTAGGCGCAGCATTTTTTCAGCTGAAACGCTTTGGTTGCATCACTGGCACGCAGAGGGGTAATCATTGATATGCAAGAAAAAGCAAGCGTAATTTAGAAATGTTATATTTATATGTATGTATATGCACTTATATGTTAATCTAACTTTTGCAGTAATCATTTATCATAGTCAAGCAGTTGTCAGTTCAGTTGTGTGATGAATAGATATCCAAACCATAGATGAAACCCGCATCATGACCCTTTTATGTTTTGGGAATTAATAAGTAAACTCGCCCACTTTGTGACATATATTAAAATTTCTATAATTTTCAATTTAAATTTTTCATAAAACAGACCCCTGATGTAGAGAGTGTTAAATTGAATAATAAATTATCAGAGAAGTAAAGATGGAAAAATAAATATTTTATAATAATGTTCAGCCTTTATTATTACTATTTTTCATGCCTGATAGAAAACTATCTACCTTTGTGGAGCAATACAATACATTAGGCAACTGCAGAATAATCCCATCAGTCACAGATACACTTCAGAAAATTGAGTACACAACTATTGCTGGGCTTAAAAGTTACCAAAACCCAATTAATGCGGAATATTGTATCTCAAAAGGAGTACAATGTGGCCCCCCACGTTTAACTTAAAGCCTGATGTGGCCCCTATACCAAAATAATTGCCAAGACCTGCTTTATAGTTTATAAGTATAGAAATAATACATTTTAATTTAATTGCAAATTATTCAGATAATTAAAAACATATAAGTAGTTTAAGAGTGTAGGAAGACATCATGCAAGGGGGTCACTATAGCACTTGTTTGGCATGCTTTGTTGGCTGTGGTTTTCTGATTGGTGGAACTTTCCATTTAGGATCATGGGTAGTGTAGTTCTTCACCTGGAATTACACTATTTAAAATGATTTCTATAAAAATTAAGTTAAAATATGCAGACTGATGGATTTAACAGAAGCATATACCATCAAATTACAACCTTGGAGCTCATGGTTAATACGAATTATGGAAAAAATGCATGACATTTTTACTTCCGGATCCCGACTGTTCCACATTCTGTATTTAATTCTAGGGTAAAGTATCACAAAGAATATTGTTTAAAAAAAATTATTTAATAATTTAAAAAAAATTAAAGTATAATAAAGTTAAGTCAAATTAAGTCGTAAATGTGTCATCACAGTCAGTGAAAAGGGTTCATTCACTTTAGGTTTAAGGACTACAAACTAAACCCCTATTTCTGCAGCATCAAACTGCGAGAGCTCAGTGAACTCTTCTGTACTGGAACAGGCACTGCAGAAGCTCACACTCTGATCTCTCAACGTCTGATGCTGGCAGGAGGAATATGGCAACCACATATCACTACACCTCTTCCCCCATAATCCCCTTATCAAATGGAGTAACGGCCAATGGGCAAGAGGTTGCAGCCAGTGTCAGTTTAATTAGTGGGATATTGGAGGCAAAAGATACAGAAATGTAAAGAAAGCCTGTATAACATAGAGCCAAACACAAGGGTGCAGGAAAGACTTTACAAGTGTTACCCAAAACCAAGTATTCAACCTACATTTTTTACTCTTTTTCCACCACTCTCTTTCATCCCACCGTATTTTCTTATTTCTTCCGTTTTATTGTTTCTCTCTCTAACTATCACACACTCTCTATCATTCTCCCATACTCTCTCCTGTCCAGTGTGATTCAGCCAGGCAGAGAATGTTCCAAACATCATTTGCTGGTCTTGAATCAACATTTTTATTAACCCTTCTATTGCATTCAGGTCATTTTTGATACAGCAGAGGTATATAATTATTTTTAAATACCACATAGTTTTTTAGTACAGTACTAAACTTTGTGACTTTGTCAAGATTATCAAAATACATAATACATTTTTTTTTTATTTCAGATTATTTAATACATTTATTTAACAGATATAACAATTTAAAAAATGTTTTTTATATATTTTGCATTTGCAGGTTAATTTTAACCCGGCATCAAATTGAGGTTTTACACATGATATTATGTAGATTTTTGTACATCAATGAATTATATTTTTTACTTACATTTAGCCTCTTTCAAATACTCTCACAGACTTTTTTTTTAATCTTTCACACACACTACTGTACAAAACAGACATGACAGATGTAACAAACATAACAAATAAACTAAATCATAGGTACTACTGTCTATAGGGGATGTGGCGAAAACAAAAGTTCATGCAAAAAATTGTTCTAAATAGAGCTTGAAAGAGAAAATTGTCCACATTTTATTTTGCAGCCATCTGATGCCAAACCAGCTTACAACATACTTGCGCATCAACATTCAGCAGTTGTTGCAAGTAAACAGACTGTGCTTATAAACATAGTAAAGAAGTATTAATGTTGTATACTTGAGTTGTACAGTGGTTTTGATGATGGTTCGTTAACATGCTGGTTTCATAACTTTTGACCACAGAGTTGTATTGAGCAGTTAAAGAGTAATAGGAAATTCAAATTCAAATGACTAATTCTCAAATAAGATGTTAATATAAGTTGTATATTATTTTATGGTTAGATACATTTTCACAGAAATGTTGATTAAAAAAGTTGTCTTCACATGTATCACACTGGTTTTGGTGTAGTAAATTTATATTTTGAAATGTCACAGAATTTCTAAATTTTATTATTTCTAAAATAATGTAATATTAAATAACAACTTTTATATTTGTCAATTAACATGCCACAAATATAAATATTTTTACATGTATAAACAGTTAAGAACTTACTAATGACCCAAAAAACAATCGGGTTTTGAATGATTCATATGCTTGAATTCCAGTGGGTAAAAATAGACCCGCTAATGCAAAAGGAGCATGCAGATTCTGAACGCAATAAGAGGGTTAAACATTCAGAGCCCTAACCTTAAAAGGAATAGTTCACCCAATAATAATTCCAAGACTTCTAAAGTCATACATTACCAATGTGTAAAGAACAAACCAAAATTGAAGTTGCTGTTCACTGATAATGCACAGTACACAGTATAGCTCTCATATATCATCTTACTTGCCACTTCATCTGTTACTTGACATCCGAGAACCAATGGCTTTTTGGTGCCATTTTTTAACTGAACACAAGTGCAAATATGATTTGTGATCTCTGGCAGAGGGGAGGATAATCACTGAAGTATGATTTAATTTTTGGTCTGTTTTTACATAAAACTATATTATGGCTTCAGAAAATAGAGATTTGGAGTACCTTTACTATACTTATTTAGCTTTTATGTCCATTTTGGAGATTGAAAGTATAAATTACAATCGACCATCATCACATGGACAAGAGCAGATCGACCATTCTGTCTAAAATCTCCTTTTACAGAAGAAAGAAAATAATACAGGGTTGGAACAACAAAGGAGCGAGTAAATGATGACAAAACTATTTCTTTGGACACTCTCTCTTGTTCACTCTTCCTCCTCTTGTGCAGCCAAACACCTTCCACAAACTCAAACAAACAAACAAAACCTGCATTCTTATTTACCTATCCTGATTTTTCTCATCCTGTTGCCAATGCAGATTGACACTGCAGTACTGTCACTATGAGAGCATGTTTGAACACATGTACACAGATGATTAGGTGGTTGATCAATGCCTTTACACATATTTCTCGGTGTAAGGATGTGTGGATATCATACTAATTGTGAGTGGGTGTTTGGCTCAGCTTGTGTAGGTGTGTGTAAAATAACTCATCCTCACTTGGAATTCTGGATTAATAGGGATGCCTAATAAAAGATTCATATTTTTCTCCACATCTCCCAAGGCCAAGGATACCTGTCTGTCTCTTTCAGAAGGGAAAACATGTCCAGATTAAAGGAGGGGGGGGGGGGGGGGGGGAAGAAATCTTGGCCTGCCAGGATCAAGAAGGGTTCTTGAGAACAATTGGACGTGAGAAGAATAGTTTCTTTTGAAAAGAGAAAAAAGGATGACATAATTAAAAGACAAAAATAATTAAATAAAAATACATAATTTTTTAATGAATTACTTGCAAAACAGCACTGTATTGATATTCCTGAAACATTCTGGTTAGGGTTCTGTTTCCCTCTGTATTAATTCAGATTGAACCACTTAACGAATGTACTCCATTAAAACATTGATTTGCTGTTATTGATTTGTTTTTCTAAGGAATTTAAGATTCAAGCTTGCAAATCATCCTTTGACTTACATTGGTAGAATGTTCAGCAATCCAAATGTAATCTAAAGCGATAACATCATTGTAATATTTTAATACTGAATCACGACTGGTCTTCTTTCTCGTATCTATTTGCATTCTGAGTTGTAACTGGTCTTGCCTTATGTTATTTAACCAAAATATAACCACTTATATTTGCCTTTACACTGCACAGACTATATGTTGATTCTTGTGTTAAGCCTTCTGAAACAAGTCGCATTCTTTTTGCCGTGTCAACAACCAAGCGGCTCTGATGTGGCATTTCATTTTCACATAACTAAAGACTAAAACATTAACACTATTCTTTTACTGCCTTTCGGGCACAATTCAGTCCTTCTAGAAATGCAAATCAAGTTTAATGCTGTCCTTCATGTAAAACATGTTCATGTATGACAAATTCACAACATGCCACTAAAAGGCTCTCAAGATAAAACAAAACCCACCAATGAGCTGATCTTTTCAGAGTCATTCTTGCTCACATTCACTCAAAGCAGTACTGATGTGAAAGACATTATTATGAGTACTCCATTTATTCATCGCTACTGAGAGGCTCACATCACGTAAATCAAGCCCAGGGCTCAGCGCTAAGGATTTTTTCTACTCAGGCCAGTGCTTCAGATTTTTACTGGCCCTGCCAAAATTTTCACTGGCACCAACACAAAAATTATAAATAAGTGTTTTACCATCACGGCTTTAAAAATGTGTCCGAAGATCATATTATTTTTTAACATATATTATGTTTTTAAGACAATGTCCCCCCAAAATGAATCACATTTATAATTTGCAAGATATGATTTATGCCTTATGTAATTCCAAATAAGCGCTTTACAGATATAAATGAATAAATACATCATATTAACCTCAGCCTTCCTGCCATTTACACATGTGTTTTTAAGCAAAGAGTTCTGTTGTGCAGATGATGGGTTTTCGGTCACCCATTTAGTCATGCTGTAATGCAACATTTGGCCATGTGTAGTGTATTCACGCATAGGATCAAATATACAATCACAGAGTTAAAAATGTGATTATTGGCTGAATGTAATAAGCATATGCATCCCTGAGAAGAGACTTTCAAATCGGTTGAGACGTGTAATATACATTATGGGATTTTAGGCCTAATCTGTGAATTAATAATGTGTAAATAACATGAAATCAGACAACCTAAAGACCAACAAAGCCTGATTAACAAAGCACAAAAACAAAAATACCTGTACGGTCCAGAAATAAGAAATGTAACTGGAGTTTCATGAGGATGATATGAAGTAGACCGTTTTGAATATTCATCTTCACCCTGCAGCTGAACAGCTCTGATAACAATAGCCTAATAGCCATAGTGATCGTGCTTCTTTTCTTATCAAATGGCATTATTTGTCAAATTAAGTTTACCTTTTGAAACCAATCTAATTAAATGTATACTTACATTGTGGATATTGAGCAGCTTGTGATTTCCAGACACGTGTATAACTGGGGTTTAACAACGTTTATTATGTCTCATTCGGCACTTCATCTCTGAAGGCAAATAATGAGAGAAAATGTGTTTGTTTTTTTTTACAGTGGGAATAAAACAAGCACTCTGTCCTTTTACAAGAGCACATGCATTTTAAACAGTCTACGCTGCATGGAGAGAGATGATGATGAGACATATGCACGGAGAGACATGGATTTTCAGTCCAATAGAAAGAAACTGTAGATTTGTTGTGTTATAATTGCTTTTCACCAACACGGTGAAAGGTAGGGATTTCGCACACTGTAAACACGGAATGTGCGGGGATACTTAAAATGTTGTGTAAGATGTGCAATCCCGCTACGAAATTCATTAAGTGGGTTTTTTTCCTTCTATTTTCTACACACTGGTATAAGGTGTGCACAGGCTGCTTCAAAGACACTTGAAAAAGAGCGAGGACAGTGCTAGGAGACTGCACTCGGTGTCTGCACGTTCTTGTGCGTGCATGACTGTACCTTGGCCTGTCCAGTATATTATGCGCTCGTGCATCTTTGCGAGCTAAATAGAATCGCTCTCACTCGTCGGTTAGAATAGTTTGATCGAGACTTCCGGTTTGGCAATGTAAGAGAAGGCAGCAGAGGCGAGGACCTCCCAACCACACTTCTTTTAATCATATATATGCGTCTTCTTCTAATCTAATTGCTTAACAATTTACCATATAAGAACTACACTTAGTTGAGAAAGCGAAATGAGCAACTCTAAACAGAAGAAAAGTACCGCACCAGCAACACGATCAGGCGCTACCCTAGCGGGTAAGTTAGCAGTAATGGCGGCTAATGACACCACTGTTAGTAACAAGGACGTACCTGAAAAAGACAATACGGATAACTTGTCAATGAGTCAACTAATCTCCGAACTGGCAAAACAGCGGGCCAGTTTAAAAGAGGACATGGCAAGTTTAATTCAAGATTCAATCAAGCCGTTACAGGCCTCCCTTGACACGCTACGCGAGACAGTCGGCTCGTTTCAGCACCGGCTTGCATCTACTGAAGTACTGGTCAGCGAAAACTTTGAAAGGCTAACCGCCACGGAAACGACGATTAAATCCTTGAAGGCACAGAATTCTTCTCTTCTTGACCAAATTGACGATCTTGAGAATAGATCCAGAAGGGCCAACCTGCGTATTATCAATATTCCAGAAGGCGCTGAGGATGGAAAAGACCCCATCGGATTTATATCTGGGCTGCTTAAAGATACCATGGAGAGCGTGTTTGACAAACCTCCTGAACTTGAACGAGCGCACCGCGCGCTTCGCCCCAAACCTGGAGCAGGGCAATCTCCAAGACCATTCATTGTCTGCTTCCACCGATTTCAAGAAAAGGAAAAGGCACTTCACTGGGCCAGGCGACATGATACTAAATTCAACGGAACGTCACTGCGGCTATACCCGGATACGAGCGCAGCTTTAGCGAAGAAACGCGCCGCATTCAAAGAAGTCAAACAATCCCTCTATCACAGTGGTCGGGAACCTATGGCTCGCGAGCCACACGTGGCTCTTTGGCAAAAATCATGTGGCTCGTCAGGTGTCTTACCATTTACCTACAAATTTAAGAGACATCTTATCAGTTTCCAGCAGGAGAACGCGGGTGGAATTGCAAAGTAAAATATAATCAATTTGTCTCTAATTTGTTGTACAGCCTACAAAAGTCAGTTTACAATAATACATTTCAGGGTTTTCCGTTCATTGTGCATTTGCAGCGCTGAGCGCAAGTCTCACGACACCAATCCACAGCCAAAATCACTTACGTTTCTATGGTAACCTCTGGTGCTCAATTTCAAACAGCTAGCTAGCTAGTTTGTGGAGATGGGGAAATGAAAGAATGTGGAGCATTGAATATTCCAAAGTTATTGGACTGAAACATACGGTTTTTGTTGAAAGTTCTGGTGTTCCGCCGTATGTTATTTGCGCACAACGTATTGCCTCATTTAAAAAAATCTAATGTTTAGAGACATTTCGATACCCACCATGCAGTTTTTGCAGCAAAGTACCCGGTGGGCGAGAGCCGAAGGAAGGCGTGTGCGGAGCTCCAGCGTAAACTGCAAGCTGGCCAGCAGCAGCTGCAAACATGAGAACAGGAGAATCTGGAAGCCTGAATGCTGCCAGCTTTGCTGGCTCATTGGAGATTGTAAGACAAGGAAAACCTTTTACTGATGGAGGGTATGTAAAGTCATGCTTATTAAGTGTGGCAACTGAACTGTTTGCTGATTTCCCAAACAAGGAGAAAATCATTCAGAAAATAAAAGACGTGCCCCTTTCAGCCCGAACTGTGCATGACCGTACTGTCATGATGGCGCGTGAGGTAGAGAGGGTACAGATCAATCATATAACTTTGGTAGATTTCTCTTGCACTGGACGAGTCTACAGACACTTGAAATATTGCAGAGCTTGCATTGTTGGGCGCTATGTGTCTGACGACAAAATACGTGAAGAAAGTCTGGCCCCAAAAAAATATATTTGTATTTTTTTAAATAATAGTAAAATACTAGTTTTTGCAAAGGCTCTTTCGAAAAAAATTATTAACAAAAAAATGAAAAAAATGGCTCTTTCATGAAAAAAGGTTCCCGACCCCTGCTCTATCAGAAAGGCATAAAGTTTCAACTTCTGTATCCTGCACGTCTCCGTGTGAAATTCGGAGAGGAAACTCACACTTTTGATTCACCTGCGGCTGCCGAAACTTTTTACAAACAACGCGTCCTTGTACAAGACTAAAGATATATTGTCTGTGTAGTTAAATGGCACAGACAACGTAGCCTACTTCAAGTAATAAGGTGACTCTCTCTCCATTCATCTATAGAAAGTTATCTAAAACTTCAAGAAAAGACGGCATGTTTGTTTCTGTTTATTGCCTTAAAGTTAATTCAATATACTGTGTAATAATGACGCTTTGCTGTATTCCGTGTAAATATTGTGGTTTGGAGTCGCTCAAGAAGATCGAGAGGTAAAGACTGGATAATCGGGAGCCATACAATTTATATAGGTTTCTGCAGCTTGTTTCAGTTGGGGAAGCAAGCATTAGGAAAATGTTGGGAAGTTTGGTTCTAAGTTTCATTTATTCAAAAAGTTTTGGATTTATTCTTTTTTTTGTTTTGTTTTATGTTATGTTTTTAGAAAAATTGAATAGTGAGGAAACATTTATGTTGCCGTTGGCATTTTTGATCAGTGAATACTTGACTAAATATATATTTGTCCATGTCTGATATGGCTGATCTAACTAAATCTCCTGCGGGGTCGAAAGTTAGATTTGTTAGCTGGAATGTCAAAGGCCTAAATAGCCCAATCAAAAGAGGCAAAATTTTTGCATATTTAAAAAAATTAAAATCTGAAATAGTATTTTTACAGGAAACCCACTTGCGCATTGTCGATCATCTCAGAATTAGGAAACCATGGGTGGGGCAAGTTTTCCACTCTAACTTTAACTCTAAGGCAAGGGGAACTGCCATTTTGATACACAAAAGCATTCAATTTACTGCCTCTGGTTCTATTGCAGATCCTCAGGGAAGATATGTTATAGTCTCGGGGGTATTATATAATGTTCCTGTAGTATTAGTTAATGTATATGCGCCTAATTGGGATGATGTGAGTTTTATTAATAAGTTAGTTTCTCTATTGCCAGACCTAAACTCCCATCTTATGATTTTTGGTGGTGATATAAATTGTGTAATAGATCCGTCCCTTGACCGTTCCAATCCCAAATCTTTATCCCGTTCCAAGATGGCCCAAGCCTTATCTACATTCATGGATCAAGTGGGGGCGGTTGATCCATGGCGATTTCTTTTTCCACAAAGCAGAGAATATTCCTATTTTTCACATGTTCATCACTCTTATTCAAGAATTGATTATTTCTTTATTGATAAATCGCTCCTTCCCTCTGTTGGACAAATTGAATATTTACCTATTGTGGAATCAGACCATGCTCCATTGCAATTAGACCTTATTTGCAATTTGAGGTATAACGAATGGCCTTTGTGGAGACTAAACACGGCCTTGTTATCAGATCCTGCATTTTGTACATTTGTATCAACAGCTATAGATAATTTCCTATTACATAACAGGTCCGAATCTATTACACCATCTACACTGTGGGAGACACTTAAAGTAGTTATCAGGGGAGAAATAATTTCATATACTTCAACTCTCAATAAAAAACGTAAAAAAAAAACTGGACGATTTAATTGATTCTATAAGAAGGGTAGATCACCTCAATTCCATGTCTCCCTCACCAGAACTTTATAAAGAAAGGTTGAACCTTCAAGTTCAGTACAACCTGTTATCAACAAATAAAACTGAATGGCACTTATCACGTTCTAGAGGTTATATATATGAACATGGAGAAAAAGCAGGACGACTTCTAGCCCACCAGTTAAAATCTAAAGATGCCTCTCAACTTATACCTCAAATTTGTAACAGTAATAATGGTTTAATAGTCAATCCAAATGAAATTAATACCACTTTTAAGAACTACTTCTCAAATTTGTATACTTCTGAAAGCCCTGATTCTAACTCTGAAATTTTTGAATTTTTAAACAATATAAGCATACCCACCCTCAATTCTGTCCAGAAAACTTCTTTAGATCAGCCCATACAAATAGAAGAAATTTTAAACTCGATCACATTAATGCAGAGCAAAAAAACTCCTGGCCCTGATGGCTATCCAATAGACTTTTACAAAAAATTTGCAGATAAATTAGGCCCTATTCTTCTTGATATGTTTGTGGACTCGTTGGAAAAGGGTAGCTTGCCACAAACCTTGAATGAAGCAAACATTATACTTTTACTAAAACCTGGAAAGGATCCCCTGAAATGTAACTCTTACAGGCCAATCTCTCTCTTAAACTCTGATGTAAAAATTTTGGCAAAAATCCTTGCTTTACGTTTAGATACAGTAATAGAGAACTTGATCTCAAAAGACCAAACCGGTTTTGTCAGAGGTTGACATTCTTTTAGTAATATCCGGAGATTGTTAGGGATAATACACTCGTCTAAACTTTCTCAGGACCCTGTCCCTCAGGTAGTTATCTCGTTAGATGCTGAAAAAGCATTTGACATGGTAGAGTGGAAATACTTATTCTTTGTGCTGGAAAGATTTGGATTTGGTCCATCTCTTCATAATCAAAAGTTATTATACTTTTCCCCTAAAGCATCTGTAATTACAAATAGAGTACATTCAAAGTATTTTCCCCTATCACGGGGTACAAGACAAGGATGCCCTCTTAGCCCTTTACTTTTTACTTTAGCCATCGAGCCCCTATCCATAGCATTAAGACATTCACAGCATTTTACTGGCATTAGCAGTATGGGCATAGAACATAGAGTATCCCTATATGCCGATGATATGCTGTTGTATATTTCAGATCCGATCTTGGGTATTCCACAGGTAGTTAAAATATTGAAACAATTTGGAACTTTCTCAGGCTATAAATTGAATTTTTCGAAAAGTGTTTGTTTCCCCATAAATAGTAAGGGCCTCCATATTTCGAATACCGATATACCTTTTCAACTGTCTATATCGGGTTTTAGATATCTAGGGATAAACATCACACAGGGGTTCCCTAACCTTTACAAAGAGAACTTTTCTCCTCTAATCGACAAGTTAAAGATAGACCTCAAAAAATGGAATTTGCTATTTCTCTCTCTTGCAGGTAGAATTAATTGTGTAAAAATGAACATCTTACCAAGGTTCTTGTACTTGTTTCAATCCATTCCAATATTCTTAACAAAATCCTTTTTTCAGAACTTAGACAGACTTATTTCATCATTTATATGGGGTGGAAAAACACCTAGGATTAGGAAGGAATTTCTCCAAAGACCGAAATCTCAAGGTGGATTAGCGCTTCCTAATTTTAGATATTATTATTGGGCTGCTAATATCTCAAAAGTACTTTAATGGCTTCAGAACCCCCAAGATGTCTGGTGTATCTCAGAGGCAAATGTCTGTACTTCATCATCCCTTCCTGCTTTAGCTTTATCTAAATTGCCCCTATGTATTTCACTGTATACCCAATGCCCAGTCGTCACAAATACTCTCAAGATTTGGTTTCAATTTAGACAATGTTTTGGTTTCAAAGACTTCTCCATAGCCAGCCCTTTATGCAAGAATCACTTATTCCTTCCAGCTCAATTGGATCCTGTCTTTAGTCAATGGCAACAGGCAGGTCTTGTCAAATTTAGCGATCTTTTTATTGATGATTTTTTCGCCTCTTTTTCCAATCTCTCCTCAAAATATAATCTGCCAAGATCACATCTGTTTAGATATTTTCAGGTTCGTCATCTAATCCAAAACCATTGTCCCACATACCCATCCATTCCTCCCAGTACAGGATTGGATGCAATTTTAAACATTCCCTTACATTTGAAAGGTGTAATTTCTAATGTATATAATATTTTAATGTCAATAAAAAATATTAATCTAGACAAAATCCGTGCAGAATGGATAAAGGATTTGGCAGTGGATATATCAGAGGAAACATGGACTAATGCATTATTTAGAGTGAATGGAACAACCTCCTGTACTCGCTTGGGTTTAATCCAGTTTAAGGTCCTACATAGACTTCATTACAGCAAGGTTAGGCTATCCAAGATATACGCAAATGTAGATGTGTCATGTTCTCTGTTGTCTTTTGTTTTTGTGCTTTTATGTTGAAGTTTCCTATTTAGTTCCTGTTTCCTGTTTGGTTTTGGTAGTCCTTTGTAGTTGTCATGTTCTCTGTTGTATTTTGTTTTGTGCTTTTATGTTGAAGTTTCCTGTTTAGTTCCTGTTTCCAGTTTGGTTTTTGTAGTCCTTTGTAGTTCTGTTTTTTGATTGGTTTTCCCCTCATTGGTTCCATTTCCCTGATTGTTTTCCCAGGTGTTCCTTGTTTCCCCTTGTGTATTTAAGCCCTTGTTTCCCTCCTGTCCATTTGTCAGTTATTTCACATTTTTGTTTTGCCTTACATTCCTCGTGGATTTTGTTATTCCTGGTGTTCTTGTTCTTGGCTACAATAAAAGCTGCACATAGATCCTCTCCCGTTTCAGTGTGTTACAGAATAACTGACCGCACCAAACATGGATCTAGCGGCTGTTTTTCTTCAGCTGAGCCGAGCAAACCTCCCGCTGACAGAATACTCACGTCTGTTTTGCACCGTTGCCCGATGCACTAGTTTTACTGATGGGCACCTCAAGTCCATTTTTCAGCTCGGCCTCCTGGCCCAAGGATGGATTGAGTTGCCTGAGACTGGTGATTATACGTGGGAGAGGTATGCCAACCTGGTTTTGGAGACGTTTGCCCCTGTCGGTACCTCCAACGAGCCCTCGCCTGCCACGGACAACGAGCTCACGCCTCCCACGGCCAACGAGCCAACGCCCACGCCTCCCACGGCCAACGAGCCAACGCCCACGCCTGCCACGGCCAACGAGCCAACGCCAACGCCCACGCCTGCCACGGCCAACGAGCCAACGCCCACACCTGTCTCGGTCAACGCGTTGCCAGCCTCGTCCGTCCCAGTGCCAGCGTTGCCAGCCTCGTCCGTCCCAGCACCAGCGTTGCCAGCCTCGTCTGCCAAGAAGAGGAGGAGAAGAGGAAGGGCTTCCGCTCACCAGTCTCCGCCCTCCACAGCCCCGTCCTCAGCCTGTAGCCGACCGTCCAAGAGCCAGAGCCAGCGCCTGTAGCCTCGACCGTCCAAGAGCCAGAGCCAGCGCCTGTAGCCTCGACCGTCCAAGAGCCAGAGCCAGCGCCTGTAGCCTCGACCATCCCTGAGCCAGAGCCAGCGCCTGTAGCCTCGACCGTCCCTGAGCCAGAGCCAGCACCTGTAGCCTCGACCGTCCCTGAGCCAGTGCCTGTAGTCTCGACCGTCCCAGAGCCAGAGCCAGTGCCTGTAGCCTCGACCGTCCCAGAGCCAGAGCCAGTGCCTGTAGTCTCGACCGTCCCAGAGCCAGAGCCAGTGCCTGTAGCCTCGACCGTCCCGAGCCTGCTTCCCAGAGCTCCGCCTCCCGAGCCTCCCAGAGCTCCGCCTCCCGAGCCTCCCAGTGCTCTGCTTCCCAGTGCTCCGCCTCCCGAGCCTCCCAGTGCTCCGCCTACCGAGCCTCCCAGTGCTCTGCTTCCCAGTGCTCCGCCTCCCGAGCCTCCCAGTGCTCCGCCTCCTGAGCCCCCCAGTGCTCTGCTTCCCAGTGCTCCGCCTCCCGAGCTTCCCAGAGCTCCGCCTCCCGAGCTTCCCAGAGCTCCGCCTCCCGAGCCTCCCAGTGCTCCGCCTCCCGAGCCTCCCAGTGCTCCGCCTCCCGAGCCTCCCAGTGCTCTGCTTCCCAGTGCTCCGCCTCCCGAGCCTCCCAGTGCTCCGCCTCCCGAGCCTCCCAGAGCTCCGCCTCCCGAGCCTCCCAGTGCTCTGCCTCCCGAGCTTCCCAGAGCTCCGCCTCCCGAGCTTCCCAGAGCTCCGCCTCCCGAGCCTTCCTCTACCCCGGAGCCTTTCTCGCCTCCAGTGCCCTCTGCGGCTCCGCCTCCTGAACCTTCTATGGCACCGCCTACCCTGGCACTGCCCCTGGAGTCCTCCTCGACTCCTCCCAGGACTTCTGACCCTGTCCCGTGGCCTCCTCTCAGGCCTTCTGACCCTGTCTTGTGGCCTCTTCCCTGGCCTTCTGACCCTGTCTTGTGGCCTCCTCCCTGGCCTTCTGACCCTGTCTTGCGGCCTCCTCCCTGGCCCTCTGACCCTGTCTTGCGGCCTCCTCCCTGGCCCTCTGACCCTGTCCTGTGGCCTCCTCCCTGGCCTTCAGACCCTGTCTTGTGGCCTCCTCCCTGGCCTTCAGACCCTGTCTTGTGGCCCTCTCTTTGGCCTCCTGACCCTGTCCCAGTCCCGTGGCCCTCTCCTTGGCCTCCTGACCCTGTCACAGTCCTGTGGCCCTCTCCTTGGCCTCCTGACCCTGTCCCAGTCCTGTGGCCCTCTCCTTGGCCTCCTGACCCTGCCCTAGCCCAGTGGCCATCCCCTAGACCTCCTGACCCTGACCTAGCCCTGTGGCCATCCCATAGACCTCCTGACCCTGTCCCAGTCCTGTGGCCCTCTCTTTGGCCTCCTGACCCTGTCCCAATCCCGAGGCCATCACCTAAGCCTCCTGACCCTGCCCTAGCCCTGTGGCCATCCCCTAGACCTCCTGACCCTATCCTAGCCCTGTGGCCATCCCCTAGACCTCCTGACCCTATCCTAGCCCTGTGGCCATTCCCCAGACCCCTTGACCCTGTCCTAGCCTTGTGGCCATCCCCTAGACCTCCTGACCCTGACCTGGCCCTGTGGCCATCCCCTAGACCCCCTGACCCGGTCCCTGCCCTATGGCCGCCTCCCTGGCCACCTGACCCACGGCCATCTCCCTGGCCTCCTGTCCCTGCCCTATCTGTCTCCTGGCCACCCCCCTGTTCTGTCATAGTCTTGTCCCTCTGTGCCCCTCATGTCCCCTTGAATTGCCTATTTGCCCCTGGTGCCCCCCTGGACTATCTGTTTACCTTGTGCTCTATGGACAATGTTTTTTTTTTTTGTTTTGTTTTTGGAGCGTCTGGAATCCGCTCCTTAAAGGGGGGACTCTGTCATGTTCTCTGTTGTCTTTTGTTTTTGTGCTTTTATGTTGAAGTTTCCTATTTAGTTCCTGTTTCCTGTTTGGTTTTGGTAGTCCTTTGTAGTTGTCATGTTCTCTGTTGTATTTTGTTTTGTGCTTTTATGTTGAAGTTTCCTGTTTAGTTCCTGTTTCCAGTTTGGTTTTTGTAGTCCTTTGTAGTTGTCATGTTCTCTGTTGTTTTTTGTTTTGTGCTTTTATGTTGAAGTTTCCTGTTTAGTTCCTGTTTCCAGTTTGGTTTTTGTAGTCCTTTGTAGTTCTGTTTTTTGATTGGTTTCCCCCTCATTGGTTCCATTTCCCTGATTGTTTTCCCAGGTGTTCCTTGTTTCCCCTTGTGTATTTAAGCCCTTGTTTCCCTCCTGTCCATTTGTCAGTTATTTCACGTTTTTGTTTTGCCTTACATTCCTCGTGGATTTTGTTATTCCTGGTGTTCTTGTTCTTGGCTACAATAAAAGCTGCACATAGATCCTCTCCCGTTTCAGTGCGTTACAAGATGATACTTGTGAGCGCTGTCGTTCTGCTAAAGCAGACCTTGCTCATATGTTTTGGGCTTGTCCCAAACTGCTGGTTTACTGGACAGCTATATTTAAAATTTTGTCTGAGGCATATGTTAAGGATATCAGGCCTAGTTTTGAGATGGCTATCTTTGGAGTACCTGTCTTTTGGCTCGTAGAAGAATATTACTTGATTGGAAATCAAGTAAACCACCTTTAGTCTCACTCTGGCTTAGTGATGTGAAGCTGTTTTTGAAACTGGAGAAAATTAAATATTCTCTTAGAGGATCCACCAAACGTTTTTACTCAGTATGGATCCCAATGATTTCATATTTTGAAAAGGTCGTAACTCTTCCCAAAAACTAAAACTAATATTGTTAATAAAAGGCCCGTGCACAGTGGAACGGATAACGCAACTCGACACAATGGGCTAACAATGATGTCAATTATTTCCTCACTGTATGTTAAATAACAACTTTGAGATTCTGTTTTTCCTTTTTTTTTTTTTAAATATATATATATATATTTTATTTATTTCATTTATTTATTTTTTGGTTCAGTGGGTGGGTTGTGGGGAAAGGGGGAAAATGTAAAAACAAGGAACATTGTTATCTTTCTCTGTATATGATACGTCATTCTGTTCTTCCTTTAATAAAAATATTATAAAAAAAAAAAAGAATAGTTTGATCGCTCAGTGTAATTGATGTGCGCGCTCACTTGTTGTTTGCTTGCACTAATGTTATAAATACAGCACTGGCCCGATCGGACAAGTGACCATTCTAGCAACTGGCCTGACGCTCTCTCACACTGGCCCGGGCCATAGGGCAGTCCTTATTGTCGAGCTCTGAAGCCCCTGTTGTTATTCTTCACAGAGCACCGCACTGTAATTGAAAATTATTAAGACTTTTTATTCTATTGTTTCTCTTCTGGGTACTTTGTGTTCTCTCTGTCTGTTCTCTCTCCGGCATAACATATAATGTGTGGACACTCTGTACCCTTCTTGGTGATAAAGTGGTTGTGTGTGCATCCTTTAATTGACCTCTCCTTTTCTGCCCAGCAACAGTGTTAATAGAGTAAGACACAAGATGTTCATCCAGGCATGGATGAAGCATGGACACTGAGTGGTCAGTGTAGAGAGGAGCTAGTCTGTACCTGGTAAAGGGTATCACAGAAACCACACCCGGCAGAGTATAAGGCAAGAGAACACAAAGAGCTCTTTGCTCTTCGCTTGTGGATAACTTTGATTTCTGTATGGAGTCTACTTGCAAGTATTTTTAAAGATCCAGAAAGACATTTTCTGCCTCCGAGTCTCTTATTTTACAGAATTTCCACAACAGCACCAATGCCTTTCTCTCTTGAAATGATCATTGACATGTTAATACAAAATGTACAGCATGACCTTCATGCAGTGCAGCACGGAGCTCTACATTCCCCTTTCCATCTTATCCTTTTCCCTACAATAATAAAATCGGATTTACTATTTGCACTATTTTGGGTGTAAATGGCACCTGCCACACAGTCCGGCTATTTGCACTCCAATAGTCTGGTGGAAACAGAGAATGTGAAGACAAACTGCACCCCTTCACTGCAGTGAAGTTGGATGTAACAGCGGATGACCAATGTTCGATTCCTGCTTTTTTTCCCACTGTTTCCCATCATGTTTCATGTTTTCAATATTAATATTAGTGGATATTAATCGGAAATTGACAAATTTGTTCCAGGTAAACTTAAGCATGGTTTTACTATAGTAATATTATAGTAATATTATAGTAACCATGTTTTAATGCAATTAATCATGGTGTTACTACAGTAATAGTGCTCATATAGTAACCATGTATAATTTTCTAATTACTAGGAGTTTACTATTGGGATACTGTGGTTACTGCAGTATAACCATGATTACTTTTTTGTAAGGGAAGGTTAGGGTTGGGGTAGACTAAATAAACACAGTGATGCCACTATAATGTTTATTAGTAGTTAATTAGGGTGCAAATATGATCTGCCTTATTTGTACTAAGTGTAAAGAAGATGCTTGTTGTTGCCAATTACACTGAGTTGCACTAAATATTGCTATTTTAGCTCTTAGTGCAAATAGCCTCGGCCTAATAAAATATAGGGTGGGTATTGTGACCAAAATTGGATGTCATGGTATAAGTCATTTTGGTATCACAGTAACTATAAAATAATACTGAATATAGTTTTTTGTGGTTTAAAAAAAAACAAGATTTTTGCTGGATATATTTCATATTTAATGACCAGGTAGTAATGCATATTTTAGGATAATTCAGTGGAATTAAATACTTCACAAATGAAATATCCTTTTCATTGAACTATGTTCCTTTTTTTTTTTTTAGGACTTCATGCAAATGTAACCAGTCCTACTTCACCCACTCCGAGTGGGATTCGAACTGCCTTCTCTGGTGTGGGAGGCAGGCATGCCAACAAGGAGGCTAAAGGCAGTAATGCAAGTCTTAAGGCTGGGAGTGAGGTTTACACACTGCACAACTACCATTACACTAACCAAAACATAAGACGGCATCTGTGCAAAAACAGCTTCACATTATGTAACTCTTGAGTTACAAAGAAAAGATTAAAAAGATAAATTATAAATTAAAGACAATATTAAAACATTATGAAATATGACTGTGCCATGTTTTAAGCAATTATAAAACTGTATATATGCACATCTGTGACAGTGTGAATGTACAGTTAAATTCTATACTAATGTGCCAAGTTGTGATATTGCTGAGCAACTGTATACAATCTAAGCTGCATCCAAAACCACCTACTGTCACAATATGTACTGTATTTGATGAAGGATGCACTTCTTGGCTGGTAATACTGTACGTTCTTTAAGGTATGTATGCAGTAGTATGAATAGATTTCAGACATACTTCATCCAGGGATGTGGGCATTGTCTCCTGACCCAAATATATGACATAATAACAACAACAACAGTGAAAACTATCTGCTCTGTGTAGCGCGAGGGTAGGAAGCAGCAGTGTTTAATTAAAGGACAAAATAAGTGTTTTAAAGTATAACCAACTACACCACATTGGGACTGTCACCCAGGGAATTAAACCATACTTGAAACCAGACCCTTATTAAGGATACAGGTTTGTTATACCCAGGAAGGATGAGACTGTGCTTTGCCCAAAAACACACATTTTAGTTTAGTCAAGGCAAAAAAAAAGTCAACTGGAGTCACGTCACATACAAACATTTACCTTTTACATACCACAAACAGACTCATTACTTTATTAGTTTAAAAACAGCTAAAAAAGGGCTTGGGCTGACCTCCAGGGAAGCAAACCGCATCCGAATGGGCCCAACACACCAGTTACCACACACTCTCTTGTGCACACTACACAAGTCAGCAAACCTGCATAACAGTGTTAAACTATCACCTCAAACAGTGAAACAGAAATCAGAAGTGGCTGCGATATCCTAGGAGCATGGGTTGGGCTCCATGATTCAGAGTGGGCAACAGAAGGTTCCGAAACCAATGCCCATTTGTCTTCACAATACTCATCTTCTCCCACCAAGATTGGCACAGTACCCTCCTGAAAAAAAACTTTCAGCAGACAGCGATGTACGTGCTTTGACTTACTCAGGTCATGAATGGGTGCAATGTTATACTCTGCTGCTCCCTCCACTGGGGTCTTTCATTCTCGGTATTGTATCAAACTTCAACAGTCTTGATTCTTGTTACACCCTCGCAAGGAATGATCAAGTAATAACACTGTTTGTCCCTCCTTCAACTGGGCCCTGCAGATCTGTGAATTATGATTCCTCTTATGACTATTGGTCCCCTTCAAATGCCAGCTGGAGTCATGCTTGATGCTCTGTGACCCAGTCATGCACACTGCCTGCTACTGGCTCCTTAATCCTACCCAACAGGAAGTCAACCGGAAGTTTAGGATCTTGGCCAAGCATGAGGTAACAGGGTGACTCTCCAGTAGATTGGTGCGGGGTGGTATTGTAGCAGAACAGAAGTTTTGGCAGGCAAGCAGACCAATCCCTCTTCTAAGATGTTGGCAAGGTATGCAGGAGATTAGTGTTGTCAAAAATACCGGTACTCCAGTACCAAGTCAGTACTCAAACAAAAAATATTTTACGTTACCAGAATTTCTGAAGGTACCGGAGTACCGAGTACTCTACCGGTCTACCCGGTTCCCATTCAGAGTCGAGAACTTTCGAACACTCACAACAAGCAAAAGATGACGACAAGCAAAGTAAAAGCTGCTGCGGAGTCTCAACTGAATCTTGTCAAAAAGAAAAGTGGAAAAAGCCAGGTTTGGAAATTCTTTGGATTTGAGGCTGATGAAAAGGGAAACATCATAAATCAGCAAAAACCTATTTGTAAACGCTGCTTTCGCAATTTTCCGACGAAAGGAGGAAACACACCAACTTAATAAAGCACCTGAAAGACAGACACCCGGATTTATACAAGCAACTAAAGCAGATGAGTTTAAAAGCATATTATCATTTGTATTAGGGCTGAAACGTTTGGTCGAAATTATCGACAACGTTGAAAATAAAAAAAATTGTCGAGAAAAATTTTTGTTGTCGAATAGTCGTTTGATCTCATTTAACTTAACATTAAATCACATTAAACTGTAATGATGAAGCACGAGAGCAGCACTGCCGTTCTCGCCTGATGGAGGAGAGGAAGAATTACACAGATCGGTCCAGATCCACTCTAAACTTTCACAGCTTCATCTTATGTAGATCCCAAAGTATTAGGGATTTAAAAAAAAAAAAAAGGTAAATTCAGAAGCACTCTCATTGTGGATTAAGCGAGGGCGGAGCACTTTAAAGGAAACACCCCTGGGTTTCATTTTAAATGCAGTTATATTATAGCTTTATTAAAGTTTAATAAAAGATCATGTTACTATAAACTCAGAAACTGGCATTTCTCTATGTGGTCGGTGCCTCTTCTATGAGTTGCGCGAATGTCCCGATCTAAGGGGGAGAGATTGAAACTGCACCTGTCTGAGAGAGACTCTGCCCCAGGGACGCTCATCCCTCGAGCGTTGACATTTAATGCAGCTAGATTAAAACGTGATTGCTCGCGACTTATTTAATCATAATATACGTTACTGTGCATTTCTTATCGTCAAGAAAATTGCCAATATGCAGCTTTAATATGAGAGCACTTTGCACATTAGTTTGGAAAATGTTTTTTATTCATTCTATTGTATGCTTGTTTTAGTTTTTTTTTTTTTAGTACTTTAAAACTTAAAGTAAAAGTTGCAAAAGTTGAAGCAAATCTTATATAAGTGTTCAAAAATAATTTAAGCATACATTGTACAGTTTATATATTTAACTTATTGTTGCTCAATGATATATTTTTGTTCTTAGTTCGGCTGCTAATATTTTGTTAACTTTGTTAAAAGAGTGTTGTTCAGTAACCTGTTTTTGTGTTTTGCTTTGGTACCATAAATGGTACCGAGTACCGTGAAATTTCACTGGTATTGGTACCGACTACTGACATTTTGGTACCGTGACAACACTACAAGAGATTATGCAGAGTTCTGTTAAATTGCTTGCATTGCCCATTACCAGCTGGATGGTACGGTGTAGTTCAAGACTTAGCAATGCCATAGAGACCACACAATTGGTGGATCAAAGAACTCTCAAAACTTTGTCCCTGGTCTAAGAGGACACGATGTGGTACTCCGAATTTATAAAACTCAGTAACCAGCACTTGAGCCACATTGGCAACACACTGGTCTCGAATTGGATCCGCCAGGGTAAACTTTGAAAAACATCAGTCATAACAAGCACATTTTCCATTCCATAATGGGCAGGCTCCAGGAGGGTAAAATCAATGGCTACTACTTCATTTGGACATGATGCAAGGAGATTTCCCATGAAGGCACAGCCAACTTGCTGAACATCCTTAGCAACTTGACACCGCTCACACTCCTGGCACCATCGTTTCACATTCAAGGACATTCCCGGCCAATAACACCATTGGTGGATCAATTCCAGGGTTAGCTCAAAGCATTAATGGCCATGAACCTGGTGCAGCTGTATTAACACTTACTCCTTCAAGGCCATGGGGAGGATCAGCTGAAACACCTCTTCACTCCCATCTGGATGTAAGGTGCAGCTATAGAGTACTTCATCCTGTTCCACCAGACAATCCCACTGTTGCAAAAGTGCTAGAACAGGCCTTGTCACGCCTCGTTGTTCCTCTGGGTTTGGCAGACACCTCCTCTCCCAGAAAATTAACAGTTCCTTAATGACTGGGTCCTCTGCCTGTAAGGCACACAAACCAGGAGGAGTATGACAGGGTAGAACAGAAAGAGTAGCTTGTATTACCTGGGGTGTGGGCGACTTGATGCAGGGGGTAGGTACTAGACTTCCCATGGGCATTCCAGATTCACTTGACTCTTTTAAGTATTGCCACGAGAGAGCATCCGCATTCTTGTTAGCTTTGCCAGATCTGTACTTGATGACATAATCATAATCAATAAACTACCGATCACTGCTCCATAGCACCTAATTTAGCAGTGGCAACGTGGCTTAACGCTCTGGGGTTGACGGACACGCCGGCGCATCCTGCTGGATATTTTCGTCAATACAGTGGAAACAACTTAAAATTCTCCGTCATTTTGCAGCATACAGATATGTGTAAGACATCATGAGACTATAAAGGGTCTACTTTTATTTGTGTACACTCACAATAACAACAAAACCTTGTGCTTTTGTAAAATAAAGAAAATAAAAAGGGTGAGCTTTCAACACAGTCTCAGTGTTCACGAGCATATATCTGAAACATGTCACAAAAACTGAAACTCTGCGAATACTTATCACACAAACATGAAAAATATGTCTAAAGAAAGCTTAAGATTTCTACTTTTAAATAAAAAAAATCTAATTTAAAACAAACATTCTCCTGCAGTGTAATCTGTATGAAACAAAGCGATGTACAGTTTTTACTGGTTCATCTAATTATGTCTAATGTGATCACACCCACCAGCAGAGCGCGCCATTCATACGCTAATGTACTGAATTGGTCAAGGCAAATGGTAAACGCCTTCGACTGTGCCTTAAAAACAAAGTCATTCACTTTTCTGCGCATTTGTAACTATACACAGGGGAGGAAACTCCTGGATAGTAAGGAAGAGTTAACATTTTCCTAAGAAGAAGAGTGGGACTCTGATGAACATTTGTATTTTGAAGAGAGACTTGATCAAGCCGAGGATACAATTTTGGACGAGTAAGTCATTTAGTTTTCATTAGTTGACATGACATTTTATATAAACATGTACATATTTCACTAGTGGGACTGTTTCCAGACTTGCCAACCAGGATTCAGAGTAATGAAATTTGAAATATGACTCCTAATAAGCAAGTTTTAGTTACATTTAAATGCTGTTTCATCTAAAGCAGGTATTTCAATTGTAAGCTGTATGATCTAAATATGATATGTAATATGATATAAAGTAATATGAATGTTTAGAATATATTTTATCTAGTGTTTATGCTGCCTCATTAACATCAATGCTTGCAAATATCTGTTCAGGTGTAAATCAGTAAAATGCACTGTAAATATACCCATATTAGAAAATCACCATCTTATAATGATTTCTGAAGGATCATGTGACACTGAAGACTGCAGTAATGATGCTGAAAATTCAGCTTTGATCACAAATAGCATTTTACAATATATTAAAATAGAAAACTGTTATTTTAAATTGTAAAATGAGTTCACAGATTGTTTTTACTGTATTTTGGATCAAATAAATGATCTTGGTGAGCAGAAGAGACTTCTTTTAAACGGTAGTGTAGGTATAAAATTAAGTAAAGTCTTTAGCCTATGTAAAGAAAATGTATAGTCAGATTACTTCTTTTAACTTAAAACTTGATTTTGATCATTAAGTCTCCTCATATTCATTCTCTTTCGGTCACATTCCTCATTGATGGGACCAGGGAGGGGTCTTTTGTCTCCTCAAGTGTGAATACCTCAATATTCATGATCATTCAGGCCTCCTCACATATGACCTTTCTAACACAAAAATTGTCTTACAAAAGTTAAATTAGTATATTGTTTTGTATGAATGAGTGATCAGGATCATTTTGTAGCAAAAACTCTAGGCTACAAGATCCTGTTCTCAAAAGTCTTGTGGACAAATGTTTAATGTGTGTTATATGGCCTTATTTCAATGACTTAAATTATTTTTTTTCAAAAACCATGCATACACGTTATTTTCTCAAAAATACAAACATGTACACACATGTTGCTCACATATTATTGTATCCCAGTTTGTGCTGAATACAGTGTTATCAGACTTTAGCCATTAATATGTTTTTAAGCAACTGAAAAAAAGCACTAATGTCAAGGCATGTCAAAACTTCTCCAGGTCCCAAAACACCCTCAAACCCCAGAGGGTTAAAGGGTTTGTATCCGTTTACACAATGCATTTCTGACCCAGAAAATTATCTCTGAACTTCTCGTTCATGGCACACTAAAGGGCTAGGAACTCCAGTTTCATTGAGCTCTCGTTTGACATGTTATGTTCAGCAGTTCTCAAACTTTGACTGGCATAAGCAATGTGTCTCACTCTGCAGAACAGTGCCCAAACCACGATTACTGGCATCCACCTCCAAGATAAAAGGTAGCGAGAAGTTGGATATGTCAGAACTGGGGTGGCAATGAGCGTCCTCTTGAGGCCCTCAAAACTGTTCACACACTCTTGTGCACACGCTACACAAGTTAGCAAACCAGTATAACGGTGATAAACTATCACCTCAAACAGTGAAACAAAAGGGCCATAATATCCAACTGTCAGCTTCCCTGGGGAAGGCAGCGGCACTTCCTAAACACAATAAATTCTAAAATTAGACATGCAAAAGGCAATAATTAGAATATGATACTAAAGTGACCCCAGAAAAAGAAGAAACTCTCACTGGGATAACAAAAATACAAAGAAACAGATAAAGTCAAGGGAAAGAAAGACAACTCAACCAAAATGCATGTGTGTGTTCACAACAATGTGGAGTCGGTTACATCTGGTTTTGTTAAATAAGCACAAGGAACAATTTTCTTGGTATATCACTTACAGGAGAAAGAGTATAAAGGCAGCAAGGGTCCGCCTTAATTACAGTGAATGCAGGTTTTCTGTGGCTAGTATTAACAAGTGTTTGCTTGCTCATACCCAGTCTAACCTCAAGCAAGACATTTTTAATTGATGCAGTGGGACCATGTCGACACGGCACTTACATCGCCTGACAGAGTGTGAAATAAAAGACTTTATTTGAGAGAAATCCATATCTTAGCACATCAATATCTCCCAGAAATCCTCACTGTAGCTGCACAGATGCTGACGGACAGTTAACAATCATCACACACAAGCCCTCTCGGTGAGAATCCCAAGCCTGTGTTTAACAGTCGACAAAATCCTTGTAAACAACAAGTCAAATGTGTCAGAGCTTCAGTGATGTCACAGTGACCAGGACTCCACTGAAACCACATCTCAAACGGTATGTTCTATTTTCATTCTTACAACTCCACTGTAAATGCCTTTGTGATGAGTTTTGATTTTAGACACAGTGTCTACTGCTGCATCTTGTGTGAGCAGCACAATCTTTCCAAGGCAGTTTCAGTGACAGGGGTCCATTGGGGATAACCAGGTTCCAAGAACTCATTTGTTTACAGAGCACTGGGTTCTCCATTTCAGGCCTTTGGGGAATGTCGAAGGCACCTTGAAGCATTAGTGGAACAGATGTCCCCACACACAAGCAGCTGAGGACACAACGACAAGTAACACAACTGACATGTGTCTAAATGTACTCCTGAAGGGGGGCTGCTATTAGGACATGACTCAAATACATCCCTCCCAGTAAGACCACCCATTAAACTTCAGAGCAGCTGTTCTGGGTACATGCTATGAATTTCATCACAGTTCAAAGTCATTACATCTTTGCTCTTACATAAATGTCTCAAGCAATACTAACGCCTGACAGGAACGTGCTTTATATTTACTGTATATACAAAATCATAGTAGGTTGCAGCAGTGCAAAAAGCATAGTATAAACAGTAGCATGTTTCATGCATCCAGGGCTGGACTGGTAATCTGGCACACCAGACATTTTCCTGGTGGGCCGACGCACTTTGGGGCCAATCAGGGGTGGACTGGTCACCGGGAGAACCGAGCAGGCCGGTGTGTCGCCCGAGAAACAGGCCGAGTGGGCCAAGATAAGCTAAAATGAGCCACTGCATTATGCAGAATGGACCACAAAATGGCGGCGCGAAATGCAGAAAAGGACAGCAAACTTTTGGGCCAGTTGCTATATAAATTCCCGGGTGGAATTCTCTTCCCAGTCCAGCCCTGAATGCATCTTATGGTTTGAGGGGGCACCAGTGGCTGTACTGGCTCACTTGGTGCCCTAAGTGAAAAAGACATGACCAGAAGGGGAGAAAATACATTTAACACTTGTAGTAGTTCCTAATTCAGTTGAGAATCGATAGTTCAGTAGTAGAACATTTGCTTTTTGTGCAAGCCTAGCATAGCCAGGTCAAAATCTCAACTGAACCTGGTTTATACATCTAATATACAGTATATATATATATACACTAGCAGTCAAAAGTTTGGAATAATGTAAAGATTTTTCTGTTTCGGAAGGAAATTGGTATTTTAATTCACCAAAATGTCATTCAACTGATCACAAAGTATAGTCAGAACATTACTGATGTAAAAAACCATCACTATTAAAATAAATTTTTGATCAAATCTAAACAGGCCCCATTTCCAGCAGCTATCACTTCAACACCTTGTCCTTGAGTAATCATGCTAAATTGCTAATTTGGTACAAGAAAATCAATTGCCATTATATCAAACACTGCTGAAAGCTATTTGGTTCATTACATGAAGCTTAACATTGTCTTTGTGTTTGTTTTTGAGTTGCCACAGTATGCAATAGACTAGCATGTCTTAAGGTCAATATTAGGTCAAAAATGGTAAAAAATGAAACAGCTTTCTCTAGAAACTCATCAGTCAATCCTTGTTTTGAGGAATGAAGTATATACAATGCTTGAAATTGCCAAAAAAATTAAGATTTTGTTTCATTAAGGTGTACACTACAGCCTTCAAAGACAAAGGACAACTGGCAGAAAAGGACAGAAAGAGATGTGGAAGGCCCAGATGTACAACTAAACAAGAGGATAAGTACATCAGAGTCTCTAGTTTGATAAATGGATGCATTACATGTCCTCAGCTCAATGCTTCATTGAATTTTAACAGCTCAACACCAGTTTCACTACTTTATTATACCACGGATCAGAATCTGCTGTTGCTGGTTCAAACCAAATGTTGCATCCAAGCCTCTCAAAACATTATTCAGAACTAATAGTATCACAGCTTGGGCTGTTTCTAACATGTTATTGGAGAAACAAGGATGTGTGTGTGTGTGTGTGTGTGTGTGTGTGTGTGTGTGTGTGTGTGTGTGTGTGTGTGTGTGTGTGTGTGTGAGTGGAGCGTGTGCGTTCACCTGTTGATGATGCTGTAGTCCGTTAGTCAAATTTCTGAAGATAATGTCATTTTGGTGAAATGCATTCTATTTTTTCAGAGGAAAAAGCCATCCAAGTGGGGGTATTCCTCCCTATTACATGGTAGCTGGTGTACAAGTGTCTTTCACTATAGAAACCGCAATCTCCTCTGCTATTTTGTCTATATACAGGTGCTGGTCATATAATTAGAATATCATCAAAAAGTTTATTTATTTCAGTAATTCCATTCAAAAAGTGAAACTTGGATATTATAATTCATTCATTACACACAGACTGATATATTTCAAATGTTTATTTCATTTAATTGTGATGATTAAATCTGACAACTAATGAAAATCCCAAATTCAGTATCTCCGAAAATTAGAATATTACTTAAGACCAATACAAAAAAAAAGGATTTTTAGAAATGTTGGCCAACTGAAATGTATGAACATGAAAAGTATGAGCATGTACAGCACTCAATACTTAGTTGGGGCTCCTTTTGCCTGAATTACTGCAGCAATGCGGCGTGGCATGGAGTCGATCAGTCTGTGGCACTGCTCAGGTGTTATGAGAGCCCAGGTTGCACTGATAGTGGCCTTCAGCTCTTCTGCATTGTTGGGTCTGGCGTATCGCATCTTCCTCTTCACAATACCCCATAGATTTTCTATAGGGTTAAGGTCAGGCGAGTTTGCTGGCCAATTAAGAACAGGGATACCATGGTCCTTAAACCAGGTACTGGTAGCTTTGGCACTGTTTGCAGGTGCCAAGTCCTGTTGGAAAATGAAATCTGCATCTCCATAAAATTGGTCAGCAGCAGGAAGCATGAAGTGCTCTAAAACTTCCTGGTATACGGCTGCGTTGACCTTGGACCTCAGAAAACACAGTGGACCAACACCAGCAGATGACATGGCACCCCAAACCATCACTGACTGTGGAAACTTTACACTGGACTTCAAGCAATGTGGATTCTGTGCCTCTCCTCTCTTCCTCCAGACTCTGGGACCTTGATTTCCAAAGGAAATGCAAAATGTACTTTCATCAGAGAACATAACTTTGGACCACTCAGTAGCAGTCCAGTCCTTTGTCTTTAGCCCAGGCGAGACGTTTCTGACGCCGTGTCTTGTTCAAGAGTGGCTTGACACAAGGAATGCGACAGCTGAAACCCATGTCTTGCATACGTCTGTGCGTGGTGGTTCTTGAAGCACTGACTCCAGCTGCAGTCCACTCTTTGTTAATCTCCCCCACATTTCTGAATGGGTTTTGTTTCACAATCCTCTCCAGGGTGCAGTTATCCCTATTGCTTGTACACTTTTTTTCTACCACATCTTTTTCTTCCCTTCGCCTCTCTATTAATGTGCTTGGACACAGAGCTCTGTGAACAGCCAGCCTCTTTAGCAATGACCTTTTGTGTCTTGCCCTCCTTGTGCAAGATGTCAATGGTCGTCTTTTGGACAGCTGTCAAGTCAGCAGTCTTCCCCATGATTGTGTAGCCTACAGAACTAGACTGAGAGATCATTTAAAGGCCTTTGCAGGTGTTTTGAGTTAATTAGCTGATTAGAGTGTGGCACCAGGTGTCTTCAATATTGAACCTTTTCACAATATTCTAATTTTCTGAGATACTGATTTTGGGGTTTTCATTAGTTGTCAGTTATAATCATCAAAATTAAAAGGAATGAACACTTGATATATATCAGTCTGTGTGGAATGAATGTATACATTATACAAGTTTCACTTTTTGATGATATTCTAATTATATGACCAGCACCTGTATATTAAATTATAAATTATATAAAATATATACATATCTGCATAGTCACATACCTATCAAGGTATTTATCATTTGTATCGTTCTTGCCCAGGAAAAAAGACACAGTTCACTGAATACACGTTAACAATTTTTGACAACATGTCCCAATAGCAGGGCAAGTTTTCACAATAGAACTGGTTTCATGCGAACATTGTGGGGTGACAAAATCTCTTAAACAGACTACAGTTACCGAAACAAAAACTTTGTTTTGGCCGGCAAATACTTTTATAAATAAATTGTATACATTTAGAACATGTGACAACCTGCCCCGAACAAAATGTGCCAGAACCTGACTCTCGTGAAAAATAAGTTTGTCATTAGCACACATTTAAACATTTCGGTACAAATCTGCCTTAATAATATAGTTGACCTTTGTCTTAATGTATACCAGTTTGGTTTGATTATATTCACTGAAAATATGATGATTGTGAAAATATATGATGATTGTGAATTCACAACAATTATTCTAATTGAATCATGTTTTGAACTGGGTATTTGAAACCAACATACAAAGCCTCTTCAAAAAAAAACAAAAAAAAACATTTGCACATTTTTACTTCTGATTCCAAATCTTAGCATTACAGAGACATTTGTAACATTACAGAAGCCTTTGTGACTACTTCCCTGTGTGTCAACTAGGCCCGGTCTAGATAATGACAGAATCTGACAGAACTTAGAATGTATATTTGTAAATGGGTGATTTCTGACACAGAGTTATAGACAAACACTTTATACGTACCTACAATAATCGTGTAAATTATCAACAATACCATTTTTTTTAAGTTTCGTTCGAAAACCCAGGGGCCACATGTTCTCTCGGTTTGAATGAGCATGACGCTTCATGCTGCAGTATCTCCTGTGTGACTGATAATAATCCATCCAACAGAAAGCACTCCTACTACCCCAAGAGAAACACATCTATTAAGATATCACAGCCAAACTAGCCCATAAACATTCATCCATCATAAACGAGAGCAGCCCACAGCCAGAACAGTCCACACGCAGTTAGGGAGCTGGACTGCCCCAGTACTGACTCAATCACTGCCAGAGAACCTGGGTGTCATCAATGACCTCTAGGTGCCAGACTTGATGACCCTTAAAGAAACAAACAATTGCTTGCTTTGCAGAGGACCAGGTGACAATCAAACTCTGAACTAGGCCTACTGCTAATATTTAGACTGCGAATGGACGAACATACTATGTGGATAATTTGCCATACTTAAAATGAATACACATTTTATAAAATATCCGGCTAAGAAAATAGCCGTTTAGCTGGTCTCTGAGCCTGTTTAGGCTGGTTAGGTAGGTCAGTTTAAATGGTTTTAGAGGCTAAGCACCAGCTCAAGCCAAACTGGGAGACTGGCTAACCACCCTAAGCTGGTAGGGTAGCAGGGTAGGTATTTAAACCTAGTAATGTTACTGAGAAACTTCTAGGAACAAAATACTTGGAACAAAATACTTCAGCTTCTATTTGAAGTGTAGGAGGCTATGCTAATTTTGCATGTAGCTGTTTAAAGATAAAAAGCTGCACTAAATTTAGAAGAAAAAAGCATCCACAATCAAGCCAACTAGCAATCACAGTGTAGAAATGTACTCCTTCTCTGCCCATATACTATTGGCTTACATGGTCTAATTAACTTGAAGCTATTTACAACCACACGGTAAAGACAAGCCGCAATCAATTCCACATTCTGAATTAAGACACTGAAATCACTACCACCTCAATTATAACCGCACGACCCGTGTCATTTCTGAGATGGTGATTGAAAGCTGTTAAACCAAAAGACCGACACATGAGCTCTGTTCCAAAGCATCATAGACACACTCTCAAAACAAAAGGCTGTCCAAAATACAGGCAAAGCTACCTGCCTAATCCTATTATTTTTGTGGTTCTGTTTTATATATTAAAAAATATATGTGTGCTCTGTGTTTTCTATGATTATTAGGGTATTGCGCTGGTTCTAGAAAGATGCCCCACTTTGTGCCTAATAAGCAGAGGTAGGTAGAGTAGCCAAAAACTTTACTCAAGTAAAAGTACAATTGCTTAAAATAAAATTACTCAAGTAGTAGTAAAAGTAATAATGTTATAAATTTCTCTAGTATGGGTAAGAAACTATCCAACAAAAACAATACTCCTGTGAGTATTTACTTTCATATATAATGTAAAGGATATTTATATCTCCTCTCCTATATTCATACATGATACACATTTAACATGCATTACAGAATTATTAATAATAATAATAATAATAATAATAATAATAATAATAATATGGTTACTAATGAAAATTGACATCATTCACCATCAGGTTGATCCAAACCCATGACTTATTTCTTCCATACATCAAATTAAAGGGTGAGTTCACCAAAAAATGTAAATGCTCTTATTTTCTCACCCTCATGCCATCCCAGATGTGTATGACTTTCTTTCTTCTGCAGAACACAAATTAAGATTTTTAAAAGAATATTTCAGCTCTGTTGGTCCATACAACGCAAATTAATGGTGACCAGAACTTTGAAGCTCCAAAATGCACACAAGAGGCAGCATAAATTTAATTCATACGACTCCAGATATTTTCGGAAGCAATATGTTAGGTGGTGGGTGAGAAACAGTTAAATATATATAACTTTATAAAATATAAAGTCCTTTTTGTACTATTAATTCTCCTCTCTGCCCAGAAGGTGGCGATATGCACAAAGAATTGGATAACCAAAAAGACAAGAAAAAGAATGTGAATGTGGAGATTTATTAGTAAAAAAGGATTTAAATATTGATCTGTTTCTCACCCCACTTATCAGATCCCTTCTGAAGACATAGACTGATCCAGTGTAATTTGAATTCATTTAATGCTGCCTTTATGTGCTTTCTGAGCATCAAAGTTTTGGTACTCATTCACTTGCATTCAAGTATTCTAGGGGTGCACCGAAATTTCGGCCACCGGAAATGGCATTTTTTGTTTTGGCCTAAAGAGAAAAAAGGCTGAAAATCTGAGCCGAATATATATATATGCCTCACCGCCCCTCAGTGCCCAGGTTTCACTCTCGATCGATCTGGCCATTATCACGGCACTACCAAGCAATGGCCGATGTCAGCGGTGTGGAAATATTTCAAAGTAGTACCGCCACTCCCTACACGAATACTACGCAACTCCCTAGGGGGGGCACCATCTTACCCTAGGAGGGCACATTATTCAAGGACCCGGAAGCAGTTGCGGAACACAGACGATCATATCAGGCAAAAATCCTCTTGACTACTGGTACATGAACAAAGATTGCTTGCTTGCGCGGACTGCACGCAGGTATTTATCTGTCCCAAGCACCAGCACAGAGAGAGAGAGAGACTATTCAGTGCAGCATCTCATATTTTTGATGAGAAGAGGAACCGTCTGTCCTGCCAGAAAGCTGAGCAACTTTGGTTCTTGAAAAGAAACCTGCCACTTTTACTTACATAAAAATTAGTCCAATTTGCTATGTGTATAGCAATTACATGAAAATTTGTTTAGCCCTGCATTGTTCTTCACTTGAGGCTACATCTGTCCTTTACAGTTAAGGTTGGTTTTAGTTCGATTACTGCTGTTTTGCACAATAATTTTATATTAAAGTGGAAATACGTTTACATAAACAGAATAGAGGCACTCTGCCGTTCTGTGTTCTGCCTGTTGTTTTCATTAAAATGACTGTGTAGCATATTTAAACTTTCGTTAGCCTAGAGCTGCTGAAAAAGTGAATTACTTGACTGCTGTTTTGCATATAATTATATTTTTCTAGAACGTTACATTATTTGGATAACTGTTAAAAACAAAATTTGATTGTTAAAGAACTGAATAAAGAATAATACATTTAATATTTTTTAAATATATTTTCTGTCCAATTTTGGTGTGTTAGCTACTTTCAATAAAAGTGTGATCATTTTATTGGTTTTGTAGTTTTTCCAATTCAGATTCATGAATTTAATTAAAAGTATAATATTAATACAATTATATATATATAAATAACTGTTTAAAATAAAAATCGGTTTTAGGCCAAGTGCATCCTGAATTTTCGGTTTCGGCACAGAATTTTCATTTCGGTGCATCGGTAAAATTAACAGAGCTGAGATATTTTTCAAAAAAATCTTTGTGTTCAGCAGAAATAAAAAAACACATCTGGAATGGCATGAGGGTGAGTAAATGAAGAGAGAATTTTCCATTTTAAATTTTCAAAACATTTACTTTCACTGCATGTTTTGTTCCCCATCAATACTTTGAAAGGGAATGGTGACCGAGACTGTCAGTCTCTAACATGCTGTCTAACATATTTTGGGTTCCACAGAATACAGAAAGTTTCACAGGGTTGGAAGAACATGAGGGCGGGGAAATTATAATATAATTTTAAATAAATGCTGAACTGTCACTTTAAGGATGCTTCTCAGATTTGGCCAAATATGTACATTAGAAGAGGCGTTTGGAAACCTTTTTCAAGTTATTATTACGGTGAAAAACATGAACTATGTCACACAGTACCATTCATGCCTTCTGTCGTTATGTGTGAATTTAGCTTTGATGGTTCAGCATTGTCCGTGTCGAAAGAATTTAGAAAATTAGTTCTGTACACTAAGGTGGGTAAATTTCACAATTTCTCCGCATTAGGAAGCTTGTTTTCCATAAGACAAAGCTCTCCGCATCTGTCAAACACTGTTCACACACCAACCGTGCACGTGAAATGCACACAATCGTGATCGGCATGGCAAAACATTTACACTTAATGCAGATGTTTACAATGATGATTTATACAGTAGGCACTGATATGTTGCATATAAAAATGCAAACTTATTTATAAGCAGCTTATAAGCTGAGGTCAAAAGAGCCCATAGTTACTGATTCACACTGAAAATTAATGAGCATCACCAAAAGCCCACATTGTCACAATCTCTAAAACTTACCTCACCGTGTTTTCTTAAGTTGGACCTGAAATTTTAATCTTGAAATATCTCCTTGTCTTTTTGTAAAATTAAGGCATTGTGTGGAGTGAAGAAATATTTGTTTTGCGAGCTCGCTGCTGTAGTGTTGAACGCACACGAGTGACAGCGTGCAGCAGTGAAGTTCCGCTGTGGTAAGAGTCCCATTCTAAAATAAGTTACGCATTTATTAACACTTATTAAATTAAAACTAGAAATGTAACGACAGGAACGCTACCCATTGTAACAAAGTAAAAGTAAAAAATAAAAAAAATGAAGAAAATTTGTATCAGAAATGTACTAATACTTATACACATAGAAGTATTATTTATTTTATTTTTTGCAAAAAATTAAACTCAATTAAATGTAACGGAGTAACTGTAGAGTGTTACTACCCACCTCTGCTGATAAGCAAACTGTTAGCTTAGCATGCTAACAGTTCTTACTGGAATCAATGAGTCAAGTCTCATGCAAAGTGCTATTAGTGTGCTGCATAGAGTTACTGTCTATGTAGATTGTCCCATATGAGACATTTATGAGGTTTCATCTCTGTTAGGATGCCTTAAAAGGCAGGTCACAAGGTTTTGGAACAGATGGAATCCCACTTAAAGAGTAGAGATGTGTGTTTTGCACGTAAATGGTCATGTTTGTGTGAATGAAGGTTTCTTTCACAGAGCTAGGTTTATAATATTGAGATCATTTCTGTATCAATCAGGCTCAAAGGTTTTCAGAGTCAGTGCCGAAGCCTCATATCATCGCTCTGTGCTGCTGTTGAAAAGGCAGCAAGCCTGAGCAATCACCTGAGCCCCAGAGACCTGTCTCCACCAGTCAGCCCCTCCACCTGCAGTGCTGCTGCAGAAACAAAAGCTTGTGTGGGTGGCCATCACTCTCCCAAGAGTCTGCAATCAGGAAAAACACAGCTCTTTTCAGCCCGCACCATCGGCCACCGAAAACCGTTGATGATGTTATGGTAATTGCATTCTAGAATAATTTTTGGGTCATGTTATTTCTGTTGTTGGTGGGAACCTGCTGGCCTGGCACACTGATGACACATGTGGCTCTGACATGGGTGAGAATTGGGAGTGGATGAATGGCACAGCATCAAAAAGTGATTGCCAGGCTCAAAACTGCAGTGGTCCGACTGAGCTAAAGAGAATAATGAGGGAACTCAGTGAGGAGGGTGGAATTGTTGATGTGCAGGACTCTCAATGCCAAGTTGGCACAGAGAGCATTAATTGGGCAGTGACTGGCATGACTGGTGGCACATTCAAACTGCTGTGGCGGTACCATGGTACTGTGATAAAATAAGATGGTAATTAATTTGAGATACAGTGGCCCCAAAAATTATTTGACACTTGAGTCATATAAAATGTATTAATTTCATTGCAAAATATTAAACTAATTTGCTAAGCAAATGATGCTACATCTTTTCTCAGATCTATCGTCACTTTCATAGCCATCTGTTGTTTTGAAACCGAACACAGTTCTTTATGTGAAATGTTTTGCTGGAAAATGTGTTTGTGTGATATTTATTTAGATTACAGTAAATGCCACTTGGTTTGAAAAAAAAAAAAAAAAGTACATCAAAAACATTCACACACTTTTAACTGTTGCTTTAAAATGTGTCAAAATATATTTAGGGGCCACTGTATACCATTGTCCTAAATTTACAGCACCATATTTACATACCATGGCATTCGCATGGTGCTCCAATATACTTCATAGCTAAAGAATACCAATATGCCATAGTGCATGTCTAAAAAACAAACAAACAGTAATACATGGTACTTTTTTGTAAGTGAATACTCAATAATGTAAAGAACACAGAATAATGTATTTATATGTGATTATGCATTTCAAAAAAATCTATTTTCTAAATAATTGCTAAAATTGCTTTGTATGCCTTCTATCTATAAGCTTTGCCACTGATAAGGGAGAGAAATGGTACATCTAAGTAATATAGTAAGGATACACAAGGCTATACATTTCTTAAAAAGGGCATTTAGCCCTGCAAGTAAGGTGACATACTGCAAGAAATAAAATATATCAAAACTAATTTAAAACTGTTTGCTGCAGAAAACAGTGTTCATTATTCCATGACAGCTGACAAAATGTTTTCAGCATACAGGCTAAATGTAAGAAGACGAGGGCAGGGCGAGAAGGAAACGTGAAAATCGCAGTTCAATCTCAAAAACAAATTAGCTTTTTAAATGTATGAGGTAACTGTGCAGATTTTGACAATAAATGTGAGCATTCTCTACTTTTGCACCTCTTCATTTGCCAATTTCATTCAATTTCATGATCAATTATAATCTCCAGAAGTCATTAAAAAAAATCAAGAATGAAAGAAGCTTGCACTGTATACTATTTGAAGCACACTCTCCATGTTCCTCTGGATTCAACTTTCTGTGTTCTTCAGGCATACCCCAGATAAATTATGTCTGCCAAAAAATATAACCGTTTATCAACAGCCAATGAAAGGACTGCTTCATGTCTGCTATTGCTCAGAGGAAAAAGGTGAGAAGTTATCATTGGATGTGACAAAGAGTCTGTGTTTCAGTCAAGGACATGAAAGATCAAATGCATAAAACTTTTGTAAAAAAAAAAAAAAGTACATACAACTACTGGTGGTATTAAAAGACCTTTGTAAACCAGAAAAATAATTATCAAATACACTTTTTTTTCACTATTTTTTGTTGGCTGTATTCTGACATCCATGTTTTGTTCTCTTGTCTTGTGTGAACACATGACTTTGGATTTATTTTCATAGCCATGTGTTCTTGTGTCTTGTCAAATTGTGAGGATCATGTCACTTGGTTTGCATCATTTGTGACTGGATCCTGACATTGTATCGTGTCTGTCGTGTGTGTGTGTGTGAACATGCGGATTTGTTTGTTTTTTCCATAGATACATGCTCTTCTTTCTTGAGTAATAACCCTCTCTGTCGTTTGCCTTGTTATTAGTTCATTAGTTGCACCTGCCTTCCTTGTTATCCTTCTTGTTTTCTCCACTATATAAGCTCCTCTCATTTTCAGTCCTGCGCCAGATTGTTTTGTGTCGTGGTTGGTTGTTTCTGGTTTTCTCTGGTTTTGTTTTTTCTCCAGTTTCTTAGTCACTTTTCTTGTTTGCAGAGTTTTTTGTTCTCGTGAGTTTTTCATTTGTATTTTTAATTTCTTTGATACAGCCCTGTTTTGTTGCCCCTCTACATTTTGGTCCATTCCTTACAAACTTTAACCTACCTCCTGTCCCAGACGAATTGGTCTCCCAGGATAACACCCAGGACTCCACCTTCCACTACTTCTCTCAGGATGGACAGCCCATTAGCATCTATGCCATGGAAGTTGCCAAAGTTTCTTTTTTTTTTTTTTCTTATTGAGATTTGATTGACCCCGTTTGTCGGCTTGCAGAGATTGAGTTTCTGCTTCAGGGTCGGAATATCAAATCCCACAACTCCTCTCAGCCTGTGCCCTGTCCTACTCTGGCTTCACGTTACTGTAGGGGGAGAAAGCCTGCTGCGGACCGGTCAGGAGCACAGGGAGCCTGCTGCGGACCGGTCAGGAGGGGTCCGAGTCCGCAGCAGTGCTTCCAACTGTCTGCAGGAAGAGGAGTTTGGTGGCCCCCAGACTAGAGTTCACTGGAGTGTCCCTGGTAGGGTTCCATGTCACGGCTGTTCCCCTGCCGCCGCTACCAGTGCTCCCTGCCATAGAGGCTGTTCCCCTGATGCTGCCAGTGCTTCTGGTTATGGCTGCCATTCCTCTGCCACTACTAGCGCTGCCAGCCACAGAGGCTTTGCCCCTGCTGCTGCCAGTGCTCCCGGTCACGTACGCCATTCCCCTGCCCCTGCTTGCGCTCCCGGCCTTGAAGGCCACTGCCCAGTCTCACTCTTTTGGCAGCAGCTTCCACCCATTCTGACCCTTGTTCAGATGCCACTGCTCAGTTTGACACCTCAACAGTAGCCGCCTACGTCCTGCCTATCCAACTCCCTGTGGCCACCAACAGCTGTCCAGCTCACTGAGGCCACAGTCCAGACTGACCCCTCACCAGCAGCAGCCACCCAGTCAGTCTAGTTCCCAGCAGTCCCAAACATCCGGTTATACCCTGTCCAGCTCCCTGCCACTGGTACCTCCTCCCAGGTCACCAGACCATGTGAGCTGAATTGATTTACTCTTATCCCTTAAGTTCTGAAGGTGTTTTTAAAGATTTCCTGTCTCAGTGGCATAACAAAAATGAAAGGCTTGTAACTACACACACAAAAAAAAGGGGTCAATTTTTTTTTTTATCATTTTAAAGAAAACTTCAAATTTTCATGATGTAGATTGATAAATGAGACTCTCAGCCTAAGAGTTTTGAAAATTCACAAAAAAAAAAACTTACCAAACATTTACTTTCCCCTTATTTTTCTGATTTGACATCATGTACCTTAGGGTGTAAATAAAGGAGCTCCAAAAAACTTTGAGCTTTTGGTTTGTTCCCAATAATTTCACCTGTAACTGAGTAAAATTGTGTTGATATGACAAGGCAATAAAAAGTTGTAGCATTGCAAAAATAATTTTAACCTAATGTCTAAAAGTCTCCAAAAGCAACAAATAAATAAAACATAATTGTACATAAGAACTAATTACACAAGTAAATACAACAATGACTAATGGTGTGCTTTCACTCCAAAGCATGCAGGCATGAGTAACACGATCTCCTTCTGAGTCATCATTGAGTCTGTGTCATGTATGTGATACCGTCATATGGTGGCCATATGTAATTAGAATGAGCAATCTTATCTGCTTATATTCGGATGACTTCCATCTCTGATTGCAGTGATCTGAATCCTAATACGATTGGTTTAGCATTCCATGATGCTGGACAATATACTACATCATTGCTTATGTGCTTAACACATATCTGATGTGCTGTGTGCACATATTGTGCTTTATCCATACGATTGCATTGTGTTTGGGCTCGTTTTAATGAGAATCCCCTCCTATAAGTAATTGTATGTGAGATTTTATGGTCTGTTTTCCCCCGTAAAGTTATACACAAAAATGCAGCTTAAAAGCAACACCTGTTTACATATGACATATGTCAAAGACATATACTTAGCTATTACTCATTATATTTTTTTCTGTAAATAAAACAAATGTAGTCTATTCTTTGAGAGCTTTCCAACTACGTCAGTTTGATGTTTTTTCAGATTACAATAATATGTTTAGTGCAAAATAAATTAACAAAACTGATTTTTTTTTTTAACAGATTTGTCTGCGAATTTCAGTACTTTTCAGTTTTGGTTATAATGTCTACATGCATTGTGAAGTACAGTTTCTAAGCTTTAAAACAATACCTATTTTGTGTTAGTAAAGACTATAGTTATTAATATTTTGGGCCCAATCACAGCTAATTAATGAGAGGTGGTGGCGCAGTGGACTAAAGCACACAACTGGTAATCAGAAAGTCGCTGGTTCGATCCCCACAGCCACCACCATTGTGTCTTTGAACAAGACACTTAACTCCAGGTTGCTCTGGGGGGATTGTCCCTGTGATAAGGGCACTGTAAGTTGCTTTGGATAAAAGTGTCTGCCAAATGCATAAATATAATATAAACAAAACTAATTTAAAACCAATTTACTGTTAAAACTAATTTTAACAGTATTGTAAAAAAAAAAAACTTGCTGGAGGACAACATTGAAAGTAAACATATCAAAGTAAGTATCTCTGGACCCGTCCACATTAATAGATTTTCGGTTGAAAACACATTGATTTTATTATGTTTATACATCTCGTCCAATGAAAACGTGGCCTTAGCTTCTTAAAAGAAAAAGAAAAAAAAAATCCAAACTGTGAAAAAAAATTGTTCAAAAGATAAATAATTAAAATGTCAAAAATGCTATAATGGCAGATTTATTTAGCTTTCCATACAAGCAAAGACTTTACCTCCAACAGACTCAAATAGGTCCCTGGATCATTACATATTGCTAAAATATTAGAATAATTGGTAATTTAAATAACCAAAAATTGCAACATTGTTTTAAAAAGCAATTAAAATGCAATAATTGTTACCATAAAGCAGATGTTGTGTTTTTAAAAACACAACACAATGTCATACTACACCCCAAATGTATATTTCACAATTTATTTATTTTTCAAAACTTTGTTTACAACTATGACTTACTTTGGTTTTCTAGCCTTCTTTAATCACATCTGAACCATAAAAAAATCTTTAAAAGAAAGTTCAAGAAAATCCACCAAGTGGGATCTTACTTCTTGAAATAAAATAGCCCACCATTTGAACAATTCTGCACACAAGGGATGTCTTTTCCCTCTAAAGATTTTATAGATTTACTGTGGTGGAATCATAGCATAAGTTTCCATGGCCTCCGAAATTTCAGTGTCCCACTGAGTGCACTCGTGTCTCCGTATATCAGTTTCAAGAGATTTGTAGGAAGCGTGCATGGCATTCAAACTCACAAGTGCCCGCCACTGAAAGATTAGCCATATAAAATTTGATCAAAGGACTCACCATTGAATTATAATGAGATGAATGGTTACAGTTTCTTTTCAATCAATTTATTTTCAGTCCCAGTTAGATCCAGTTGAAGGGGTGTGTTGCCACCCTGTGCTATTGAATTCATCCATATGTATTACAGCAGATTCAATTTTGAGGCAGGTTATATAATGGCATTAAGAAGTAAAAAAAAAAGAAGCATATCTACAGCAAATATGACATTGACAATATGGGTGAGTGACTTAACAAAGCCACGATCGCATGTTTGATCTGCCCGAATGACATGGTAATTGCATCTATGACTATATGCACATGACAAATTGCTTTCACGCATATTGGCAAAGGCATGCAGGTTCTGTAGATTAACGTCTGAATTCAACATGCACCTCACCTTTATGAGGGGTTGCCACAGACAACAGTGAGAGACTTGTTTTATCCAATTATATCTTAGATGTGAAAGAATTGCTGTTGAACCAATGATCTGAACACTGTTAATTAATGGTGATACCTAGTGTCCTGCTAAGAATAGCTGCATGTGAAAATAATGGAAGGTTATTCTCTAAAGTTCTTTTGTAAAGGAATAGTTCACCCAAAATGTTAAAATGTTGCTATGGTTTACTTACCCTCGTGTTGTGACGAACTCCTTCGATTTTCTTTCTTCCATAGAACACAAAAGGATATTTTAGGCACAATATTAGGGACTGACAGCCAAAGTCAAACTTTATTTTCAGTGTATGGACAAAGACACAATTAAAGTGAATGGTGATTAAAGCTGTCAGTACCTAACATTCTGCCAAATATTTCCTTTTGTATTCAACATAATTATTTGGAACGACATGAGAGTAAACTCATGACATAAAAGATGGCATAATTTTCATTTTTGGATGAACTACCTCTTATAGCAAACATGTAACAGTCAAGAGTTAAATGTGCATAAAAGGTACCAATTAGCTACTGCAGGTTTTAATAATATGCCCTGTATACTTTTGCACTTAAATACTAATTTAATCAAAATAACGAATAATAGGATTAGGATTAGGGGATATAATCTATAGTTTGTACAGCATAAAAATCATTATATCTATGGAGAGTCCTCATAATGCACCAATGTGTGTGTGTGTGTATGTATGTGTCTGTGTGGGCAGGTTTAAGTGGTTCGCGATTACTTTTTTTTTTAGGTTACAAACTGGTAATTACAAGGGTATTATGCTATAAATGTGGTTTATGAGGACATTACTAGTGTCCCCATTATTCAAATAGCTTAAAAAACATACTAAACAATGTTTCTTTGAAAATGTAAAAATGCAGATTTTTGTGAGGGTTAGGTTTAGGGGCAGGGTTAGGATTAGGGGATAGAATCTATAGTTTGTACAGTATAAAAATCATTATGTCTATGGAGAGTCCTCATAAGGATAGCAGCACCAAATTGTGTGTGTGTATGTGTGTGTGTGTGTGTGTGAGAGAGGGAGAGAGAGAGAGAGAGAGAGAGAGAGAGAGAGAGAGAGAGTGAGTGTGTGTGTGTGTGTGTGTGTGTGAGCCAGATGAAGATAAAGAGGCTTTTGAAACAAACAGCTCAGGGAGGAAAGCACACAGAGCAGACATCAATATCAATGACAGAATCCTAAGGTGAGTTCAGTGCAGAGGAGAAATACAAGTGTGAATAGTAATGTGCTCCGGCCACAGAACTTCAAATGTCTTGTGCAGTGGAAACTGGTCTGAAGCATTCAAATTAGGAAAACAGCAGTTTTAGAGAAGAATTACAACATTTTATTTTTGGTAACACTTTACATTTAGGTTGTATTTTTTTATTTTTTTTTTTACATTTGTTAACTATATTAACATGATTAACATGAACTAACAATGTTAACATAATATGAATATTTAAAAAAAAAATAAAAATCTGTTGGATATATATTCATGATACCTTATGGATTAGCAAATGTTAACATATAGAACCTGATTGTTAAGTGTTACCTTGTCTTTTAACTCTGTTGCTGTTTCAGCCAATCCCATGGTCCGAGATGAGTTCTCAAACATCATCACACTGCAAACATCATCACTGCAAAAAAAGGCAAGCTTAAACCAGCATACCATGCTGGTCCAGGCTGGTTTATACTGGTTAATGTTGGCTACCTTGCTGAAAATAACTGCTTGAACCAACCTAAGATGATAGGCTGGTTTATACTGGTTAGTGCAGATCTATCCTGCTAAAAAATGCTTAAAACTGTATAGATCATTTTCTGGTCTCAGCTGGTCTTAGCTGGTCTACCTGGTTTCCCAGCTTGGCCAAACTGATCTTCAGTTGGTTTAACTAGTTCTTCTGCTGGTCTTCTAGCCTGACTAGTTGACAAGTGCACAAATTCATGCTAAAGCCAACAAACCAGACCAGCCTGACAAAGCAGGGAGAAAAATTAGACCAGTAAACCAGCCTAGGCTGGTTTAGGATGGTTTTCTCAGCAGAGTAGCTGGTGGACTAGCGAAGTCTCTATGGTGAAGCTTGTTGATCAAAGTAGACTTGCTGGTTACGCTAGTTAAGCAGCCTGGTTGTTCACACAAGCATCTCCAAATCACAACACATGCTAATCTCTTTAGCAGAGTAACATAAACAAAAACTTAAATTAATGGAGTGTCAATAAAGGACGAAAGCTTTATCAACTATGGTTTGATTTGCATGCAGTGAGACATCATGCACCACTGAACTTCTCACAGGAATGGAGCTGTTTGTTGGGTCTGGTATTTTGGCATCAGCTTCACCTCACATCCCACAAATGACCTCCATCTCCATCCATTGGCTTCCCAATACGCCACTGTGTGCAATTGTATCTCTCTCTCCTATTGTCCCTTACACTACAGTAAGCAATACAGTATACACGGCTCAGGATTTTGCTTTATTTTACTACTGTCTCTAATTAAGTTGAGGAGCAACAGAAAGTCTGATTTATGTAAGAGTGAGAGCTACATTGAATTGTGCATGGTTTATTCTGTATTTCCAACTTCAACAAACTTTTCTTGTGCTGTTTGTCAAACAGACCACAACCACCTATGCTACTACAGATGAGTCTAGGCTAGACTAGTACAAAGGGTTGCAATGACTAGTTAAAAAAATAGTTTAGATATTTTTGGGTGAACTATCCCTTTAAAAACACGAGTCTATGCCAACTCATCAGGATCATGGCACCAAAGGGAAGGTTCACCCAAAAATGAAAATTCTGAAATCATTTACTCTATCTTTTGTTTTTCCAAGCCTGTACTTTCAATATATGGAAAAGTGGATGGTGACTGAAGGCTAACATTCTGCTTAACATCTCCTTTTGTGTTCCATAGAAGAGAGAAAGTTTTTGGTTTGGAAAAGGATGAAGGTGAGTAAATGATGATAGAATTGTCAATTTGGGGAAAACTATCCTTTACGTTGTACATGACCTATAAAAGCAGACAGCAGGAAAATTCCTCTGCCCACAAACAGTGTGTTCCAATATGGTTGTGACATATAAAAACATACAATAATTGTAAAGTAAATGGTAATTGCCAAAATATTTGGAATAATGCAAAACTGATAATAAAGTGGACCTGGAGCACTTTGCGATCACTAAGCATGTTATAAGCAAACCACACTCTGGACATCGAAGACAGTCTCACGTCTAAGTTAATTTAAAGTTTTCTCATACAAGCCAAAATTCCTGTGAACTGCTCTGAGGTTGACAGAAACTATAAGCAAGCAGGTTTTGCACCATTTATGACATCTGAATGAAGCAGAATGAATCTGACAATAGTGATTCTGAATGTTTCTATAGGTCATCTGGTAGAGCATCCAGCACCAAAGCCAGAGGTTTGATTCCCAGGGAATGCATTATATATTTTTATGCTTTGTAAGTCATATGTAAATGTAAATCCATAATGTAAATCCATGCGTTTTTTTTTTTTAACTGTGTTGAACTTTTAAGAAACAGCTAAATCTGCTGATGCTGCATGACGTGTGTTAAGTAATTTACAGATCAACACTGACCTGCCGACTAGTCATCTATACAACAACTTCTCTGGATGAGTAGTCGACTAGTAAAAAGGAGTACTCATGCAATTCCTTGTCTTAACATTTAGCCCTCCTTGTACACTTAAAAGCATTTAAATTTGACAACCAAGGGTAATGTAGAGAAGTTGAACAACCCTGACACACAAAAGAGATGTCGTTCCTGCAAAATGCCCCTATCAAAGTGCACCAATGAGCACTTTATTGAAGGCAATTATGACAGGCCACTGGCCAATTGTAAGCGTCCCCAGCCATTAGAATAGCCTGCTTTTCGCAGATTCGGAACAGATGGGCCGCATTAACCCCACATGGCTAGCAGTCATTGTCCATAGCATCATTTAACAAAGGTTGTGAGATCAAGGGCATTTTTAAGCTAAAACATTAAAGGGCTGATACAGTTTAATTGTTGGGGACAGTTCCCCACCTGGCTGGCTGTCTGCTGCTTTGTTTCATCTCTGCAGTCTGTGTAACTGAATCTTAGAACATCTTCTTTCAGTCATTGTTATTCTACAGGCACAGTACATTAGTCACCATTAGTCTGAATCTGAATATTGGCACCAAGAATGAATTTTTATGAGGCAGTAAAGGTCTCTGAGCTAAGATATTACAAAGTTTATTTAAACCTCTAAAAGAGGATGTGGATATTTTCCCTGATTATGTGTGTGTTTATAAGTTAAGTGGCCCCAAAATGTGTTTGAACACTTAACCTGTTGATACGCAATTTAAACATGTATGAAACTAAGCAAGATTTTTAGAAGAATATCTCTGCTTTTTAGGTCCATACAATGCAAGTGAATGGTGGCTAGAACTTCTAAATGATAAGCTAGGTGTGGGTGAACAGATCAATATTTAAGTCCTTTTATACTATATATATTCTCTTCTCAGCCCAGTAAGTGGTGATATTCACAAAGAATGTGAATTGTCAAAAACAAAAGAAGAATGAATGTTGCAACAATGTAAGGATGGGAAAGGAGGAAGCTTGGACCAGCTTGACAACACATGTAGACATTTATTAACTATAAAACACTTTTCAGTGTCACACACATAGGGTTTGCTTTTCAGCGGTCCTCGACACGCGCTCTGCTTTTCAGCAGACACATTAACACACACACACACACACACTCAGATAGCTTAGTGTGTGTCTCTCTCCCGTCTGTCGCTGTCTCTTCTCCTTAAATACTCCCGCCGCCCCTCACTGAAACACGAGACCAGTGTGGCACACAGGTGGAACTCATTCACCACTTATCTTCCCGACCTCACTCTGCCAGATGTCGCTTGGCCCCGCCCTGCTCGCCACAAATTTGTAAGTGAAAGCTGCCTTTATATGCTTTTTAAACCTTCAAAGTTCTTGCCAACATTCACTTGCACTGTATGTACCTACAGAGCTGAGAAATTAATAAAAATATATTTGTGTTCATCAGAAGAAAGAAAGTCATACACATATGGGATGGCATGAGGGTGAACTATTCTTTTGAGTTTCATAAGATAAAACAATAGATATACTGTTCAAAATGTAATTGGTAACATTGTGGTAATCAGACTGTGGAGATGGGGGTGTGGTCTAGTGACATTCTGTTGAGAGCGAGGCCAGGAGAGGAAGAGCAGTAAGGATTGACACCTGTGGGAAATTATCTCTAACAGCTGTTTTGTGTTGCAGTGAGAGCTGGAGAGGGATATAAGGGCAGATCAGACCGCTGAAGGAGAGAGAGAGAGTGACGCACGCAGCCGTGTTCATGTGTGTGTTCAGTGTTATGCGGAAAAGCAGATCTTTGTGTGTGCGATGCTGAAAAGTGTGACTAATAAAAGACTTACGTGGACGGTTCACCTGGTCCCCACTTCCTCCTTGATAAGAGAGAAAGGGAAATTTCACACAGACTTAGAGAAACATGTCTATACATAGTTAATGTGATGAACTTCACGCATGTTTACTCTGTTACAAGACCTATCTGAACTTGAGGGGAACTTCCTTTAATCACTTAAAATGACATTGAGACCATTTGGTTAAAGGTAATTGTAAAAACAAATTCATGTTTTCAGAAGAGGTCTAGCATCATTTGTTTGCCAATGCCACTTGGTTTAATATTTTGTATGTCATGCAATGACAAGCATACATTTAATATAGCTTTTTGGGGTCATTGTATGTGATACTATGTGGCCAAAACTGATATTCTACTATCTCAAACTAAACTGTGTGCCCCAAACAGAATCTCTTCACATGTTTGTCTAGAGGTGTGTATGTGTGTTCTCAGGAGAATGAGCAAACAAAATTAGCCTGTTGAAAATGGAGCTAGAGCACTGGTTCTGTGCGATAGTATTTGGGCTATCTGCTCTGTCCAAAAGCATTATAGGGAAGAGAAAGTGGCAAGCTTAATCAAAGATTTCATTCTGTCTCTTTCCACAGCGCGAGGCTCATGTCTGACAAATCCAATTATCCGATACACCCACCCACTCTCAGAGTTCTGGGCATCTACTTGCAGCCCCCACCCCCATAACCCTTTTGCCTCCTGGGATTTAGTAAAAAAAAACATCAGACTATTCTCCTCCTCATCTCAACCTTCTGCATACAGACACATTTTTGGTGAGGAGAGCTGTGTGAGGTGACATGGAGCAACACTGCTGGTCTGATGAGATGGTGAGAGCTGGGAAAGCATATGAATGGCAAATTAACTCATTCCAGATGATGGCGGCTTTTGTGCTAATTGCTTAATTAAAAATCTGAGTCATCAAATCTTCCAAACGGTTTTAGTGTCATAATGGCATAAAATAGAGAAAGCTCATACACAATGTGTCAGACACAGTCTTCATGAGGTGTTAAGAAGGGTTGTTATTTATGAAACACCCATACACCCATATCAAATTATAAGTAACTATGTTTTAACATAGTGGGGGTGGGGGGGCTGCAAGCAGATGCCCAGCACTGGGTAATTGGATTTGTCAGACATGAACCAAGCTCTGATTGTATATCAGACTTAAGTGCCCCCTGTTCACTCCAGAAAGTTATATCAATATTAAAGACCCCATGAAATGGCTTAACAAGCACCTGTTGTCTGTGTCCATGTATTTCATATGGAACATGATTACAATTGCATTTCAGTCCACTCATGGAACAGCAATTTTTTGCATGCACAGTAAGGGGATTTAAGAGTTTTCAGTTTCAGTGAGAACGCTTGAAAACGGCAGTGTGGACAGAGAGCCTTTTGAAAATGAAAACACAGTTTTCAAATGTACAGTTTTCGGATTAATGTAGCCTTAGAGTGTAACACAGAGACACGGAGAGTCATAGTTTGAAAGAAGCAAGTGCATTCTAACTGGATGTGCCACATTAATTTCAACTGATTCAAACCGGCCTCAGAATTAAGCACTTTCGGCACTTTATTTGATGATTTTCCCCTGTAGTTCACCATGTACACATAAGCCAGTTGAAATTGTGGCCTTCATCATATGTGCTCTTTTCCATGCTTACCAACCAAAAATGCCTATTGTTGTGTGTTTCAAAGAAAGCAATTTGCAGAAGAGGACAATACAGAAACATTTAAACTCAAATCAAGTGCTTTTACAGAATTAGTTGTCATGACAACAGCCATGTATTCTGTTTACAGCGCTCCTCTCAATACTGAGTGGCTGTTTAATGAGAGAACCTCACTCGGTGGGTCTTTGTATTCTTAGTTGTATTCGGGAGGCATTAGCTACAGCAAGCAAATACAAAATAAATGTATTGCTGTAGAATGTAACTTTACTGCTCTCAGTGACATGAATTGTGAATGTCAGATGATTTTGTTTTTTTAGTTTAGGATGGTCAAGACCTCGTTCCTCTCTAATGGTAATAAGTTCTTGATGCAGCATCAGGTTTGGTAGATAGTAGTTTTTCAGTATGAAGGTCAAATGTAGGTTCCCCGTATGTCTTGTTCCCTCCATCAGGGAATGGAGATTACATCCGTAACCTAGATGTTTTGTGTTACTGAAATCATAGGCATATGAAACTTTGAAAAAAATTTATGTTTCATAGTTGTGGAGCTAAGCAGTCTTTGGAAACGTCTGTTTCAGCAGAAGTTATTTCTAGTTTTAGCAGAAGAGATTCTAGTGATTACTGTTAAATCACATATGCTGTGTTTGGCAGAAGAACATGTCCTGTTTTTGTCTGTTTAAATACCAAATCCAAATGATTTACTGTAAGAACTAATGCAAAGGACATGATTTAATCTGCAGTATGACAATATTGTGCCTTGATCTAAATGCAATAAAAATCATCTGACATTCAGTTTGATATTGAGTAGCCCCAAAATGATGGCAGTTTGAGATGGAGGTTTTATATTTTTTTATCAAATGCAATTAAATGCATACATTTTAAGTGTGGAATAAGTGTCCAAATACTTTTTGTGGCCACTGTATTTCACTGAATGATTTTTTTTTAATCTTGCATTAATTTTTATTGCCATGTTTTTTTTTTTTGTTTGTTTGTTTTTTGATGAATTACAAGGTATCTGTGACTTAAATATGAGGTTAATAATGACTCTTGTAGAAACGTCTTTTTTTTTTCTCCCAGGAAGAAAATAATCCATCCTGTTTCTTAATTGCCAAAATATCTTTGCTCATCCTCTCCTGCATCTGCAGCTCCTGTCTGCTCATTAGAGCTGGCAGTTGTCCCAATTAAGAAAAGTTTGCTGGAGTTGGCACCACAGAGCTGCAGGCAATTAAACAACGACAAGTGTCATCACCCCCACAGTTAAAACAGCAGGGCTGACAAACCCAGACACACCAACTCCATGCGGAGAGACTCACAAAACCTTGACTGTACACCACACACTTTCATCACACCTGACAATCGCATGCACAAACAAATGCATGTTCTAACACATGAGAGACATAACTGCATAAAGAAAATGTATCCAGTATCCTCAGAAAGCTTCTTGCAAAACAACGATTTGACTACAGTAGATGAATCAAAAGGTGCAATTGTTGTGAATTTAATTATATTCTTGTACAGAAAAATCTCCTCTCATAAAAATAAATAAAATAAAATGGTAATAATCAAACCAGAATCAATTATCAGAAATCTATAATTCTTATTTTCAATGTCAATATTTGGAGTTTAAGGTAAAATTCTGCCATAATTTACTAATCCTTCAGTGGATCATAAAAACAGATGTTAAGAAGAATGGTAGAAAAAAAGACCAGTGCTATGGAAAAAAGAGCACCATTAACAGCCTTGAAAATTTCTCCTTCTGTGGAGGGTGAGTAAATGATACATAATTTGAATTTACTGTTTGGGTGAACTATATGAAGGTAAATCAGTAACAAAACTTGAGAGCTTGCATATTTGGATTTGAAAGTTGTAATTTACACTCACAGCACCGATGTGAACCTGAAGCAAGTTTGCTAATGATGATCAATAACTAAGGTAAAATGTACAGTCAGCCGGTCATTATCTTAAAATAAACCTCATTCAGTGGGATAATAAAAGACAGCTTTGCATTGGGGCCCTGATCACCTTGTCCTGGTTTATTTGAAGATAATGACCAGCTGACTGTACATTTTACCTTAGTTATTGATCATCATTAGCGAACTTACTTCAGCTAAAAGAACATTGTCTAGGCATCAACCAATAAAACGACTTCATTGCACCTCCCTTGTCGAACACTGGTCTTGCTCTCTGGCATCAGTTTGTATAAGTAAGTTTTGCTACAGGTTTTTTGCAAAAGTCAAGGCATGAAGATTTAAAGTTGCAGTGCCAGATTTGAGAGGTTGTAAGCGCCGATTTGTGGTTGTACTGCGAAAATGATTAAAAATACAAAAGTTAATGTGTAATACAAGTTTGTGTCTGTAGTTGTATTTATGTGAATGTCATTTTACACATTTTACATAAACACAAGCTTTGAATTATTGTCTATATGCTCATAAGTAAATCATTTCATAATCAATTTTCAACAAGGAGACATGGAGCAATTTCTAAATACTGATTATTTGTGCTATATCTTTATTCAAAATTAATTATTGGTCAAAAGAAGCACCTTATAAATCATCTTTGGTTAATTTAGTTGATTGTATAGAACATGGGCCTATACAATTGTAAATTTCTATCTTTTTGAAAATACAGTGATGTGATACTCTAAATCCAGGTTTTTTGCGTAGGATTTAACGATTAATTGATAAACTATGTCAACATTAGTTTAGTATAACGTAGTCATATTTTTTATACATATGTTGTTAACAGGGACTAAAAACATCATGTTTTTAATTAATTTTATGGTTCCAGTGTTCTGCTGCTTCCTTTCCAGTTGGAACGGTTAATGGCATTCTTTTTAAAAATGACAGTACTCTGTTGCTATGGGTTGATGATGTACCAGTCACAGTAGCTTATATACAATAAATAAAGCCTTTTCAATAAATGTATTCTTAATATTAAATACCCCCCCAAATCAATTAATATGCTTTTTTTATTTTCTTTTAATTATTTAATAATTGTTGAATTATTTTGGTTTATTTTAATAATTTGTTTTAATTACAGATCTGCTTCTCAGGCAGAACGTCTCGGGTTACTTAAATGTAACCCTTGTTCCCTGAAAAAAGCAGAACAAGATGCTGCGCTGAGAAAAGCGCTTTGGGAACATCTTAAAGTTATGACCAGCTGTGAATATGTGTGCAACACATCAATGAACATTGACCGGAATTTATAGTCTCTGCCGGTGTCAATCATTGGATGCACCTGGGGCAGGGCTATAAATAGATGCGTCACCAGCGCGTCGTCAGGTATTTTGTCTGAAGAGCAGTCCCGGGGCATCCCAGTGCAGCAATGAAGCGCAGCATCTCGTTCCGCTTTTTTCAGAGAACAAGGGTTACATTTATACGTTCCCTTTACAAAAAGCTTCACTTATGATGCTGTGCTGAGAAAAGCGCTTTGGGAACGAGAATACCCATTCCACCAGACCCCCTACGGTTGTGCGGTGTGCTCACAAGAGCGTGAAAGGTCTCAGACATGAGCTTGAGATGTCGACTCAAGGACATAAGAGCCCGGAGTGGCAGGAACATCCAAATTATAAAGCTGATGAATGTGTGTGGAGAGGACCATCACAAACATGCTGCAGAGGGAGACCTCTAGCCAAAGGCAAGCCCTCTGGTAGAGTGAGCCCTGATGCCTACTGGCGAAGCTTGACCATGCGCCTCGTAGGCTATTGCAATAGCGTCCCTCACCCAATGTGACATAATCTGCTTGGTGGCGGCCGCCCCCATGTTGCGGCCACAATGGCAAGCAAATAGTTGCCCTGACTTATGCCACTGGCTAGTGCAGTAGACATAAGTTTAAAGGGCACAGACTGGACAAAGTCTGTGAAGTCTTTCCTGAAGGCTTCAAGAGTGACCGGGTGTAAGGTCGAGAAAGGCACTGTAACAAGGGACTGGACTGGACAGGGGAAGAAGGACACGATGACAGGCTGGAGAACTCAAAGGTAAGGTTTCTTTAATTTTTCAAAGGTAACGGGGGAACACAAATTGAACACAAATGATCTTTTTAAAGGGGTGGTAATGTCTTTTAAATGAGGCTGCCAACGCTGGACTGGCATTTTCTGTCGACTGGCGGTGTTGTGGCTCTTATATGCCGCTCTCCCCGTGCTCACTGAAATTAGAGAGAGGTGTTAGACATATTTTAGCTCAGGTGCAAGCGCCCTTACCGCTCCCCCTCTCCGGACGGGCGCTTGACCACGCCCCCGCTGCCACATACCCCCACCGCCCGACTCAGGCCGGAGCGTCATCCGGCCTGCCTACCACTCCCCCCCCATTTCTGGAAAGGAAGTCGGCGACAGCCATCTGCACCCCCGGTCTGTGGACCACCTCGAACTTAAAAGGCTGGAGAGCCAGATACCAACGGGTGATCCGGGTGTTAGTATCCTTCATGCGGTGGAGCCACTGCAGTGGGGCATGATCCGAGCAGAGGGTGAAGGCCCGCCCCAGCAGGTAGTAGCGGAGTGTGAGGACCGCCCACTTGATAGCTAGACACTCCTTCTCCACGGTGCTATACTTCGTTTCCCTCAAGGAGAGCTTCCTACTGATGTATAGCACCGGGCGCTCCTCCCGGTACCTAATAATTAGGTACGAACCTTCTGTAGTAGCCAGCCAGCCCCAGGAACTGCCTCACCCCCTTTTTGGTCTTGGGCCTAGGGCAAGTCGCAATCGCCGCGGTTTTATCAATTTGGGGACGCACCTGGCCATGGCCCAAGCGGAACCCCAGATACCGCACCTCCACACGCCCAATCGCGCACTTCTTAGGGTTTGCAGTGAGCCCCGCCCGCCGCAGCGACTTCAGGATCGCCCTCAGATGTTGTATATGCCGCTGCCAGTCATTACTATAAATAATAATATCGTCTATGTAGGCAGCGGCATAAGCAGAGTGCGGCCGGAGGACACGGTCCATTAAACGCTGGAACGTGGCTGGGGCTCCGAACAAACCGAACGGAAGTGTCACGAATTGGTGTAATCCAAACGGCGTGGTGAAGGCTGTTTTTTCTCGGGAGATTGGTGTCAAGGGGATCTGTCAATAACCCTTTGTTAAATCCAATGTCGAATAAAAGCGAGCAGTACCTAACCGATCGAGCAGTTCATCAACGCGGGGCATTGGGTACGCGTCAAATTTAGACACCGTGTTGACTTTTCTATAATCCACACAGAACCGCACCGACCCGTCACTCTTGGGAACAAGAACGACCGGGCTGGACCAGTCGCTGTGGGATTCTTCTATTACCCCCATATCAAGCATGGCATCCAATTCGTCCCGGACAATTTTCTTTCTATGCTCGGGGAGGCGATAAGGGCGGCAACGAACGACCGCCCCCGGCTCGGTCTCGATATGGTGCTGGATGAGGTTCGTGCGACCCGGCAGGGGAGAAAACACGTCCGCAAACTCCTTCTGCAACCTGGCAACCTCTGCTCGTTGGCACGGGGAGAGGTGGTCTCCACAAATGACCGGGGCATTGAGATCTGGGTTTGGATTTACCTCCGGTCCGAGCTCCGCCCTCTCCGGGACCACCGTAGCCAACGATACAGGGACCGCCTCCCTCCACAATTTAAGGAGGTTGAGGTGGTAGATTTGACGCGCATTCCCTCTGTCGGTTCGCTTAACTTCATAATCGAGATCCCCCACTCGTCGTGTGACCTCAAAGGGCCCTTGCCACTTGGCGAGTAATTTGGAGCTCAATGTGGGAAGCAATACAAGAACTTCTCCCGGTGCAAATTCCCTCAGCCGCATTCCCCTGTCGTACAGCCGGCATTGACGTTCTTGGGCCCGGAGCAAATTCTCCTGTGTTAGTTTTCCCAAAGTGTGGAGCTTTGCTCTGAGGTCAAGAACGTATTGAATTTCATTTTTGCTATTTGTAGGTCCTCCTCCCAGCCTTCTCGTAAAACATCTAAGATGCTGCGCGGGCATCGCCCGTACAACAGCTCAAATGGAGAGAAGCCGGTTGAGGCTTGCGGGACCTCTCGCACTGCAAACAACAGGGGATCGATCCATCTGTCCCAGTTTTTAGCATCCTCGTGCACGAACTTACGAATCATGTTTTTGAGGGTTTTGTTAAAACGTTCCACTAGGCCATCTGTCTGCGGATGATACACGCTAGTGCGAATCGATTTAATGCCCAATAGATCGTAAAGTTCGCGAAGTGTGCGTGACATAAACGTTGTGCCTTGATCGGTGAGGATTTCTTTTGGAATCCCCACCCGGGAGATTATTTTGAAGAGCGCCCCAGCAACACTACGTGCTGAAATGTTGCTTAGAGGCACTGCTTCCGGATATCGCGTTGCGTAATCCACTAGGACTAACACAAAGCGATGTCCCCGTGCTGTCCGCTCTAATGGCCCGACGAGATCCATTCCAATTCTCTCGAAGGGGACCTCGATCAACGGAAGAGGGTGCAATGGCGCTTTTGGGGTGGCCGGTGGGTTTACCAACTGGCATTCGCGGCACGCCGCACACCACCTGCGGACGTCACCGCTAATGCCCGGCCAATAAAAACGGGCTATTAGTCGGAGAAGTGTTTTTCTTTCCCCTAGATGACCTGCCATGGGATTATAATGAGCCGCTTGGAATAACATTTCCCGGTGGCTCCGTGGAATCAACAGCTGTGTCCTATTTTCTTTAGTTTGAGTGTCCTGCGTCACTCTATATAGTCGGTCATTTATAATTGAAAAATAGGGGTATGCGAGTGCGATGTCTGGCTGAAGACGCTGACCATCGATCATTTTTACCTGACCAAAGGCATGTTTGAGGGTTTCGTCCCGCGACTGCTCCAAAGGGAAATCCTCGTCAGGGAATTCCCTGCGAAGAGGAGGGGCGGAAGCCTCGCCCCTCTCCTCGTCATCCCGATTTGGAGCAGCCGAGGACGGCCCCGGCTCCGCCTCCCCTGTCAAAGCATCGCACATCGCACATCTCCCCACTTTAGTGCAGGACCCATCCGTACAAACTCCCCCTAACACATCTTTAAACGCTGGCCAATCGGTTCCCAAAATCAGAGGATGGGTGAGGCGGGGACTAACCGCTGCCTCTACTCTATGCTTTTTTCCCCGGAATTTCACTAACAAGGTCATCATCGGGTACTTGTGAATATCCCCATGCACACACCTCACCCTCACCCGTCTAGCTGTGCCCAAAGCCCCGGGTTGAACCAAGCGGTGGTGGTCTGATTGCAACCGGTATCCAGCAATGCTTGGTGTGTACCCCCCTGGATTCTTACCGGAATCCGGTACGCTCCAGCCCGATCGGGGGCAGCATGTGGTGGATCGGAGACCCGAACCACCGTCCCCACTTCCATCATCGGACACTGATCGCGGAAGTGGCCCGGGTCCCCGCACCTCCAACAGGCTGGCCCAGGCGCAACACCCGTACCTGCGTCAGTGGACGCCCCCACCTGAGGGGGAGAGCGGCTGAATGTGGCGGGGGGGGGTGTGCGATGCCACCGTGGGTCTCTGCCAGGCTCCTCGCCTGCGGGGGGCAGGAACGGACCCTGGAAAGAAGACAGAGCGAGAGGGGGGAGGGGGATGGGGAAGAGCGGAAAAAAACACAGGGGGAGGGGAGGGGGAGAGAGAGAGGGCTCGTCCGCCCTCGGGACCGCCGCCATGTGGTCCTCCGCAAGCTGCATGGCTGCCTCCAGCGACGTCGGGCGGTGGCACTGGACCCACCTCTCCGTCCGATACCGGACGCCGCGGTCCCCCACTAGCAGCCACTTCCGGCAGGCATCACGGAGCCGCTGAGCAAACGCGAACGGGCGGTCGGCTTTGTCCAGCTTCATGGCCCGGAAGAGCTGACGATTCTCCTCGGGGCTCTGACCAACCCGTTGCATAATGGGTCTCCTCAGATCGGGGTAGGCCAGGAGGTTCGCTGCCGGCAGTTGTTGAGCCGTGAGTTGGGCTTCCCCGGACAATAGAGGTATGAGGCGGGCTGCCCATTGATCGCGCGGCCAGGCCCAGATCTCCGCGGTGCGCTCGAACAAATCCAGAAAGGCCTCTGGGTCGTCCGTCGCCCCCATCTTCTGTAACATGGGAGGGGGCAACGGAGAATGATTGTCCGGGGTCGCGGCTGTGGCGGGAGCGACCTCCCGGCTGAGGAGGCTCCGGATGGCAAGTCGGTCCTCTGCTTGAGCCCGCATGATCTCAAAGAACCGTCAATCCTGGTCCTCTCGGAGCTCAAGCAGGGAGTGCTTATGTGGCAGATTCACTTAGAATGAACTGAGGATGCTAAAAGCTTGTTTTTTTTTTTGCACACGCTAACTGCACTTGTTTAGAGGGCGATTCACTAAAGGAATTATGCAGATCAAGCAATGGCGCAAAATCACTGCTGAACGCGAATTGCAATTCTGATCTTGCAGTCGAATTCTGAGTGCAATATTGTCATGGATGCTACAGACCTCCGTATTTGACCCACCCTGCTGGGAATGAACAGCATCATTTTGATCCAGACACCTGGATCATCTCTAAACCTGCAGAATATGCGCTTAACGACATCGCACATCTGGCTATATGCCAGGATATAAAGCTTTTCAACATCATTTGATGAGTATTTGATTAATTACTGCTGATATGATCGGTTGAGAATATTAATTAACATCTCTTTTAAATAAAATTCAATTTATCATCTACTTTCATTTGGCAGTAGGGCAAATTTCACTTCGTTTTCTGAATGAAGCGCAATCTTTATTGAGCCTAATTTACATAGAAATGAGGCGTGTTTGTGCAGAAAGACACTGACTTCATTTAGATATTGAAGATGCAGCCCAATTTCAGCGTTGAGTGCGCCCACTAAACATGATTGAGGATTGTAAATGAATAAAACGCAGGTATTTTGAGCGGCCCATCTAGCCCAACACAGCAACATTGCCCAACCAATGTATAACCAATGAAATATGAAGTGAGTTTTCTTAAATCAATTGTTATTAATATTGAAAACAAAGATTATTTTTGCAATTCCATTTAGTTACGCTAGTGGTGCAGGATTTACACACATCACCTTTAAATTTAAAATACCTAATGCCCATTTTGTTTGTTTGTTCCCAACAAGGATAGTCAAAGTCATCATATAGAGTCGGAGACCATGTGAAGTTCAAAATAATACTCTCATTGATGTTTAAACGAGCATGTAATTAAAGTAGTTATAAATTGTCCATATTTCAAATGTGGAGGAGGGAGCTGTGTTGGGGAAGACTTGCTTGCTGGAGCTGAACGCACGCTTGTGAAATCCATTGTGTTGTATAAATTAAATAAAAAATACACTATAGAACCCTGCATAACAGCAACTCATTTAAACTACAAAGGAACTTACTGGTAATGAAGATGTCCCTGCACTTTTAAATATAATTGTCCCTCGAGTTGGCCATTTGTGTGTTTTTATTTTTTTGCCTCAGCAAATGTGCTTCAATCAGACACAGTTAATATAGCCAATTAACAGAGTGATGTGAATTCTAACCAGAAGGGAACAAAAAGGTTTGGTTCTGAATCTGTAAACATGAGCTGAATACTACAAGAAACGGCTGGGGAGACGACTGACAAATTAAAGGTGGAGGAGAGAGAGAGAGAGAGAGAGAGAGAGAGAGAGAGAGAGAGAGAGAGAGAGAGAGAGAGATGACAAAGAAGGACAAACAATTTTGCTAACAGGCAGAGTTGTTTAGATTCTGAGCCCATTTGAGAAGAGCAGAGCCGAGTCCAGGGCCAGGGGCCAGAGAAAATGACCTCATGCTGTATTGGATGAGATGCACAGTGGGAGTCTCTCTCCAGCCACAGGCAACATTCCTAAGCAAGGCAACGAAAAAATCATGCCTCATCCAGACAGGACAATATGCCCTGCACATCAGCACACTTCAAAGTGTCAACTCAAATATGACCCAAACACTGCTGCTTCGTCTCATTGCCTAAGAATAGCCTAAACATCTCCTGTCCTTGTTGCCTGGTTTTGGGTTCAATATCATCAGCACTTTTTAGTTTGTGCCCAGCCAGAATAAAACCATGTGAAAAGAAAAACAGTATATATATATATATATATATATATATATATATATATATATATATATATATATAGATATAGATATAGATATATAGATATAGATATATAGATATATAGATATATAAGTAGTGTAGCAGTATGTATACTGTAAGCCCGTTTATCGGTCCAATGGCGGTCTCCAATAATACGGGTGAAGGTCTCTGCGCGTTACTGTCTTTCTTTTACGCAACACAACCAGATTAAATGAAATACATTTTCTCTTATGTATTACCTCGTTATTTCATCTGACTCCATAAATGAAAAAGGTTTTAATGATATCCGAGTATCATTAAAAGTGAGCGAATGTTTGATTATTCTTTTAACTCCATTAATTATATTTTACCCGTTCAGATTAGGAAACTATGTCGCTTTGAGGTCCTCGCGTGTTTTCTCTACACCGCGGGTCTCACGATCACAAGCGGCCAGTATTGGATCATCAAACAGAGGTAAATTGCTATATACCTGAGATCGGTCACGTTCACGTATACACAATCAAAGATACGTCAGTATAGCCCCCATGGAATTGCATACACTTGAATTTAACTTAACGTTTTCTTCAGTAGAGGTCACGGCCACTATTACAGATGTAAGTTGACCAACATAACTTCTCTTATAATAGCTTTGGATTGGCCATGCGTGGTTTCCCACGTACACTTATCTGAAGAAACCTCAAGTCAAAACAGAGGTAAGACACACCCGAATTTAGATTGGTCAAGCAGCATTTAGCTGTTCTAAACGGAAACACACTTTCTGTCTTTGCAAACCAAGTACACTTGAACTGATGCCAAATATTAGTCGTCACTAATCTGACGCAGACTTGCGGTAACATACGAATCAAATGTTTACAATTTATTGACCAGGTAATAGAACAATAATTCAAAATCCAATTCATAAGGCAAACTCATCAAACAATCAATATAATCACAACAATACGGAAATTGAGGAATTTGTAGAAATATTACCTGGCAACGAAAAACTACACACAGCGATCATGAGGGAAGTCTACCTACAGACTCCCAGAACCTTTTGCCCCTTCTCCTTATAAACCCAGATAATTTAATAAGCTAACCAAATGGTGTGTCTGTCATTATAATTCGATTTGGGTGCCCTATTGAGTAGGTTCCTGTACATTTACATATAGAGGATCTGGGGGAGGGCAAACCTTTAAGATGCACACTACATCTCTCATATTCTATAACTTCTTTTAGCTTTTCATTGTGGCTGGGAGGATGAGACCAGTTTACCAGGCGCACTGAGACACTTTAAATGATACCAAACATGTTATAGTTACTTTTTTGTACACACTTGACATTGTATAGGTTTTTAGTGAGTTCTAAGTGAGGAGGAGAGGGGGGGAGTAGGGGAAGATAATCAGACGGTAGAAGTGAGGTGCGAGCCCCTGCTGGCTGTGTCTCGGATGTTGCTGTTACATATGCAAGAGACAGTTCAAATGTTGATTCTCATGAGAGCCTTTTGTTCTCCCGAGGGGTAGCCCAGACTCGCTGTCACCTTACAATACAAATATTGAAAGATTTACAGAAGTTGTTTATGAATGTCCAAAGGCAAACCGAATGATGCAGTTTTTTTGTTGTTGTTGTTGTTGTTGTTTCAACAGTTGTTAAACATGTCAGTAACCACAAAAGTTAGATTACAAGTTAGTCAGGGAACATATTTTCACTTGCCAGTATAAATGCAAAGAAATCAGATGAACAAAAATCACATTCAACTGAGGAGGTAACCATAGCAACAGTAGGCTGCTCAATAGGGGTGTGCAGCAAAGCCATTATCTGTATCTGCATCTGTTACTATGACAAAATTATCTATAACTGTTTTTGTATTCGGATAGAACCGGATGTGGGCTTGCAACAGGAAGTGCATCAAAACTAATTTTAAAATGTAACTCTCTTACATTTAAGCTATAGCTTCTGTATGAAAGTATGCCTCGGATAGGCCTATTAAATATTATTATTATTAATATTAATATAATTATAATAACATTTTTAATTTTTCTTATATTTATATTATTACTATTATTATTTAATTACATTATTGATATATTTTTTTATTTTTTTATCACCCTGATGAAGCTGAACATGTAGGCTACATAAAATGTGGAAAACTGTGGTTAATCCTGGTATTTCTGACATTTATATCTGCTGAAACAGCATTTTCGTCTATGTCCGTGCATTGTCCAAGTATAACAATGTTATTCTAGAGGCACGAGATATCAAGAAATTGTAAAATGTCAAGCACACATTTTGCAGCAAATATTAAATACAAACACGAATAATGAAATGCAGTGGAATAAATTGCAAAATCGAGCCACTATATACAGTATTTCTAGAAATGAAAAGCGAAAATAAAATGTGCAGGAAAATTCTGAATAGACTTACATTCAATTAAGTTTTTAAACCTCTATGGAGCATTTAAACATTTTTGGAATAAAGGATTAACTAGATAATTACCTTAAGGTGGATATAAAAACATTCGAGCTCCACTATAAAATCACCAATTCTTTGAAATAAACATCATGCTCAAGTTGGTTTATAAATCATTACGTGTGAATTGTGTGAAATATTTGTTGTTAATGTGATCAGACATTTCAAGGAGTGGAAAATATGTATGATATTAATACTCTTTACAACCTTAGATTTCTAAGATGCGCACAATTAACAGAGACTGCAAACTGGCCTGAGCTCGTTGGATGATCAGTCTTCCGAATATTTTTCTATTATTCGGATTAATTCGTTATTCGTTTTTGTGCCTTTCCGAATAAGGTATTCAGTTTCGGGCACATCCGTACTGCTCAAGCTTCTTGCATTATTGGATGAAACATGAACAGAAAATTAGCACAGTCATTATTTTTCACTTCATTCTAGATTTACATATCACAAATCTACACTCACTGAGAACTTTTTAGAAATTCTATGGTCCTAATAAAGTGCCCGACGAGGTCTTCTGCTGTTGCAGTCCATCCACCTCAAGATTTGACGTGTTGTGCATTCTGAGATGTTATTCTGCTCACTACAATTGTAAAGTGTGGTTATCTGAGTTACTGTAGCCTTTCTGTCAGCTTGAACCAGTCTGGCCATTCTCCATTGACCTCTCTCATCAACGAGGCGTTTCCATCCATAGAACAGCCACTCATTGGATGTTCTTTTGTTTTTGGCACCATTCTGAGTACACTCTAGAGATCAGCAGTTACAGAAATACTCAAACTAGCCTATCTGACATCAACAATCATGCCATGGTCGAAATCACTAAGATCACATTCTTTCCCCATTCTGATGGTTGATGTCTAACCTGTTTCTGCATGATTTTATACATTACACTGCTGCCACGTGATTGGCTGATTAGATAATTGCATGAATAAGTAGGTGTACAGGTGTTCCTAATAAAATGATAATTCAATAAATAACAGTTTCAGTATTTTTTTTTAAAAGTTGTAAAAATAGTGAATGGTTGGACAAATTTACTAGGGGGATGCTGAATGACAACTGTTTTTTTTCCGAATGACAATTTGGATAATGAACCTTAAAGGCGCTGTAAGCCATTCTGGAACTTCCACAAGACTGAGCCATTGAATTAAATACTCCCCCTCTTTCCAAAACTCTGCCCTCAAAACATAGCATTGAGACTGTCACTGAACAGTAGAGTAGCAGTGTGTCTTCTCATGGCTGTCAAACACAACAGTAGCAAAATAGCGCCCTTTAACAGACTGTGACCGAAATGTAAATTTCTTTAAAAAGTTGACCCAATATACAATTCATACAGTGGATAAAATTTGTACCTAAAGCTGAAAATGATGTAAGCATTTAGTCATCTTCATGTTGTCCCAAACATGTGCAAATGTATACAATTTCTGTGTACAAAGGGCAATGTTAGGCAGAGGGAAAGTCTCAATCACCATTTTCTTCCAATGCATATTTTTTCTATACAATGAAAGTGAATGGCAATTGAGGCTGTAGTTCTCCCTAGCATCTTTTTTTTTTTTTGTCCACAAAAGAAAGTCATATGGGTTTGGAATAACATGAGGGTGAATAAATAATTAAATATATATATATATATATATATATATATATATATAATTTTATTTTTATTTTATAAACAGATTTCATTAAATCACTGGCAATCTTAATCATAACACATATTAGAGTCAGTGAGTTGAGACGGGCCCACCCTACTGAAGGACTGGCTTGTGCTTTTTGTGAGGTGAGCGTTGCAGTTTTAACCTCTGGGGACCGTGTTCCATAGAGCTTGTCTAATTCCACAGCGTTAATTACAGAACCTCATCAATTGTGACACAATGGCAAGCCTGCCGATGAAGAGTCGTGCTGTTTCCAATCATTAAACCAACATGAACAACAATGTCAGACAAATAAGAGGATAATGGGCCTGCTGCTCTTTAACAGAAGTAGTGAGGGAGAAAGCACAGCACCAGATGGAGCATAATGCTCGCATAACACACTTTCTCACATTGAAAGGTGGCAAAATGTGTCAGACGTCAGTAAAAAGTGTTTATGTCTTTTGAGTGTGAAGTGCCAAATATTTTATCTTTAGAGAGCTTCATATCTTACAATGTCATACAACAATGCAAAGCAATTATATTTAAATATGTCAATATATTATGAAGACTGTTACATTTTATATACTGTGTTGGGGAAGTTACATTAATGAAGCAGTCTACTAATAATATTTCTAAATTGTAATGGGGGATTACTTTACCAGTTATTCTCTCAATCATCAAGCAAGACACTACACCAGCAACATCCCTTAATATTGTTCTTTTTATCCTCGTAATAAACTGCTCTAATGTTATCAGGTAACCAAACCAAGAAATAAGATATACTATTTCTATAAGGTGTAGTAACAACATTAAAATAAGCATAAGTGAAACACTCAATTAATAATGATAAAACTGCATGTTTGTTTAAAGTCATAGAAGATTAACACTCTGTCTCGTTTCTCTGAAACACTTCAGTTGCCTAGCACTTCATATTTATTCACAGAAGTGAAAGAGCCAGAAATATCCAGTCAGGGCATACACAAAGATTATTAAGCAACATAACCTGTACAAGTCTTCTAATGTAATGCCATCTGCATATTTGTCTTCAGTCATCCAGTGTGGTGTGTCCTATTATAAAGCACAAACATTTTTTTTTTTTTTTTTTTTTTTTACAAATTAAGTCCAAATATTATGCAACCATGACTTGTGTGAGAGTCCAGAATGTGTTTTGTGCTAAAATGCAAATAACCAAAACTTTGGTATGCATCCAATAACATTCAAAAAGCTTATATGTATCCTCCAATTCAAGTACAGTGGGGTCCAAAAGTCATAAAAAAGAAAAAAAAAGCTTTGTTTGCCTTTATTTATCTGCAATTACTGACCAAATAAAAATCATCTGCATTTCAGTAAGCATGAAAACACTGATATAAAAACCAGATGGTTTATTTCTAATTAATTAGTAACATACTTTTTTAAAACTGTGATATCAAAACACAATCCAGAAATAATAATAGCCACAATACGTAGAAAGGTTGACACTCCTAAGAACATGAAATTTGACATTGTTGTTCTTTCTCATTCTCAAGTTAATGTGGAAAAATGAAAGCGGCACTTACCTATAAGCTACAAGATGAGGAAAACAATCCAAAATGGTTTGAAACCAGCAGCCTTTGACCGCTGGAAATTATAAATATTGGAAATTATTTATTGTTAGAACAGTAAAAAATCTTTTGTACCTCATTTTTAAGCATTCCTAAGTAAAACAATGATCTAATGACAAATAAGGTAAGTGGCAAAATATGTTTCGGCCTATAGTTTTTTGTTCAAATTGGTATAGATTTAGACCAAAAACATTCATATCATTGCATCCCTAAATGTAATGAGTGAAATGTTGATAAATTGGTAATGCTTTACAATAAGGTTCTAATCATTAACATAAGTTCATGAATTAGCTATCATAAACTAACACGGAACAATGACTTTTCACAGCATTTGTTAATCTTGGTTCATTTTAATTGATTCATTCCATTCCATTGTTTGTTCATGTTAGTAATTATTGTATTAAATAATGTTAACATATACAACTTTTAATGTAAAAATGTATTAGTATTTGTAGAAATGAACATTAACCAAGATTAATAAATGCTGTGAAAGTATTATTCATTGTTAGATCATGTTAATTAATGCAACCTTACTGTAAAATGAAAAACAAAAATGACATGAATTTGAGAATTAGTGTCCTATTTGTATTAGGTATGTCCCTTTTGCTTCAATAACAACATGCACTCGAGCAACCTGTGGCATTTTAATTGCCATGCTGTGATGAAGGTCTTTTAAAACAGGCACCCTCTAAGCACATGAAACATTAAGAAACAAATTACTCTTGGGTGGCTCCCTTTATCTGGACCTGTTTAACTGCAGGGAGGGTTTTATGTGGACAGGAAATAGTGCAATCCAAGTCAATAGTGAGCTAATTTATTCCACAGTGCTTGCTGAAAAAAACGGTCATCAAATCCTCCAACTTCTATTCTCCCTGTCTGTGATAATGTGACGTGGTCATTAATTGTTCAGAGGAGACAGAGGAATAGAATGAGTCTTAAGTCAAGCAGGTTTGCTCTGTACCTGAGCTACAAAAGGGGAAAAACAAGAGGCGAGGTGGAGATTTAATAATAGTCTCTGGACTGATGAGCAGGACATGGGCTACAGTAATTGCTCTGAAATAAAATAAGAGAATAAATGAATGATGAGAAGAAAAGGAAGGAAGTAAAATGAATTATTCAAGCAAACACTTTTCATTGCCAGGTGGCAACATTAATCTTGACTGCAATGGGAGCATTCCACTCTATTTAAAACATTGAGCTTTCAATCTCTGTCACAATATGTGCAGTAATGTTCTTAAAATGTATCCATGATTAAAATCAAGGGAGGGGCGAAATTAAAAGGTCCACACTCAACAGTAATTAAATGTAGGGAAATTGCACAGTCCCTAAAGAGATTTAGCATGTATCTGTGAGAGCATGACACAGCGGTGTAATGCTTTAGTCTGCATATCTCTACAAACTACAAAGGAATTTGTATGACAAGGAGGCATTTGGCAGATGGCAACCAAAATAAACATTCTCACAATTTTTGGTTCAAAGAGCTGCTACTTTCAAAACACCACAGTTCACTGAGTACCTGTAGTTCACTACTCAACTAATGATTTACTGATTTTACAGGTAAGTACAAATGAGACTTGGTTTTCTAGGCAAATACCCAAACTTCAGACCGCATGCTCAATTAAAAAGAAATACTTTATTTATGATTCCATAACTAAAACATTAATATTCCCTCAAAACTATGAAGCTGCTTTGATTGACAGAGAGGACCACACTGCAGTTTCAGACGCACTGCCTAGATTAGACTATGGTTTGACAATGAGCTAATGAAAACTCCTCTGCAGACTGCCAGACGGTGGAAGACCGCAAGGCCAGGTGAGCAGTGTGTGTGTGGGAGGTGGAGGGGTCCAGAGGGTAGTATTAACTACTGATGAAACTGATTAATGGCTGACACTTTCTCAGTACTGAGACACTGCAGATAAGATGTGGGCAGAAGATAAATGTGCAATGGCAGCCTGGCACATCAGGCCGTATTGAACAGCTGTCAGATAGCCCTGAAAGGATGTCCTGCTATGTCACGTGAACAGATGTGAGCACAGTTCCCTGCTCACTGTGAATACACACATATTTAAATACATGCATACAGTATGAACAGTAACAGGAGTAAGAATATGCAAAGAAACATGGAAACATACACCCACACATGCATAAAACACCAAATCCAAAAACATTTGCTTGTACGCGCACATAAGACACTGCATTAGGACTATAATGCTGTTGGCTAAATAGATGCACACACTCTGAAACTAAAGTATATCATGATGGAGATATTCAATTGAATATATTATTATTAGACCTTACATTATAGTTTAAAGGGGATGCTTGCCAATGCTGAGCGTTTTAGACAGAATGCCAGAGACAGGGTGAAAAAAATTATCATATATTACTAAATTATGTCTGTTTTGGCTTTTTTACATTATCAGGGTACCTCAGCGAAGATTAGCCCTTTAAGGACCCCTAATGTCCCCAAAGGAAAGTTTGGTTTAGTTTAGCTCAGTTTTGAGAGCAAATTTATTCCCAAACTATTGCTACAGTAAGTACGTACACACACACACACACACACACACAAGGGAATAAAGTTTCTGTTCAACTAAAAAAAGGTCATATTATTCCAGCAGTTTCAAATAACTATTAATAGTGAAAAATTCAGTTTGTGTTTCTTGCAATTTGACTGCATGTATTTATATAAACTCAAATGGATGATGTTGACATTCCCATTATCTAAAAGGAAAACCTTCCATTACCCCACTGATGTGGATAAATCAGCTGCCATTACACTCATTGAAGCAAGCGTTCCACACAAATGGGAAATGGAAATAGATCAAGCATGTGAGTATTGACAAATTCCCCATTTTTTCTGCTCATAATAACTGAGTTCAGTGTTGTGTGCTGCAGGGGATCAGGTACGCTTAATTTGATGCATGTACAATGTGCCGTGTTGTGAAGCACTGAACAAACTCCTACACTGCTATTCACGTAATGGTGAACAATGAGCACTGCGCTCACATTAGTTGCTGCTAGCATGAAGTTTATCATCCATTATAGTCTGCATGTTCACTCGCAAATACAAAAGCACAGCAGGAACTTTAGCTTCAGAACAGAAGTTGTTTCCTGTAAGAGGAAAGAAATAAGATATCAAACGTTCCCGCAGGAAACTAAAATGCATGATTACAGAGGAAATTTAAAGATAAGCACAAAGGTCATGTCAATGTGAGCTTCCATTGGTTATTGTTACATCTTATCTGATTGTCTGAGAGCAACACAGACTGTGCAATCTGCTCGTAAGAGGACATGCAATAAAAACAGCAATATGCAGAACATTAAGATACCTAAACCAATGTCGCCTGCACATAGGAGCATGTTTAAAGTTGGAAGGTCATCCATCCATCCATCCATCTGCTTGTCTATGTAACAGGTGTTAGTGAAAAGTCTATTTCCATGACATGGTTCTGTACAAATTTCTTAAATAAATAATTGACTGACACCTCTAACAGACCTCTCTAGACATCCATGTAAATAAAAGCTGCCAGCCTTTTAAAAACCAGGAGCCCCTGCCCTGCTAACATCAACCGTAACACCCTATAATCTGTCAAGGGGCCTGATGTCAGTTGCAAAAAAAAAGGAAGAGGACCTTTAAATATTACAGCTGAAATAAATCAGCAAGGTTTGTTCAGGTGCCACAAGATATTACAAAGATTAAATCAGATATGCATTTCTCTATAATTAGCTGAATGAATAATTCATGGAGTCAGCCAATATCGCATACACAGCTGACCAGAAGCTAGAATGCTTAAGAAAAGCGGTGCAAGTCTGTGTGCGTCAAGAGAGTGACTTCTGCTTTATTTAATCTTCAAATTTTGCAAATGATGTGCAAATTTGATTCAGCCGTGTGCCAAGAAGGTTATCGTTAATAGGGATCTGGATTGGAAAAGAAATTAGATTAATGACCTGGAAGAATCAGAATAACCCCAAACAAATAGCATGCATTTTCACAAGCAATACTCAGAGGTGCCTTTATTGTATGAGCAGGGCAAAAGAGGCAGCCAAGTTTAAGCCTCAATTAAGTGAAATGTCTCTGGCTCCTCTTCACCCCCTCTCAGGAGAAGCCCTTTCTGCCACCCTGCAGCCGAGGAGATCAATTATGCCAGCTAAATGAGCATGCAATCGCATGGAACATCTACACCACCTCTATTTGTTACACAGAAGAATATAAATACGAATGAGAACAAAATTCCCAATGCAGTTAAGGCAACACCATTGCGAGGTACCATCTGTATGGTATAAATTAGCTGGATTCAATTAAGGCATATTTTGCCCATTAGAATGTGCTGAAGTCATTACAAAAACAAGACTTTATGGCCTTGGACCACATAAATTCCTTTCACTGACTTGCACACACAACTTGAACTCAATTTCTCTGTCAGGCAAGCTCCAATCTGATTGGCTGCCTGGGGCACACTGGATTTTGGGTACCAGGGTTGGGTACAATGAATGCTTTTAAAAAACGAATCAGGTTTGTGGTTTTGTTTAAGTCACTTAGTTGTAACTTAACTAGATATTCTCTAGCAGAATCATATTTTCCAATTTTGTTTTTTGAGTGGTTATGTCTGTAATATAATCAGTACATATTACTTTTAGACTAAAAAAATCAAAAAATATGTGTTTTTTGTGTTATTTTCTGTACAACTGTTTGCAGAGATTGCTGTGCTATTATTTTTACATGTTTTTTCCACACTTATATATTTCAGATAAACCCACCCTTAAAGGCATAGTTCGCCCAGAATTTAAATTCTCTCATCATTTACTCACCCTCATGCCATCCCAGATATGTTTGACTTTTTTCTTCTGCAGAACATAAATTAAGATTTTTAAAGAATATCTCAGCTCTGTAGGTCCATATAATGCAAGTAAATGATAACTAGGCCTTTAAAGTAGGCATAAAATTAATCCACATAACTCCAGTGGTCAAAACAATGTCTTCTAAAGTGATCCAGTTGGTTTTGGATGAGAAATGTAACTCCTTTACACTTTACATAGTCATTGCAGTCTCTAGGCACAATCCCAATTTCAAGCTCGATTACACTACCTAGTGCTTGACGCATGCGCAGAGCTTTAGATGGCACTATAGGAAGTGTAAACATGAAATCATGATCATACCTAGAGACTGATTGTATGGACCTACAGAGTTGAGATATTCTTCTAAAAATCTTTGTTTATGTTTAGAAGATGAAAGAAAGTCATACACATCTAGGATGGCAAGAGGGTGAGTAAAAGATGAGAGAATTTAAATTTTTTAATGATCTATCCCTTTAAACAGCATGTAAAAACAATATTAAATGTGGTTGATTGCTTTACATGTCAGTCAGGCATACTCAGTAGGTGGTTCTTGGTCAGAATTTATCTGCATTGTGGACTAGACCTTGTCGTTAACTTAAACATCTGGCAACATGAGACTAGAAAAGATCTGTCACAGTCTCAAAATAATCTCGGTGTCACCAGCCACTTATATTCCCATCCACAATAGTTTATTACTTTAACTGCCAAACTGTGCCTAGCAGGGACTACAAATAAATGTATGTTTAACAATAATAACATTTCGTTCTGGTTCAGAAGTTCTGCAGCCTCCTTACCAAATAGTAACCGGTTATAAAAAAGACTGGTCTATGATGTTTTTGTTTTTTAATGACAGGAATCTATGCTAAGGGCTGAATGAAATGCCAATCTGCTTCTCAGTCAAAACCCATCAGCATCAAATCTTTATTACTGCATCATATCTAACAAAAATTCAGTGAATGTGAATGCAACATCCACATCGGGCAATAAGGCAAAAAAATGTGTGATGCAGCAGTTTCCTTTACATACGTTAAATTTTTTTGGGCATCATGAAATGGTGTGGTTCCAATTTTTTACAGTGATAAACCCTTAGGTCTTTGGTTTCATTATCGGAATGAAATGTACCGGTTCTAACCAGTTACCAGCATTTAAAAATTACTTTTTCACTCTGAAACAATTGAAAATCACTTTGTTCCCATTTTTGGTAACATAATGATGGCATAATGGTTGTAAATGAATTAACTTGCATATTCATAATGCTGGTATTTGTGTTAGCAGAGTGGAAATGTTATTTGTCTTGTAAGACAAATGGGGCAGCCGGGACATCACCAGCATAAAACCCAGACCGACTTACCTGAGGGGACACTTTTCCAAAGGTGCTATGCTTCTAACTGATGAAAAAAAGATATGTCACAATATATGATAAAGTCGAAATATGTTTGGCCTGTGGATCTGTTTTATGTGTGGTCACGTGTGCATGGTTGGACAGATATTAAGCCACAATTGAACATTATTATTATTTATTTGATGAATGTTTGTTTTGAAACCCTGTAGAGTCAAGTAACACCTGGTCAGAATTAAATGAAGCATATCCAGGTTGAACTCTCCCCACATAATAATACAGAAAACGGTTTACCATCATTTACATTTTTGCAATTACTCACAATGTGCATGAAACATAATTGACCATTTGCTGTTTTAGTTATGAGGGATCCTAAATAAATATCCTGAATTTTAGTTTTCAGGAGGATTTCAGTAGTATTTCAGTCAGCAATCTGGGCAGAGATAGGTCTTAAGACCTTTCACAGACCAGAGAACGGTCTGTGACAGGCGGGCCTTAAAGAAAAATACTGTTCTTCCAGAGGCAGAAATATTATTATAACAACCCATTTTGCCACATTAGATGTTCAAAAGCATACGATTTGGCTGCCGTAAACTGTGCAGTTTGGTGCTTCATATTTTCAGCCATTAGTTCCTCTTTCAGAGGGGAAAAACCAGGCAAATATAAATGTGCAAAGATGAGACGGGGGAATTCAGGGTACACTGAACACTGATGCGTTTTAAATACTGAGGCACATTCCTTATACTATAACCTTATTCATTCACATCATTACGAGCTTTGATATTATTTTGGAGCTCATTCACGACTAACGCCCCATGGCAGTGATTAGCTGATGGTCTGTGGGAGGTTCATATCAGTAGAGCTTTATCGAGCAGAGGGCATCTTTCCTACGGCCCCTTGAATACGAACTTATTACTCATTTCCCAAACCCAAAGTGACAGATGCTCCAATGTTTCATTTATTATTGAAGGCACCCAATAAATATTTGCCTGACCTGACATAGTGAGTAATGACAGAGCAGCCGGCCTGACATTAGGCTGCCTGAGAATTCCAAATTATTCATTTTCTATGCTACTCACCAACATCATTTCTAGGGCAAGCATTGGGTGAGCGACTAAGTCCCCTCCCTCCCATGAACCATGTCATTAGCCAGCGAGACCACTTTGATTATGCAATGTTGAAGATCATAGGAGCAAGGGAGGTTCTGTTGACCTCAGGAACATCTGAGTTTCCTTCATACGCAGCAAACAAATTGCAGTCCCCTGTGCTGTGCTGTATCGCCTAAACCCACATCTTGCCTATGTAATGCTTAAGAGCTTTCCTGAAAAATGCATATTTATGGGGACAACACAGCTGGAAGGCTGTCTGGCATTCCTCGTGCCGAGGCGTGGACTTAAATGTTTTGCAATTAAGAACAAATGCAAAAATAATGCAAATTCATGACACCACAGATTTAAGAACCTCACCACATGTTCAGGCAGAGGGCTTATAAGTTGGAACACCAAGCACTAAATTTTAAATTCAGTTAGAGGAAGAAATTAATTATGTCACTGAAAACTTGTCAGCCCTGATAAATGTAAAATATTCATCCTGTAAAGGCTGAGACAGCAAAGTATTTTTTTCTTTAAAGCACAGGCGATGATTTGTGTAGGCAGAAGCTATGGTACATTCTGGCAGGCATGCTATCACCTCTCTCTTCATGATAATAGGCTGAAGGAAATCTCCTAAATCCAGAGTGAGACCACCACCGAACCCATGCTGCATTTTCCCCTCAACTTAGTTCTTAACTGATGCAGAATGAAGGCTGGTTTCTGGGTGTTTTTAAAAGATAGGTTCTGTGTTTTTCATCCCAATATCACCAGTCGCTCAGCATCTGACTGTCCTTTAAGAACCGTGATGGGCATAAAACTGTTATGGGGTCTGGAGGCTGGGTCAATGTTTCCAGACCTGGAAGTTAGAAAACAGATTACCATAGGTGACTTTGGCACTTTATCTATGCATAGTTTGTTTAAACACTCAAACACTCCACTGTGGCACTTCCAGGTTCTTTTCACACCCCGGAAAATTATTTTTAAAAAAGTGCTGTTTTGGGGGTTGAAACTCACATTTAAATTTCAATCAGGATCGGTGGATCAGGGCAACCTCAGGATTTGACATAAATTATGATATTTCACGGATCACACTCATTATCGTATCTGCTCTAATAAGACCCAATTGCCCAGCAGCTGCTGTTGGTAGATTTGAACTTTTCACTGAGCAATCACAGAAGCTCCGTTCACAAACTGATGTTTTAATTACAAAAGCTCAACTGCTGTGACAGATATGAGGCTAAATATGATTCAACAATGATCTTGTATTGACAAGCCCACCATATGGATCTAACAGGAAACTTGTCAACTCCAGCAAAGCACATACTGGCTGCTTGTAAAAGAATATGTAAATAAAAATTATGAACTACTCCTAAAATATGTCTTTGAATTTATTTTAAATGCTGTATGTAATTTGTTTAATCTAAATCAGCTGTTATAGAGTTTGAATATTGAATAAGTAAAATATTATTATTTACTGTATGTGGACCAATAATGTATTTCTTCACTATAAACCATAGACACCCCTTTAATGATAACATGTATTAACATTAACAAACATTCTAACATTATATAATGCTTAAAAAGATTAGGAAAACGGCACAGTTGCTCTTTTCCACCACTAAAAGCTACTGCTCTAAATGCTGTATCCAATTTCCCCCCTTTCTTTTACTCTAATGTCCTGTCTGTGTCAGAAATTAACTATTTATTTGTCGAATAGGAAATTTGTAGAGTCTGTTGGAGATGAGATGTCCTCCTTTTCAACAATAAATTGTGGTGTTCTGCAAGGATCCCTATTAGGGGCCCATTGTGTTTTCTCTATAATGTAGGTTATCGCTTGGTTCTGAGATTCGAAAATACAAAATACATTTTCATTGCTATACAAATGACCTACAGTTGTATTTGCCATTAAATCCCAATGAGCTGATTAATTTAAATATTCTTTAAGCTTGAATAGCAGATATAAAAATTTGGATGTCATGTAAACTTAGTTAAACACTGATAAAACAGAGTATGTTATAATCTGTCATGGTTTAAAAAAATAAATAAAATTGAGTTAGCACTTAAACAGGTTGTTCTAAATATTCAGCAGGAATTTGGGCATCTATTTTGATACAAATTCAAATTCTGAATATCACATCAGGAAGTTAGTTCAGACTTGGTTTTATCAGTTAAGGAATATTTCCAGGGTGAGACATATCTAGATTTTTAGGGATACAGAGAAGCTTGTTCATGCTTTTATTTAATCTCATCTAGATTATTGTAATGCACTGTTTTCAATTTAAAATACATACTTCAGCACAGCTACAATCAGCACTACATGCTGCAACTAGACTTTTGACACAAACTAGGTCTTTTAATCATATTATTCCAGTTTAGTTTCTTTGCATTGGTTGTCAATTCATTTTATGGTTGATTTAAAGATTTGATTAATTACATATAAAGCATAGCATGATTTGAAGCCAGATTATTTACCTGAAATGTAAAGTTCTTATGAAACAATTAGACCTCTTAGATCTTCTTGTAGTGAATTGTTGGCAGTTCCAAGATCCAGATTTAAAACTAAAGGTTTGTGGTGAAGGCCCCATGATAATAGTCTGCCCTGGGATATTAGATCTTTTTAATCTGGGTCTGTTATTAAGTTTAATCCAGTTTAAAAAATAATTTGTGTAGATTTGCTTTTACTACTTTGTGAATTTTTGTTTTGTATTGTGTATTTTGTTATGTATTGTGAAGCACTTTGTGCTAAATTGCTAAAATGCGCAATATAAATATTTATTTTTAAGGGCCATTTTTTTCCATTATGAGAGCATATTTTTTTCATAGCTAGTGCCCATTCTAATACTAATCTAATACTTCAACTTAATTAATTAATTGAAATGCTCACTGAAATGGTTGATTTTTTTAAAAAAAAGAAATAAATCACTACAGTGATTTTAGTCCTTACATTTAAATATCTGGGGCATTTTTCTCACTTTTGGTGACACCGAGCCCTGTTTAATTCTTATATTGAAATGTGTAATATCTGACCCTATACAGGGAGCCCAATATATTGCAGTACAGTATAAAGAAAGAATAACACATTAATGTAAAATAAGCATTGTGAAGAGATCTCCAGCTTATAATTCCTATAAAAAATATAAATAACAAACAAAACATCAATAAATAATAGATTTTCTTTTGTACATTTCTGGCTTGTACATGCACAGTATACTTGTGCTGTTCAGCACAGAACTCTTAACCCAGGGTCATGTAAGTTTCCCAATGACAAATAAAGTTGAAGCACAGAGAGGCAGAACTGAACAATAATCAACAAATCAAACAAGTGCACAGCCAAAGGAAGAGGCCACGACATTATTTAATTATGCCAAGATATCATCCATCCTGGACTTGCATCTCATTGTGGTGACAAGCATGTTGCCTTCATTCTGACTGACGATGAGAACTATTTTGGTCTGATTTAGAGGCACGACTCTTCTCTCGCCCCCCACTCCAACCTTCACTCACAGCCAGCACAGAGGCAGTGGATACAATTACCCATTCTGATCTGGTTTCACTGCACTAGAATAATCCTCCCCATTATTGCCATAAATATTTCATGAATCATTCTGACAGAATAAAGGAGTCACTGAGGCCTAATATTAATCCAATGATGTTTTTTGTGCTTGTCATTCTCCAGCCCTGTCACCACAACGACCCCCACCCCCCCCACCTCCCCCCTGTGGCCCCTGCCCTTTTGTCTAACATTGTTTACATATTCATCAACAAAATGTGACTGGCTGCTAAATGGTAGAAGGCCCATGGCCTTGTCTGCCCCCAGTGTCACCCCTGCCCTGAACAGTCATTGCTCTGGCACGTTTACACCATCTCCCAGAAGCAAATGACATTTGTCACAGCCATAACCCTCTATGCTGCAATGGTCGTCCGAAGACAGTTGAAGAAGCACACACAAGCAGCTATTTCTCCAAATGAGTTTGTGTACAGTGAGGTCAAAGAAGGATATTCTCTGAAACTAAACTACTTTGCATGACATTTAGCTGAGGGGAATCTGCAGGAGTTGTTGCTTTGCCCTGACTTGCCCTGGTGGTCTATGCAATGAATCTAGCAGACTGGATCTACTGTACACCTTGTGCACTATGCTGTGCAACACATGGTAAGTACTAAGAGCTTAGTGAAGGCACGTCAACCAGCACATCCTTTAGGGCGCGTTGATCTGTGTGAAAAGCCGTTGTGTGTTGGTGTGAATGGCCCTTGGACAGCCATGCCACTCAGGTCAGAGACATCACACAGCTGTAGTCGAGATTCTGTCAGTGCTTGGATTTGCTGCTGAAAGGTTTACACCAGTTAATTGGGCCTTGCTCAAGCCTTCGAGTCACATGTCAGACTAATACTATCAGCTGTGACTATACACAGCCTCACTGACATACAGAGGAAGGGGTCAGCCGAGTGTGGAATGGAATAATACTGGAAATTTCTGGGCAAAGTAATGGCACAATTACAATAACATGGACCTAGGAATCATATTCGAGACTTTGTGGATTTCAGAGTATGTTTAATTCAAACAAAAAGCATTAAAAGTAATGAAAATTATACAACCTGCATGTCTGATGTTCTCAAAGCATAATCAATGATCACAAGACACGTTCTATAAACACAGTGAAGACACTGGACTGGATAATAATATCATAAAGTCTACATCAAACAATATCTACGCAAATAGTATCTTTTTTTAAAACAATCCTAAAGAAAAATGTACCTTCATAATATTACATTATTCAGGGTCACAGTTTACTTCCTGCCACATTTGTCAATACTCCTTTTCATTTTCAGCTTCCCTGAAAGGAAGAAAAGGCAAAGATTAACTTGGATGGTTGTATGAATTTTAAACTGAACATTTAAAACTTTTACACCATTTTAAATGGTGTTATTGTTTTGCCACTCTCCAAAACTGCCATTAAGAATGATATTAATGGCTCCAATACTGCCATCTACTGCTTGTTGTGTACATAATAACGTACATAAAACCTGACGACGCTCATGGAACAGCACGATACCTGCAAAACATCAATGTCATAAAGTAAATGGTAAAGCGTCCCGTCAAACATAACTCAAATGTACCGTGCTAAACATACTGTCCGCCAATTATACCATATACTACCGTTATAACTGTGGTTGCCATGGAGTTTTTAAAGGAAAAGTGCGACACCTGGTGACGTGTATGCTGTTATACAATTCCATTTATGACAGACACACCAAATGATTGTCTATTCTTTGACCTACGTAACAGCAACACAAACAACTCAATACGACATAAGAAAAACAAACATGTCCTCGATCATATAATTTGTCAAATAAATAAATAGCTACTATCTGTAACTAGAAACTAGAAGGTAAGCTAGAATTTATGACAATTAAAACGTATTGTGGGATAGCCACTTAGCTGTGCAGTATAAATAAATAATAAAAGTATAGCCACAAGACATAAACAATATGTGTGTTAACATGATTTTAGTGTGATAAAATTGCTCACTGACATTTCCAATTTGACATTAGTCAATTTAGTCAAAGATCTTGTTACCATGATGATGTTATGTCAACAAACCCTAAAACGACTGTAAAATTTACCATTTAAACAACTTTACAGCTCAAATAATACATTAGTTTTAACAGAGGAATTACTGTAAGTGCTTTTATAAAATTATGAGCTTCACGGTTCTGCCTTTAAACCCTCAAAAAATTGACCCCATTCACTTACATTGTAAGTGCCCCACTATATATCTAGAATTGTGTTTTTTATTTTTATTTTATTTTTTAAGAAAAGGCCTTACAAGTCAAAATAATTTTTTTGCGGTAATTAAAGGTGCTGTACGATTTTAGCTGTTCTAACTTCCACGAGACTGAGCCCTTGATTTAGCCACGCCCACTCTTTCCAAGACACCCCACTGATACTGTTGAAACCGACACAAAGCATGTTCCCACGGTTGTCAAACACAACAGTGGCGAAATAGCACCCTCAACTGAACTGACAAATTATACATTTTCACCATTCACCATTTAATGGACATAAAGAGCTGAAATATTCTTCTAAAAACATTTGTTTGTGTTCTACAGGAGAAAAGAGAATCATACACATATGGAATTGCATGATGGTGAGTAAATGATAAGAGAAGCTTCAGTTTTGGGTGAACTTTTTCTTTAATGATTGCCACCAATAATTATTCATAATAATAATAATGATAGATCTCAACCCATTCTGTGTAATTCTCCATTCCTTTCCCTTCAGTGGCGGAGCTAGTGGGCCACCCCACTCGCAATTGCTAGTAATTTGTTTGGGTACATTTTTGGCACAATTTAGTTATTTAGAGGTGCAATTATATCTGTACAAATGTACAACCTTAACATGTGCGTACACCAAGGTCGCCACACCTTTCCGTCCCGGTGTTGTGCCTAATTCCGACTGCCCGGCTAAAATCTACCCCCCCGTAGTGTGCACGCGCACAGTACCGCTGTGCTTCCACTAGATGGCAGTAAAATGTGGGAATTTCGTCTTCCCCAAGCCATCCGAAAGTTAAGTTTGGATGATAAGTTATACATTTTCCAGTAGATGGCAGCACAGATTCTGAAATTGAATTCAAAGGATTTGAAACGTCATTGCCCTACGCCCTTCGGATCCTTATGGAAACAGTGTTTTTACACAAGTCGATTCTAGGTCTCTTTTGTCTACTATTTGAACGTTAAATTACTAGCCTACTGGTAGATTTTACACTAAGGTGTCACATGCTTAAAAAAAGAAAATTAGTTCACACTCAACACTTATGTTATGCCCAAGTGTTATTAATAATATATATATATATATATATATATATATATATATATATATATATATATATATATATATATATATATATATACAGTGTTGCTTGTGTCAGTACACAGCATATATATATATATATATATATATATATATATATATATATATATATATATATATATATATATATATATATATATATATATATATATATATATATATATATATATATATATATGCTGTGTACTGACACAAGCAACACTGTTTGTCCAATAAAATATTCTATTCACTTAAACAGTTTTTCTTCTTGGTTGTTTTGAAAATGTTTTAGCATACAGTAGGTGCACACACAAATCCCATGTCAACCCAAATAATAATGCAATTTCTTTATATTATTTGAGCAGGCAAGACATAGAAACACAACAAAAGGAAAAGAGAGCATTAAACATGCACAATTAGAAAACAAACATGACAGTAAAAAAACACATAAATAAAAGAATCATAAAAAAATTAAGCCCGTCTAGATCCTGCCTCCCTCATTATTCTGCATGGATGCCAAAATAGTCATAAAAATAAGTGTAGTGCATTGACACAAGAAGCATTGTATGCCCCATAACCCTTTTGAGTCTATTGACTTAAACACCTATATTATTCAGGGGGGTATTATCTAGGCAGGACTATTGTTTACATCTCTGCCTGGATTCTACCTCCCTAGTTATTCTGCATGGATGCTCAAAAAGGCACAAAAATAGGTGTAGTGCATTGACACAAGATGCACTTTATGTCCCATAACCCTTTTGATTCTATTGACTTAAACACCTATATTATTCAGGGGGGTATTATCTAGGCAGGTCTATTGTTCACATCTCTGCCTGGATTCTACCACCCTAGTTATTCTGCATGGATGTTCCAAAAGTCACAAAAATAGGTACAGTGCATTGACACAAGAAGCACTTTATGTCTCATAACCCTTTTGAGTCTATTGACTTAAACACCTATATTATTCAGGGGGGTATTATCTAGGCAGGACTATTGTTTACATCTCTGCCTGGATTCTACCTCCCTAGTTATTCTGCATGGATGCTCAAAAAGGCACAAAAATAGGTGTAGTGCATTGACACAAGAAGCACTTTATGTCTCATAACCCTTTTGATTCTATTGACTTAAACACCTATATTATTCAGGGGGGTATTATCTAGGCAGGACTATTGTTTACATCTCTGCCTGGATTCTACCTCCCTAGTTATTCTGCATGGATGCTCAAAAAGGCACAGAAATAGGTGTAGTGCATTGACACAAGAAGCACTTTATGTCCCATAACCCTTTTGATTCTATTGACTTAAACACCTATATTATTCAGGGGGGTATTATCTAGGCAGGTCTATTGTTCACATCTCTGCCTGGATTCTACCACCCTAGTTATTCTGCATGGATGTTCCAAAAGTCACAAAAATAGGTACAGTGCATTGACACAAGAAGCACTTTATGTCTCATAACCCTTTTGAGTCTATTGACATAAACACCTTTATTATTTAGGGGGGTATTATCTAGGCAGGACTATTGTTTACATCTCTGCCTGGATTCTACCTCCCTAGTTATTCTGCATGGATGCTCAAAAAGGCACAGAAATAGGTGTAGTGCATTGACACAAGAAGCACTTTATGTCCCATAACCCTTTTGATTCTATTGACTTAAACACCTATATTATTCAGGGGGGTATTATCTAGGCAGGTCTATTGTTTAAACCTCTGCCTGGAATCTACCTCCCTAGTTATTCTGCATAGATGCTCAAAAAGGCACAAAAATAGGTGTAGTGCATTGACACAAGATGCACTTTATGTCCCATAACCCTTTTGATTCTATTGACTTAAACACCTATATTATTCAGGGGGGTATTATCTAGGCAGGTCTATTGTTCACATCTCTGCCTGGATTCTACCACCCTAGTTATTCTGCATGGATGTTCCAAAAGTCACAAAAATAGGTACAGTGCATTGACACAAGAAGCACTTTATGTCTCATAACCCTTTTGAGTCTATTGACTTAAACACCTATATTATTCAGGGGGGTATTATCTAGGCAGGACTATTGTTTACATCTCTGCCTGGATTCTACCTCCCTAGTTACTCTGCATGGATACTCAAATAGTCATAAAAATAGGTACAGTGCATTGACACAAGATGCACTTTATGTCTCATAACCCTTTTGAGTCTATTGACTTAAACACCTATATTATTCAGGGGGGTATTATCTAGGCAGGACTATTGTTTAAACCTCTGCCTGGTATCTACCTCCCTAGTTATTCTGCATGGATGCTCAAAAAGGCACAAAAATAGGTGTAGTGCATTGACACAAGATGCACTTTATGTCTCATAACCCTTTTGAGTCTATTGACTTAAACACCTATATTATTCAGGGGGGTATTATCTAGGCAGGACTATTGTTTACATCTCTGCCTGGATTCTACCTCCCTAGTTATTCTGCATGGATGCTCAAAAAGGCACAGAAATAGGTGTAGTGCATTGACACAAGAAGCACTTTATGTCCCATAACCCTTTTGATTCTATTGACTTAAACACCTATATTATTCAGGGGGGTATTATCTAGGCAGGACTATTGTTTACATCTCTGCCTGGATTCTACCTCCCTAGTTACTCTGCATGGATACTCAAATAGTCATAAAAATAGGTACAGTGCATTGACACAAGATGCACTTTATGTCTCATAACCCTTTTGAGTCTATTGACTTAAACACCTATATTATTCAGGGGGGTATTATCTAGGCAGGACTATTGTTTAAACCTCTGCCTGGAATCTACCTCCCTAGTTATTCTGCATGGATGCTCAAAAAGGCACAAAAATAGGTGTAGTGCATTGACACAAGATGCACTTTATGTCTCATAACCCTTTTGAGTCTATTGACTTAAACACCTATATTATTCAGGGGGGTATTATCTAGGCAGGACTATTGTTTACATCTCTGCCTGGATTCTACCTCCCTAGTTATTCTGCATGGATGCTCAAAAAGGCACAGAAATAGGTGTAGTGCATTGACACAAGAAGCACTTTATGTCCCATAACCCTTTTGATTCTATTGACTTAAACACCTATATTATTCAGGGGGGTATTATCTAGGCAGGTCTATTGTTCACATCTCTGCCTGGATTCTACCACCCTAGTTATTCTGCATGGATGTTCCAAAAGTCACAAAAATAGGTACAGTGCATTGACACAAGAAGCACTTTATGTCTCATAACCCTTTTGAGTCTATTGACATAAACACCTATATTATTTAGGGGGGTATTATCTAGGCAGGACTATTGTTTACATCTCTGCCTGGATTCTACCTCCCTAGTTATTCTGCATGGATGCTCAAAAAGGCACAGAAATAGGTGTAGTGCATTGACACAAGAAGCACTTTATGTCTCATAACCCTTTTGAGTCTATTGACTTAAACACCTATATTATTCAGGGGGGTATTATCTAGGCAGGACTATTGTTTACATCTCTGCCTGGATTCTACCTCCCTAGTTATTCTGCATGGATGCTCAAAAAGGCACAAAAATAGGTGTAGTGCATTGACACAAGAAGCACTTTATGTCTCATAACCCTTTTGATTCTATTGACTTAAACACCTATATTATTCAGGGGGGTATTATCTAGGCAGGTCTATTGTTTACATCTCTGCCTGGATTCTACCTCCCTAGTTATTCTGCATGGATGCCCAAAAAGTCATAAAAATAGGTACAGTGCATTGACACAAGAAGCATTGTATGTCCCATAACACACTGGATCCTATTGACTTAAAACACTTGTTTTCTGCCCAAACATTTATCATTATCCCACTTTCAGGAGAAAAAGAATACTTATCAACACGTAAAATTCTTTTATTAACAATAGCATTCAGTGTTTGAATGAAAAAACATAATAAATATTAACAATATACAAATGAATAATAAATAAATTTCACAGATAAATATATTGAAGAGAGAGAGAGAGAGATACAAACAAACAAATTTAGCCAATGGCACTGTAGAGGGTATTTTCTGCCCAAGCATTCCAATTAAATAAACATCAGAAGAAACAATATGTACAAATATCCTAATTTACAAATAACAGCCAGTGTTGAACAAGTGAACAATGTACAATGTAACTTATTTTACATATAAAACAAGGGTATTTTTCTTGTTTATGTAATTTACACAAGCCTCTTTGTATGTGTTCTTCATGGCATCAGAATTTTAACAGGCAGGACACAGAAAATGAACATTTGATTTCCCCTCGACGCATGATTGGTGGTACCAACGGTTGCAGGAGTCGCAGGCAATCTAAAATTAATGAAGAACTTATTATCATTCAGCAATAAAAAGGACAGAGACTATAACGGTTGTTAAAATTGCTCTAGATGGAATGAGTGAACAATACTGAAACATAGCTGTGATGGTCCCAAGCACCATGGGTTCATTTCCACCTGTAGGCTTCAAGTTTTGAAACACTTACTTATTTTTATTATAATTTTTCACATTTTAGATTAATAGTAAGTCATCAAAACTATGGAATAACAAAAATAGAACTATGTGAATTATGTTGTGACTAAACAAAATCCAAACTAAATAAAAAACTGTTATATTTTAGCATCTTCAAAGTAGTCACTCTTTGCCTAGAATTTGCAGAAATGTACTCTTGACATTTTCTCAACCAACATATTGAGGTATGACCCTGGGATGCTTATATATATATATATTTATTTTTAATTTTTTAATTTAATTTATTTATTTTTGTATTATTTTTAAGCCATTAAGGTATTTTGCCTTGCCATCGCAACACTTTTCAATATATAAAAAATTTGTTCACAATTTAGCATCTACAATGTCTTGGCATAATGTTGCCGAAATGTGTTGCCAGTCACATGAATCCTGTTGAAGTTGTCCAGCTTGATGAGAACAATCTATGTATCAAGCAAGTGAAACTGACCACACTACTTTAGTTAAAAAGTGGCAATGAAAACCAATGTGTTAACTAGATATGTGTGCGAAATGTCTTAATTCTTTAAGCACCCAAAACTATGAAAATAAAAATAAAATAATAAACACAAAAAATAACAATAATACTGTTAGTAATACACCACACCTTCAGTGACTGAGACCTAAAGATAAACACTGAACAGTTTGTAACTACTTACCCAGTTATAATCTCCACTTTCTTCTCCACAGGCATGACACAGCTGGCTCAGGTCATCTAAAAAACATTTTTTTTTTTTTTTTAAAGTGATAAAAGTCACACAAATAATCTAATTCAATCAATGTACACAATGCATTTTAAAATACATTTTGCATCCATTTAAAATGTTATGTTTTCTAAAGAAACCTACGCAGACTGGAAAATTAGTGTTATATCAAATATTATGCAAATACATTACATTAAACATACCACTGTTTTGTAGAAGAGTGACAGCTATTGTTTTCCTCAATTCTTCTACTCCCTCTGCCGTATTAAGAAACACAATTGGCTCCTCTCTTAGTACACATTCTGCAAACTGAAAAAGAGCAAAGTAGTAAAAGAAGCAATCAATCAATTTTATAATATAGAGAAATAAAAGATATATTAAACATCAACTGACCATAAATTGTCTTCATTGTGTTTTCCAAGATCAGGCTTGAGGACATTGTCAGTTTAGGAGGATAGCATAAAAAAGCTATTTAACATCACTTACTTTCAAAGCAAAGACACCACATGATGTGCCATCTTTTTGATTTGGGTGAGGCAGCGTTTGGCAAGACCACCTTGACACATTGCATCCCTTGTGTCGCAAAAAAGCCCTTAACAAATAAAAATCATCATTATTCTGTCACTGAAACACTACTTATTTATATATTTATTTTAAATCAATTTAGCACATTAAAAGCACATTTTGTAGTCTAACAACTTCTGGTACCTTGTTACATCCTGACACCTTTTTAGATTTGAAGAAACTTCTCCCATGGGATCAAGGAACAAAGCCCTCTTTTGGGATGGCAGCATAATCTTTTAAGTTTTTAAGTGTAGAAAATAAAACGTATGAGATAAGGATACTTCTTTATGCTTTATATTATGTTAAAGTAAAAAGTTCTATTCATTCAAAGTAAATTCAATGTACATCACAGGTAATAATTCAATATCTGTCTTTTAATACTAAATCATTCAAGTCAAATGTTTATTTTTTACCACAACTGTCCAGTGGTGATGGTCATTCACAATGCCAATTAGATATTTGTAGATTGTGGGATCAACCTGAAATTCAGAAAGAGTATTATAACATTTCTGTACTACATTTCAAAATCGCAACATAAATTAACCTGAATAAACCAACCTTTAGTTTGGATCTATTTCCATTCCAGATATTTGTCATTTCAAATGAGTCAATTTGGAAGGCTTGTTCTTCTGAATGTGTATTGAATCTCTTTACAAGAAGAGACATGTATGCATTTATGACCTTAAGCAAGACAATGAGGGATTTACAGTTCAAGTCAACATTTGATACATGATACTTGTCTATGATTTAAATCACTGACATTTTTAAAAACTTTTACCTCACTTTCAAGCTCATTATTTGGAGCAGTTTTATTAATGTCTGCAAAGAAGATTTTGTATGGTCCAATTCTTGACAGCAACACATAGACATTTTTTCCTGACCAAGCCTCTTGGATACCTGTAATGATGGATGTTAAAAGTAAACATTTTTAAGCAATATCAGTCAGCATATGTGACCAAATATGATTTCCAACTTACATTGGTTAACAACTGTTAATCCTGTTGCTGAGTTACTGCTGTTGAGGTTGTGCTGTACTGCTGTTGCTGTGGTGGTAGTGGTTGATACCACAACTGCTGTTAAGCTGATGTGAGAAGGCACAGATTTTGCTAAGGTTATAGGTGATTGTGCTGTGGCAGAGATGGTGGGTGATGGTACTGATGATGCTGAGGTGGTGGGTGATGGTACTGATTTTGCTGTGGTGGTGGGTGATGGCACTGATGATGCTGAGGTGGTGGGTGATGGCACTGATGATGCTGTGGTGGTGGGTGATGGCACTGATGATGCTGTGGTGGTGGGTGATGGTACTGATGATGCTGAGGTGGTGGGTGATGGTACTGATGATACTGAGGTGGTGGGTGATGGTACTGATGTTGCTGAGGTGGTGGGTGATGGTACTGATTTTGCTGTGGTGGTGGGTGATGGCACTGATGATGCTGAGGTGGTGGGTGATGGCACTGATGATGCTGTGGTGGTGGGTGATGGCACTGATGATGCTGTGGTGGTGGGTGATGGTACTGATGATGCTGAGGTGGTGGGTGATGGTACTGATGATACTGAGGTGGTGGGTGATGGTACTGATGTTGCTGAGGTGGTGGGTGATGGTACTGATTTTGCTGTGGTGGTGGGTGATGGCACTGATGATGCTGAGGTGGTGGGTGATGGCACTGATGATGCTGTGGTGGTGGGTGATGGCACTGATGATGCTGAGGTGGTGTGTGGTAACACATTTGCAGCTAAGGTTACAGGTGATGCAGCAGAGATGTTTTGTGATGCAGGTGTTGCTGTGGACATCCCAGATACAATCTTGTGAGGAATGCGTGGAGTCTCCTCAATATGCAGCCTCATGTGGTCAATATTTTTTTTTTTTAAAATGACCCCTCTCTCATCTGCCAGATCAGCACTCTTCCCTTCTATGGTTTTAACAGTGTAAGGGCCTAGAAAATCTGGATCCAGTTTTCCTCCTTTTCTCTGCTGGCTCCGAACATTCAACCTCCACACCCTGTCACCCACAGAGAATTTAAACTTTTGTGATTTTTTGTCTTTTTTGTTCATTTGTTTCTGGACCTGAGCAGTGTGGGTCAGGGCAGTTTGAATAACTTCATCAAGTTTTAGGACACTCTCAGTCATTTCTTCAATCCCCATGACAGCTTCAACAGTGTTGTCGATCTGAAAAAAGAAAATGTATTTCCTTGATTTCTAATTTTAAATATTTGTGCATCTCAAGTTCATGTAGATAGGTTCACACTGAATGCAAGACAAAGAAACAAAACAAAAGACAACGCACACCCACCCTATAATATTCAGGGACCTCAGATGGGTATCGTGCCTCACGACCAAACATCATGTAAAAGGGGGAAAACTTTGTGGTCATCTGTTTTTTGGTCCTCAGTCCGAACATGACAGCATCAAGATGTTTATCCCACTGCTTTGGTTTTTTTGAAACTAATTTGCAGAGAGCTCTATAAAAATTTTAATACATTACAATGATTTTACATCCATAGTGTAAATACAACATTAGTTTCATTTTGGTCCAAATGCCAATACAGCAAAGTACTGATGTATAAACATACATAATTATAGTACAGTACCTCTGTATTGTTCCATTCATTCTTTCAACAAGACCATTAGTCTGCGGATGATAAGGTGAACACAAACTTCTTTTGATTCCGAGAATTCTGGACACATTTTTGTTGATCTGTCATTACAAACAAAATCGTATGATTAATTATGGTAAAATTATAAAAAAATAAAATAAAATTGTAGTTGCATTTACCACTTTTATATGCTGTTATTGTAAAGCAGTGTACAACTTCATCTTACCTGATTAACAAACTCCCTCCCTTGATCTGTGAGTATACGTTTTGGTGCCTCAAACTGATAAAATTAATAATTTAATAACTTAATAATGCAGTTTGTGACCTCCTCTGCCGACTTAGATTGAAGTGGATATGCCTGTGGCCATTTGGTCAAGTAATCAATCATTACACATATATACTGATGGCCATTGTCTGTGAGTGAGAGTTTCCCAATCAGATCCATACCCAAAAGTTCAAAGGGCTGTGTAACCTTGAAAGGAATATGAAATGTATATATAATTTATTAGAGCATTATGAATGTCAATTGGTAGTGGTGCAGACAGAAAGAAAGAAAGAAACAGAGAGAGAGAGACAGTTTACATGTATAGGTGTAAATTGTACTTCTTCTTTAATTGATGCTTTGGCAGTCTGACATGACACACATTCAGCCACCTGAATAAAAAGGAGAACTGTTTACATTTACAAGATATAGTAAAGATTTTATTAATTTTTATAAAACAATTTAATAGTGTTACCCATTTGTCAAGATCTATTGACATCCCTGGCCAGTAAAATCTTTTTGATATGGCATCTTTGGTTTTTTTCTGTCCACAATGTGCACCAATGTTGCTTGCATGGAACTCCAAAAAAAGTTTGTTGGCATCCTCTGCACCACAAACAACCTTCACTTTGAGTTTATGTGAAGTGCCTTTATATCTAGTATAGTACAGCTCACCATCTGCAAGATAAGTTTAATAAATTCATTATTATTAGTAGTAGTATGTGAAGAAGAAGCCTTTATTATGGCCACAGAATTTACATACATTTTTGTTTATACATACATCATTTGTTTATATATCCCAACTAATCTGGGGTCAGAGCGCAGGGTCAGCCATGAAACAGCAGCCCTGGAGCAGGTAGGGTCAAGGGCCTTGCTTAAGGGCCCAACATTGGCATCTTAACAGTGCTGGGGCTTGAGCCTTAACCGCTGAGCCACCACTGCCCCCAGGTGTGACAGGGTGGAGGGTGGAGCCAGCCCCTTATCAGGCTAATCAAGCCTCCAAGAGGGATAAAGGCAGACTGCGGACGCGGTGCGAGAGCATTTACGGGCAGCTGTCCGATACATATGTGTTTGTGTCTTTTTGTTTAAGTTTTTCATTAAAATATTATTTGTATTGTCCAGCCGATTATCTCCTCCTCTTTTCCCTCATACATTTATGTAGTAGTAGTAGTAATAATAATAATAATCATAATAATAATAATAATAATAATAATAATAAGGCATTAATTAAAGCATCAGGAATGTATAACATGACATTTCTCTGTACAAACAAATAGAGACAATACATTGTTTTTAACTATTAGACCTGTTTCAATCTGTCATAATTAATTGCCTAATTGTTTGAATGTATGATTAAGTTTCAATGTAAATGCACATTATTAATACTAATCTGCAGTCTTGAGCCTTAAAAGAAAAGGATGAAGTAGTAATATGCATAATGCAGTTACATGTAATTTGATAACATTTATTTAAGTATTATTGGTACTATTAGTACTATTACTATTGGTTACCAATTTTAAATACTGTTAAATTTGATTGAATGTTATTTTTTAATTATATAATTTAAAATATTTAATAATTTATGTGCTTTTTTAATTTTTTGTTTGTTTTTTAAGTGGGCTTCTCTCTGGAGCTATAATCTGAAAGCTTGGTCAAAACAGGCATGGCTAAATCAGCTGATAAACCAATAGTTTGAGATAAATAAAAAAAAGGCAATACCACTTAGATATGTTGAGATGAGGTTCAGTGGACATCTTAATCCACCTTCCCCTTCTTATAAAATCATACACTTTTCAAATATGTGTGAAAATATAGCACTTAATGTTTTGCAATTTCTGTTATTTTGTAAATATGACTATAAAAATTGCAATAAGCAATCTGTCTCTGTCGGTCTGGCTTCATAACAATTAAGGACTGTAATTAAGTTTTCATCATGTTAAATTGTTTAAATCAAAACTGAAGAAGAAACATTTGCTATCATGTTTTTAAGCTTAAACTGATAATAACAGTTCAAACTTGCATGAGTGGGGCACTGTTCACTGTGTTACCGCTTCACTCCAATACAACACTACTCAGTATACTCTGTTTGGCAGGTCTTATTTATGAACAAAGTGGGAGGGGACAGTGCTGATTCCAGACATCTACATATAATATTTAGCTAAGTTTAAGACAAAGTGGTTAATTTTATGACCAAATACAATTATAACTTAATTTCCAAAGACAAAATATTGAATCTGTGCATTTAAATATTTACCTATAAACACATTTTGAATGAATAAAAATAATCTTAAAGTTTAACTTTATGTTTGATAATGTAAAAAGTTTATGTAATACTCTTTTCTTTTTATCCTGTTTTTGTAAGTAAAAAATAATGTTAGAGTCATGAAACTAGATTCCCTAAATTGTTTAATATGTTTGATTGTACTGTAAAATGTAAGACTTGAACACTTGTACACTTAAAATGAAAGTGTAATGTAGCCTGTATAAAAAATGGTATCCCAATATATTGCTATATTGTTATTCTGTAAATAGTTTACAAAATAAATATACAGTTTTAACAGAGTTGTTTGATTAAGTTTACTCACCTTCAATGTCATAAAGAGCAGCTTTTTTTCGAAAATTTGACTTTAGATCCTTGGACAGTCCCTGAGGGTAACCACCACCTGTTTTGTAGGTCACAATACCACGGTATGATGCGGGATCCATATCCTATAGACAAAAAGTTAAAAATTGACTGAGTAAGAGAATTTAATTTTTTGTCATTTTCTAATTACTTTCACAGAAATGTAACATCTAAATAAATGCTCAGTTTCTTGCTCTATAGTGATTCTTTCAGGGTATATAAATGTTAAAATATATCAATGTGAAGATAACAAACCAGAGAAAGATTTTAACAATTTTAATTTTAGTTAAAAGATATTGGTATAATTATTATTTGATCTAAGATTTACAAATAATAGTGGACTAATATCATGTGCAGAAAACGTATGATTATGGTTGGTTGACAAACAGTTTGAAAAGAGAGATTAATTAACATTTAATTACCTTCAAACAAACCGTATTCAAAATGCTTAGCTGTACATACACAAATGTTTCATTAAAGGTATTTTTACCAAATAACTTAAGCTTTATTCAATAGCTTGTGTTTGAAGAAACCCTCATCCGCCCTTATGTAAGTGAGTGAGGCTATAATTTGGATGCAATAAAAATAAGTGACAGTAATAAATAATAAACTTTTTTTACCTCAAAAAAGTGACAATTTCGAGGGGGTATTCGATTTCTTCTCGTTCTACTGTTAACACATGAATATTAACCTGCGATTAAAAGAGAGATAAAAAAAAACACTTGTTTCTAAAATGACATTTAAAGTTACATTTCTGCAATGTCGTTCACAATTTGTCATTCTTTAAAGATATTAGCCGAATTATTTGACTATATGATTACCTTCATGGGATTCTTCGGTGTACCGAATAGCACCTCCTCTTTTGCATACGTCATCGCACCTGATGCCGAGTCCTGATTGGCCGATCTCCTGCATGATCAGGGCATGGACAATACTTGTGCTCTGCTACAAGATTGCATTTTTTTTTTTTTTTTTTTTTTTTTTAGCCACTAAGCACCCCGTCTTCTGCAAACGGCATCATCGCACCCTAAACCGAGTCCTGATTGGCCGATTACTTCATCGGCACATTGACAGAACATAAGGCTTCACTTCTGCAGATTAAACAATTGTTTTGCTGTGGGCTAGTTGTTGAAAAATATGCTGACATTATTTACCTTTCAAGTGTTATTGAAATAAAAGTGTAGTATGCAGATCCAATAGATAATTATGAGAAATACTCATTAATGTAGCTATTATTGGACAAATTAAAAATATTGAACACTAGTTTATTGTATCAAATGTGATATCACTACCCAATTATTTTCTTATTTATTGTTAATCTGTAAATAAAACATTTATGTAGATTCATTATATAATTTCACAATGAAGAGTAATAATTGAATATCTTAATTAAAATACTAAAAAAAAATCCAGTTAAAAAATGTCAGCTATACTAGAAAAGTATAGTAATTTTCTAGTAAATTTAAACGTAACTAAACTGTGTATAATAAAAGCTCATAAAATAAATAAATATACAGATTAAATTATCAAATTAAATTTACATGTAGATTTTCATGAACAGTGTACTTGCATATAAACACACACATACACACACACACACACACACACACACACACACACACACACGTTGGGTTTCCATGTTTTCTGGGGACTTTCCATAGACATAATGATTTTTATACTGTACAAACTATAGATTCTATACCCTAACCCTCATAAGAAACTTTCTGCATTTTTACATTTTTAATAAAATATCGTTTAGTATGTTTTTCTAAGCAATTTAAATTACATAAATCAAATTTATAGCATAATACCTTTCTAATGATTAAATGTTCCTGCCTAGATAATACCCCCCTGAATAATATAGGTGTTTATGTCAATAGACTCAAAAGGGTTATGAGACATAAAGTGCTTCTTGTGTCAATGCACTGTACCTATTTTTGTGACTTTTGGAACATCCATGCAGAATAACTAGGGTGGTAGAATCCAGGCAGAGATGTGAACAATAGACCTGCCTAGATAATACCCCCCTGAATAATATAGGTGTTTAAGTCAATAGAATCAAAAGGGTTATGGGACATAAAGTGCTTCTTGTGTCAATGCACTACACCTATTTCTGTGCCTTTTTGAGCATCCATGCAGAATAACTAGGGAGGTAGATACCAGGCAGAGGTTTAAACAATAGTCCTGCCTAGATAATACCCCCCTGAATAATATAGGTGTTTAAGTCAATAGACTCAAAAGGGTTATGAGACATAAAGTGCATCTTGTGTCAATGCACTGTACCTATTTTTATGACTATTTGAGTATCCATGCAGAGTAACTAGGGAGGTAGAATCCAGGCAGAGATGTAAACAATAGTCCTGCCTAGATAATACCCCCCTGAATAATATAGGTGTTTAAGTCAATAGACTCAAAAGGGTTATGAGACATAAAGTGCTTCTTGTGTCAATGCACTGTACCTATTTTTGTGACTTTTGGAACATCCATGCAGAATAACTAGGGTGGTAGAATCCAGGCAGAGATGTGAACAATAGACCTGCCTAGATAATACCCCCCTGAATAATATAGGTGTTTAAGTCAATAGAATCAAAAGGGTTATGGGACATAAAGTGCATCTTGTGTCAATGCACTACACCTATTTTTGTGCCTTTTTGAGCATCTATGCAGAATAACTAGGGAGGTAGATTCCAGGCAGAGGTTTAAACAATAGACCTGCCTAGATAATACCCCCCTGAATAATATAGGTGTTTAAGTCAATAGAATCAAAAGGGTTATGGGACATAAAGTGCTTCTTGTGTCAATGCACTACACCTATTTCTGTGCCTTTTTGAGCATCCATGCAGAATAACTAGGGAGGTAGAATCCAGGCAGAGATGTAAACAATAGTCCTGCCTAGATAATACCCCCCTAAATAATATAGGTGTTTATGTCAATAGACTCAAAAGGGTTATGAGACATAAAGTGCTTCTTGTGTCAATGCACTGTACCTATTTTTGTGACTTTTGGAACATCCATGCAGAATAACTAGGGTGGTAGAATCCAGGCAGAGATGTGAACAATAGACCTGCCTAGATAATACCCCCCTGAATAATATAGGTGTTTAAGTCAATAGAATCAAAAGGGTTATGGGACATAAAGTGCTTCTTGTGTCAATGCACTACACCTATTTCTGTGCCTTTTTGAGCATCCATGCAGAATAACTAGGGAGGTAGAATCCAGGCAGAGATGTAAACAATAGTCCTGCCTAGATAATACCCCCCTGAATAATATAGGTGTTTAAGTCAATAGAATCAAAAGGGTTATGAGACATAAAGTGCTTCTTGTGTCAATGCACTACACCTATTTTTGTGCCTTTTTGAGCATCCATGCAGAATAACTAGGGAGGTAGAATCCAGGCAGAGATGTAAACAATAGTCCTGCCTAGATAATACCCCCCTGAATAATATAGGTGTTTAAGTCAATAGACTCAAAAGGGTTATGAGACATAAAGTGCTTCTTGTGTCAATGCACTGTACCTATTTTTGTGACTTTTGGAACATCCATGCAGAATAACTAGGGTGGTAGAATCCAGGCAGAGATGTGAACAATAGACCTGCCTAGATAATACCCCCCTGAATAATATAGGTGTTTAAGTCAATAGAATCAAAAGGGTTATGGGACATAAAGTGCATCTTGTGTCAATGCACTACACCTATTTTTGTGCCTTTTTGAGCATCCATGCAGAATAACTAGGGAGGTAGAATCCAGGCAGAGATGTAAACAATAGTCCTGCCTAGATAATACCCCCCTGAATAATATAGGTGTTTAAGTCAATAGACTCAAAAGGGTTATGAGACATAAAGTGCATCTTGTGTCAATGCACTACACCTATTTTTGTGCCTTTTTGAGCATCCATGCAGAATAACTAGGGAGGTAGATTCCAGGCAGAGGTTTAAACAATAGTCCTGCCTAGATAATACCCCCCTGAATAATATAGGTGTTTACGTCAATAGAATCAAAAGGGTTATGGGGCATACAATGCTTCTTGTGTCAATGCACTACACTTATTTTTATGACTATTTTGGCATCCATGCAGAATAATGAGGGAGGCAGGATCTAGACGGGCTTAATTTTTTTATGATTCTTTTATTTATGTGTTTTTTTACTGTCATGTTTGTTTTCTAATTGTGCATGTTTAATGCTCTCTTTTCCTTTTGTTGTGTTTCTATGTCTTGCCTGCTCAAATAATATAAAGAAATTGCATTATTATTTGGGTTGACATGGGATTTGTGTGTGCACCTACTGTATGCTAAAACATTTTCAAAACAACCAAGAAGAAAAACTGTTTAAGTGAATAGAATATTTTATTGGACAAACAGTGTTGCTTGTGTCAGTACACAGCATATATATATATATATATATATATATATATATATATATATATGCTGTGTACTGACACAAGCAACACTGTATATATATATATATATATATATATATATATATATATATATATATATATATATATATATATATATATATATATTATTAATAACACTTGGGCATAACATAAGTGTTGAGTGTGAACTAATTTTCTTTTTTTAAGCATGTGACACCTTAGTGTAAAATCTACCAGTAGGCTAGTAATTTAACGTTCAAATAGTAGACAAAAGAGACCTAGAATCGACTTGTGTAAAAACACTGTTTCCATAAGGATCCGAAGGGCGTAGGGCAATGACGTTTCAAATCCTTTGAATTCAATTTCAGAATCTGTGCTGCCATCTACTGGAAAATGTATAACTTATCATCCAAACTTAACTTTCGGATGGCTTGGGGAAGACGAAATTCCCACATTTTACTGCCATCTAGTGGAAGCACAGCGGTACTGTGCGCGTGCACACTACGGGGGGGTAGATTTTAGCCGGGCAGTCGGAATTAGGCACAACACCGGGTGTCATTGTATCCAATGCTGGCCGAACATTTCTGTGCCACCACATACTGATCGCTTGTCCCTGCCTGGACACCCCTTTGAAAAAACCCTGGCTCCGCCCCTGACCCTAACACTGTGGGTCTTGTACCACTCAGTTCACTTGTCATCCAAATTCAGGCCATGTCCGCATATCAGCTTTTACATCATGACAAGCAAACCAAATTATGCAAAACAATATGATTTAACTGGGATGAATACTAGTGTAATGCATGTGTAGTTGATAAGTTTAGCCTATAATGTGCTCCATCGAGAAAAGTCATGACATGATGCTGCATTAACAAGTCATCTGTTGATTCTAGTTAATGGGTAGTTAATAATGATGTGCTCCACCTATTAAAGGCATGACATAATGATACATTAACAAGTCACGGTTGGGTTGCTCCAGCTGTGCGTAAGCTGTGTCTCACTTATGTTGAGATGTAAAGTTCACACTAAGGGCTTAGTAACTACTAGATAGTTTGTAACTAAGTCAGTGCTTAATTAAGTTGTAGGGCCAACCAGCTGTTCTTAAGGCAAGACTTAACTAGTAGGTCGTAAGCTCTCCAAAGTAATGCGTAGTTGCATAATATCAGTGCGGTAAAGTTCGTTTTATATTTGACATTCGTTTGACATTCCCGACAATATTCATTAAACTCTCCTTGCAAATCACATTTTCAAGCCAAACCAACTTGGACATGCATGAAAAGGTTTTCTTTGCTTAGCACAAAGCTGAATTTGAAAAGAAATTGGTTTGTTCATATACATTTTATTAGCCCTATAAACAAATTAATCCATTTGATATTATGACATCACAAACAATATGAAATGTTCTTAAAAATATCCCTTTCATGACACAAGGCTCTGTTTGTGGAATTTACATTCTATATGTTTTGAATAAATATAGCAGTGTAAATGTTTGTAATATTCTAATTCCATTAAACTCAATAACCATTTGACAGAGACATAAAACCAACTGAAACACTCAGAATTGTATTCGTCATATAGCACAAGGCTTGTTTTGGGGAGTAAATGTTCAGTATTTTTTATACAGGTATAGAATTCTATAGTCATTGAGTTTAATAGATTTATAGGGATACTTGAATCTGTATAAAAAGTACTGAATGTGTTCTCACAAAAACAAGTCTTGTGCTATATGAAGAATAATATTCTGAGTGTTTTACAGTTGGTTCCATGTCTCTAGGTCTCAGACGGTCATTGAGTTTAATTGAATTAGAATATTGCAAACATTTACAACTACTATATTTATTTGAAAACACATAGGAAAGCGCACTTTTAGACCGGTTTCATGCTGAAGAAGTTTATCTATATCTATATCTATATTTCTCCCTTAAATGTAAACGAGTGTAATGCAACATCAGCATGTAAGCTATGTCGAAAGGACTGAAGCTTGTCAACCAAAACATCCGTTACTCCTGGTCGGAGGCTTCCGTAAATATTTAGTTAGGGTGACGTCCTACCTAAATTTAATGGTGCAACGCTCACATATTTAATAGTGATGCATTAATTGTGACTTAGTGCCTATTTACGCCACAACTAGGCTAAGTTGAAACGTACGTATAGCTTGTGAACCGGATCCTGTTGATTATAGTTCATGGGTAGTAAATAATGAGTTAATAATTATGTGCCCCACCAAGTAAACATGACATAATAATACATTGACAGCTCATTTAATACACATGCACCAGTTAAATAAAGACCAATGTTTATTTTAAAATACATTTTTGAAAATCCAAATCCACCACTTTAAGGGAAAACACATTTAATGAGGAAAAAATATATATGGGCTCTCAATTCTCACGCATTCACCGTGAGACACACGCATTTCAACCAGTTCACACGCCACACTTTGTATTTCTCACTCTGAGAAGTTATCAGATAATATATACACCGCTATATACAATTAATGGACGAGGCGCAGGCATAAGGAGGGAAGTTCTCTGCCAGGTTCATAGCTGTCTCGTGTTACAGTTACATGCCACCTACCAGCCAATCAGAAATTAGAATTTGTTGTTTCTGCGTAAATTACGTGATCCCACTGCAAGCACGTTCGTTACTAGGCAACATGGAGTGGTAGTTGGAAGAGCAAGATCCAATGAATGCGGTAGGTAACCCCTTCAATTTTTTATCATTCTGATTTTACGATTCCTGGACGAAATCACTTGCCTGTAATCAAATATAGTGAGAGCTGATGTTGGGGAATAGCCAAATTTGTGCTAAATTATTATTGATGCAGTCAAAAACTCTCCAACTGCTTTGCAACCAGAAGCTTTAGCTTAGCTTTGGCTATGTGAAACTAAGGAAAGTACTAGAGTGTTTTATATCCTGGCAGTGCATACATTAATCAGTGCATTAGTCTGTTTCAAAGATGTCAGGGAAAAAGAAAGAGTATTATTTCGTTCTGGGCACCAAAGGGCCAGTCCCCTAGAAAGGTTGCCAGATCAGAGGAGGAGTCAGTGGAAGAGGTGGTGGCAGAGACGGCAAGAGAGACAGTAGGGGAGAAAGTGGAAGAGACCATAGAGTAGACAGTGGATGAGTTGTGGACAAGACAGGGAAGAAGAAAGCATTAAGTGGAGCAGCCATCTATAGGTGTACTTCAAAAAGTAGGTGGTCAACCAAATGGCCATTCTTCACCTTAGGTACCACCAGTGCCTACTACTGGTGCTCTGTTTGCAGACAGGAGAACTCATGTGCCCATCAAGGTGTGACAGATGTGAACAGGCATATAAAATGTAAAGGGCATTAGGCCATAGAACAGGCACTTCAGTCAACAAGCGGCATTGCAGTTGTATGCTCAAGCTTTTGTTAGTGTCATTACAGCACAAGAGGTCAAGGTACATGGTACATATGAAAACCAAAAAACTGGTGGTAATGTTAGCTGAATTTTTTTTTAACATAATAGGTTATATTAGTTTAAAAAAAAAAAGAAAAATTGCATGGAATGCTTATGATTTAGTGCTTTAATTAACTCTTTCTGTTGCAGACAAGGAGAGCTGAGGTGCCTGTTGCGATGGTCCAAAATAATGTGCCATTTGAAATATCAGACCATTTCAGCCCGTTGTTGAAGGAGAGCTTCAAAGTTTCCACCACTGCACAAAATTTCAAGTGTGCGAGCACCAAAATAACATGCATTATCAATGAAGCAGTGGCACCACATTTTAGAAAATAATTGGTGATGAAGATGAGGGGAAATCCTTTCACATTGATCACAGATGGGTCAAACGATAGTGATTACTTTTACAGCTATTTTAAACAGTATATTTGTATGCTTCCCAAATTTTCCCTTTTTTTTTTTACAGAACACATATGCTCAACTTCAGCCTGATGTGTCGCTTTATTATGTAAAGCATGGACATTATCATTGCAGGACAAGAGATGAACCCACTCACTGTGCGTATGTATGACAGTGACACTAGCAAAGTTGTCCATAGGATTTTGGATATGTGCACCACCAGTGGCTGTAGCTGTGGCACAGCTGAAGTGATCTATCAAAAAATTAATGAGGTCTTGAAGAAAAATGCCATACCATGGAGAAACTGTATAAGTCTGTCCATTGATAATGCACCTGTCAATAGAGGAGCAAAAAATTCTATTGCGTCAAGAATTCTGAATGAAAATGGAAACATTTACATCCATGGGTGCCCCTGTCACATCATCCACAACATAGCCAAACAGGCTTGACAGAGGATTTTGTAAGTAAGTTTGATCATGTGTGCTTTCCATGACCTATCCGTTTAATGCCAAGTAAAATATTTTGTTGTGCTGTATTGTAATGAATCTGTAAACAAAATGGAATGTGATTAAATTATCATGTTTTTTGGGTAACTGTATTTGATCCAGAGGATCTGACTGTGGATGTCGGATACTGGTTTAGGAGAAGCCCCAACCGTAAAGGATACCCAACAGGTTTGTGATTTAACCAACTCATTGAGTTGATATTTAGGATTATATATTTTCATCACAGAATTTTGTGAATTCCAAGGTAGCGAATATATGGAAATGCTACAGAATGTTTCCATTCGATGGTTGAGCCTGGATAGCTGTGTGACCTGCATTCTGCGGCAGTATGAGCCACTCACCAGCTATCTCGAGTCTTTAAGGAGGCTGTATAATTCATTGACACTAATGCAAGATTATTACAAGAGAATGAAATGTAAACTTATGTAGTATGCACAATCTGTACTTTGTTATTCACAGATAAGAAACAACCAAGGTTCCGAAGGCTGGTGGATGCATTATCCAACCCACTGATGGAAGTGTACCTTCTCTTTTATCAAGCTACATTGCCAGCCTTCTCCACCTTGAACCTCCTTCTCCAGAGAGAGAAGTCATCCATCTTTCTTCTCCATGAAGAGGTAAAATAGGAAGGTCCACCCATGCTTCTGCCAATAATGTGTTAAGTTTGCCAATTTTTTCAGTAGCCAGTATGTCTTTGTTCAAATGGTATTTTAAAATCTTTTCTGAAATACAACTTTGTAGATGACAAAGTTTGTTCGCAAGTCATGATCAAGGTTTCTAAAGCCAGTAGCAATACAGAGTTGAGAATTGCATGGCATCCACTACAAGGACCCAGCGATCCAACTGCCAGGTAATGCTCTCAAGTTTCACATAAGCAGATACACATATTTCATCTGCTCACTGACCAAAAAGAGACGGTTTATTTTGTCACTGATGTGGTGGGACATACTTAAAGAGGGCTATTCAAGTTAGCAATTGTGTTTATTCTCAGTTGTTAATGAACTCTGTAAAGAAACCCATGGTTAATAAGAATACATTTTATTCTTATTAATTTATTATCTTATTAACTTACCTGTTCTTACTTCCTACTGCTTTATCTCTTTGGTAGGAGAAAAGCTGAATGTTGGATATACAACTCAGGCTACGCTCAATTGGCTCCTTGATACAGGAGATATAACACCTCAACATGTGCAGAGGTTCCAACTTGCAGCACTGGTTTTTCTGGTGAGGGTGGTGGAATATGCACTAGAGAAACTACCCTTGAGAGAGGCCCTACTCAAGCACGCAAAATTTGTTGATGTCCAGCAGATGACAGAGTGTGGTGTTGTAGATGCCTTATACTTTGTAGACAGGTAATGGTTTCCTTAATTCAAATTTATGATTCCTCTTTTATTTCCTATATTATATTTTAAATAGATTTTGAAGTTTGATGTTCACAAAACAAACCCTGTTGTGTACATTGTGTTCTTTTTAGGTTAGCAGACTACTTCCATACCAGGGACCCCAAGAGCATGATCAGCTCAGCGAGGAGTTCCTCGAATATCAATTGATGGACATCCCCATGCCCCAAGACCCAGCCACTATCGACATTGAGTGTTTTTGGGGGAATATGTCACCAGTGAAGAATAGGGTAAGAGATATTCTACACCCTTTGACAGTTACTTAATCATCTTAATGAATGCAAATGAAAATTAACAGTAATTAGGCCTCCTTGGTTCATTTTGTTTAAAGATGACCAGTTTGAGCATATTTAGAAGGCTGTCTAAGATTGCCAAACTGGTTTTAGTTCTTCCCCACTCGAATGCAGATGCAGAGAGAGTGTTCGAATAAGGTGGGTTTGAACAAATCAAAACTAGGAACAGTTTGTCTCTGGACGGAATGCTATCATCTATTATGATGGTGAAGATGGCTGATCTTGAGCCACAGTGCTTTAATTGGGAGCTCCCTACCCCTGTAATCAAGGCATCAAAATGTGCAACAAACACTTATAACACAAAGCACCATTCATAAGCTGAAATGTGAACACACACACACACACACACACACACAGCTTGACATACATGCTCAGGGCAAGTTCTGCAATCTTACTGTATGTGTACTTTATGTACATTAACTGCTGTTTAGTTCATTTGGGGCCAAATTTCTTTTTATTTTTGATACATTTGTATTTTTTAAATATATAAACAATTTATTTTATTTGAATGAATTTGTATGTCTTTTATCAGATTTACCAATTGTTATAATTTCTATTTGTGCCGGTCAATTATGAACAATAAGTAAAATTGAACTGCTAGCAAAAACTTGAGAGAATTGGGTGAGGCCGAGGGGCCACTGCCGCAAATATTTGAGTGGCTCCTCCCCTAACAGATGTAATCTCACTCCATACTTTTGATAAAACTTGAGATTTCAGTGAAATACAAATGGTAAATGTCTGCACTTATATAGCACCTTTTTAACCTTAGCAGTATTCAAATCACTTTACACTGCGTCTCATTCACCCATTCACACTCACATTCACACACCAATGATGGCAGAGTTGCCATGCAAGGCGCTAGCCTGCCATTGGGAGCAACTTGGGGTTCAGTATCTTGCCCAAGGACACTTCGGCATGTGGAGTCGTGTGGGCCAGTAATCGAACCACCAATCCTGTGATTAGTGGACAACCCGCTCACCACCTGAGCCACAGCCGCCCTATGTCAATATGTCAAAGTGTCAATGTGTCAATCTTCCACTAAGATGCTTTAAATGAACTAAATATCTTTTAAAACATATACCAACTCAAAAGAAATCCAAACATAGCTGTTAAGCCATACAAAACACTTTTAAATGATTTATAAGGTGTGATTCGTCTCTCTCTTTATATCTCCTATTGTCAAATCGTAAACGCTAAAAATGCAAATGTTAGCACTAAATATGTTAAAATAACAAAATTAATTCAAATACTCCCCATAACGTCGTCACAATAGATATTATGAAGACTCTGACTTCAATCCTTAATTCAGCCAAACAAAACATCCAATAATTTTAGGTTAAAATATGGATATAATGGCAAGCAGCCATCCAACACCTAGAGCGCTCTGCTTATAAGTGCAAAAAAGTAGCAAATTATCTGCACTTGAAATGGATGAAGTTCACCCAACAAATGATTGAATGTTTAACATGCACAAATGTCCACGGAAAAATGAAAAACAGCAACAAAAAATACTATCATTAACAAATATGTTCAACAAATCATTATCATCATTTTACATTTTTAATTTGAGTTCTGATGAAACACAAAGTAATCATGAAAAACACTGAGAAATATATATATATATATAATAAAAACAAATATTGATCCAGCAACGTAAAGACAACCTTCCTATATGGTATGGATGATGAGTGGATTGAGTGGTAGTGTGAGTGTGAAATAAAAGGGATGGAGAATAACATAAAATGGATTCAGATCCAATTATTGGTGATCATTATTATTTGTGTTTTCTAAAAAATAAAAATGTAGACAGCTAAATGCATAAAAAATTAAAATTATGACAACATTAAATATGCATGTTTAATTCAAGGTTGAAATACTTAACATTCTTTCTTATAATGTTTTAGTTTATTCCCAAATGTTAATTAATGTAATAACTATCAAACATGTATTAATGTAATTAAGGTGGTTGTTATTAAAGAATGAATTCATATGACTCATGTTGTAGTTAATGTTAGCTCTTCATTAATTCCTGATTAGTCCATTCCTTAACACAATAATTTATTCAGAAGTAGCTATTCATTTAGGTATTAATTCATGATTAATCATGTACTGTTATTATAAAGTGTTACTTAAAAAACACTTACAGCACCTTTAACATTATGCTTCATATGCTGTCGATTGAGCTTAACTTGTATTGAACCTGGAAAATTATCTGAATATCAAATACATTAATGTAATCAATTTATAAATAAAAAATCTTAAGATTAATAATGTATTAGCTCTTACTCAAATAATTAAGTCAACATCAAATCATATTTAAATACTATAATACTGTATGTATACCTTAGACTATAATAGAATATTAAGAACTTTGTGTTACTTATATAAAAAGAAGAAGAATTAATACGTCGAATTTCAGGGGCATAATTGCCATTTTTCTGTGGCATTTTTGCTCCAAGCCTTAACTTCTGACCTTGATAAAAACAATGTGTAAACAAAAATGTTCCAATCAGGATTAATATGGCACATTATTACTGAAAATTTTGTGATTGGAACTACACCATCTTTTGTGGTATTTAGCTGGACAACCTGATTAAAACCATAAAGCTCCTCTGGACAGGACAAATGAGAAATGAGGTAAGAATATTATCAAACCAACTTGGAAATCCCAAACAGCAAAGGATAAGTAAGTAGCTTAGCAATCAAAATCTGATTTTTTATTATAGTTTAGTTTATGAGTTGCCATCTTCAGGAAATATCAGGATAAGTGTGGACACAGTAAAAAGATGGCAAGCAATAACAGTTTAAGTTCAAGTCTCACTTAGCAAATTCTTCTGGCTTTTTTAACAACTCAAAATAGACAAAACAGTAGTTGTTCAGTATATGCCCTCACCATTCTGAACATCACTGTGGCAGCAGTAGAGTCATTCAGGTTCCTGGGCTCGACCATCTCACAGGACCTGAAGTGGGAGACCCACATTGACTCCATTGTGAAAAAGGCTTGGCAAAGGTTATAACATCCTTTGCCAGTTGAGGAAGTTCAACCTGCCACAGCCGCTACAAAATCGGACATCAGAAGATTTCAAAGGACAGTTCGGACTGCTGAGCGGATTATTGGTTGCCCACTAACCTCCCTTCAAGAATTGTACACCTCCAGAGTGAGGGAAAGGGCTGGAAAAATCACTCTGGACCCCACTCACCCAGCCCACTACCTTTTTGAACTGTTAGCCTCTGGCTGGCGCTACAGATCACTGAGCACCAGAACTGTCAGGCACAAGAATATTTTTTTTCCCTCAGGCTATCTATCTCATGAACTGTTGATGAATTGCCCCATTGAGAAATAATTACAGTATCTCACAAAAGTGAGTATTTTTGTAAATATTTGATTATATCTTTGCATGTGACAACACTGAAGAAATAACACTTTGCTACAATGTAAATTAGTGAGTGTACAGCTTGTATAACAGTGTAAATTTGCTGTCCCCTCAAAATAACTCAACACACAGCCATTAATGTCTAAACCGCTGGCAACAAAAGTGAGTACACCCCTAAGTGAAAATGTCCAAATTGGGCCCAATTAGCCATTTTTCCTCCCCGGTGTCATGTGACTCGTTAGTGTTACAAGGTCTCAGGTGTGAATGGGGAGCAGGTGTGTTAAATTTGGTGTCATCGCTCTCACACTTCCTCATACTGGTTACTGGAAGTTCAACATGGCACCTCATGGCAAAGAACTCTCTGAGGATCTGAAAAAAATAATTATTGCTCTATATAAAGATGGCCTAGGCTATAAGAAGATTGCCAAGACCCTGACACTGAGCTTCAGCACGGTAGCCAAGACCATACAGCAGTTTAACTGGACAGGTTCCACTCAGAACAGGCCTCGCCATGGTCGACCAAAGAAGTTGAGCTCAGCGTCATATCCAGAAGCGTCAGTGCTCAGACCATACGCCGCACACTGCATCAAATTGGTCTGCATGGCTGTCATTCCAGAAGGAAGCCTCTTCTAAAGATGATGCACAAGAAAGCCTGCAAACAGTTTGTTGAAGACAAGCAGACTAAGGACATGGATTACTGGAACCATGTCCTGTGGTCTGATGAGACCAAGATAAACTTATTTGGTTCAGATGGTGTCAAGCGTGTGTGGCGGCAACCAGGTGAGGAGTACAAAGACAAGTGTGTCATGCCTACAGTCAAGCATGGTGGTGGGAGTGTCATGGTCTGGGGCTGCATGAGTGCTGCCGGCACTGGGAAGCTACAGTTCATTGATGGAACCATGAATGCCAACATGTACTGTGACATACTGAAGTAGAGCATGATCCCCTCCCTTCGGAGACTGGGCCACAGGGCAGTATTCCAGCATGATAACGACCCCAAACACACCTCCAAGACGACCACTGCCTTGCTAAAGAAGCTGAGGGTGAAGGTGATGGACTGGCCAAGCATGTCTCCAGACCTAAACCCTATTGACCATCTGTGGGGCATCCTCAAATGGAGGGTGGAGGAGCACAAGGTCTCTAACATCCACCAGCTCCGTGATTTCATCATGGAGGAGTGGAAGAGGACTCCAGTGGCAACCTGTGAAGCACTGGTGATCTCCATGCCCCAGAGGGTTAAAGCAGTGCTGGAAAATAATGGTGGCCACACAAAATATTGACACTTTGGGCCCAATTCACTTAGACATTTTCACTTAGGGGTGTACTCACTTTTGTTGCCAGCGGTTTAGACATTAATTTCTGTATGTTGAGTTATTTTGAGGGGACAGAAAATGTACACTGTTATACAAGCTGTACACTCACTACTTTACATTGTAGCAAAGTGTCATTTCTTCAGTGTTGTCACATGAAAAGATATAATCAAATATTTACAAAAATGTGAGGGTTATACTCACTTTTGTGAGATACTGTATATGGAAAAACAGTTTAGTCTTTTTACATTTATCCAAAATACCCTTCCTCTTCTGTATTACATTTCCTTGCATCTGCATATAACAGATTGTACATACGTGTGTGTACTTGGCAATAAAGCTCATTCTGATTCTGATATTGATGCATAAGCTGCTGCAGACAGTCAGAAGACAGTTAATGAATGACGAAAGAATACCTTTTAAAATGTGATATAATACCAGGACACAAAGATAAAAAGAGATACAGCCCACTTGTACCTTGTATTGTACACTTGTTACCTTGTGACTTCCTTGTTCCTCCAGCAATCTCAGTAGTCTGTTATTTATGACCGGGACACTTGGAATGTGTATAAATATTTGAATCTAAAAGGGATATAATTCTTTGTCAGGACAAATATATGGTCAAAACGGAGGATGAGGAGAATGAGTGTCTTCCCTCACAATGGCACAGCTCTGGGAAACCTGGGACGTACTGCGAAGGAAATCCAACAGGAAGATGAGAACAGTAAGCCATGTTTTTTAAAGAATTTGATATGGATGGTGGTGCATTTATTGGACATGTAGGACAAAATAGATTTTAGATTGTTACAAAATGGTTACAGATTGAATAAGCTATATTGTGTTCAGTAAGACAGGCTGTTCTTATACTTGTGACTCCAGATACATCTGAATTGGTATCGGATATTGTCAACCTGTCAGCCAGAGCCAGAATTCAAGCCATACGGTCCTTGCCTATGTCATATAATGAAAGGAGAAGAATCAGGTTACATCTTTATAATATGTCTATACAATATGTATTTATATCATAATCATAATATATACATAATTCTATCTTTTCTCTAAAATTGAATGTATACTTTCCTCAACAGGAGCAGAGTGATCTCTGTCAAACTCTCAAAGACCATTTTCTCTGTGGACTGTAGTCAGCAGGTCTCAAGGGTAATAGGATTAAAGATAACTACACTACATGGCCAAAAGTAATGTGGACACCCCCTTTTAATTAACAGGTTAGACCTGGCCCTTTAATTTCAATGAAGTCTGATGCTGACGCATATAATGACATTCTAGAGAATTTTGCTCAGTTTGGGGAGGGCCCCTTTCTCCAAACTGTAAACAAAATGAGGTCAATAAAGAAAAGGTTTACCATGATTTTTAGTAGAATATTTCAGCTCTGTAGGTCCAAACAATGCAAGTGAATGGATGCCAAAACTTTGAAGTTCCAAAAATCACATGAAGGTAACAAAAGTAATCCATAAGACTCCAGTGGTTTAATCTATGTCTTTTAAAGCTATATGATTAGTGTAAGTGATAAACAGATCGATATTTAAGTACTTTTTACTAAAAATCTCTACTTTCACTTTCACATTCTGAGAGTGAAAGGGATAGTGAAGATTTTAAGTAAAAAATATTTCTCACCCAAAGTGATTGCAGACATATTTAAACCACTGGAGTGGTATAGATTACTTTTATGCTGCATTTATGTGATTTTTGGACCTTCAAAGTTCTAGCCACCACTCACTTGCATTTTATGGATCATCAGAGCACAAATATTTTTCTAAAAATCTTCACTTGTGATCTGCAAGTCATACACAACTGCGATGGAATGAGGGTGAGTAAATGAGAATTTCCATTATTTGGTGAACTATCCCTTTAATGCCAATGATTGTGAAATAAATGTTCAACAAACACTCACAAAGGTGTGGTGTTTAGGTGTCCTTCTACTTTTGACTCATATAGTGTATAATTTCACTTGCAAAATCAGATTTTATAATGTTTAAAATTCCTAAAATGCATGCATCTCTTATAGAGCCTCCTCTTCAGTCTTTCCGCAGATTTGGTACCACTCTGGCATCAGCCAGGCAGCATTTGGTTGTGTGGCAAAGCACTCTGAAGGAGATAGGGGGCAGGTTCGGCACTTCTGTACTCTCCTACTTCCTGTTTCTTAAATGGCTGCTGAACTTCAACCTCTTCTCCTTGATCATAAACTTCTGCCTCATCACAATCCCCCAAATTGTGCATCCACCCAATATCACTAGTGTCACAGGGTTCAGAGGTCTTGAGCTCCTCACTGGAGTGGTGAGCTGAGTCTAAATAATACAGTCATTAATCAAACAGAGTGACTATTTGCACCCCAATAGTCTATTGAAAAAATAGAAATTCATGACAAACTGCTTTGTAAGTGTCGCTGCAGTGGTGTGGGTTTTAATGGCAGTGCAAATGTGCCTTTTCAACCCGAGTTCAATTCCGTGATTGTCACACTCTTTTTCCCATTCTGTTTCATGTCTCCTCTCTTAATATTTTCTAAATACTACTTATAATAACACATAACAATGAATATAATGGTAGTTTTACTGTAGTAATATTGTTGTAACCATATTTTTCAGCTTTGATGTTATTAACAATGGTGTTACTACAGTAATATGGTCTTGTTTTTACAGTAAATATGTTTAATTTTGTGGTTATGATTTTACTACAAAATACCATGGTGATACTATGGTTAATGTGGTAAAACAATGGTTCATTTTTGTCAAAGAAGGTTAGGGGTAGATAATGGTGTAGTGAGTCTGTGGGACTCTAAATAAACACAATAAACATGCTGCAGAGATGCTCAATACTGTTAGTATATAATTAGGGGTGCAAATAGTATCTGCCATTATTAGTTTGTGGTGCAAATCATTTTTGCCACTATTGGCACTGGCATGTAAATACCACCTACATTTCTTTGCACCATGGTGCAAGTAGCATCTGCCTTAAATAACACTATTGCTATTAAAATCTTTTGATTTGTAATAAATCAATATGTGTCCATAGGGTTATTTCAACCAGACGGTGCTGTTTTATGGTGGCTATAATGGTGAAGTGATTGTATCCAGCCCAGTCTACAACATGCAATTGGCTTATTTTTTCACCATAGCTGCATATATGGTGTTTTGTGGGGTGTCTCTTATCTACAGGTAAGGTATTTAGAGATACACTAGTTTAATTAGATCTAATGCCTTTACAGTATGACAGGCTTGCTTTGTAGTTTTGTAGATGTTTTATCTTAAATATGTATGTCAGCATAGCATTTACACACTTCACAGAGTGCCAATATGGAAATTTTGTGGATTTGTTTACAAGTGTTTAAGTCAGTGGTGTTGGTGTTACCCAGACAAATAGGAATGTGTTTACAAATGTACATGTTGTGACTCATGTCCTTCATGAAAATGGTCACTCAATGACCAGTAGTCATCACCAGAATATTGTGCAGAATCCATCCAAAAAATTATAATAAATGTTTAATAATGCAGACAGCGTATGAATATTATGACTGATGCCAAGCCAGTAAAAGCAACAAAAAATTATTGTTTTCCACCTATTCAGCATGTCCAGATCCTTTCAGCAGAATTTTGTGTTAGAGTCAGGACCTGTCTCTGGAAGAGAATGGCGTCTGCTGTGCAGCTGGGATTTCAGTGTTGTCAATGAGAAAGCCATACAGAACAACAAGAACAACCTCGGCATTCAGCTGAAGGTTCATACCTGAAAATCTTCTTGAGATCAACCTTCAATGTCATCCCTTGTGTTTCCATTGGCTTATTTTGGCTGTGTCTTCCAGGAGTCTTTATCAGAACGCTTACAGAAGAACATCACAATATCGGTGTCTGACAGGATAAAGCATCTGTCTCTCAACCTACTCTCCTGGCTCCTCTCTTTGGGACTTGCCCTAGGCTCCTGTGCAGGCATCTACTTCCTGGGGATTAATCAGTTGGACACAAAGGTGCATTCACAGTGTTGTCTTCACAAAGAACACACATTTTGTATGTGTGTGTTTCTAAAACTTGTACATCATATTTTTGTCAGCACAGCTAATTTAAAATAAATTAATATTAGGACTTGTACAACAAACACAGAGTTACATTTCTTTCAAATTCAGCTGAATTGAACACTGCAAAGAGGTGTCCTGACAATCTATTCTTTTGACATTCTACTTTCAATCTTTATCTGCCTGCATGTCCCACTGTTGTGCTTGTGTTTTGCTGCAGAACTCCGATTTGAATCACAATCCAAATGATTTGAAGGCTGAGGCATCTACTTTGCTTCTGCCTGTGGTCGTGTCACTCATCAACCTGACTGTGCCTCTCCTCTACTCCCTCATTGACAAAATGGAGCGTTACTCTAACCCGTGGGCAAAGATCTACATCAGCATCATAAGGTGTGATCATTGTTATAATGTAACAGTTACCACTCCTAGAGAGAAGCATCAGATTTCTTCAGCTGACAGCATTAGATGATCTCACCTTTATGACATAACTTTTTTTTTTTTTTGTCCTTAGAAACGTTGTTTTAAAGATGTCTATTCTTGGAATTCTTTGCTACTACTGGCTGCATTTTGTGTCCATGGATATTCCAGTAGGTTGACTGAAAGTTCTTTTTCTGTTATGGGTTACTAGTTCAGCATGGTTTTGTATCTCTTTCCAGTATGTTGCTGACAAGCTTGTGTGTATTGTGAAATTTTCTTGATCTAGTGTTGGGAGTCCTTTGTGGGCCAGAGTGTCTATCGATTGCTGATTATTGACTTCATATTCTGCCTACTTGGCTCTTTCTTTGGGGAATTCCTACGCAAGTGAGTCAAAATGAAGGAAGTCAAGTATCTTTTTCGTTTAAAAATGACTGTTGAACATTAACTAACTGTAGCTGATCAGAGATGGTAAAAGTTAGTTACTGTCTACTTGCCATTTTAGTAGACGCTTTCAATTCCAGTAAGTCAGTTCAGCAACTGCTGGAACTGCCCCTAGTAGTTTCGTGTTTGACGAATGTGTAAAATCTGTTTTGACGGAGGGGAAATAGTCGAGTCAGTTTGAAATCAAGTAGGAATACATCAAACTGGATTTCCAAAAGCACAACTGGACCTGCATCTCAAACATTCTCACTGGTCAACAAACGTTAAAGGCAGGGTTCCCACACTTTTGAAGGCACAGGTTATTTATAGGACATTTTATGTGCCCAACGGGTGTATTATTTAAATAAAACACACATGAGAGGACATGATGTATATTGTTGTTATTGAATGGTAATTTTTAACTGAATTCATTCCACACATTCATTTAGAATCATTCAGCTAATTTTTTTTACTTCACAAAACCCTTGCGTTTTTCCTCCATATCCATTTGATACACCATTCACATGCAAATCAATGAATTCACAACATTTCTCTGATATAACGTAAACTCTGTAAGTGCCCTAAGTGGCACTAGAGGAACTGGTTTGCATTACAGTTCCATTCATGAGCTTACAGTGGCTTCTTCCATATAATATGAGTAACTACTGATTAAGTCTGAAACTAAATCAATATATTCACTTTTATTTCACTTTTTCAAAATGGCTACAGTGTAATTGGAACCACATGTGTTCTGAGGCTTGGTGTCCCAGAGTTTGACATTGCTAGGAATGTACTTGATCTGATCTATGCCCAGACTCTGTCTTGGTAAGTCAATATTGATATCTCTTCAGTTCTATACTTGTGTGTGTGTGTGTTTGTATATATATATATACACACACATACCTTCCAGCTGATTCGAGTGTCTCCTCTCTTCTATCTGTCTCTTCCCAGGATTGGAATTTACTTCTCCCCCCTCCTTCCTGTAATGCAAGTCATTAAACTGTTTATCATTTTTTACCTGAAAAAGGTAAGTGTCTTGTACTTGTATAGCATGTATTGGTCTGGTGAGAACTTTGCCCTCAATCTCTTGGCTCCTGTTTCAGATCAGTCTGAGTGTGAACTGCCAGCCTCCCAAACACACCGGCAGAGCTGCACAGATGCAGACAGTCTTCATCGCTTTACTCTTTTGCCCCTCGTTTTTGGGTGCGCTGTCCATGGTGGCATATACAGTGTGGAGGTGTGATTCCCCCATCCATCCATCCATCCGTTCTGGTTTATCACTTGGCATCTCATCCTGAGTGTTGTTGGCTGCTACATCATTTGCTTAAGATGTATAGATTTGTTAATGTTCTTAAATGGATAGTTCACACAAAAAAAATAACATTTTGCCATCATTTGCTCTCCCTCATGTTGTTCCAAACCAGTATAACTTTGTTTCTTTGGAACACAAAAGGCCAGAATGCTAGGGACTGACAGTCCCTTCAGGCACTTCAATTTCATTGATTGGAAAAAGATGCATCTTTTGTGGGAGAAAGTCATACAGGTTTGAAAGAACATGAGTAAATGATGAAAGAACTCTTTAAATGTAAGTTTTTCTTTTATTTGTCTTATAGTCTAAAGCCCTCGGATCAGTGTGGGCCATTTCAGGGGCTGAACACCCCCTTCGTGGCCATTTTCATTTGGGCTGATTCTATTCAGAACCTCCCAGGAGCCATCTGGGTCTGGTGGATATTTGAAAATGTGCTGAGAAATGAGCTCTTCTACTATTTGATAACCCTCATCATCCTGTAAGTCAAGAAGCTGGAAATAGTGAATATCCTATGCTTACTTTATACAGTGTTTGGCCTTAGGAAAGGTCTATTGAGAAAGTTAAACCTTTGCCTTTGATTTGGGCAGATATGATATTAAAGTATGGTGTCACATTTTTCTTCATTCCTTTCTCTGTTTGTTCAGAGTCATCACTTTTTTTATGTGGCAAGTCACTCAGGGACAGAAACAGCTCATCAAGACTCTGAAAGAGCAGATTGTGAATGTGAGTGCTGAGGTCACTGAACCTCTGCACGCCTGCTAACTTTTGCATCCAATGCACTTCAATCTCATTAAAAAATAGGAGGGAAATTCTAAATATACAGAAAATGGTTTTATCCTCTGTAATTCCTTTCTTCTTCATCTATCTGTCAGGAAGGAAAGGACAAAGCCTTTCTCCTAGACAAACTACAGAATATACAGAAGCAAAGAAGGCAGATCACATCATTCAGACGTCAGGTAAGTTTTTCGCATGTGATCTATATGTTAAGGCTGATTTATGTCCAACCTACGACATAGGTGTGGCATAGTGGCCAACGCTGTGGTTTGCATTTATAGTTCTGCATTGCGTTGGTTTGTTTGCCTCGATCTGAGAGTACACATGTCTTCATTTCTGAAAAAAATCAAACATATCATAAATTAACTAAAGTAATGTCATTTGAGGATTCAAAAGTATTTAGTTCATTATTGTAGCATTAAAAATGAGTTAATCAAAGTATGTTGTATTAATATATATTTTTATTACACATGTTTTCTGTCTTGCAGATCGATATACTTATACTTAGTTTAAATAATAATAATCAAATTAAGAAATAACTACTCGCTTGACCAACACAAAACTGGTGTCATTTTAAAGATTATAAGCTGGACTTCACATTGCAGAAAGGCTATATAACCAACTTAAAAGTGACAAATTAAAAGGGTTCTGTTTTTATAACTTATTAAATATAATTTTTTTACAGTACACCATACTGTCAAACATACAGACAAAACATAGTAAAGTTCTTGAGTAGAATACAACCCATTTTGAGTCACTCTCATACCAAATATATATTAAAATAAAAGCCCCAGCAAAAAAGCACAAAAGCAAAGAGTTTAAACAGATGTTTAATTTTGTTGCATTTTCGCATGTAACTTCATGAAACATAAACAGAACATAAAAACAGCAGAAGCTCCTGAAAAATACATAGTGACACGATCATTGATAAGTTGATATGATGTATAGATCTTAAAATAATCCTGGAGATATCTTTTTTTTATTTTTTCAAACTGGGGGATGATCTCTGGTAGAAGTATAATTTGGCCTTTAAGGTGTGCAGGTCTAAGGGGCTGTTCACACAAATGCTTCATTGCATCTGAAAAAGCTAGATGGAGCACAACGAATGAAACAGAAAGCAGGTGTCTCAAGACACGTTGTAAAAGTTATTTTAACCTGACACAGCATCTTAAAAATGCTGTGTTCCTGCACGGGCCGTTGCGCAACAGCCAAAAAAGTCTCTAGCATAGGTTTGCATAGAAATTAAATTACAAAACAGCACAGACAGATGCAAAACTTGATCGGTGTGAACGGTCACTAATGCAGCTATCTACTAATGAAAAGAATCTGAATCAGTATCCCACAGCTCAGCAAAGTGTTCACAGACACAGGAAAGGGCAGGCATAAGCAGGGCTGTAGGGCAGAACATAAACACTCCACATAAGAGGTCACAATATGCTCTGCTTGTGCCTCCAAAACGCAAAGCCTTTAAGGCAGGTCAGGGGCGAAACCTGAGGCCCAAAGGAGGTGGGCTAGGATGAGGTAGAGAGCAAGGTAGACTGGAGTGCTGGGTAGAAGATGAGACATCACTACAATCCTCCAGGCAAAACAGAGCTCAAGGTACTTCAGTTCTTAGAAAGCTGCTGAGAAACCCCAGAATAGGGAAACTACCCACTGAGGATACTCTACTGCCAGGGGCTGAGCCTTCAGACACCACAACCACATAACAGGCATGGTTCACACAATAAATCCATCTATGCAACAGGCATCAAAATGAACTTTTGTCTCTCACTTTTAATTATGATCCAAATGCCACATTTCCTGACATTGTACTTTTATAGAAAGCCTGGGATGACTTCTACCTTAGTCAAAAGCAAAAATGAAGAAATACTTAATACTGGGAAGAAGAACCTTTGACGACCCTCTTTTGACAAAATCCCAGATTTTCACAGGCAGTATTGGTAAAGTGGGACAGAGGAAAAATTATTCTATTGAAAATAAATACAAATTATTTTGACTGAAATGTTTATATATTCTTATACAGTTTCACATCATAAATGACCATATGTAACATTTAAAAACATGGTCAACTTTACTTTTAATTTATCTCCTTAAAAAGATTTGCCTCAAAGGTGGTCATGAAATAAGCTCTGCCACACATCAATGTGAAATCATCAATTTAAAACCTCGGTTAATTGTTTACCTCTCAAAGATGAGTTAAATAAGGTTTTTTTTAACCATTTAAGTAAATGCATACGGATACGACGATCATGCTCAACTGTCCAACTTTACCCATCTTCACCCAATATTATAACATTTGAAACATTTACAATCCCTCTGAATCATAATGAAAATGCCACTAGAGGCAACACAAGACTGCCCTGAGAAAATGAATAGTGTTAGGCATTTTAAATTATACCAGTAAATGCTTCAGCTTTGACAACCATAAAATACTAAGACTAAAATAATAACTAATCTGAAACTAGAAAATACTGAGAAAACAAAAACTAAAGAAAATTAAACTAAAATGACAAATTGTATATAAAATTTAAATAGACTAAATTAAAAATCCAAAACTATAACAATCCTGTGCCAAACCTGTACGACTTTCTTTCATCCGTGGTACACTAAAGGAGATTTAAATCAGAATGACAGCCACAGTCACCATTCACTTTCATTGCATTTAAAAAAATATTAATAATTTATGCAATTAAAGTGAATGCTCCGCAGATGAAAGAAAGTCATACAGGTTTTGGACAACATGGAGGTTAGTAAACAAAGACAGAATTTTCATTTTTGGGTGACCTATCCCTTTAAGTAAAACCTGTTAAACTGAAATTCCATCTCACTCTGGCTTATTACTGATCTGTAGAGGCAAAGTTACAATAATATAACGGCTAAAATAGACTCTTATGCAAGGTCACAAAGCATGTAGAGCTGACATTAAACTGATGTTTTTTCCACTTTTAACGTAGCAGTTATAAAAAAAAAAAAAAACAGATTTTGCTCATTCAAAATCCCTTCAAACATTCTCATCCTCCCTGATCTTATAACTGCATATTCTGTTATTTCTGTCATGTAGGACTTCGACCAGGCACCACATTTAATTCCAAGCTGGATGAACACTTCCCCCTTGGACATGTGACAACACGCTCTCTGATTATTTGTATACTGTATTTGCCCATTTCTGTAAATATTGTATTACTCTACTCATTCAATGCAATTTATTAAGATAGTTCAAACTATCATCTACCTCTTGGATGGGAAGTGAAATCATTTGCAAAAATCAGCAGTGAATGCACAAGAATGGCATTTTATGTTTGTCCAGTAGGTGACAGTGCATTTCCTCATGCCAAGTTGGGATCTGTTTACTTGCATGTTCAACATTTTAATTTTGGTATTTTATGAGACGTTCCCCTGGTACAAGTGGCATAGTTGTATCGGGGCAGGCTACTGTTTTTTTGAAATCGTACTTTGTAAATATCAATAAAAAAAAAAAAATAAAAAAAATATATATGTATGTTAAATAATTCTTGTCATTGATGAGTATGCTGGATACAAAGAACCACAAAGCTTTGCATTTATGATAACAATATCAATTTTATTGCGCAAAAGTCATTGCTTTTCATACACTAAGAACTGTACAATCCAAAAAACGAAAAAAAATGTTTGTTGTTTCAAGAACATCTGATAATTCCTCATGTAAATTATTCAGCAGCTTTAAGCTTCAACCAAAGGAAAATAGTGTTTACAATTGTGACCCTACTGCTGCCCACTGTTATATTTAATGCGCATCTTTTTTGTTTGTGTTTTTAAATATATTTAGATCAACATTGAGGGCACACCTCAGTTAAAAAGAGAAAAAACACTTTACAATACAAAAAGTTGAAATGGAATTTTCTAGCTAAATCACATATTTTCTTTGCACCATATGGTGTGCATTAGAGAACAACAACAATTGCTCTTAGGTGAGAGGCTCAAACTAATACCTATGGATTCTGAACAACACTTATTTGTAGCATTTGCATTACCACTGCCTTTTGAGATTCAGAGGTTAAAGAGATTGTTCACCCCCCCAAAAAAATCTGTCATCAATCCCTCACCATTATGTTGTTCTAAATCCGTAGGACTTTTATTCTTCCGTGGAACAAGGAGCACATTTTAGGCACAATGTTATCCTCAATCACCATTCACTTTCATTGTATGGAAAAAAGCAAATAAAATGTGAATAAAGTGAATTGAAGCTATCATTCTGCCCAACAGCTCCTTGTGTGTTTATTTTAAGAAATTCAAATATGTCGGTAGTAATTTGAGGATGAGCAATTGATGACAGAATTTTCATTTTTTGGAAAACATCTCTTTAAGGGGAAACATTTCACAGGCCAGTAACACCTTCACTAATATGCACTAACTGCTGTAAACGCAAGTGCCATGTTCATTTTATTAGCTATGGTGCAAAAGGCCAGAAGCAGATAGCTTATAGGTCAAACGCACAGAGCTTGTAGCTGTCCGGGGGAAAGCCCCCTGCTGGCAGCCTGTCGCTCAGCCTGGTTTAAACGGGATTCATTGGTCAGGTCTGCTGCTGGAGGCTGGGGCTCGTCCCTGAGATGGAGTGGAGATGAGAAAGAGGGCTATGAACAGAAATGGCAACTGAGGGAGCGCCAGGGTGTTATTTGTGAGAGGAGCATCCGTTGTTCAACAACCACGAATCATCTGGTTTCATCAGCATGCTCTACTGCTTCTGTCAGGATTTGATACCATAGGGAGAAGCAAAATGAAAGTACTGAAGATTATAGCCAAGGTTAATACTGTGCTACAACCAAATTACAGCACTGATGACATCACTTTTTATTTTGAGTTTAGGATTAAGATGCAAGCTTGAACAGGTTTGTAATCCTTCATTGTGATACTGTTTCTATATAACTATACAGAAACCATGCTTTGCTGTATGTGCAGTTAAAAGGACTTCAAGCTAAGACCTTTTAGACTTTGAACTCATGCTACAAAACTGAAAATTGTTATACATGGGCTTTGAAATCATGCCACGTTTTTTGCCCTTTACTAGAGAGGGGGTAAAAAACTTGTAACAGCATAGAAAATATAATGGAAAAGAGCTGAATTGGTGCCCAAAGTGTAGCAATGCATGATTCTGAATGTGGGAATCGGCCATCTAATAGCCAACAGGTTAACTGTGGTACTGAACTCGGGTGCAATTACATACAGTATAGTGATAAAATATTGTCAATGTGAAGAATGCTCCACAATACATTGTATGACAATTTGGAGAAAAAAAATGAGAGGAAATGAAGGGGCAAAAAAAAATCTGTATCAATCTTAAGAGGGAACATTTCACCATTTTCTGGACTTCAAGGTCTTTCCAGAAAAGACAGATGGTGAAGTGTCATGAAGTATCATTGTCTGTTTAGAAATGCTTGTGCTGTCATTCTTAAGTTCGCCAACACTCCTACTTTCAAAGTCCACATTCAACAACACAGTCACTATCTTAAAAAGAAGTAATTGTGCAGCACTGACCAATTTAGAGCCCAGCAATTTGCAGTGCAAATCAAATTTTAATACATCAGTTTAGACTTAAGCACTACAAGTCATTTCGAACCAGCCCTTAAACACTAATTGTTTTGAAGCATGCAAGACCATGTGACCATTATAGGTACTTCAGTTTTTGTAGGGAGAACAGGCTCCTTTCATGGACCAAAAAGGAGAAACAACATATACTGAGAATGTACAGTAAGTGCGAAAGAGTGTGAACACATCCAAAGCATAATAAACCTATAAAAAACTTCAAATAAGGCCTTTCAACAAGAGGAATGCAAATTGTAGACTCTCCAACTCCAAGGTTTGTGCTGCATAAATTCTCCAGCAGAGGGTGCTAGTGCAGCAGGAAAACATGCTATCAATTGCCACTGGATCGAAATCAAGGAGTCTGATAAAAGTCTGATTCTTAGTCCTGGTCTGTGAGTAAGAAATCAAACGTGTCTGAATGTGCAGTTTGAATGTAGTGCAGCAAGGTGGGGGAGAAAGCCGTCTTACTGGCAGAAGGATGTTTGTTCACATCCTGCTCTCCCCTCACTGGGAAGTGCCGCATCAACCCGGCCCCTGTGTTTTTGTCTGTGTGCACCTGAGTGTTATAAAAGGAAAGGGAAGTGAGGTGTGTGGCCACACCCCTGTGCCCACAGGCTAGGAGATCTTACAGTTGTTCCTGGTGCAGTTCTGGGGCGGGCTCTGAGGTGGCCGAATGGATTTTGAACGTTTGAGGCTGTTGCCTTTGCTGCCTCCAGCGGCGTTGGCCAGCGAGTAGGACCGGCCATGCATCATGACGGCGTTCATGCCGTTCGCCATTGAAAAGGACTTCAGATGGCTTTTGATGGCCACAGGAAGTGGCAGCTTATCAATGAGGTGCACAGGGGTGCAGGATACAATGGCACGGCAACACAAGTCCTGTAGACTGAATACTGCAACGATACAAGAAAAAGACAAATACATTTAAATTAAAAGACAAAAGAATGTGATCAGAACATCCTCAAGGTTGAACGATTACATAACCATATCATAAATAAAAAGCATAAGCATGTGATTCTCTAGGGAATTTTGCAGTGGCTGCCTTGATGCATCTACACACCAAGATCATACTATATGCTCTTTACAGAAGAAATGAGAAAGTTTTAAATTATTCAACATTCCCTCAGCAGATGTTAACGCACTCCCTGCATAAAATCAAACGGGAATTAGTAGACTCAACGCAAGCCTGTGAGATGACAGTGTAAGTTAAAGGGATATATAAAAATACTTTTTACTCACATTTAATCATTTACTCTCACTCATGTTGTTAACCTCGGTCACCATACACTTTCACTGTATTGAAAGATACAATTACAGTAAATTGGGACTTGGGCAAATATTCTGCCTTAAATCTCCTTTTGTGTCACAAAGAAGAGAGTAAGTCATACAGGTATGCAACAACATCAGGGTGAGTAAATGATAAGAATTTGTATTATTGGGTGAACTATCCCTTTAACTGCATTAGAATGTTTTTTCTTTATGGAAAAAAACATCTGAGAAGGACTATTGGTGCATTTAGCATTGAAGTAAAGTTACAAAGATATTAAGTTAAATTACTGCGATTTTGAAAGGCTACATCAGCAGCACTTCCAACTCTCAGAACTGCAGGATGCTTCTTCTGCTAAACAGCTCATCTGGGGCACTGCAGAATCTCAAGGGAATATCCCACAAAACAGTGGAAACAGACAGAGAAAGTGCTTCAATTAAAGCATTCTGCCTCTAATTACACAGCTCTAGATAAAATAGTGTGGTTTTCTTGCACTAATGGAAAGCTATGCTGATCATGGCAGTCTTCCTGCATCACCCAGAAAGTAAGCAGCAGCAAACGGCACAGAGAGAAACTCTGGTAAGGGAAAATGTTTCCACTGAATCTGATGGATTTTAGTCTAAAATTGCAATAAAGGCAGTTTTGCTTTTGTTTTTTTCCATTTTGCCACATTATTGATCTGAAAGTAACGAGCACAGTTGTCAGCTGGAGGGTTGGGCAGGGTTGAGTTTGTTAGCAGTTGACTGAAATTTTTTTTAATGAGCGCGTTTACATGTACGATCTTACGCCGATTATTCTTCAGCAAAAAAAACACGTAAGGGATGTAAAACACCTTTAAAGCTAAATCTATCACCAACGGTAGATTTCACTTTGTACCAGCGTTCAAACCGGCTTCTCCAGCGTGCAATTATTTTACACAGTACTTACAATAAAATCCAGTAATTGTAATGCAGCCCTTTTCTTACAGATATCTCCTTGAGATTAATTGTTTATGACGTATTGTGTTTTGGATGAAAGTGTCTGCCAAATGAATAAATGTAAAATTGTACAAAATTCCCTAAAAACAATAATATTTATTATTCATTGACAAGACTTTTGGTAGATTTTGTAAATTACACAATGGAAAACTATCACTTCTGTTAAATATCCAGGTGTGCATGCCATCAGATGATGCCAATAAATCTAAAAATGGCCAAATACAATGTTAAAGGTATAATTCACCCAAAAATGGAAATTCTCACATCATTTACTCACCCTCTTGCCATCCCAGATGTGTGTGACTTTCTCTCTTCTAGGGATGCACGATAATATCGGCATGCCATCGGAATCGTCCGATAAAGGCTTAAAAATTAATTAATCGCATCGTCCAGATATGAAACATTTTGCTGATACGCTTGCCGATAAGATGCCATGTTGATTATGTGCCGGCAACAACTCAAATATTTGTAAGGAGTGCTAGTGATAAGATCATGTCAGCGGTGTGGACTTTAAAGTAAGTGAGACTGATAGGAAATTTGCATTAACTGCAAAGCATCAGTCATGCGAGGAGACAATCCACACTCCAACACCACAAATTTAATAACGCATCTTAAGAATTGCCATCACGATCATTATGACCCATTTATGAAGCTTTAAGAAAAAACAGCGCCAGTGAAAACTCATCACGGGTCATTTGAAACGGCAAAAAAAATAAATAAAAATAAATCACCCAAAGGTGAAAGCTCTCAACAAAAAATCTATTGAAATGATTGCTCTTGATAATCAACCCATGGTGGCTTTCGCAAATTGATTTACTACTTAGAGCCACGGTATGCTATGCCTAGCCGTCACTATTTTTCAGATGTGGCCTTACCTGAACTGTATAGTGTCATCTATGTCCATATAGAGAAGCTCCTCACTGAAGTCACTTCTGTGAGCTTTACAACGGATATGTGGCCATCAAGTATGCCCTGTCAGTATTTTGAGCCTCACTGCCCAGTGGATTGACGAGGATTTCATACTTAAAAAGGTGATTTTGCACTTGCAAAAGTGCCTGGGCTCTCACACAGCAGCAACGATTGCATCCGCATTTGAAGGGATGATTGAGAAGTGGAAAATCCCTGAAGAGAAGGTGCATGTAGTGCTACGAGACAATGCATGCTACATGACAAAAGCGACGGAGGAGTTTGGTGTTACAAGTTTACCATGCATGGCACACACGCTGCAGTTGGCTGTGCATGAAGGTGTCATATCGCAATGCAGCATTGCGGATGTTGTGGCCTCAGGAAGGAGAATGGTGGGGCTTTTCAGGCATTCGCAACTTGCATGCAGTTGCCTAAAAAGGATACAGAAGGAGCTCAGGATGCCAATAAAACGACTTCAACAAGGTGTCGTCAATAGGTGGAATTCGACATTTTACATGATGCAAAGCTTGGTCGTGCAGAAGAGGACACTAGGTGCATATGCTGCTGAATTGTTGTAAGCCTTTAAAAATCATACTAAATCATCATTAGTTATTAGATCTTTCTGGCAAAAAAAAAACACGTTAATGTGCCGTCAAGGACTAAAGATTTTATAGAAATAGGGTTTTTTTTGCTACTTTGTAGGTACACGTATACCTGGCTGAAGACACAATTATTCTGTTGGAATACTGGAAATCCAACCAGGCCCGTTTCCTTGCTCTTGCAGCACGCAAATATCTCAGTGTGCCCAGCACAAGCATTGACAGCGAATGCCTGTTTAGCGCAGTCTCTCATGTAATGGACAAATAAAGGAATCACATTGATGGCGAAAAAGCAAAGATGCTGATTTTTGTTCAGATAAACCTACCTCTACTTAATAAGGAATAGGCTATATTCCGTTTTTTTAACATCGTTCATCGGTTTTGTTTTTACAGTTTAAAGTAGCCACAGTATGCTCCTATTTTTTATTTAATTTAGTTAATATTCTTAAATTTAAATTAGTGCTGCTGGTGACCCAAATTTAAGCTGTGTAGCTTAGCCAAGTCAGCTCATTCATCGTTTAAGTTTTTACAACAATGTTCATTTTTCGCTACATAAATGTTTTAGCTGAAGTCTAAATTAAGCTGCCTGTGCTTGGTGCTCTCAAGCACAACATATTTTGTGTTGTTTGAAAACATAAAATCTTGCCCAATTTGAAGTAATTTCCTTATTTTAGTCAGTGAATGTGTAAAGTTTAGGTTGATTTCTGCCTTCATCTGCAACAAATAGGTTTTTACAATAAGAGTAAATGATTAATTCTTCTACAGGAGAGACTTATGTATTTTTTCCTTTCTTTGGAAAGAACACAATGTATATCAGTATCGGCATCTGCCAAAATGAGTTGTAAAATATCAGCATATCAGATATCTGCAAAAATCCAATATCGTGCATCCCTACTCTCTTCTGCTGTACACAAAGGTTTTTAGAAGAATATCTCAGCTCTGAAGGTCCATACAATGCAATTGAATGGTGGCCAGATCTTTGAAGTTCAAAAAAGCATAAAGGCAAAAAAAAGTCCTTTTTTTTTACTATAAATTCCCACTTTCACTTCCATATTCTACTTTTTGTTTTTAGCGATTTGCATTCTTTGTGCATATCGCCACCTACTGGGCAGGGAGGAGAATTTACAGCAAAACAAGGACTTAAATATTGATCCATTTCTCAACCACATCTATCATATCTCTTCTAAAGATATAGATTTAACCACTGCAGTCATCTGGATTACTTTAATGCTGCCTTTATATGCTTTTTGGACATTCAAAGTTCTGGCCACCATTCATTTGCATGTGGACCTACAGAGCTGAGATATTCTTCTAAAAATCTTTGGGTTCAGCAAAAGAAAGAACACAAACATCTGGAATGGCATGAGGGTAAGCAAATAATGAGAATTTTACATTTTGACTATTCCTTTAAGGCTAATTCACACAGCCCAAAAAGATGCCAAATACAATACAATCAGTTATTGGGTTTTGTTGAACCAGTGTATTAATCCTGTTTGTGGTTGTTGGGGTAGAGTGAAAATTACAAACATGTTTCCCAATATTCTAAATCCAACAGACAACTAGATGTTCAAATGTTGCTGTTTGTTATTGCAGTGTAAACCAGCCTTTAAGGAACTCACGCGTGTACACATGTGAGAAAGACTCACCTCTATTGGGCCTCCAGAACTTCTCCATACCGTGCCTCATTAGCACAATGCGCGAGAGTTCCGTAAACGATTCAATGACGTTGAAGTTGCAGAGAGGACTCACTTCGAAAAATGTCATGCCATTCTTCTCTGCATACGCACGTGCCTGTTCTGTGGGCACCTGCCGTTTGAAGGCCAGGTGCAGCCGGTTACCAACAAGAATACGAGGTACTCCGGGTGCATGCTGAGAAAACAGGGAAAAAATTGGATTAGAAAAGGAGGATGGGAAGTAATAACGACAGAAGATGAGAAAGGAGATACACAGTCCTGTCAGGCTAAGTAAATCTCAAACAGTGTCACAGCTGGCCTGTCTCATTTACTTATTCAACAAGGACTGTCATATCTGTGACCTCTGGTCCAAAGAGAAAAGAGCACTCACTCATCTCTAGGAGCTGAACTGCGCAAAGGCTGTTTTGTAAGGGCAAGGTTTCCGCAAATTACTGTACAATGCACCCTTCCAAAGATCAGCAAGGTCAAAGCTCATTTAGTTATTGAATGACTCATTCTGAGCGAAGTCACAAGTAATTCCGGCAAAGTCAACGTAGAGCCTCATGTATTATAATATTTCCAAAGCAGGTAAAAAGTCAGGCAATCTCTTTTTCTTTGTGCAACTCTATGTGGAGCACACAGGGCTAAGCGCAATCCACAACTGAATTTCAATTGAGGTAAATTCAGTCTCCAAAATTATAATTTGAATGTGAATTTAATAAAGAATTCAATTGGAATGAAATTAAAAGAATTTTTTAATTATAAAAAGCTGTAATTTCTAATGGTACATATTCATAAACCCCTTCATTTCTTTTCCCAAATTTTGTCATGTTGCAGCCTTATGCCAAAACAGCTATATATATATATATATATACACATACATACATTTTTTTTACATTTAAAAAAAATAAAATCACATCAATCTACACTTATGAGGACAGAAATGCCTTGTTGATGAGAGAGGTCAACAGAGAATGACCAGAATGGTTCGAACTGACAAAGTCTATGGTAACTCAGATAACCGCTCTGTGTGTGTGTGTGTGTGTGTGTGTGTGTGTGTGTGTGTGTATATATATGAGATATATATAAATAATATTCTGCTCAGTTGGCCAAAGATTCTGCTCAGTAGAACTAGGATTTACTCAGCAAGAACAAAAGCTAGAGGGAACATTGTTCATGAGGTAGCCTAAAAGAAAGAGAATTGCATAAGAGGATATTCCCTTTGGATATAAAGCACAGGGCCAAAAGCAGCAGGAGGAAGAGGAAGGGGAGGATGGCAATGAAAGTCAGTGTTCTGCAGATCTACCTACATTAGGTGTCAAATGGGATCTGGAACAATATACATATACAGTACAAACACGGTTTCACAGCAGGCATTAACTATAGAGGTTTTTCTGCCAAAGAATCTATCCTAACAAGTATCAACCTTTCAACATTTGTCATCTCACTTCCTGTTATCAGGCATAACCTCACCTCATCAATCTCCCTGATCCAGCGGTCTATCCCATCAAATGACCAACGGTTGGTAATGTCATACACCAACAGGATCCCCTGTAGAGGACAAACAAACAACACGTATTGTTAGCCAGTATCCTGTTCATGAAGTGAGGAAGGTTAACAGCAGTCACAGGACATGAACTACAGTCTGCACAATGATTTCAACACACTTAAATAAAATAAAAAAATACACTCATAATTGAGAGTCCAAAATTCATATGACATATAACATATTTGGACATCCTATTTAGACTAGATTAATGTTTTAGTAAGTGAATGAGAATGCCCATTTCTGCCTAACAGACTGTGATGGAGCACTTAGCCAAAATTCCTCTCTGTGAACAAGAACAAACAGTGACACTTGACGCAGCTAAAGTGCGCTTACCTGAGCCCCCCTGGAGTACGATCTGAAAATGGTGCAGAACCTGCCTTGTCCTGATGTGTCCCTAAAAGCAAATAGAGACAAGTCAGGACAATATCAAAGAACACACAGTCTGTCAATAGTACCTCAGTTAAGGTCGACACATGAATTCTGTTACAAAGACTAGTAAGCTGCCTACATAGGCAGTATTTTAAGGCATAACAATATGAAGGCTTTTCCAATTAGTAGGCAGTAAAATTTGTATGCAAGAGTAAAATGTAAAATGTAAATTACAAATGTTTTTACATTTTAGTCAATACTGAAAACAAAAGTATTGAAAAATAAATAAAAACTGACTAATATTTATATAATTGTATGCTTATGTATCACATTCATAACTTAGCAATATGCTAATGTACAACTCTATTAGAATTTTAAAAAAAATTGACTATGAGGAGCATCCTAAATTGGTTTAACAAGGTTCTATTTCAATTGGAATGCCTCCTTAGAATGTTCCTAAGTCTGCAGTAGACAACAAGGCAGCTTACAAGGTTTTGTAAAAGAACTATGTATTTAAAATCTAGAAAGTTTAGGACACTGCATGGGGTTAACTCAAAAAACATGATGACTCAACATCACAACCCAGAAAAACTAGTTTTCCACTGTGGCACGTCCGCACCCAAACAACCTTTCCAGCTGCCTACTTACTATCGGAGAACATTCTCACAAAGTTAAACTGGCCCTAATGGGTAGGAAAGTGTCAAATTTATCTGTACAAAAGATTTTTTTGAAGGCTTTTTGAAGTGGTGGGACTGAACCCACACTCAACACTATAGAATACATGAACCAAATCTATGTTGTTTACCGCTGCACGGTCACATCAGAGCGTACATCAGGTATCTGGGACCTCTAATGTGTGCTGGTAATGAGACTCCGCTGTTCCAAAAACTAGTGAGCTGCCTACAGAGGCACCATTTTAAGGCATAATAGGCACGATACCCACGCAAAAGGTATTATGCTGCCACCTCAAGGCCTATTCACACCTAAACCGATTTACACCAGGAACGGGTTTGACAATTTTTTTTATTTTTTTTTTTAATTTTACAGAGAGCAGTCAGATTTTCTTTTCTTCAGATTGCAATGAAAGCCGACTGACAAATAAGATAACAGCTTTTTGTCATTTTTGAAGAGTTGCTTCTGCTGCATAATTCAGCATGTTGGTGGTGCCAATCAAATGGCAAAAAAAGATGATGTGCTCTTTTATTATCTCACACACAAAAACTCTAAATTCAATGCAAATATGCAGTAAATAAATATAGAAGCTGTAAACATTCTTTTTTATAATATTTATGTAATGTGCTGATAACTCATTTTATATTACATACCTGTTGTTTTTTCTTAATGTACATTATTTAATATGTACATTACTGTCCCTGTTACATTTTGCTGGCATAAAAATAGCATTTTTTTTAGACAGAGTCCTAGAGAGGCCACAGTGTCTCGCACCCACTGTGAAATTTGGTGGAGGACCGGTGATGATCTGGGGGTGCTCCAACAAGGCTGGAATAGGGTAGATTAAACTTTTTGAAGGACGCATGAATCAAGTCACGTACAAGGATATCCTGGAACAAAGCTTCCTTCTGCTCTGACAATGTTCCCCAACTCTGAGGATTGGATTTTCCAGCAGGACAATGCTCCATGCCACACAGCCAGGTCAATCAAGGTGTGGATAGAGGACCACCAGATCAAGAATTTGGGAGAAATGTTTCAGTACTTAATAGAATACATTTTTTTTTTTTTTATTCAAACACATTCCTATAAATAGTAAATTCAGAGAAACTGAAAATTTTGCAGCGGTCTCTTAATTTCCAGAGCTGTGTAATATGTATATATACACTGGCACCCAAAAGTTTAGAATAATGTACAGATTTTGCTCTTATGGAAAGTAATTGGTACTCTTATTCACCAAAGTGGCATTCAACTGATCACAATGTATAGTCAGGACATTAATACCGTGAAAAATTACTATTACAATTTGAAAAATTTCAGAACTTTTTAAACTACTTCAAAGAGTTCTCATCAAAAAAATACATGTGCAGCAATGAAAGATTTGCAGACCCGTGGCATTTTAGCTGTCAGTTTGTCCAGATACTTTTGATACGCCCCACGCTTCCAGAACATTTGCCATAGATGTGGTCTTGTTGGGCACTTCTCACGCACCTTACGGTCTACCTGATACCACAAAAGCTCAATGGGGTTAAGATCCATTACACTCTTTTCCAATTATCTGTTTTCCGCCGGGGGACGGAGGAGCCTGGCTGCCTGGAAGTGGAAGCATGGCTGCCGACCGCGTGGGCAGAAAGGGCTCCTAACCGACCACCTGGAGCGTTCAGGGCCGCTGCCAGGGGCAGAGGAGTCCCCTACCAGCCGATGAAACGAGGCAGGGTTTGAGACAGCCGACCACGAGCGGGGAGGGGCTCGCGGCTGACAGCCTGGTGTGGGAGAACCGCTGCCAGGGGCGGGGGAGACTCCTTCTGTTCCCTGAGAACACGGTGGGGCATTCGGTCCACCAGGGGCTGGAGGACTGCCTCCGATCCGCCAGGGGAGGCGTGGCTGTCGTCCGTTAGAGGGTTGATAGGGAACTCATCTTAAAGCTTGATAAAACAAGTAATATGATGAGTTTGATGAGGCTGTTTTAAGAGGGTTGAGGGTCCGTTAGAGCTATGGCGTATCGGAGAACTCGCGAGTAAGTGTTTTTTTTTTTTTTCATCTGTTCCTCCTCTTTCTCTCTCTCTCTCACTGCCCCTCTGCGTTTTCACTCTCGTCTAAACTTTACAGTGTTTTTTTTTGGGGGGGGGGGGGGGGGGGGGGTACTGCAATGCTACAGAAAGTATTATTTCTGTTCTCCTCCCCTTGTCCCCTCCCTCATCCAGGTAGACGGGGATGACCTGCCAGCAGACGGGGCGGAAGGCAAAGGGGGGGGGGGGGGGGGGGGGGGGTCCCTTATCAGGCTATTCAAGCCTCTGAGAGGGATAAAGGCCGACTGCGGAGTGCGGTGCAAGAGAGAGAGTTATCGTTTATGCCAGCTGACCATCATGTGTGTGTCTGTGTCGTTTGTTTATATTTATCATTAAATCCATTATTTATATTGTCAAGCCGGTTCTCGCCTCCTCCTTTCCATTATTCCCAATACACAATGTTAAGCTTCATTTAACGTAATAAATACAAAGACAATGTTAAGCTTCATTTAACATACCAAATAGCTTTCAACTGTTTGAAATAATGGCAAGTGATTTTCTAGTACCAAATTAGCATCAGTGATGTCACGACTATACTTTTGTGATCAGTTGAGTGCCACTTTGGTGAATAAAAGTACCAATTTCCTTCCAAAACAGCAAAATCTGTACATTATTCCAAACTTTTGGCAACCAATGTGTATGTGTATTAAAATACACACACACACACACACACACACACACACAGACATAACACTTCTTATTCTATTCTTGCATTCCTTTTTTATTACACCACAAAATTCCCTATCTCACTCAACCAGCTGACAAGGAACTCAATATCCATGCACCAGATGAGCATGTGCAGTGATTTATTGCTTTGCAAATCAAGTCCCGTCTGTCTCAGTGTTTTTAATTTCAAATGCAATGACATGGAAGGCCTGTCATTGACTCATCACTATGAACCGAAGACTTTCATCAACAGGCATATATTTTCTCTAAGCTGGTGATGCATCATTCTGTTTTGAAGAGTAAAACAATTCACTTCATTGTAAGCTCTATGCAAAGCTCTTATGGAGAGAAAAAAAACTTTCCCTTGTGCTCTTCTACATTCACTAAAAAACATGTATGTACATTCACTGAGCACTCTAATAGGAACAATTTTACACCTACAAATTCATGTGATTATTTAATCAGACTAAGCAACAGTAGCAGCAGTGCAATACATGGAATCACGCAGATACAGGTCAGGAACTTCAGTTAATGTTCACGTAAACCATCAGAATGTGAAAAAATGTGATTTTGACCATGGCATGAATTTTGGTGCCAGATGAGCTGGTTTGAGTATTTCTGTAAGCGCTGATCTCCTGGAATTTTCACACACACAACCATCTCTAGGGTTTACTCAACATGGTGCCAAAAACAAACAACATCCAGTGTGCGGAGGTTCTGTGGAACATCTTGTTGATGAGAGAAGTCAACAGAGAATGGCCAGACTAGTTGGAGCAGACAGAAAAGCTACGGTAACTCATAATCACTCTGTGCAATTGTAGTGAGCAGAATAACATCTCAAAAACGCATCTCTCTTATATGTATACTAACATATGCAGTATTTACTGTATGCAGGTGTATTTATATAAACTGACTTGGCTTGAAAAGTAGGATCGGGATATTTTACCATGATATGTGATGGTGGCTAAAGATAAATGGCCTCACAGCTTCTGAATATGCACGGAAAAACACACTTTATTAACGCGCTGATATTCAAGAGAGCGATCGATTCATTATTTTTGGGAATATAGACTTTAATAGGCAACACAAATACCAACAAAATGTGTATTTGCATTCTAAATTTCACCACAGTGTGCTTTCGTGTGGACACACACATACACACACTGTACAGATGCGCTCAATCAGAAGCACAGTCTTGTTATATATATATATATATATATATATATATATATATATATATATATATATATATATATATATATATATACACATACATACACACACACACACAAATTTGTTTCTCTTTACATCTTTTTGCATAAAACGCTGCATTTTCTTCATATCAGTGTCTCTGTTAATTGATTTAAAAGTTACAGGTTTTGTTCAGATTTTTTTCTTATTTATTTTGGCAGCTGAAATTTCAGTGCATCCTAGCTACAACAGCAGAAGACCATGTTGGGCACTTCATTATGACCCTAGAGTTCCTAATAAAGTGCTCATTGGGTGTATGCATGTGTAGTGCAAAGGAGTTACGATCTACTTACCAAAGCTCTAGTTTTACTCTTCGCCCATCCAATAGGATCGTGGTGGTCTTGTAGTCGATACCTGCCGAAGGACAAACAGAAATCATTTAGATAAGAATCTTACCTGCTGCTAGCTGTCGTCAGAAATTAGGCATAGCTTTCTACTGTAAAGATAATTTACAAGCGAGATGATTCACAGTAACTCAAAAGCTGTGTCCAGGTAGCATGATTGCATTTGGAGTTCTGTTTGCTTTTGCCCAACCTAATTGAATTGTTGGACAAATAATTTTCTCCTCGGAAGGCACTAGGTACAAAATGGTTTCTGTAAATAAAACAAGCCTTGTGGATCGCTATGCATTTGTACCATGGTTCATGTAAAGTCTAACAGCGCCTCTAAAAATATAAATATTATTAGAGTATATACAAAGGGGATAATAACATGCAAACTGCTCTAACAATTTGTTTCACAGAAGAAACAGCCATATGGGTTCGAATCCACATGGAGTTAATTATGACAGAATATTATCTTTTGTGTGAAGTATTCCTTTAATGTTCTCTCACTAGAGCAGTTTTTGAGCTGTATCGGATATATACTCTATACTCCAAATAGAAAAGTACTTCATATTTACAGAACCAAACCAAAACTGTGACCACAGAACCATTGGAAATGTAAACCATTAGACTCCTAGAAGGCACTAAAGCTGAAATGGCCTTCTTGATTGTGACTGAACATGACAGATGCTACCACTCTGCCATTACTTAATGCTATCATATCTGAAATGTCACCACAATGCCTCCCATAAAGCGATTATTTTCACAGCTTATCTACAGTAAATACATCACTCCTAAAATGAAGAAATGAATGTGGCTTGCATCTTTATAAACAGCCATTTAAAAAGGACTGTTACAAGGTGCATCTATTTTCTAGTGAAGGATCCTCCCTTATTGCAGTTCATGACAGTACAGGCTGCATCAAATGAATAAGAATATCTGCATTTCAGTTACTTCACAGCTGGCCAGCATTCAAACCTGTTTTGCATCTTAATAGACAGCTCTGTCTGTAACAAAGAATCTCTGCGTCTCTTTCCATGCAGATCAATGTCAGTAATATTCGCTCTGCCAAGAGCATTGGTCTCATTGTATCATCTTCTTGCATGCTTGAATAATCTGATTATCTGTAATGTTGACACATGGACTTAGCCAGAGAGAGTTTATTTATCTTAATGATAGTGGCTTTGACCATTGCTTCCTCAGGTATATCAGTTCTACAAAGGAAATCCACTGCATTCCTCTCTGATTAGACACAAAATTAAAGTCACACCCCTCTGCAGTCTATTCCATTTTGATTTCAGCGGTTTGCTTCCACAACAAAACTACTAAAAGAGTGGGAGATGCTTTAAAGTGGAGAGAGGAAAGAAGATAGGGCCTTTTTTTTTATAATAAAGCTTTGATGGCTTTGTGACAAAAATTGCCTGGAGAAGGGTCTCTGCTCACACTCAGCTAGATCCACCATTATTAAACATCTACAAGAGAATGTAACGAGCAAAATGCCTTGCATTAAAAAGGATCTACAGGAGATGATTTCCTGCTGCTCTTCAACCTCCCCATCCAGCTAAAACTTTGTACTGGTACTGCTGTACACCAAGCCAAAGACGCATCACACATCCTTCCTCAATCCCTCCTCCTTCGCTGCACTTTTGGGTAATTGTATGGGCAGATGGCTCAGCATCACGGCCTGACAGGGACAGTAGAGTGTAATTATCATCTCAGGTTCCAGCTCTGGGCCACAGGCCAACCCTTCTCAGCCCACTGAGCAAAAACAGCCCAAAGCGGCTCGGTTTGAAGAAGATTCTGGAAGTGAATGATCCAGCAGGACTTAAGTACACCTGAGAGGGAACAAGTGGACATTGACAGTGCTGGCATGTTTAATTCAATTTGAACAGCCTATTATTATTATTAATGGAGGAAACATAGAGGCTTACAATTGGAGAATGTAGTGCCACTGTATGTTTTTCCCCCACAGTATGACAGCTTGGATTTCAATGAAATCCAAATTCAAAGGTGAACAAGGTGGCACTACTTGTTCGCCGAAAACTTTTAACAACTAATTTGGCAACTCATCTTAAAGCTTGATAAAACAAGTAATATGATGAGTTTGATGAGGCTGTTTTAAGCTAAAAATGGACAAGTTTTATCATTCAGAATTCTGTTAATGTGAGTTAAGAACATTCAAGCAACAAAGAGATCTCAAAGAAACAGAAGTACACTTAAATGTACTGGCATTTGGGTATTTTACACACTGTTTAATGCTGCTCATAAGTGATGCAATAATTATGAGATTATTTTAAATGTAGAACTTTTTGACCAAATCATGCAGCCCTAATTGAATGGATTTAAATGTCTTCACTGACTGGGCTACTTGGTCCTCAAATCCTCACAAATCCACTGGAAAATGAAGATTCATCCTTCAGATATTTACAAAGAAGTGGAAAGGAAAAGTACTGTGTAAAGGGAAAAGCACTCTGTGGTAATGTAGTTACCGCAGAGTTGTCTTCAAAATTAGTCTGTCCTCTCCTCAACTTTAGACTCTAAATATTTACAGATGTCCTCTCTGAACCAGTGTGAAACACAAATCAATGAGAGTAAACATAGAAGAACCAACACACAACTCTTTTTAATACAGACTGCAAGATCCAAAATCATTTGATAGCACAAGGCATATTTGAGTGGAATATACATTACACTCAGGTTTTTGGCTTGCTTGAACACTCCAGAATTTGAATGACCAATTTGACATTTATCTGATGCATTTATTCAAAGCGAGTTGGAGTACACTTATCACGGACTATGTTTACATGACCACCAGGAAGCGGCTTATTGCGAAAAAGTGGTGCCTTGCGACAAAGCAGCGTTCTGGTTTACATGCACTGTATAAGCGGCGTTCTCTTTATGCCCGTATATATGCGGCTCAGTCAGTAAGCAGCTTTCTCCACAGCAGCGCAATTTCCCTGCAATGCTTGTGTACATAACAAACATGGCATCCGAGGAAGACTTAATAATTAGCATTATATTCAGATTTTTCAGAGTTGTTGCTGTTTGTTTCCTTAAACATTCCATCGTGACCTGGAACAGAATTACACTGAAATAATGGGGTTACCTTCTTACGTAAAACTCCGGGATTCCCCCAGTGTACTAGCACATACATGTGAATGTGAGGGACCGTCAATATTTACACACATTGTTGTGTATAAATGGGTATAGTTTATGGTGTATGTGATTTTCCCACTGTACTCGAGAAATGTTGAATTCTTTCCACTTTGTGGGGCTACATCCTATGATATTTGTTATCCGGTCTGTTCTCTAAAAACCACATTAAGCGGTGAAGTTTAAGCTGATAAAGAAAGCTTTCCTATCTTTCAGGCTTTAAGATTCCTTTCAAGAACACACACTGCCACTACCTTCAAATGATTTCTGTATTCATTAAACATCTTTGTACATTTTAACCATCTGAGCACATCACAACAGCATGTCCCTCAGGGACATATGCCTACAGCGTAATTCACCATCACTAGACTGATTAGGGCTGAAATCCATGGATGGTTCATCCAGCCATCTGTGTTGATTTTTAGAGATTGTGCAAGGCAGCTCTTTTGAAGCTGGACCAGCAAGCTCCCCAAGGACAGCTCAGACAAGAGCCATCACTGTGAGAGCATTCACACCCATAAAACACACACTATTCCCTAATAGGTTGCACCAACAAGATAAACAGCAGCCTATCTATATAAAAAGGGTTGGAACAAGAGCAAACCAGGTCCTGTTCCCCTGCACACATGTGACTCATTTGGTTATGAAAGGCATAACTAGCGGAAATAAATTGATCTTTTGATCACCTTGTTCATTACAGCCTGAGGACAAATGAAGGCTGTGAAAAAAATCTAATCAAAAGAGCTAGTGCTTAAAACAGTTTTTATGGCCTGCTATACAGAGTTTAAGGCTACCTGTTCTGCTTTTTCTCAAAAGCTGAATGAACATAGTCATGCAAACACACCTATTCCTTTTTTGTGTGTTTTGTATCCTGAGGGCAATCTCAGCTCTTGTTTACACACCCAAAACATCTTTTTAAAAATGTTTATAGGCAAACTTCTGACAATTCCATGGATAAGAGATAATTTTGAATAATAAACATTAAACATACACTAAACAACCAATAAGTGGAAAATGCCAGTGTCATGACAACTCAAAATAATTTGTACGAGATGGTGAAAGCGTAAGATATCGTTCGACTTTGCTTGTATGAAAAGGTACAATTTATTTTACGACCAACTAATCAACAAACATAATTTCTATTTGATACAATACAGGCATCACATTTTAGCTACCCTCCTACCCACCACTTTATTTTAAAGCTAGGATGTGCAATATTTTCCAGAAACATTTTTGTTATACTGGTTGAAAGTCTCTTCACATCCTTATAGCAATCAATAATATAAGTGGTCCAGGGAGCATTCCAAAGATGGCCGCCAGTGGACTGACTTGCTAGAAAAACGTTGGTTAAGCTCAATCAATAACATTTGAGGCATAAAAAAATTTTTTTCATAAAAATTATTTAAACTAGTCCCTCCATTAAAAAAAAAGAAAAAACGTTTATAGTAAGGCACTTACATTGGAAGTGAATGACGCCAATCCCTAAACATTAAAATGCACACCGTTTCAAAAGTATAGCCACATGTCGTAAAAAATATGCATGTAGTGTGATAAAACTGCTTACTAATCATGAGTTATTTCCAATTTCACAACTTTGTTGCCATAAAGAGACAATGATATGCTGCATTTACATTGTGTCGTAATTAGAGTAATACAGAGATGGCAACTCCGAGGTTCTACTCGGAGCGGTTCACGTTGTGGGACCTCGTTGTTGTTAATAACAGCTAAATATTTAGCAATACTTTAATTCACTTCTATATGTATATGTTAAAGAACAAAGCAAATGCTCCAGAAAATTAGGGATGAGTGAAAATTATTTTTTACGGTAATCAAACTTATGCCTCAAATGCTGTAGACTGAGCTTAACTGGTATTGAACCCAGAAAATTCCTTTAACTTTGGGAGAACTTGAAATAACATTTCAAGTTCGTTGGTTAGTTCATTTTCTCCATGGGAGTAAAAGTCGTATGTTTTTGTACGAGACAACTTTTTCACAAATATATATATTTTATCCAAATAGCCAAAAGTGACTGTTGAACAATATGCAGTCTTGTAACAGAGATAAACATAACAATAAACTCCCACATGCAATGATTCCGACAGATTCAATGAATTGCCACACAAGCATATGCCACCGAGACTTAACATACAGTGCATCCGGAAAGTATTCACAGCGCTTCACTTTTTCCACATTTTGTTATGTTACAGCCTTATTCCAAAATTTATTAAATTCATTATTTTCCTAAAAATTCTACAAACAATACCCCATAATGACAACATGAAAGAAGTTTGTTTTAAATCTTTGCAAATTTATTACAAATAAAAAACGGAAAAAAATTAAATAAAATCACATGTACATAAGTATTCACAGCCTTTGCCATGACACTCAAAACTGAGCTCAGGTGCATCCTGTTTCCGCTGATCATCCTTGAGATGTTTCTACAATTCGACTGGAGTCCACCTGTGGTAAATACAAGTTGATTGGACATGATTTGGAAAGGCACACACCTGTCTATATAAGATCCCACAGTTAACAGTGCATGTCAGAGCACAAACCAAGCCATAAAATCCAAGAAATTGTCTGTAGACCTCCGAGACGGGATTGTATAGAGGCACAGATCTGGGGAAGGGTACAGAAAAATTTCTGCAGCATTGATGGTCCCAATGAGCACAGTGGCCTCCATCATCCATAAATGGAAGTTTGGAACCACCAGGACTCTTCCTAGAGCTAGCCGCCCGGACAAACTGAGCGATTGGTGGAGAACGGCCTTAGTCAGGGAGGTGACCAAGAACCCAATGGTCACTCTGACAGAGCTTCAGCATTTCTCTGTGGAGAGAAGAGAAACTTCCAGAAGAACAACCATCTCTGCAGCACTCCACCAATCAGGCCTGTATGGTAGAGTGGCCAGACTGAAGCCACTCCTTAGTAAAAGGCACATGACAGCCTGCCTGGAGTTTGCCAAAAGGCACCTGAAGGACTCTCAGACCATGAGAAACAAAATTCTCTGGTCTGATGAAACAAAGATTGAACTCTTTGGCCTTAATGGCAAGCGTCATGTCTGGAGGAAACCAGGCACTGCTCATCACCTGGGCAATACCTTCCCTACAGTGAAGCATGGTGGTGGGAGCATCGTGCTGTGGGGATGTTTTTCAGCTGCAGGAACTGGGAGACTAGTCAGGATGAGGGAAAGATGAATGAAGCAATGTACAGAGACATCCTTGATGAAAACCTGCTCCAGAGCACTCTGGACCTCAGACTGGGGCGACGGTTCATCTTCCAACAGGACAACCACACACAGCCAAGATAACAAAGGAGTGGCTACAGGACAACTTTGTGAATGTCCTTTAATGGACCAGCCAGAGCCCAGACATGAACATCTCTGGAGAGATCTGAAAATGGCTGTGCACCGATGCTCACCATCCAACCTGTTGGAGCTTGAGAGGTCCTGCAAAGAAGAATGGGAGAAACTGCCCAAAAATATGTGAGCCAAGCTTGTAACATCATACACAAAAAGACTTGAGGCTGTAATTGGTGCTAAAGGTGCTTCAACAAAGTATTGCGCAAAGGCTGTGAATACTTGTATACACATGCGTTTATTTTTTTATTATAAATTTGCAAAGATTTCAAACAAACTTCTTTCACATTGTCATTATGGGATATTGTTTGTAGAATTTAGGAAAATAATGATTTTAATCCATTTTGGAATAAGGCTGTAACATAACAAAATGTGGAAAAAGTGAAGTGCTGTGAATACTTTCCAGGTGCACGGTACATACAATAGTAATACTATAGAACTGAACGTTTCCCAATTGCCCTGTTTAAGTCCCAATTATATCTGACTCACTATGAGAGTTGGCCTTGTTCTGTAATGACATCTTTGATTATTCTGTCAGAAGGAGATCTGTTACTCAAGCATCCAGTAAATATATGTGGAAAGTGTTGGGCAACTCACCGCTGCTGTAGGCATATGGAGACTCCGCAGATCCATCTTGAAGGCTGTCCAGGATCTCTCCTTTCCCCACATCACTGTCTCCCACCAGAAGAAACTTGAGAAGGTAGTCATAGCTCTTCACAGGGCTGCCCTGAGTGCCCATGATTGCTCACTTTGAATGGGTATTAGGCCAAATCAGAAGACAGATCCATTCAAACCATCTCCCACCCTTCCAGTCCAGATTCAAATATGCAAAAATGCAACCTTGTGTCGTTGAAAGGTTATCTTCTTTAAAATTCCCACCCTTATTCACTCTCCTGACTTTAAATATCACCCATTGTATAAACACTTTGTAGTGCCTGGCAAACTGAACCGCTCGGTTGTTTACATTTCTTCACACGCGCTAAAATCATACTCCCAGAAAAAAGAATGAAAAGTTAAAACACGTAAAATTTCCATACACACGAAAACGAACTTTTACCAGAAATATTCCGAAAACATATATTTTATCATGGCAAATTATTGCTACAACATCAAAGCAATGAAGCCACTAAATTGTTAGCACGCGCCTTCCAAACTGCCAACAATTAATTTATATAAACATTTATCTAGCAACTGTCTGACCAATTATACAAATATGGCCAACATGAATGAATATTTGTTATCCTAAAACAAATTCGAATATATGAAAGCGAGCAGCAGTTTGTTTAGCAACACAGCGGCGGCTAACGCTAGCTTCGAGCTTAGCGCGAGTCAACAACAAACGCGTAACATTGATTTATACGCGGTTCACATACAACTACTCCAGCACACAGTCGCCAAAACACACTTAATTCATGCTGAAAAATTAAGCAAACCCCAAGACATTTAAAGAGAAGTAGAATATCCCCCAGTCGGCTTAGTTTAACTTGAGCAGCCGTTGCAAGCCCGTCTGGAAGAAATAATGGCTCCTTTTCTCTGTTTTACACTGAAAGACAAATATTCATGTACTTCACACTACTCGGGAGGGAATCTCACACAGCTATGAATCGGTTCTGGAGCGAAGCGCGGAAGGTGAGGGATTAAACGATAATCCGATATGATGGATATTATTGCTTGTGCTGTAAATTCTCTTGGATATCCAAATATGCCCCATGTTCAGTCACTCAGAGATCTCACGCTGAGGTTTCACATCTGCGTAGTCTGCTACGCTGTGACTGTACCTCCCACACACACACACACACACACACACACACACTCTCTCTGGATGTGTCTCAAAACCAAGTGAGCTGCCTACCTAAACAGCAAGTTTGGGCATCATAAGCGTTTTGAATAACGCATAAATGTAATCAAGTAAGGTTTTGATAAACGTTCGATACGAATTTCAGTAGGCGACTGGAAATCCGATGCCTACAATGCTGTCTAGGTAGGCAGTTCACTAGATTTTTAAACAGTGACACCCCACCGCTCGCTTTCTGAACTAATTTGTTGTCCGTGTATACAAAGACAGGTGATGTACTTGTACAACAATCTTTCTTTTTTTTCCAGTTATGTAACTGCTGAAATTCATGAACAGCTTGCCACTTTTTGACAATTTGGTGTTTACAGTGGAAAATGCATCGTAAAGTGGAGAATTGCATTACGTCTGATAATATTTAAAGGGATAGTTCACACAAAAATGAAAATTCTTGAATGAAAAATCAAGCCATCCCAGATGCGTATGAATTTCTCTCTTCTGCTGAACACGAACCAATTGTTTTGTTTGTTTTTCCAGCTATGTAGAATGGTGGCCAGAACTTTGAAGGTCCAAAAATCACATAAAGGCAGCATAAAAGTAATCAATAAGACCCCAGTGGTTAAATCTATAACTTCATAAGTGGTGTGGGAGTGAAACAGATCAATATTTCAGTCCTTTTTAACATAAATCTCCACTGTCACTTTCAACTCTACATTCTTCTTCTTTTGTTTTTGGCAATTCACTTTCTTTGTGCACATCACCACCTACTAGGCAGGGAGGAGAATTTATAGTAAAAAAGGACTTTAATGTTGATCTGTTTCTCACCCACACTTATCAAATCACTTCTGAAGACATTGACTAAACCACTGCAGTTGGATGGATTACTTTATATGTCTTTATATGCTTTTTGGACCTTCAAAGGTGTGGATCTACAGAGCTATGAGATATTCTTCTAAAAATCTGCATTTGTGTTCAGCGGAAGAAAGTCAAATAAACCTGGGATGGCATGAGGGTGAGTAAAAGACATCATTTTCATTGTTGGGTGAACTATACCCATTAATATGGAATTTAAAATATTTAAATGGATTCTTACCCTGTTTCCCAGAATATATATATTACAGGTTGCTACTCATATGACAGATGGAGGGGGGGTAATGGTCCAGGGAGAGGCCAGAGGTCTCGGCACTTTTTTGGGAATCATCAAATGAAGATAATCCCCTCCCCCAAATAGATTAAAATGCAAATTGCTGTATGAACCCTTTGTGTCTGTCCATAGAGATTAGAGCAACATGAGAGTCTCCAGGGAGACAAGGCCACATCTGGACCCTGCATCAAGTACTATACCAGACATTAAAAACCATAACCACCCCCCCTTAATAAAAACAGCAAGAGATTTTTGGAATCAAATCAATGTAAGTGTATATATAAGGAGCTTGGACATAATTACTACAATATATTACTATACACTATAAAAATAGCCTGTTTGCCTAGAATTCACAGAAATGTACTCTTGACATATCACCCTGGGATGCTTTTTAAACAGCATTGAAGGAGTTCTCATCAATATGCTGGGCACTTAGTGGCTGATTTTCTTAATTATTTGGTCTAAGTCATCCATTTCAAAAAACTTGTTTTGTTTTTTAAATACAATTTTAGTTTTATATTGAAATAAGCTAATATGGTGGCACAATTATATTAATTATATAATTTCAAACATTTAAGCATACACCTTCAGATAAAAAGATTTTTAGGATCATGAGAAACTTTTCAGGCAAGTGACCCCAAACTTTTGAAAGTAGTGTACAGATCTCATTCCAATACCTCAAATTTGCATGTTACTTAGATATAGGAATTTCACTACAATAAAGACTAATATAGGTATCAACCTGCATCAGGGATACCTGTAAATATTTAGATAATAGTTAGGTGTACACAAAGTCATTTTGCAGACACCTGCCCTTTGAACCAAATTGAAGGTGAATCCCAGAGTGAATGTTTTTGATGTGTCATCGAATAGTCAGGTGCCACAGCAGTCATCATGGTGCACAGTCCAGTCTGAGCACATTTTTCACAGGCTGAATACTACCCAACAAAATATCACAGACTAGTTCCTGTGGGTAAACTTTAAATAACAGTTGTTTATAGTACAAGCAAAAATAATACAAGTATGACCTTACTGGAAAAACAATTATTAAATGAGAGACTTTATTGAGATAAATTAAGTGCTTGACAATTAACAGCACAAATGTATATTTTGATCATGTTCATCTGGATTTATACAAATCTGGATTTTATAAGATTAAGTTATATTAATAACCACAGCTACAAAACAACAATTTGGCCATACTGACATAAGTGGCTCATAGTCATTGTTAATTTCATAAACAATTCTGCATTTAATAGATTAGACACGTAAATATCTGAAATATACGGCCCCACTCTCACCAACACCTGATTTAGGCAAACTTCTACCAGTCATTCCCTTTCTATTGGCCCAGGATAGGTCAAATACAGAGAACTGACAGGAGCCATTGTGGGACACAAAGGAAAAACAGTCAACAGTTTCACTTCCAGGTCAAATGATCCTTACTGTATTGAAATTATGGTTTTGATACAGTGACAGGTTTAACTGTCGAAGGTACAAGTAATACAAATATTTTTAATGGCACATCTTTAATGTTACAAAAGTAGTACAATCTAATCTCAAAGAAACACAAAGTAATCACAGTTTCAATTAAAAATTCCAGTCAATGTTTAGAAAAGGAAAGATGAAGATTTACAATGTAATTATAGCAGAAATAATCCTACAAAAAAAAATAAAATCTTTCAATTCAGTGCACCTTAAAATATCTGACCATGAGAGAAGTCCACTCTCTTGAGCACTCCAACCCTTTATTTCCTTTCAAATCTCCCACCTCATACTAAATAAAAGAGAACCTCCTTCCAGTGTCCTCTCTGCTTGTGCAGGTGTCTGGCAGTGGTCTGTCTAGGGGGATCTTGCGTGACCCTTCAAGGTTAGTCTGTCTTGGCAGTCTTCTGCCTCCAAGGGTAAATAAGTTCTCCTACAAACAGTTTCTTGCACAGAGCAGCCCAGGAATCTTTAGGGTAACAGCTATAGGTATGTGCCCGGTAACGCTGCAGCACAGAGCTGAACTTCAATGGGTTAATCTGTGGGTGGAGGGAAAAACATTTTTGGATTCATGTTGGCTCATTTGGCACAAGTTCCTTTATCAAACCCCAGAGACTAGTTAAGCATTTCCAGTGTTTGCACTGATTATTAATTGCAGACAATAGACTCCACAAATAGACCAAATTGAGACTGAACCAAATAGAGCTATTTAATAACTCTGATTCCCATCCCACAAAATCAACACATCAAACCCAAACAACAAATGAAACCATAGCGTATATACACTATAGGATTAAAAGTTGTTTCACCAACAACCAGCCTACCTCCATCATTAGGTGAAGAGGAGCTCCAGAGTCCTGACAAAGCACCTTGAATTTAACCCCCTCTGGAATACAATAAGATTCATAAAAACTAAAGAATTAGACAATCAATTAAATAACCACACAATTGGGCACATCATATGTATATTAATGAGATGGCTGACCCCAAAATTTTAAAATCCTTTCATCATTTAATAACTGTCATGCCATCCCAGATGTGTATGACTTTGTCTTCCGCTGAACACAAAGATTTTTAAAAGAATATCTCAGCTCTGTAGGTCCATACAATGCAAGTGAATGGTGGCCAGAACTTTGAAGGTACAAAAAGCATATACAATGCCTATAAAAAAGTATTCACTCCCTTGGATGTTTTTATATTAAATATTGAATCAAAGTTAAATTCATTTGGCTTCTTTTGACACTAATCACAGAAAAAGTTTCTTTCATATAAAAATCAAAACACATTTCTACCAATTATTCTAAATGTATAAAAAAATATTAAACACAAAATACTAAGTATTCACCCCCTTCAAGTAAGTATTTACTAGACGCATCTTTGGCAGAAATTACAGCATTGAGCCTATGTGGATAGATCTCTATCAACAACTGGACACTGCAATTTTTCCCAATCCTTCTTTGCAAAACTGCTCAAGCTCTGTCAGGTTGTGTGGGGATTGTGAGTGCACAGCCTTTGTCAATCCATAGATTTCCAGTTAGGTTGAGGTCTAGACTCTGACTTGGCCACTCCAGGACATTAACATTGCTGTTTTGAAACCATTCTTGTGTAGATTTGGCTGAATGCTTGGGATTATTGTCTTGCTGGAAAACAATTCTTCTCCCAAGTCTCAGTTCACTTGCAGACTACTTCAGGTTTTCCTCCAGGATTTCCCTGTATTTTACAAGCCGTCCAGGGCCTGATACAGAGAAGCATCCCCACAGCATGATGGTACCACCACCACCATGGTGTATATTTGATTACGTGGTGCTTATGTTTTGCGCCTAACATAGTGTCTGGTTTGTTGGCTAAAAGCTCAATTGTGGTCTTATCAGACCATAGAATCTCTTTTCAGCTGACTTCAGAGTCATAAAGGGTTTTTTTTCAAACTCCCATAAAGCCGAGACTGATGAAGAACCCAGGCAACAGTATTTGTGTACCATCTCATCCACTGAAGCTTTTAAGTCCTTCAGAGGAGTCATAGGTCTCTTGTTGGCCTCTCTCACTAGTCCTCTTCTAGCAACGGTCACTCAGTTTTTGAGTATGGCCTACTCTAGGCAGATTTTCTGCAGTGCCATACTTTTTCCATTTCTTAATTATTGACTTCACAGATCTCCAATGGATATGCATGGACTTCAGGGAATTTTCTTGTATCTATCCACTGATTTATGTTTATCAATAACATTTTCACAGATTTGCTTGGGGTGTTTTTTTTGTCGGAGACATGTGTATTTATACTAAAATCACTTAAAACACCTTGACTGTGCACAGGTAATCTCCAATTAATTAATTGAGCAAATTCTAAGTTGGTTGCATAGTGATGATTTAGGTGAGTTGCATTACAGGGGGTGAATTAGGGCTGCCCCCTGATAGTCGGCCAAATGTTAGTCAATGATAAGTGTCTTGGTTGACCAAGTTTTGATTGGTCGCAGAAAAAAACTCCACATAAAAATGACGAACACCAGTATTACAGCTGGTTGTATGCTAGGTAGTACTATGGGGTGATTTTCATTAAGCCGGGTTAGGGTTAAGCCTACACAATAAAAGTTCAAACTTTGAACTTTATTTTTTATTTATTTTAGCTAAAATTTCAAATGAAACTGGAAAAAATAAATAAGTGCAATTAAAATGTGTGTTGTTCAACTTTTTGAAAGATGGTATAGCAACAGTTGTCAACAGCTCTCTGGCAAAGAACCTACTTCATCTGTGCATTCTCTTTCGGTCGGGTATTTCGTTATCCAGGAAAATACATCAGGTGTGTGAATACATTCGTTTTGTTCCCTTCTTTTTGTATTATTTCATGTTTTAATCACAGATGTACAGGCTGCAGAGATGTGATCACTATAAACTGCTCTGTGGAAATAAAGTGAACTGAACTCAAAGCAACTCCTGAGCTGAGATGTCTGAGGTCATATGCAGCATTCTCATAGACGATACTTTTCTTGCAAAAAAAATTCATTGGAAGACAAATCAGAGTGAGAACCTTTTAGATGCGCATATTCCACAAGACTGCACGCCTCCGTATCAGCACGTCATATATGCACATAGACGGCTTTTCTGTCATCTGTTCTTAATTATATAATGAAGGCATTTCTCTCTTTAAATTAACAAAATGTTCAGACAGTCTCCTTGCTGGTTTTTCCGACACATTCAGGATCATTACAGCTTTTTCTGATTCTTCAGATTTTTTTCTGAACATTACAACCATTTTCTGCCCTCCCCCTCAAAAATATTAAAGTAATTAAATTAATATCATAAATGGCCAACTAGTCGACTAATGGCTTAAATTAACTCCTACTAGACCACTAGAAAAATCTTTTGTCGGAGACAGCCCTAGGGTGAATACTTATGCAATCAATTATTTGTGATTAATATTTGTTATAAATGTAGACTAATTGGTAGAAATGTGTTTTGGCTTTGATATGAAAGTGTATCTTTCTGTTGACCAGTGTAAAACAAAAGCCAAATTAAGCTCACTATGATTCAATATTTTAAAAAACAATAAAATACAGAAACATCCAATAGGATACTTTTTTATAGGCATTGTAAAGGCAGCATAAAAGTAATCCATAAGACTCCAGTGGTTAAAACTCTGTCTTCAGAAGTGATATGATAGGTGTGGGTGAGAAACAGATCAATATTTTTCCTAGAAATCTCCACTTTCACAACATACTTCTTTTGTTTTTAATTCACATTCTTAATGCATATCGCCACCTACTGGGCAAGGAAGAGAATTTATAGTTAAAAAGGACTTAAATATTGATCTGTTTCTCACCCCCATCTATTTTATCATTTCAGAAGATATAGATTAAACCTCTGGAGTTGTATGGATTACTTTTATGCTGCCTTTGTGCTTTGTGGACCTTCAAAGTTCTGGCCACCATTCACTTGGACCTACAAAGTGGATATATACTCCTAAAAATCTTTGTTTGTGTTCAGCAGAAGAAAGTAAGTCATACACATCTGGGATGGCATGAGGGTGAGTAAATGATGACAGAATTCTCATTTTGGTGACCAATCCCTTTAAATAAAAGAACTAAGAATGAAAGTTGTAAAGTTATACAATTATTAAAGGGATAATTCACCAAAAACTGAAAACTCTCTCATCATTTACTCACCCTCATGTTGTTTCAAACCTGCATGATTACTTTCTTCCTTTAAAAGGAAGATATTAGACAGAATGTCAGCTTCAGTCACCTTTACTTTCATTGTATGGAGAAAAAAAAAATGCAAAGAAAGTAATGGTGATGGAGGCTAACATTCTGCCTAAAATCTTCTTTGTGTTCCATGGAAGAAAGAAAGACTTATGGGTTTGGAACAACATGAGGGTGAGTGAATGATGAGTGCATTTTCATTTTGTGGGTGAACTATCCCTGCAAGTAAACAGCTAAACATGTTTTTTTTTTTTTTCTTAATTTCTTCAATGTGACATGACTTACCTGCCAATCTGTATGGTCTACAGATACGTAAGCCGATGGCAAACATGGGGAAGGAGTTGATGAAGTCAACACTTAGATGAATTACTCCCTGGAAAATCACTACCACCATCCGCAGCTAGAAACAGCCAGATAAACTCTTATCCATGCTAACAAGTACCAACCAGGCTAGAAAGTAGTTCATATAACATCTATAAGCTATTTTGGAGATTCAAATGATTATTATGCATAGCATTTTACATCTAAATTAGAATCTTTTCCTCCAGATGTTTTCTTCTGTATATGTAGTATCAGGACATATGATCTTGGTTCAAATCTAACCTAGTTAAAGTGACTCACCAGAGTAAAGACTAGGTAATACAGTGCAGTGGTAGGCAGCAGGAACAGCAGAATCGTAAAGAGCAACATGCCAATGAACAACTGCAAAGGCAACAGACACAGAAAATGTCAATAGGACTGTGTTCTGTGAAGCAAGTTATGCTGAATGACCGGTAGATGAATGAGGGATACAAAATTGTGATGTACCTGGTCCAGGTCGTATGAACACGAGTCAACCCTCTGCCTCAGTACGTTCCATTTCTTTCCTCTAAAGAGCCGCCACAGGGAGGAGAGACCATATATCTTTAGGCAATATAATCTGTGTAAAAAAATCAAAAGGCAGAAAGTCAGACAACTTCCCACTCTGCAACTGCAATTTTCAGGCAAGCCCTGGAAATTGTATTATGGGTAATATAAAAAGAAAAAAACTAATATTGTTAATACAGATGGTATCTAACTGCCAAGACAGAACTGAGATCACACCACCGGCACAGCACCAAGGTAATTTAAAATTTGACACTGCCCTCTACTGGAAAACATTGAAAGTACATGAATATGAAGTGACTTGCCAGTGAAATAATTATAGGTAAACATAACTGAAACTCACCTGGCACCATACACATAAAAACAGTAGATGTGGAAAGTCAGAAGAGCCACAATGTCGGACAGTATGGAAAGAGCAAAGGTCAATCCCAAGCAGGCTAAGAGGCCCACATACCACAGTATCATCTCAATAAAAGGAGACATAATGTGGATGTAACCTGTGGACACAATCGTATGTCACACATAAACTGCTATGACCATTTCCAATAATTTGGATCAGAAGAATTAACCAATCACAGTCAACATGTGTCAAAATGAGAATACTTTAACCTTGAACTGTCTACTCACTGATCCACAGATGGATGTGGTAGAGGAAGAATCTCCCCAGAACTTGGTCGAGAGCTCTGTTCATCTTCAGGCCAGCAGGAGCTCCCATCAGCCATTCTAACAGCTCCTGCAGCTCCTTTGCTACATTCTGAGAGATAATCAGACACACAATTAAGAGGCTGTCCTTAATTCTTATTTTATTGCATCTAGGAGAACTATACTGTGAGTAAAATGCATGCTTTTGTGACCCTTCTTGAAATAGAGATACTTAACCTTATATTTATATTCATATTCAAGTCAAGTTGTTTATTTGTCATTTGAAAGCTTAACCAGGGTTCATTGAGCATTTAAATGCCTGTAATGAGGCTTTAAAATGTATTAATATTACTAAAATGGAACAGAATTTCCAATGTGTTGAAGGAATATTCCAGGTTCAATACAAGTTAAGCTCAATCAACAGAATTTGTGACATAATGCTGGGTAGCTCAGCGGGTATTGATGCAGACTACCACCCCTGGAGTCGAGAGTTTGAATCCAGGGTGTGCTGAATGACTCCAGCCAGGTCTCCAAAGTAACCAAACTGGCTCACTTGCTAGGGAGTATAGAGTCACACGGGGTAACCTCCTTGTGGTCACGATTAGTGGTTCTCTCTCTCAATGGGGCGTGTGGTAAGTTGTGCATGGATCATGGAGAGTAGCGTGAGCCTCCACATGCTGCAAGTCTCCGCAGTGTCATGCACAACAAACCACATGATAAGATGCATAGATTGACTGTCTCAGAAGCGGAGGCAACTGAGACTTGTCCTCTGCCACCCGGATTGAGGTGAGCAACCACGCCACCACGAGGACCTTAGGTTATTTAGGGGGTTTAAAAAAAAAGCCAAAAATTCTAGGACACATTGAGGCAATTAAAATATGTGTAAGAAATGTAAGTGAAACACATTAATTCTACTGTTAAAGCTTGTCTGTTATCTGAAGTGTAAAGTTGTTTAAAAATCACAATTTTGCAGGATTACATGGCTTACACTTTACGTCATCATGGCAACAAAGACATAAAATGAGTGCCTTGATTTCTATTATCTTATGTGTGAAACACTGAACTCTGCAACAGTGCAGCCTTTTTTGAAATTAAGCATTAAACAATAATAAAACAATTAATGAGCTATCAAGAATTAATAAGTATTCCTAGCCACACTCCCGTACAGCCCATTTTTGCAATATTTTTGAGATTGTTGAGCTATGGACATGATTTTCTGTCGCAGCCACTGACTTCTGTAGCTCAGTCAAAGTGATGGTTGGTTTTGCAGTAGCCTCTCTTACAAGTGCCATTCTTGTTTACTGACTAAGCTTGGGGGGTGGCCTGGTCTAGGCAGAGTGGCTGTAGTTCCATATTTCCTCCACTTCTGTATGATGGACTACACTGAACTCAGAGGTATGTTCATTAACCTTGTATCCTTCCCCAGATTTGTGCTGCTCCACAATTATATCCCTCACCTGTTTTCAATGCTCTTTTATCTTCATTTTTTCAAATAAAAATCCAACCATATAATTTGATCATGTAGAGAGGGATGGTATTAATGTTCATGAAATAATTGAAAGCATCTGATCCACTCATTTCCAACACTAGTGGAGACTAGAGCGACAGTTGGATGTGTTTGCTTTCCTGTAATTTACATGGTTGCATGTGTGAAAGGGGCTAGTGATTATTTTAACGTTTACAGCTTGGCCCCCATTCACTTCCATTGTAAGTGCCTCACTTTAACCCAGACTGTTTATTTTTGTCCTTTATAAAAAAAGAAGGGACAAGTCGACATTAATTTTTGTGGTAATCATATTTTATGCCACAAATGCGGTCGATTGAGCCTAACTTGTTTTGAATCCGGAATATTCTTTTATGAACTGCAAGGGTGAGAAAGGTGTACAAGAATGTACAGTATGCTTGCTGTACTTACATCAGCCATTGGCACTAGAGTATTCGCAAGCTTGCCAATGCGATTCTCCCTGTAGAGCCAAGAGATAAGCAGCAAACCAAGGGCTATGTCCACAAGAAAGGACACAAAAATGTTTGCTTTTCTGTGAGGAAGTAGAAATGAGGTGTAAGTAGTACTATATACAGAATAACAGAGAAAATTAAAAAGTCCCACACAAAACAAAACACTTTCAAGAAGAACTTATGAGTGCTGTACCTCATGAAATCCATGTGTGTCGTAGCTTTTTTTGTAGAGAAAACGGTCTTGAAATGTCCTGCCCTGTATTCTGACTGAACATGGGTGGACAGTTTGCTTGAGATGAACAACACTGGGCGTAAATGTAAAATCCTGAAATCCACAAAAAGTTTTTAATATTTGGTTCAGTCTGACACTTAGGTTATGGGTTCAAGATAAGACACAAGACGTGTTATACACATTATGTACACTGAATCCTGCTCTGTTTAAACTGTATGTTTGTCATATAGGTACAGTTTAACTCACCTGAAGCTACAAAACCAGTGCCATAGAGACAGTAACCAGGTCAGAAGGATGCAGACTGGAACAGAAACTTGTTTTAGAAGCTCTACGATAATACTAGCTTCCCTGCCTTCAGACTGCCAGTGAGTGAGCTTGAGGGGCCCGTCATCATATTTGTCCAGGAAAAAGAGAGGCTGACTTTGAGCTACTGTCTGAAAGACCAAACGCATCTCTGAGGGCTCAATGTCAGACTTCTGGCCAACCTCCTGTATCGGATGAAGCTGGGACAGCATAACCTTCCTCTGCTCATAATGAATGAGGATGATCTTATCTTTCTCACTGCTGTCATCAACATTCTTTTGTTCTTGGTCTTTGATAAGTTTCCCATTGTTTTGGACCACCTGGCAAGTAAAACCTCTTTTTCCAATCTCACGGCTCAACTGCAGCCAGCATTTCTGAGGGAAGATGGTACTCAGGTCCTTGAGAAAACTGTCCATTCCTTCTTGTCCTTCTTTGGGCATACTCCAGGAACCCAGGACAGTAAGATCCACTTGTGTCTGACTCTGTATCTCACTCAAGTATTTCTTCACCTGACCTGGTATGAACGGGTAGTGGATGACAGCCAGTACCACAGCAGAATTGTGACCTGGGATCCAGCACCCAACCAGCAGGCCGCTGTCAGCAGTGTTGCAGCACTGGGGGAAGAAAATCTTCAGCACCATGATGGTGTACTACAAATTCCAGCAACAATGAAAGATACACACCTGTGTGGGTAAAGCACAATAAAAAGCACAGAAAAGAGACATTCAATATGCATCTATAGAGATTTTAAGTTTGAAATGGTCAGGACAGAGAAACATGCATAATTCAGCAGCATCAACAGATCTAGCGAGGACGGTTCTGTTCGCTTGCCCTTCAAATTCATTGAACAGTTGGGTCGTTTCTATGGAAACCACGCGCTCCAGGCAAAATTGCTATCGATTTATTTCGCTTTTTTTTTTTTTTTTTTTTTACCGTGACCAAATGCAGAACCGCAGGCATGCTATTGTATTGTAATAATAAAATATGCAGTCAAAACGGTCACCTTGTGGAATTTGAAGGGCGAGGATTTTGGAGAAATTGCTCTTATCTGATGACCGCCGACGAGAAGACAAACTTTAAACAAGTTAGCCAACGTTGGCATGCTCGCTTTTTAAAACTTTGAGCAAAAAATCATGAAGAAATATTGGCATTCATCTTTCCAGGCTGTCTTTGAACTAGCCTTCCAACGGAGTGTAGCGATTACAGCGATAAGCCGTTTTTTTTCTTCTTCTTCTTCTTCTTTTTTTTTTTTTTTGTTTATAGTCCGTCTTTTAATTTCCGCCGGGTAAACACACTGCTTATTTTCTGTTCCGGTTAAAGCTCTATGAAAAATACATACAGTATATATAAGAATAAATACATAATTGACGAAATTTCAATTATTAATGAATACATGTGCATTAAAAATAAATATATACATATTTTTTCAATTATATTGATAAATGTATATCAATATCATTTCAATTATAAATGAATACATGTGTATTAAAAATAAAGATATAAATATAAAATACAGAAATAAAGACAAACAGAGACACATACGTAATTTAGTATTTATAACCTTAACAGTATATTCTAATTGCATCATCCACAGTGTGAGTGGCATGTTTTTAAAGGAAAGTTATTATTATTATTTTACTTTTTCATATATACTTTTTCAATTGTTCAGAAACAGCTAAGTATCTCTGCCTTAACTTAGTAAATCTAAAATATTTATCTCTCTAACCTCTCCTTTAGACAGGTTACCATAATACCACCACAATTATTAGTTAATTAAAATAAAGATTAAAATATTTTTAATTGGTGTAAGTCACCACAGTAATAAATAGATGAACAAAATTTTTACAAAATGAAAGAAATATTACACTGTTTAAATTAGATATATCATATTAATTTATTATGGTTTCAAACAGCAGTAACAATATTTGTAGTAATTATGGTATCTTTGCAGCAATAATGGTTGCAATGTTTTTTTTCCTCTCTCATACAAGCCCAACAATCAAACTTTTTACATTATTTTATATTTAAAAGCCAAGAGTAGTCTACTTACATGAACTGTCGACGAGTGACTGTCACTGAACGAGACTTGAGAGCAAAATGAAGCTTTAGCTATCTTAAAATTATAAGACAAAAAAGGCCCGCTAAAGAGCAAGCCTTTCTTTCCTGATAACAGATGATAAGACTTGAATTTTAGGAGGGAACTGAAACATGTGGAAAAAAGAAAGAAAGCATGAACTTGTGTACAGACTTTTTACCTGAATATAGTACACAGTACTGTGTAAAAATAAGGTGTTTTTTTATTATTTACTATTTTCACATAGCAAAATTTTATTAGAAATACATGAAAATTGTTTTGCTTTACAAATACTTCTGTATTTGGTCTTGCATAGCTTAAAATGCTAAAAATTTTGCAGCTAACCTTTAAAATTAATAAAATGTTTAAAGTAGGGTTGTCAATCGATTAAAACTTTTTATCGAATTAATTACATGGTGTCCCGATTAATTAATCACATATACAAATATTTGCTGAGAAAGCCCCTCATATAACAATAATTCAATATATAATGATTATACATATTTATATAAATATATAATTCTACATAGTTTTCTTTAAATATAATTTTTTTATTTAAATATATACACACACACACACACATATATAATAAAAAAATTCTGATAATTAAAATCCTTTACATTCTTGTGGCAGAAGAGTTAATCATTGATAAGACAATAAAAAAAGTGGCTTTAGAATACAATGTATTGTTTACTACCATATTATTGATCATAAGTCAATCACTGGCATACAGTTCACAGCAATCCATTTCACAAGTGAATTTGTCAATCAGTTGGAGATTTATTATGAGGGCTTGTTTAAGGACCCATAAATTTACACCTGCGTCAGACATGCTTGTGTAGCGTCTCAGGTGTGTTGTGTCATAAACATAAAATGTTTAGGTCACTGTGTCAAGTTAAATATAGTTTAATACTCAATCTTTAAACACATCTTGAGATCCCTTAGATCGCATTTGTGCTCTGAGTACTTTGAACACAAGAGCGTGTTTTCTTCACTGTATAAACTGTGTGTTGCTCATACAGCTGAAATTTCACTTTCTGCCCTCTGGAGTAAACAGGTGGTACTACAAGCTTGCATTTCTCAGAAACCTTCCTTATTATGGTCCGGGGACATGCGATTAATTGAGTTAATTATTTTAATGCGTTATTTCTTGTCAAATTAATCGCACTGAATTAATCGACAGCCCTAATAATAATAATAATTATATATGATTTTTATTTATTTTATGGAAAACACAATACTTTCACATAAAACTTAAGTAATGTTTATACACATTTGAAGTTTTGTTTGTGTATGTGTTTGTTTGATTTGTGGTTCATTCATAAATAATGATATATAATAAATCAAATTATTGTTGTTTGTCTAAAACAGATTATATGTTATTAAATAGGTGATTAAATTACTTAAGGTTTTGAATAAATTAATTAATGTAAATTAATTACAGTTGCCAACAAAAAGTTGCATGTACAAAAGCGAAGCACTTTCCAAAATGTAATTTAATGTCAACTACCATCTGCACCAATAAGTGCAATGATCAAAGTAATATTTGCAAAATCATATTAAAAAAAGAGAGAGAGAGAGAGTACTATTGGTGCTCCTAGAAAACCCAGTACACCTATATTAATCTTGCATACATTAAAGTTTGTCTTTCTTGCCCCATTGCTTTGTAGAGCTTTCATCAATGAACTGGAAGTTCCCAGACTTTCCCAGACGATGGCGCTAGAATTGCATGACAATCTGCCAGAATATTAAACACGTCAAAACATTTGTCAAAGTGATTCAGGCAGATAAGTAAGAATTGCATGTATTCGTATAATACATTTGCTTGTTATAGGCATATATTTATTTTATTTAATTGCAATAGGAGCCGCTGCTAGTAATCTGTTGGCACCAGTCCAAACATGTCTGGCTCCCGATTATGAACAAATTTGTGACATTTGATTCACCTGTACCCTACCACGTTTCCATTCCTGATAGTTACTGAACATGAACTTACAAAAAAATATATTATTTACAGTTAATTTTGACTGTGTTATGATGACAGGTGCCAGTCTTATATTTGTTTTGTTTTTTTAGGCAGTTACATTGAATTCTCCATGTCTTCCATAATGATATAGCCTAGGTACCCACAGAGAGTACACTGAAAAGTAGAAGACAATACGATAACAATTTTATCATATAGGCCGATACCTATTTGGTATTTACCTTATTTTGTCATCGGATCACAGTTTTATATTAAAGCTTAACATTTTATAAAGAGGTACAAAATATTTTTTTAGTGTTTTAACAATAAATAATTTCTCTCTCTATATATATATATATATTTCTGATATATCAGAAGTCAAAGTCTATATAGGTATCAAAGCATTTTGAATGGTTTCCCCTCATTAGGCTTATGTAGCACAGGTAAGTGCCGCTCACACGGTCACGTCCGTTTATGGCATTTTCAGCATTAACGTGTGTATGAGAAAGAATAACATTTTAATATTACATGTTCTTAAAGTGCCAACCTTTCTACATATTGTGGCTATTGTAATGGCTGAAGTGTCCATTTATATTCACAGAGTTTTTACAGAGATTTCCCCAGATAGCACATGCACATCTCCGAAATGTTTGTTAGATCTTTTCCTCAACATCTAATAAACATATTAAAAAGATCAGATTTATAATCATTCTAAATCACAAACATCTCAAAGACATCAGCTGAATGTCTTAATGATATCCGAGATATAGGCTTACTTATTGGCATACGTCTAATATATGTATGCAGACAAGCAAACAACGTAAAATATGTCTTCCAGATGTAAACACACATATCAAATAAATGTCTTGGCAATGTACGTGTGTTATCTGAAGTGTTAAGAATTAATTATAAATAAACATCTGTGTTTTCATGCTTATTACCGATATGCTGATGTAAGAATGTGGTCAGTAATTGGCCGATACATATCAGCAGCATACACATTGGTGCATCGCCACTGAAAAGTACATTTAATTACATTTAAGACCACTTTCTCTTGTATAAATGTGCTTGTTCCTAGTCTCTGCAAAACACTTTAATGTTTCATGTAAGTGAAAAGTAAACCTAATCTTAACAACCAATCTACAAGTACCGGACTTTTTTTTTATTTTTATTTTTTAATTATTATTACATTACAATATGTATTATTAAAATGATCCAAACTTCCAAGTATGTACCCTGCATTTGAAAATAAAATAAATGTTTTGTTCTGACTGAAGTTGTAGTGAAAGATGTAAACAAATGTAATGCAAGGTATCATATTGTATAGACATAATGATAACGCAGAAATGAATGGTTTCAAGCAAAACAAACAAAGACACGAGGGCAGAAGTCTTTCTAAACATTGGCTACTATTCAAGGAAGCCACGTGAGACTTTGTGCGTTTGCGGTTAGGAGGATCAGTGATGTGGCTTCTGGATAACGTGGCCAACCGCCGGTCACGTGACTTAAGAGAACTTCAACATGAAATTGACCGTTGTAAAGTTTATACACTTTGTCTGATTTCTAAGGTAGCCAACTCCCTTATCTGTAACTCTGAATTGTGACATAATTGCTTTGGTATAATTAAGTATAATTTCCCAGGTAGAATGGCATATTACATTCTAAAGTACAAGATAAAGACGAAAGTGAGGATGATTCGCATTCTAACACACAGTATTTCTGTGTTCAGATTAGAATTCCTTATTATTTTCATAAATAGCACGAGACGATTTTAGTTGAGGAGAAACAGCACCAATTGTCGGAAATTCTGTGGAAAAGAAATACACTTGCTTTCACTTTCATTTCCCCGTAATACACTGGAATATACAGCAAGGTATAACAGACAGCAATGCGTATATAACAAGTACTGCAGTACAAGAACTAGGTAAGGATACTTTTCATTTATATAATTATTTTAGTGGATTGAAATAAAAATAAATCAGATATGGCTATTCAATCAGATGTTATAAATATGTGGTGCATGGCTGTGTGAATGAGACAGTTATGTCCAAATATGCTATGGACTGGCCTGCATCTCCAACAAAGACCTAAGGCTGTTTTGACTTAGCAATCCACTGATGCATCTATGTGAGATAACTGAATAAATATAAAGGAATTAATCGTTTTATCATATTAATATCTGTAGGACAGTTTGGATAATGCAGACCAATGATGATGGCATTGGCAACATACCAAAATATTCTCCAGAACATGTTTCAGCTGTTCCCAAATCTGACAAAGAGGCTTGCTTCAAGGGAAAAGCACGGATTCTTCACAAACGCCTGTCATGTGTTTAGATTCCTCTTCCTTGTGTAGAAGTGCAAGCAATTTACCATCCACTAGTGGTCCTACAACTGTAAATATATTGTTTCTGAGAAATAGAAGAGAAACGAAAGCATAACCAGTAATTCTAGTCCAATGCAAACAATTAGTTGTAAAGAACACACTATTTTGCATGATTGAAATTTCAGTTTCACAATGAGATCATTTAAACGAATCTCAATGTCAAGAGATTTCACCTTTAACTACTCAAAGTGTTACAAATGTGTTTTGATGCAAACTGATGTCATCCTTCTTGTTAAATGGGCAAATGACACATAAAAAAACAAAGATTTCATACAAAGGTGTACACTACAGTCTTCAAAAACAAAGGTCAACTGGCTCTAACAAGGACAGAAAGAGATGTGGAAGGCCAGATGTACAACTAAACAAGAGGATAAGTACATCAGAGTCTCTACTTTGAGATATAGACGCCTCAAATGTCCTCAGCTGACAGCTTCATTGAATTCTACTCGCTGAACACCAGTTACATGTAAAAGACTGGCATGTAGAAGACTTTACTCTAGCAAAGAAAAAGACACTTTTGAAAAAGAAAAACAAAAAGAAAATGTTAGAGTGGGCAAAGAATCACAGATATTGGACAACAGATATTGGAAAAGAGTGTTATGGATCTTAACCCCATTGAGCTTTTGTGGGATCAGGTAGACAAGACAGCCACATATATGTGCTACAGGAAGCATGGGGTGAAATGTCACCTGAGTATCTGGACAAACTGACAGCTAGAATGGCAAGGTTCTGCAAAACTGTCATTGCTGCACATGCAGGATTTTTTGATGAGAAATCTTTGAAGTAGTTTATGAAGTTGTGCAATATTTTTTTTCAAATTGTAATAGTAATTTTTCACATTATTAATGTCCTGACTATTGTGATCAGTTGAATGCCACTTTGGTGAATAAAAGTACCAATTTCTTTCCATAAGAGCAAAAAATGTGCATTATTCCAAACTTTTGGTCACCGGTGTAGTTTATTCATAGAGTTGTCACATGGAAGGCTTCTTAGCTGGGCTATACAGACTAAAAGTACATGCAGCCACTGAAAGCATTTTAATTCCAACCAAAATTGCATGCAAAACTGTAACAACCAGATCTAGATTATTTAACAAATCGAAACAAATATCTATGATGCAGAGTATTTTTGTGCAGTTGGAGTAGTTTTTACCATATCTGTCAAATAATCTAATTCATGTGCAGTATTAATGCAACTCTAGGTCTATCTGTATTTGCAAGAAATGAAACTCATGGACCAATGTTTGCTCTGTCCACAGCTGTGGATTTACAGTATGTTAATTTAGGCCGATAGTAAGTTTCATTTAAGGCCAGTGCTTTAGATAGACAAACCAGTTTGAATTGGTCTGTACGGATTTGTCAACTGACAGTGTCACGTTAACTGGGCAAATGCAGACATGTGCATGCATAATGCACAATAATCCCACAGCTAATTATTTATCATATGTATGTAAACAAACAAGTTTGATAATGTACCCATCATTGGTCTATTAAAAGGCATCTGGGTAGAAGTTTACATGGCATAAGGAACCTCAATGTTGATAAGTATATTTAATTAATATACAAATTCAAATTATATTCTTTGAAATGTTGGTATAAATGTAAGATTACACCAAAGCAAGGACAAATACATCCCATTATTAATCTAACGACATTTTTTAATCTAACGACAATTTTGTTTTTATTTTCAAATGTCTATATGTTTAAAAGAGAATTGAAACAAGAACGTTTCTGTGGTTCCCAGGTAGGCGATTTGAATCCCTGATTAGTTTCACAGAAAGCCTGAAAGTGAAAGGATTCAAAGGGCGGGGCTCATTGCCTCAATATAAAGCGACTGTCAGTAAAACTCACAGACGCATAAGCGAAGGGCTAATGTCGAACGCTGAGGAAATCTCTGTTGAGACATAACGGTGGAATAAATCAATGGGAGTTCACAAACACGTGATTTTGGAAGCGGCGGCAAGAGTTGGTCAAAGACAAAGTTGTACTGACAACTACTGGAGTTTACATTTGCTAAGGTAAATCTCCAGCAACTTTTCACAACTAACTTTACTGTTAGGTGCGGTTTAACGGTCTACTTTATGCCTCTTCAACGCTAATGTATAGATATGCGCCTCATGCAATAATATTTTAAGATATAATCTTTTTGTTTTGATTGTTGTACGCTATAATGTAGCACTTGTTAAATAAAAGGATTCTTATTAAATAAACGATAAATGCCTTGGTAATGACGTAAACGCATAGTAATTCTAAAGACAAATGTGTCGAAGACAATAATAAACCTTAAAACTAGAGTAGAATATGAGTGAATCCTGATTCCTACCAAATATCTGAAATCCTGTTAAAACATAAGGCCATTGTGGATGTTGACATGGACGCTTACCATCAGACAAGTGTTTAATGTAACATTCCACAATATGTGGATTGACTTGTTGTCTGTGATGTTAACAAAGAGTAGTACTGAATTGGCCATTCATTAACTGTGACACTTGATCTTCAACAGACAAATGAGCCTCATCTAGATGACATTCATGTGGTACGGTATGGAAGACCACATTGGCTGGTCTTTCCTGTAGGATGGTGGCGCACAGTTCAGTGGAAGGGAATCCAGGCAAAGAAGATCCCACAGCGAGCACAGAGCCTTCTCTAGAAGTCTCCCAATCCCAGAGGTGCAGGCCCAGACAGCAGGAAGCTGGCTCTAGGACTGTATTCCAGACACACTTCAGGCCCTTCAACTTTGAGAGAGATTTCAAGACCATCAACAAGACCACTTCTATGCTGGAAGAGAGTGGCTTCTACTGGGGTCCTATTACTGTGGAGGAAGCACATCAGAAGTTGAAAAAAGAGCCAGTTGGAACTTTCCTGATCCGGGACAGTTGTCAAGTTGACGTATTTTATACACTGAGTTACAAAGCCCAAAATGGGCCAGTGAGTGTACGGATTAACTTCAAGAATTCCAAATTCAGTTTGACGGGCAGCAAGGAGTCTTTTGACTCCCTTTTCAAACTTCTGGAATATTATATTAGTTCCCCTAAGAAGGGTCTAGTCAGGCCCTACAGGAAAGAACCAGTGCAGTCTCTGCAGCAGCTGTGCCGCAGACGGATTTTCGAGACATGCGGCGGAAAAGACATCGACCGCATCCCTGTGCACCCAATCCTCAAAGACTTCCTTCATGCATTCCCTTATCCACTATGAAGACTAGACTTGTTGCATTAAAGCGCTGCTGGAATATTCTGGAGATACTTGAGAGACTCCTCATGGTCCCGCTCTGTTTTAAGATGTGGGCATTCAATTGTAGCACATTATGGAATATGAGACTTGAACACTTCACAATGAAAGTTTACATTGTCTGTGAATTTTTACACTATACAGGAAAACTGTTTTCCTTTCAACATATTTCTGCTATGCAGAGAGAAATATTTCAGAGTAATTATTTTTATAATAAATATATTTGTGAACAACTTAAACCATCTAATTTCTTTGCTGCTTGTGGTCCAAATGTGGGAGGGATGGATGGATGGATGGATGGATATATATTTTTATTGCCTTTAGTCTTTTCACACTAAAAACATAATTATATTTCAATGAAACATTATAGTGAACACTAATTAAGGGGCAAAAATGTCTGAATTGTCAGAAAATGTAACTGAAGTTTCAGGTTGTTTAGAGTTAAAATATGTAGACAAGAGCATACAGAAACTTGCCCAAATTGAGCCTCACCCTTGCCTAACAATACTCTCTATTCACAACCCAGTTTAATCTGTGCCCATGAAACCACCCTTTTGTAAGATATATTTTACTAGAATACAGATGTAGTCTACCTGGATTCCTCAAGTTACATAAAGATGGGACTTATTGAAACTTTAGCCTAAACATTCTGTGCTCAAGTAGGCTGATTAATCTAGGTAGTAGCGTGGTTGAGGGGCGGAGCTGTGGTGACCGTAAACTGCTTATTGCTCAGACAGACATTTACAAGAAATGAAGTGGGTTGTGAGGACTGACGGAGTGTGACGGGGTGGAGCCTGTGATCTCCAAAGACACTCGTACACCATAACAATAAAATGCTTCAACACTTGTCAGGCTTACACAGAAAAATGACTCAGAACAGAACAATACTACTCATCATAGGTTCACGTAAATGTTTAGATCATTGTTTGGAATTCCTTTTCCAAGGCAGAAGGAAATGATCTGTACATGATGCTGTCAGGCGAGTACATAGTCATAAGTTAAGGTCATCCTCTTGTTTAAAACTGATAAGACCTTGTATCTGAAAATCAAACATTTGGATACATGTGATTGTGTATCTGAAATCTTCAATAGAATAATAGGAGTCCACTTAGAGCTGTCGTGCTTTCAATGGTTGCGGCTCAAGTGGTGCATCTTCACAGTTTTAAATGAATCATTAACTAATATTGGAGTTTTAATGATTGTTCAAAAACTGGGAACGAAAACAAATTGACAAAGGTCAGTCATACAATGCACAGAAGCATCACCAAGATCTATTTCATGTAAGTTTATCTCTTAGTAGCATTTAGGGATTTTAATGAAATCAAGAAATCATTCTGGGGAAGTAAGAGGGAAATCATTTGACCTGCCCAGTTAGCTAATTTTATTGTGTTATAATTTATCAAGGGATTTCCCATCACCAGGCTAAACCACAGAATGCCAAATTCACAGATTACAGGTAAACTTGATATTTATACATTAACTTTAGAAGTGAATTCATCACACAATAAAGGAAACTACCTAATTACACAGAAAACAAACACAATTAGATCGGCGAAGCCTCACTTGATCACATTTTAGGTGGCCACAAATTTCTAAGATGAAGTTGCCAATGAGGCTCTTGCCATGATATCTGTGAATTGGTGATGTGGTGTGCAGGGTTAATCAGTCTATATTCCCTGGCTCACCTGAAGTAATTAATACACGTGAAAGCACACAATCTATTCCAGGAAAAGAGACAGTTGTGTTTCCCTGAAGAGCCCCTAATCTCCACTGCATCTGGCCTCAACTTACACAAACATACATACACACACGTGGTTCCTGAGCTTTGTATTTCCTCTTGGAACCGCAATGCTCTCCTCTAAAATGCAGAGACTGACAGATATACAAATAAGCCTGTGTGGGTAATCTGTTCATAGAAACAGCCCTGGTTTGAGGTTAAGGGTTCTTGAATGGTCCTCTCTCATACAGCATGCATGGTGAATCGAGGTGAACAACCTCAGCCGATCCAGGCAGTAGCCGCCCGTGGTCTTGATTCAGATTAATATTTAAATTCAATTCCCCTTTGTATGACAAGAAAGAGGAATTTGAATCAAATGGAAAAAATTGAATACCTTATTTTTACATCAAGGACCACTCATTGACTAAATACACCCTGGAAACTCATGACACATCATTAAACTGTAATCTTTGAATCTATTTATGGTTAAGATGTTGGAGACCCCTGGGAGTGGTTTTACTAAATTTACAATGTTTCAGACCACAGAGTTAGATTCCAGGAAGACAAGTGATACAGCTACCCACATAATGGTTACTATGACAACACTCTTCACATCCCACATCAAGGTAGAAGGTCCTCGTGGCCTCCGCTGAGAACATGTGGGCAGGACTTCCAATTCACTGATTCACAAAGAAAATGTGTTCAACACTAACAGAACAAAGACCACCTTTTAGAAATACCCTCGCCCCCTTTTGATATGCACGAAGGTGGGTTTTGAATTATCTGATGACTGTAGAGTGATGATCAGTGGCTGTATTACAGAAACATCCTGGGTCTGTTCCAAAACTTGCCATCTGCCTACATAGACAGCATCCTAACTGAAAGAAGCCTCATAAGTTACAAGTGATCGATTTGGAACACAACTCACGCACCCTACAGTCTAGTTCCGGAAGTAAAAATCCCATTCATTATTTCCATTGACTATTTGACTTTCAATGATAACTTATAAACCTTTAAAGAGAGACCTACCATGAGGTCTGAGGCTGTTCATCAATGATATATGCCTTTGTTGAAGCCATCAGTCTGTGTTATTTCAACTTCACAGTTTAAAAATGGTGTTTAATAGTGAAATTCCTGGTAAACAACTACACTACCCATGGTCCAGCAGAGAAAAATCCACCAATCAGACAACAAAAGGCCGCCAAACAATTTCAGAAGCAAGTGCCCACATCCATGACACCAGTTACGCAATCAAGTTGGTCTCCCTAAACATTCAAACTACATTTATATTTGAATATCTGAATATTTTGCGGTAAATTTAAAATATATTGTTTCTATACTTAATCAACAACCTGAAATCAATAGTTTTATATATTTCCAATTTTTTTTTATTAAATTACATAATTCGCAATGATTCATGGGATTACAGTTTGTGTAGTTAATACTTTTTTGCTTCAAATCAAAGTTTGTACTATTGTGATTCACCTTGGTTGGCATTGTTAATGGCTTAGAACTATTTCATAAAGGATTTTATGAAGAGCCTATGGAAGATTTTAATGGGAAATATACTTCCGCAACCCAGACGGTCGAAAATGTGGGTGGGTACTGTTGCACTCCATTGATTTCAATTCAAGTGACAGAAGAAGAATGAAGCAATAGTTTAATGAGAATAAAAATACTGTACATTTCACATTCACTTCGTGTAAATCAGTTTTCTGTTATTTTATAGCATTTTGTAAAGTACTGAATGGAATACAATTATATTTCAAATCAAAATTATTCTAGCTTTGTTTGCCATCTTGGATTTATTTAGGCAAATTTCAATAGAAAGTGTGCAGTTTGGAAAATGGCCTTCATTGTAAAACTGCACACATACGAATATACACTCACCTAAAGGATTATTAGGAACACCTGTTCAATTTCTCATTAATGCAATTATCTAATCAACCAATCACATGGCAGTGGCTTCAATGCATTTAGGGGTGTGGTCCTGGTCAAGACAATCTCCTGAACTCCAAACTGAATGTCAGAATGGGAAAGAAAGGTGATTTAAGCAATTTTGAGCGTGGCATGGTTGTTGGTGCCAGACGGGCCGGTCTGAGTATTTCACAATCTGCTCAGTTACTGGGATTTTCATGCACAACCATTCCTAGGGTTTACAAAGAATGGTGTGAAAAGGGAAAAACACCCAGTATGCGGCAGTCCTGTGGGCGAAAATGCCTTGTTGATGCTAGAGGTCAGAGGAGAATGGGCCGACTGATTCAAGCTGATAGAAGAGCAACTTTGACTGAAATAACCACTCGTTACAACCGAGGTATGCAGCAAAGCATTTGTGAAGCCACAACACGCACAACCTTGAGGCGGATGGGCTACAACAGCAGAAGACCCCACCGGGTACCACTCATCTCCACTACAAATAGGAAAAAGAGGCTACAATTTGCAAGAGCTCACCAAAATTGGACAGTTGAAGACTGGAAAAATGTTGCCTGGTCTGATGAGTCTTGATTTCTGTTGAGACATTCAGATGGTAGAGTCAGAATTTGGCGTAAACAGAATGAGAACATGGATCCATCATGCCTTGTTACCACTGTGCAGGCTGGTGGTGGTGTAATGGTGTGGGGGATGTTTTCTTGGCACACTTTAGGCCCCTTAGTGCCAATTGGGCATTGTTTAAATGCCACGGCCTACCTGAGCATTGTTTCTGACCATGTACATCCCTTTATGGCCACCATGTACCCATCCTCTGATGGCTACTTCCAGCAGGATAATGCACCATGTCACAAAGCTCAAATCATTTCAAATTGATTTCTTGAACATGACAATGAGTTCACTGTACTAAAATGGCCCCCATAGTCACCAGATCTCAACCCAATAGTGCATCTTTGGGATGTGGTGGAACGGGAGCTTCGTGCCCTGGATGTGCATCCCACAAATCTCCATCAACTGCAAGATGCTATCCTATCAATATGGGCCAACATTTCTAAAGAATGCTTTCAGCACCTTGTTGAATCAATGCCACATAGAATTAAGGCAGTTCTGAAGGCGAAAGGGGGTCAAACACAGTATTAGTATGGTGTTCCTAATAAACCTTTAGGTGAGTGTACATACTTCCCTATTATTTAGTATGCCAAAAATTATGTCAATGAAGTAGTATGTCCGAATCCACAGTATCCATAAAACCGTCAACGAGAAATACCAGGATGACGACTATTTCCATCAAAATTCTAAGGTGCGGATCAACTTCATGATCCCATAATCTCTCAGGAGGTGAAACGACGTCACCTTTAAAATGTTGGATTTAAATGAACCTTAAGTGAGCCATGTACTCTTATTATATGCGACTATAGTCTAGTTTTTTTCACTTATAAATATGGACAGTCTCTGGTTGCATTTGTTTGGGGGGGCTTATTTAAAGATTCTGTTTTTTGTTTTGTTTTTCCAGACAAGAATACATAATATATGTATTCCAAATTTATGTAATATATACAGTAGTCTCAAAGTACACTGAGCCAAAGCATTATGACCACCTGCCTAATATACTGTTGGACCTCTGCATGACACCAAAACAGCACCGACCCTGAGGCATGGACACTCCTGGAGGTGTCCTGTAGTATGTGGCACATAGACATTAGCAGCAGATCCCTCAAGTCTTGTATGTTGTAAGGTGGAGACTCCATTGATCAGATTTTATGGTCCAAATCTGATTGAGATCTGGGGAATTTGGATTTGGATTCCTCAAACCATTCCCAAATAATGTGTGCAGTGTTGCAGGAGTCTTATCTTGCTAAAGTGGCCACTGCCATCAGGGAATACCATTGCCATGAAGGGGTGTACCTGGTGTGCAATGATGTTTAGGTAGGTGGCACGTGTTAAATTGACATCCACATGAATGGCCAGACCCAGGTTTCCCAGCAGAACATTGCCCAGAGCATCACACTGAATCATCGGACCAGGGGACCTTCTCCCAATGCTCCAAGGTCGAGTTTGACACTTGCATAACCATGGACAGGGGCCATCTTGGGCAATCTGACCGGTCTGCGGCTATGCAGTCCTATACACAGCAGGGTGTGATGCTCTGTGTATTGACACATTCCTCCCATAACCATCATTAAAATGTTCGGTGACTTGTGCCACAGTAGACCTTTTGTTGGTTTGGACCAGATGGGATAGCCTTCATTGTTCTCATGCATCCATGAGCCTTGGGCACCCAAACACCCTGTCACCGGTTTGTGATTTGTCCCTCCTCAGACCACTGTCAGTACTCACCACTGCTGACCGGGAGCAGCACACAAGCCTTGCATTTCAGAGATGCTGTGACCCAGTCATCTGGCCACAAAATTTGGCCCTTGTCAAAGTCACTTAGGTCTTTACTCTCCTGCTTTCAACATGTTGAATATGAGAACAGATTGTTCGCTTACCATCTAATTTACAGTGAAATATATGTTGCTGAATTGTGGCAAGTCATATGGCTCTTCTCATGCAAATGCAGTGCAATGAAAACCACAAACTACTGAGACTGTGTTCCTCAGAAATAACACCCCTGTGCAACACGGCAATAAGTAGGAATTTACACCCCCTCAGCAATAAGTATCTCTCATGAGACTGTATGTACTCAACGCATCCATTTATAGTAATCTTAATTAGCCCCTTTCCATTCACCAGGACAAGATCAGAACATAATGTACAGTATATACACTGGTGGCCAAAAGTTTGAAATAATGTACAGATTTAGCTGTTTTGGAAGGAAATTGGTACTTTAATTCACCAGTGTCATTCAACTGATCACAAAGTATAGTCAGGACATTACTGATGTAAAAAAACAGCACCATCATTATTTGAAAAAAGTCATTTTTGATCTAATCTAGACAGGCCCCATTTCCAGCAGCCATCACTCCAACAACTTTTCCTTGAGTAATTAGGCTTAATTGTTAATTTGATACTAGAAAATCACTTGACATTATATCAAGCACAGCTGAAAGCTATTTGGTTCATTAAATTAAGCTTAACATTGTCTTTGTGTTTGTTTTTGATTTGCCACAGTATGCAATAGACTGGAATATCTTAAGGTCATTATTAGGTCAAAAATGGCAAAAAAAAAAAACTTCCTCTAGAAACTCATCAGTCAATCATTGTTTTGAGGAATGAATGCTACACAATGCTTGAAATTGCCATAAAACCGAAGATTTCATACAAAGGTGTACACTACAGTCTTCAAAGACAAAGGTCAACTGGCTCTAACAAGGACAGAAAGAGACGTGGAAGGCCAGATGTACAACTAAACAAGAGGATAAGTACATCAGAGTCACTACTTTGAGAAATAGACACCTCACATGTCCTCAGCTGACAGCTTCATTGAATTCTACTCACTCAACCCCAGTTTCGTGTACAACAGTAAAGCAAAGACTCAGGGGTGCAGGCCTTATGGGAAGATCTGCAAAGAAAAAGTCACTTTTTAACTTTTTTTTCAAATAATGTAATAATAATTTTTCACATCATTAATGTCCTGAATATTAATTGTGATCAAGTGAATGCAACTACCAATTTCTTTAAAAAATCTGTACATTACAAAATGCTGGCTGGCTGGCGGTGTGTGTATTCATTTAGAAGATACTTTTATCAAACAGAAATACAAGTGCATGATCTCAAGTGCCTAACTTTCCCCGAAATGCTTATCAACAAATGCTTATTAGCAAATCAAATCTAGTTTGCAGCATATTTTTCATTCAAAGATGATTTCATGTTAAGCAGAAGTGGGACCCTTGACTTGCATTGTTCTGCCACAACAGAATACAGGAACATGTCTGGTACTTTTTTCCTCCTAACTGGCCACTTTTCCGTTTAATAAACACTAAACCTGTTCAAATGTACGAAGTGAGGGTGGGGAGGAGAATACTCTGGGAAACTTCTAATGACTTAAGAATAAATGGTCATATATAAATGTAATTGCAGTTATCCCTTGGCCTGGTTTCTGGTCAAGCAACAAAAACATTCCCTCATTATTCTGGGAATGAGTGTAAGGCACAATGTTTAATGTGATTTCATGGGGAAATCTAAGAGAAAAAGAATCTAACTTCCAAATAAACACTATTCACTGCAATTTCCAAGAACTAGTTTAGTCTATATCCCAGTAGCATTTATTGTTTTTCTTTTATTTTCTAATAAAATACCCATTTTATTTCCAGACTTATTTTTGTTTTTACAAATATCTAATTTTTTTTTGTGTGTGGATATTTTACTTTTTTTTTAATTTTTTTTTTTAACATGAAACCAAAAGACCAAGCTTGACTTGAAACTGGATTCCATCCAGATCAGCATTCTCCTGAGACCCAAATACAGAGAAACCAAAGTATTCCAAGGAATGATGACCATAAGGAATTTAATCTAAGCTTTTAAAATATCTCTCCAGAACAGACATTTTGGAAGTTTTTACAACTACTACAGATAAAAACTGTGAAAGAAGTTGGCAGATTTAAGAGCCCTGGATCATACACAGAACTTGATCAAAATTTAAAAGAAGGGAAAACAAGGCGACAAAACCAAAGTCTACATCAGAATAATTTATTGCATGACCTTGATAGTTCCTGTTGGTAAATTCACAGATCTAAAGAAAGCTATACACTCTGTACAATCCAACACATTTTGATACCCATCGCATCCATTTCAATAATGAATTTAACCTTAAAATACTGAAATAAGCAGAATTAATTGTATTGCTTTAATATTTTACAAACTCAGCCAATAAAGCTCCAATTTGGGTGTTTTTCTAGCAGAAGAGAAGCACCCAGTCATAGCTACCACACATTTGCATCGGCAACAATGAAAAAGATTTGCTTGCCCCTTTCTATGTCTTGCTGTCTAGAAACCAAAAATACATTTTTAATTTCAGTCCATTAATAATCAAACTACCATCTGTAAGTGAAATAAATTTGTTCATAGCAGTTCTAGCACACAAAAGTAAAATTTACCACAAATACATCACACATAGATCTGTGTGTGTCCAGTATAAGCTCATGATGATCTATAGAATATTAAGTGTATTAAAGGATTAACATGAACTTCAGCTTGAAAATAAGCAGAGGCCACATCCAAGTATATAAAACATACATAAAAGAGAACAGGTTTATTCACCCTGTGTCTGCAGATTCCAGAATGTTCCAGAACAGAAAGTGAAGGTAATCCTAAATGGCAGTGACAAACACGTAGGAGTGGAACTCACTTTATTAAATGACCTCATGCTCCTTTACATGACGAAAAGAAAAAAGGGGGAAACAATTCGGACACAAAGACTGACATGCGTGACTAAACCTCCGGTGATCAGGGTATTTCGGCACTAATGATGAATGGTTTTAAACAAACTGATTCTTTAAAAGGAGTTTAGTTAAGCAAAAATTTTCCTCAAAATCTCCAAGGATTAAGACCAAAGGCTTTTTTTTTTTAAACCCGCTGTTAAAGTGCAAATGAATGTTCAGTCAAAATGAAATATACCTTCAGAAAAGAGCACCGCTGAATAGACCAAGAAGTCTTTGAACATTCCTCAGTGTTAAGACTGGTAAAATGAAGTGGGCATTCCCACTAACCCAATATTTATATAAACACATCCTTTCATCTCCTGCTCAGTATCATAAAACCACAAAAACACACAAAACTCTCAATTACACACACACACACACACACACACACACACACACACACACACACACACACACACACACACTTTCAGCACCATCCCAGAAAGAATGATACATACTGAAAAATGCTGTGCTAATAGCAGAACTCGTGACAATCAATAATGTCCTTGTCTTCGGAGAATGCTAGTGTCCTTTGAAATGCATCATGGTCTAAATGTAAAGCCAAGTATTTGGAACCGTCAAATTAATGGTTAAAAAATAGTCTGTCTGTCTATAATGGATTTAATACATATTTAATAAATCAACAGAATAAGGTGTTGGAACAATCGGTTGCCTACATAAAGATTAAACTTGGGCCTGAATCACTAATGCCAAAAGCATGTGCAAACTAGCTTTACTAGCTTGTGCAAAACCAGAGCACGACAAGTTAATTGTGTGAGGAATCAGTCATGCTTAATTCACATTTCTGAAACAGCACTGACTAACTGACATAAAAAGTATTTCTTGCTTTAATAATCTGGCCCAAATTTTATCGTTCAAGCTTTGAGTTTTTGTACTATTGTTCTCCAGCCTGAGGGCTGTTGTGGATTAAATCTATCAGTCTATGGCTGTCTCCTCCTCCAGGTCAGGTTTATCTGTCTTGGGCTGAATCATGGGTTCCTCCCTTGAATCACCACTAAGAGGCTCAGATTCAGATGGTCCAGACACAGGAGATGGTTCATGTTCTTCAAGTATGACTGAAATGTCATTCTTGTCCTTTTGATGCTGTATATCTGCTGCCCCCATGCTTCCATCTTCCATTTGGGTGGCAGTCGCTGTATTGTTCAAGTCCACAGATGCATCGTCCTGAATGGAGGACTGGGTGCTGAAGGAGCGCAGGCGAGGTGGATCAGCAGGGGGCAGCAGGGTCAGGGAGTCTACACTTAGCGTCTCTGCATCATTGTCAGACAGGAGAGAGATGGTGGGCTGCGGCGTGGGAGTGAGGCTAGGTGGCAGGGCGAGTCCTGAAACAGGAAAAGCAGGGTTAGTCAGATCCAGATATGCCCCTCCTGACTTATGGAGGAGGGTGATGAGAAAGACACACATGCAGCATCATCTAATCAAACCAAGCGGCAAAACAAGCAAAGGGCAAGCTGCACCTCATCCTGGGTCCACAATTAGGCAGGGCTTGGGGCAAAAAATGCCACCAAAGTTGAGAAAATATCACCCAAAAATTTGATGGATTTCTTAAAATTTAATTTCTACTCCTAGATAATTAATCTGATTTATATGAAGAATTAATTTGAACATTACATTGAACGAAACTTATTCACTAACCACCCACAATCTGGTTTGAGCAGGCGCAATCAGCATTGAAATAGTGCTGTGTCTTTAAAGAAGTCATTTTCATTCCTTTCCATGCAATCATGCCTCCTTTCTATTTAATTATGCTCACTATTGATTGCACTTCATTAAAAAAATAAAACTATTTACCGGCACAATAAATATCATGCTATTACCCCAAAGGAAAGCAGGCAGTAAATGTTTTTTTTAAAAATTTAAATCAATAATTTATCAAACAATGATCAAACGATGAAGAGCATTTGCAAGTGCACTTTTGGCATGATAAGGAGATGATTCAGGCGTCTGGATCACAGAACTGTAAGCGCAGTGTAGTTCTAGCGGGAAGACTAGCAGCTGTACATCATCGCACCATTAGCTGGATAATTCCCAGTCAATCAAATGTAAGCCATTGCTTTATAAGTCTGCTCACAATCTATCACATTGCTGTTTCAGTGTGCTAACACGGCAACCTCCTCCACCCCACCACCACAGGTTGAGTCCCATCCTGCATGGAGGTAGGCTACTCACCCCTGCCTCCTATCTCCGGCAGGATATGACAGTTCCGAGTACTACAACTTTGGACTGCCAGATGGGGCCTACGCCAAAGAGAGAGACATTACTTTTCTGTTTTATATTCATCAAATAAATGTCATCTTCCATTTCACTCAAGTCTGCGAGTCTTCCTGATAGAAGTGTAGTGATGCTGTCCGGCAGAGTGTGTGAGATTGTGTCTGGTCTGTTGCATTCTCTTTTATATAGCTCTCAGAACCGGTCTGCAAGACTGGAATTGCACCATGCAAATTCCGTTCGGCACAGATTTTGTGGCCGTGTTAGTGCTTTTGCCTGATTTGCATAATTTCTTTAGTGAGGTGCTGGGAATTCACCATTCATTCTTAGAGAATTCCCCCCACAGTGTTTTGAAATAGTAAAAAAACAGCCCTCAAAAGGTAAAAAGATATGGCTTCGGAAATCGACTTCAGGAGGCAAATACGGCCCTCTTATTACTAAATTTAATTTTGGACACTGATCCCATCCATGCAATTTAGGAGAAAGACAACTTTGTGAGGTGGCTAGTAATGTATATTTGTGTGCTGTGCTAGAGTTAACTGGTGTGAGAGTTTATGAATTCTGGCAAGATTGACATCTAAGTAAATCACTGATATTGGCGAGGGGTGGAGACAGCTGAGCATGTTGCCATAAAGTAAATAGAAATGCTCATGAAATAAACATATGAGTGAAGTGGGAGGGACGCAAGACATGTCTAGAATGACATGACAGTGAGTCAGAAGCATGTAAAGCCTTTCTGGTAAGAAGCTGTCTGCAAAGATCTTGAATGAGAATCTAAATGGAGGAACCTGAGTGGCAGAGTGGTATTGAACTGAAATACATAGATATAAATGGGTGAAGCTGAAAAACAGAATATAGAAAGTTGTTTCTCTCTCTGGGGTGTGATTTATTCATTGTTCCTTTGGAATAATGTCTTGCCAAACTTGCTATTAAATACCATGCACTTTCAAAAAGAAGTTTTGAAGTATTTTAAACAGATATTTACATTTACTTTCAGGTGTGTTAAAGTGACTGGTATTTGTAAGAGTAAATTTTTAATGGTCTTCAATAAACAAAGCTTTTATTTAAAGGCTTTTGCTTTAAAGGTAAAAAAAAATGTCTGTCTGTCTGTCTGTCTGTCTATAATGCAATTAATACATATTTAATACACATATCATTGATAAAGGTAGAGTTGTAATTTATCCAAAGATATCCAAATATATATTTAGTCACTATATAATTCCTCAATGTCCATTTGTGTTTTTTCATATTTTTTATGAATATTTTATTCCTATTTTTCATATATTATTAAAACAATAAACAATGAGCATCTGTGTCAAAACTGATCTTGTATGAATACACTTAAATTGCCATTTATTTCCTGAGCAGTTACATTATACCAAGCTTACAAAGGTCACACACATGCACAAAAGCTAATTTAGTAATTTTTTTTTTTAGTAGCACAAAACTATGTGGGAGGGGTATTCTATGTAGTCAATCTAAGTAAAAGGGTCACACGGACATGCCTGTTACGTGTGCATGGTGCTCTAAACCCACTCTCCACCGTGCCTGTCATCCTCTGACAGAGAAAACACGCACCTCCGGCCTTTCCTGCCAGACCTGACTAGAGAACAGAGGGACAGATCAAAGGATAAACATTGGAATACATCCTACAGCCAAATGCATTTAGCATCTAATACGAAGGTTGCATGGAGCTAAACCTACAGCTTGTACTAATGTTACATAACAAGACAGAGAGATACACAAGCACAAAGTAGATTACCAGCTAGCATAACATGCAAAGCACACCCTTTCATATCTACAGGAGCAAAAAAAAATAAAAAAATGTGCTCATCCGAGAAGTGACATTTGGTTGGCACACATGCTCCAGAGATGTTGAGCCTTGGTGATCATGCAGGTCACACAGGTTCAGCCTGAAACATGTCCTGATTTTCACTCCTATTGAATTCCTGTCACTCTTCACTATCTATTTGTCCAAGAGAAGAGGCAAAGGACCCAAAATAAAATCTAAAAGGAAAAAAATAATCAGCTTGTCACAATGGTTTGACTCTTTTAAACACTGTTTGGACTGTGAAAAGTGGACCTTCCCAGAGACAGATGAGATGGGTCACTGATATACTTATGAAGTGGGATAAATTGTAATGCTAAAATGGTGATTGTATGAATGGAAGTCCAAGCTAAGATTTAAAAAAGCCAATTTGCTCAAGAATGTGCATGCGCATTAGCTGGACCAATCTGAATTTTATTTTATTTTTTTTGTTATCCAAGCTAAAGAAGTCTAACAATATTCTGATCAGAATTTACTGCTGATTTCAGATTTCAGTCTTTCCCCATTCAAGTAGAAAGGAACTATACTTATATGACAATATAACATGAAAAATATGGGCGCAGAGGATCTGACTGTGGTCTTTCATAGCGGAATGGAGCCAGATAAAAAATATAAAAGTTAATTTATAACTCTGTTGCCATGACGATATATTGTCAACAAACCCTAAAACAACTGTACAAATTATTATTTAAACAATGTAAACTTTACAGCTCAAATAATATAAGTTGTCACAGAAGAAACAAAGTGTTTATATAAAAATTGTAAGCTTCACATTTCTGCCTTTAAACCTTCCAAAAACTAGCCCCATTCATTTCCATTGTAAGTGACTCACTATAACCAGGATTTTTGCATGTTTTTTTTTTTTTATTTAATTTACCTTTAAAGTTGGGTTTGCCCTTAATAGCATCAAAACATATTCCAATAATAATGCTTCTTTTTCCAAATCTAGTATTATTTGCTATAATTATCCTAACCATTACTGCCTTAACATTAATAAGCATTAAATTACAGTTTTATTACTATTGGCAAGAAAGGCTGCATTACCTACAAAAGTAGCCCAAAATAATGCATAAATAGCAATTTGTCTATTGGTCCAAACTATTTTCCAAGCCCAAATGGCTTAGCTGGCATCTGTCATTTTAGAGACAGAGCAAGTTTTTACATTTTGAAGAAAGATTGTAGACAATTTTTTTCTGTGGAATAAAGTGCAGATGAATTGTGCTCAATAAGACCAGGAACATGTTTTAAAGGTGCTATATGTAAGATTGACAACAAGCGTTTGAAATGGATACTGCATTCAAAATTCTAAATATCGGAGAATGTATTCCCCCCTGCCCCAGAATCGAAGCTCATGCGGGTTGTCAGAAGGTTGACGTGCAAATTAGCCAACTCAGAAATGTTTTAAAGGATTTCTGGGCATTAAGCTGTCTCCATCTTCTAAAGCCATCTCCATTATTTATCCTCATTTTACTACGCCACTGGTCATGGTGGTTTTATGATGGATGGTGAGGTTTTTTAGGTTGGGTGGAATCTATTATCTCTGATGCAGTTCGTTTGCTGGCTTCCATGGCTGCAGCATGCAGTGTTGTATGCCTGCAAACTTGTTAAAACTGGCAACCCGGTGGTGTCAAAATACTATTGTGAGTGGACAGTGGGCGGGGTTACAAAGGCCAAAACATAAACAGAAATTCAGGCCCAGAATGGAAACGTCAAAGTAGACTATACTGGCTGTAGCATTGTTATCAGAGAAGCCAGTGTTTCAACTTAGTATGTTTCCTAATTCTCTAATGACATATTATGGTGATTTTATGATTTAATACAGAAAAAATATTACATATAGCAGCTTTAAAAAAGTTAATAGAAAGTTAATAGGGTAAATTTGATTTCATGTTGACTTTTTCTTTACATGATGCAAAGGTGTGTTCACATTTATATACAGTACGTGTCTGTTATGATAGAGGCCGAGGTACATGAACATGTCTCGCCACAAATCCACACCTTCAAAACAACACGTCATCTGCTGCCGTGGCTGCTGTTTCTAAGAACTCCTCTTCAAAAACCAATGAAGCATTAACCAACACTCAATGTGGTTGGCTCACACTACTTCACTTTGGGTTTTGTAGCTGTGACAGTACCCCTTATCCAAACACGGTCTTTATACTTCTAGATCATGTGTCGTCATAGAATAGAACCATAAGCTGTCTTTTAAATTTGAAGAGTTTGTTAAATGATGCATGAACAGTTAAATGAACTGTTTCACTTCAGACAAACCCCTAAAGGTCACTCTAATTCAAACAAATCTTTATAGTGAGTCAGAGAATAAAAGGAAGAGAGATACATAATGAAAGAGGGAGGGAAAAAAAGCCTATGACCGTATTAGTGAATCGCCCCCGTCATACAGACAGAAATCTGTGGGAGACTTCACAGAGGCCACAAGATTCTACTGCTCTGTTCAGAGAAGTCAACCACTAGAATGGTTCCAGGGCTTTGTGGTTTGAAAACTTTGTGAGCTTTCAGGTTTTTCCAAAATCACACCCGGCCACCAGAGATCTGTTCAGAGATGCGAGATGCAGTGTAGGAGAGAAACAGAGCAGCCAACTGGCTCTGGGCCCAAGCACTGATTAATAACAGCCTTTCAGAGGTGAAAACAGCTACCTAGAGAAGCTCGTTCCTTAAGATGGCTACACAGCAATCACATCAATTCCTAAGAGGTTGTTTGGGGGAATATTTAGCTGGTAGTTGTAAAACAGTTTACCACTTAAATATCTATTTGATCATTACTTAACAGAGAATTTTGACCAGAAGGGTTGTACTAAATTTAAATGAGAAAACAGACTGTGATTTCTTACAAACACTCAAAGGCTTAAATGGAAAAACATAATAAAAAGAAAATACTTACACATTCAAATATGTTTATATTTTCTTGAAGAATTGGAGAAGAAACTATATAAGTGAATAATTGTTTGTGTTGTTATTCTTCAAACTTCTTAAAAAAAAATAGCTTGGACTTACCCCTTCATTTATTTAAAAAAAAAAAAAAAAAAAGAAAAAAGTAAGGCATTTAGAATAAAAGTGAATGAAGCCAGACCATAAATGTTAAAATATACACTGTTCTAAAAGTACAGCCGCAAGATGCAAAATAATTATGTTCTAACATGACTATAGTGTGATGAAACCAGGAATTGACTGCCATTACGGTGTTTACCAGATTACATCAGATCAGTAATTTACAATATAATAATTAAAATAAGTATACATACTGTATAATAATATAAATTCAGACAATTCAATTACATCATGTACACACACACGTTTTAATTGTTGTTCTATACTCTATATTGGAGCATCTCATTTTGGTTGCATCACGTTTCACTTTTCAGCACCTCTAGTTACAAGCACTGTATTTTCACAACGCTGTGTCAAGTTAAATGTAGATTGAAACTAAGAAAAACGTGTCTTGAAATCCCTGCATTCTGTTGTGCTCCATCCAGCTGCCTTTTGAGCTCAAAAGCGTGTTTGTGGAAGGCTGTAAACTGCCTGATTGTGGGTGTTGCCTGTACAGCTGGCACGTTGACTGCAACCTACTGCATCAAGGTGGTCAAGTTTGAATTGCTTTAGTGGTAGGAACTTTTCTTATTACTGAATTTACATGCAGGACGGGGGCATGATTAATTGTATACATTTTTTTAACGTGTTAATTTTTATATAATAAAATCACACTAAATTAACATGTAAAATGACAGCCCTAGTTAACACGTATAATGCTTGGGTCTTGTGGCTATATTTTTTAAACTGTATTTTAATGCTTATGGACTGACCCTATTCATACTATTTACAGTAACAATTTAATTCAATTTTAATTTAATTCCACAGTGGAGACACAATCCACAGAAATAAAAATATGAGGGGGAATTTTTTTTTTTTTTATAACAGGTGGCGACTGACTGGAAGAGAGGCTGACTATTATATTGTGCTTTGAGAGACAAAATGACCTGCATTGTTTACTGCGAATATACAATGGAACACAGTTTAATTATTCCAATGCTGTAGGGACAAAAAAGATATACACTCACCGGCCACTTTGTTAGGTAAACCTGTATATCTATTTATTCATGTGATTATCTAACAAGCCAATCGTGTGGCAGCAGTGTAATGTATAAAATCATGCAGATATGGGTCAGGAGCTTCAGTTAATGTTCACATTAACCATGAAAATGGGGAAAAAAAATTTATCACAGTGATTTAGACCGTGGCATGATTGCTGGTTTGAGAATTTTGTAACTGGGATTTTCATGCACAATAGTCTCTAGAGTGTAGAGAATGGTGCGAAAAACAAAAAACATCCAGCGAGTGGCAGTTCTGTGGCAAAATGGCTTGTTATTGACAGAGGACAGAGGAAAATGGCCAGACTGGTCCAAGCTGACAGAAAGGTGACAGTAACCCAAATAAACAAGCGTTACAACAACGCTATGCAGAAAAGCCTTTCTGAACACACAAGTCGAACATTGAGGCGGATGGGCAAAAACAGCAGCAGAAAAGCCCAGTCAGTTTAGAACAGGAAACTGAAGATGCAGTGGGTACCGTCTCACCAAAACTGGACAGTAAACAATTGGAAAATCATCACCTGGTCTGACAAATCTGGATTTCTGCTGAAGTACACAAATGGTAGGTACACTGCAGCCTCAGTTTTCTGTTCTTGGCTGACAGAAGTGGAGCCCATTCTGAGATGCTATTCTGCTCGCTACAATTGTACAGTGGGGTTATCTGAGATACTGTAGCCTTTCTGTCAGCTCGAACCAGTCTGGCCATTCTCTGTTGACCTCTCTCATCAACAAGGTGTTTTTGTCCACAGAACAGCCGCTCACTGGTGGTTTTTTGTTTTTCGCACCATTCTCTATACACTCTAAAAACTGAAAATCCCAAGAGATTAGCAGTTACTGAAATACTAATATATATATATATATATATATATATATATATATATATTTTTTTTTTTTTTGGACGCAAAATACATTTTCATGGCAAAATACATTTTTATGGACAAATGAATGTTTTATATTAAAATACCCAAATTCAGTGGATGGTTGTGTATTAGTGTGTGAAGCCTTATAGTATTTCAGTCAAACAGGATGAAAAAATGTCTGCGTGAACTTGAATGAAGTGGAAGCGTAAAGCTCCGTACACATGCAGCGACTTCACTGCTTGATGTCGCTAGTCTCTGTACTGTGAAGTCGCTATTGTGCATTCCTACTGCTGTCACTCTAATGTTATTGGTGGACTGCACATCTGGCCATGTCTTTTGAAAATATGATCACAGATGGGGCATTTTGCTAGTATAACTATGATTTAATTCTAATTTGACAAGGAATCATTTCTATTGTCCCTAAAAATGCACATTCTGCTAAGGAGTGTTTTTATAAGAACTGCAGCAGCGCTCATTACATCATATAATTAATAAGATGAATGAACTATCAATGTACGAATGAAACCCAATCAGACTGGCAATAATATCTTTTCCACACATTATTTTGTAGTATATCCATGTATGTGGTTAAAACAAATCATATAGAACAGTGAAATCGCTCACAGAAACTTCTACTAGACTTCATTATCTCACAGGAGACAGATGATGTGAGCTCCACTGACACAGTCTTCACTCCTATTTGTTGTCGCTCTCAAAAGTCACTCCCCGTTTGCATAAAATTAAATGCTCACCACGCCCACATCTAGTCACCAGAAGTTGCCAGCTCTCATTGACAATGAATAAGACCAGGTTGCTTTGTCACTGGAAGTCGCTGCATGTGTGTATGGGCTTAATGGTTGAGCAAAAGGGGAGGTGTGGTGTGTGTTACCTGTTTGATTCTGTGTGGCAAAGTTTGTGGATGGACTACTGGTTGTAAGCTGGTCACAGGGTCCACTGCCGCCACTAGAAGAGATTGAGGAGGAAGAGGCAGGTGTGGTGCTGTGCTGGGCAACATGAGCAACAGCAAAACCTGGAACACCACACAAGCACAAACATAGCTTGCTTAGACTTTGATAACAAAATCACTGATTGTCCAGGCACAATTTCTATATCAGGCCTGAAACAACAAAAAAAGTTGGAACCATGGTATAATGGTTAATATGTGTGCTTCAGACATATTGAGCTTTAGCGCTCATTAGGATGATGAAAGTTTGAGTCTGGCCTGCAATGTGTTTGTGGTTGTGGTGAGGTGGGTGTGACCGAGTGACACCTGTGGAGAGCAAGGCTGGGAGAGAAAGAGCGGTAAGGATGGACACCTGTGGGAAATCACCTCTAACAGCTGTCTTGTGTTGCAGTGAGAGCTGGAGAGGGATACAAGGGCAATCCAAGCTGCCGGAGGGTAGAAAAAGAGACATACGCAACACTGTTTATGTGTGTTTTGTTTTATGCTGAAAAGAAAAGCTTTGTGTGATGCTGAAAATTGTGTCAAATAAAAGACTATGTGGATTGTTTATCCAGCTCCGGCTTCCTTCTTCAAAAAGAGAACACTAATGAACTGTCATAGAACTGTCGAAACCCGGAATAAGGAGGAAAAAAATGGAGTCTCCGCTGCTGGCTGAAGTGTTCAAGACCCTTGCCAGCATCCACCAAGCCCAACATCAGTCTCTGCTTGAGCTGCGTATGGAACAGGAGCAGCGGCTCCAGGCACTCTTCCAGCTAAAGTGGAGGATCGACAAGTGATACAGAGCTTAGTACACCAGGAGGGTTCTTTAGCCGTGACCCCGAACCCAGCCATGGCCATGCTGCACATCACTCTGAACTAGATGGGACCTCAGGAAGACTTGGTGGATTTCATCAAGCTCTTCGAGCAGACAGCCGAAGCCTGGAAGTGGTGTATAAAGAAAGCCATCCTGCAACGGGTCAACCGAAGCCCAGAGCAACAACGGCAAAACTTCTGCTCAGCGAGCAAGGCTGCCCATTTGCATTTTCTCGGCAGCTCCGTGACAGCTGCCAAAGGTGGATGCTGGCTAAAGATCATGATGCCGAGGAGATACTCAATCTGGTGGTACTGAAGCAATTTATCGGCCGGCTACTGAAAGGGACAGCGGAGTAGGTCCAGTGTGGTCCATCTGGCTGAGGACCATATGGCAGCATATTTGAGGGCCGGTGACCCCTCTTCTTCTCTCTCTCTCCCTTTCTCTCTCCTCCCTCCCCTTCTCCTTTCACTCATCCTGTTCCTATTCACCGGAAACGGGGAATTCTGACCCCAGAACTAGATCCCCAGTCCCGCGGGACGTTCAAAAATCTCTCCACTCTCACCCACGGGTGTGAGCGTAAAGTCTGGGCCAGTCTGCTTGGGCTGCGGGGAACCTGGGCATTTCCAGGACCTTTGTCCTGTGATGGAGGTGGAGGTCCGGATTCCCGATATGCCACAAGCCACACCTGATTGAACATGAGCATAATGGATACCTGTGAGTATTAAGGAGGTACATACAAAGCCTTGGTGGAGTCAGGTTGTAATCAAATCTCCATTCACCAAAGCTTGGTTAAATCCTAGGCTTTGGATACAAGCCGGTGGGTGAAGGTTAGGTGTGTGCATGGGGATATTCAAAATTACCCTCTAGTGATGTTCATTATTTAATTTCGGGGACAAAAGCATAGTGTTGAGGCTGACATGAATTTACACAGGGAGATAAAGGTCTTGTATTGCTCCCTACATCGAGCTCTAAATCAATCACCAAGGGACAAGGACCCTTTGAGGTCACACGGTGAGTTGGGGAAATTGGCTATGAGTTGGAACGAATGGATAGAGGTGGATCATGTCAGATTTACCACCTCAACTTCCTAAAACTGTGGAGAGAGGCAGTCCCAGTGACTTTTGGAATGGTGGTTCTGAAGAGGGAGGAGCTCGGACCAGAGGTGAACTTAAAAGTCACCGACCAAATCACTCCGGTCACTATCCCAAAACACGGAGGTTGCAAAGAGAATTCTCAGACGTGCTCTCGCCTCTTACCGGTTGTATGAATCACATTGAGCACAATACCGTGATGACCCCACGGCTAGTGGTACATAGTCATCCTATCAGAGCATAAAAAAAGCGGTCCGGAAAGAATTAAAGGCCATGCTGGAAATGGGGTAATAGAAGAATTCCACAGAGATTGGGCCAGCCCGGTGGTTTTGGTTTCAAAGAATGACGGTGCGGTGCGGTTCTGTGGGGACTATGAGATGACAGCGGGGTGTCTAAATCTGATGCGTACCTGATGCCTTGGATTGATGAGCTGCTTAATCGGTTAGGCACGGCTCACTTTTATTCAACACCAGATTTAACAAAGGGATATTCACAGATCCCCTCAACTCCCATGTCCAGTGAAAAGATTGCATTTTCCACACTGTTTAGATTACACCAATTCATTACACTTCCATTTGGTTTGTTCGGGGCCCCAACTACGTTTTAGCGGCTCATGGACTGAATCCTCAGACCGCATGCTGCTAAATGGAACCATATTTTCAGTAATGATTAGCAGCAGCACCTGTGGTATCTGAGGGCTGTCATGAGGTTGTTGAGATGGGCAAACCCAAAGAAGTGTGCAACTGGGTGGTTGGAAATACGGTATCTGGGCAGACGCGTCCCCAAATGGATAAAACCACAGCGATTGCAGCCTGTCTGAGACCTAAGACCAAAAAGGAGGTGAGAGAGTTCCTGGGGCTGGCTGGCTTTTACCGCAGGTTTGTGCCCAATTATTTGACCGTCACCCGCTGACTGATCTGACTAAAAGGGGGCACCAGATATGGTCCAGTGGAAAGGAGTCATGTCAGCAGGCATTCACGTGGGTGAAGAATGCACTTTGCGACAGGACATTATTGCTCTCTCCTGACTTCACTCTCCCTTTTATCGTGCAGACAGATGCATCGGACAGGGTGGTACTGTCCCAGATGTTGGAGGGGGAACGCCCCATGCTGTACATTAGTAGTAAGCTCTTGCTGAGGGAGATTAAGTACAGCACAGTGGAGGAGTGCTTGGCCATTAAGTGGGCAATCCTCACCCTCCGATACAATCTGTTGGGGCATGCTTTCACCCTCTGTTCAGACCACGCCCCGCTCCAGTGACTCCACTGTATGAAGGATACCGATGCAAGGATCACTCGTTGGTTTCTAGCTCTCCAGCCTTTTTAGGTTGAGGTGGTCCACAAGCCGGGGAGCAGAATCCTCAGTCGGGCAATGGGGGTATGTGGTGAGGTGGGCTTGACCGAGTGACGTCTGTGGAGAGTGAGGCCGAGAGAGGAAAGGATTGACACCTGTGGGAAATAACATCTAACAGCCATTTTGTGTTGCAGTGAGAGCTGGAGAGGGATAAACGGGCAATCCAAACAGCCAGAAGAGGGAGAGTGAAGCAGGCAGCAGTGTTCATGTGTGTTTTATGTTATGCTGAAAAGAAAAGCTTTGAGTGACACTGAAAAGTGTTTATTCGGCTCACGCATTCTTCTTCACAAAGAAAACTAGTGAACTGTCAGTGTTCCAATCTTATTTTCCCATCCCGGTCCAATAAAATGGAAAACAAAATTATCAAACACACTTCATAGAAACTTTACTTCCTGATTTCTGGCATACAAATATTTCAGATCTCTAAATGTTGCCACAAATGACAAAACCCTTCTCCAAATGAATATTGAGCCAGGCTTAGAGTATACCATGTCTTTCAAAACACTTGGCACTAGACCAAGAGTTCTGGGAACCACGATGCCTTTTACCTGAACCAACAACACGTCATTAAAAGTAACTGAGAGGCTATTCTTAGTCATCCACTTCTCTATACAGAAAACTCGCATTAGTCAAATTAAGAGCCACCTAAATCCAGCCAGAGTCTCAAAATATCAATACATTTTTACATATTGAGAAAACTGGTTTGATGTGTTTTGGTGCTAATTTTGTTGACAGCATAGGAAAAAAATGGACAACTTTAGTTTGGATCTTCAGTATGGGCCGAAACTGCCAAAAATGTGATGATGATGATCAAGGATGATTTCCTTAAAGGGATGATTAACCCAAAAATTTTTATTCATAATTTACTCACTTTTATTTAAGACATCCCCACCTGTTTGAATTTCTTAATACAACAAATATGTTAGGCAAAACTGACACCACCATCATTATCTTTTCCATACAATGAAAGTGACCGAGGCTGTCAGTCCCTAACAGTCTGCCTTACATCTCCTTTTGTGTTCCACAGAAGAAAGTCAAATAGGTTTGGAACCACAATGAGGGAAAGTAAATGAGTGAACAATTCACTTAACAAAACAGCATATTTATAGACGTTTGGGGATAAGTAATCTCATTTAAATTCTCATTAAACACAATCGGTAAATTACCCACAGGTTTAGAAACAAAAAAGAAGAAATGTGAAGTCCAAAAAGGGGTTTTATATTCTGACAGCACAGCCAGCTGACAGGAAGCATTACCTAGAAACCTGGCTAAGACTAAACACAACTGTAATTAGAGAAGCACTAGAGAAATTCGGATGAAAACAAAATTAGAATGTGCAATTTGCGGAGAATTTGTCAATTTCTGTACAGATCTCAATGGAGAGTGAGGTAGCAAACCCCTTTTAGTATTGTGGCCTCTCTCTTTACACTATTGAGTTATAGGTTGAAAAAATGAAAAAGCAGAAGAGAAATAAACAACAAAAAAGAAACTATAGCTTATTTTAAAAGATGAACCTCTGATGTTGTGAACAATTTCTTATAAAACCAAAATTAAATATAGTGACACATAAGTGTCATAGACAAATAGACAAATACAGTTTGTAGACAAACATTGAGGTTGGCTTGAAAGAGCCTGGTCTGAAAGATTAAAAAAGATTTTAATGCTTAATTAATTTCAAAGTTAGTTAATTACAGTAGTTAGTTCCAGACAGACAGACAGAAAGACCAACAGACTTATAGATAGATAAATAGATAGATAGCATGTTTTAGCATATAGCATGGTGTTGCTAGCATGCTTTAGAACTTAGCTAGGCATTGCTAACACATTTTAGCATGTTACAAGCATGTTTTAGCACTTAAATGCTTGGATTCTAGGGTAAGCTCATTTGGTTGCTAGGCAGTTACCAGGATGATACTAAAAAGGATCCTTGCTAGCCTGAGTCACATGAGCCAACCCGAAAGTCCCTACAAAGTTCTGGAACTGAAATATGTGTTTTGCTACTCGGTTGCTAGGAGGATCCCATTTGGTTGCTAGGCAGTTACCAAGGTGATACTAGCAATGCTCCTTGATACCCTGAGTCAAATGAGCCAACTTGAAAGTCTATATGATGTTCTGCACCAGAGATGTTTTGCTACTCGGTTGCTAGGGTGACCCCACCTGGTTGCTGGGCAGTTTCTAGGGTGATAATAACAAGGTTCCTTGCTAGCTTGATTCAAATGAGCCAACACAGAAATCTCTACAATGTTCTGGTGCAGAAATATGTGTTTTGCAGTTCATTTGCTAGGGTGACCCCACCTGGTTGCTAGGCAGTTGCTATGGTAATACTAACAACGCTCCTTGCTACCCTGAGCCAAATGAGCCAACTCGGAATTCTATATGATGTTCTGGTGCAGAGGTATGTGTTTTGCTACTTGGTTGCTAGGATAAGCTCATTTGGTTGCTAGGCAATTGCCAGGGTTATACTTACAAGGCTGCTTGCTATCCTGAATCCAACAAGCCAACACTGAAATCTGTATGATATTCTGATCCGAAGATATCGCTCTGAGCCATTCTGAATGGAAGTCAATGGGGTTTGGTTGCTAGGGCGTGGGTCAATGGGGTTTGGTTGCTAGGGCGTGGCTACACCATTTCCAAGATGATACTTAAAAGACTGATAGCCCAAGTGAAATGAGCCTGCCCCCATGTATGTACTGATTGGAAGATATGATCCCACAAAATTCTTGCACTGACTTATAGTAGGAAAAAAATAATTTCCCATAATACCCTATGAGACTTTTTGAGACGTTTTTTGCCACCCAGGGGTGCTCCGTACCCCCCCCATCCCTTAGAAAATTAATTGCACAGGTGTCCTCAATAGGCTGGCCATTTTGACACATTTGTGGGTCTACGACAAATGGTGCGGGATTTATTAGGTGCCGAAAAAGTGTACGGAAGAAGAATAATAGCTTCGCAAGCACCACTAATAATAATAATAATAATAATAATAATAAGTATGTAAGATTATAATAGTGATGCATTGCTTCGCAAGCACCATTAATACGTTTAATCAGTAGGTTGACTCTTTCAAGCCAACCCAAAAATAGCACTTAAATGTATTTTTGATATATTGTGGAAATTATACAGCAGCTTGCTTTAAAACGGCAATAAATGACAAACAACAAATTCATGTTTTTCATTACCTTTAGCAATAAAATATACACAATCAAACATACCCACAACACATAGAAAACAGCATAGAAATATATTAGTAGGTTATCTGGTATTCTAAACATACTAAATAATTCAGAAACAGTAATAGTTAGTATGGTAGCATGCCATTCCAAACATAGTCTTTGACTTGTGTGCTTTCATGCCAAATGTGTGGTTTAGGGCCATGAGTCTCGCTTAAAATGAGAAAGGTGTAATATTTTTACAATTATTGTTCTGAAGAACATGGCATAAAACGTCTGAGCACTGGACACAAGCCTTTGGAACATTCCAGTGTAACTCTGGATTACAGCTGGCCTCTTAATCTTCTGTGATTGTCTCCTTAATCATTCACAGAATTACCTGGAACTTTATCAACAGAAGCAAAGACTGGGCCGCGTCTGGACTGGTCATAGAAGCGGAAAGGCAGTTGAGATGATGCAACAGATGTCTGGCTGAAACCCAGTACCTCAGTGGAAGGCTGAACAGGAAGGTCCAACAGAGCTGCAGGATGCATGTTTATGGAAAGAACAGGAAGGAAAGATATAAAACAGAGATGTAGATATTGATTTGTTTCTGTAGCTTATCCTCCGCTTACTAAATAAAGGAATAGTTTACCCAAAACTGAAAATTCTGTCATCATTTACTCCCCCTAATATTGTTCTAAAGGTGTCTGAAAAGAGCGACCAGCACATACTACACAAATGAATGCAATTACAATGAATAGGGACAGAAGATTTCAAGCTTCAAAAAGGCTATAAAAGCACCAGACAAATATCATAAAAGTAATCCAAATGACTCCTTGGTATGGTCATGAGAGAGAACCGATTCGTCAACAAATCTATCTTTTGAGTCATATCTTTTCAGATGAATTCTGTGAGCTGGATCAAATGATTCAGTGAAAATATCAGACATAAAATAATTATCCTTTCATGATTTAGACATATGACTTCTGAAGGCATAGTCATATGGGTTTAAACTGACATAAGTGCGAACAAATGATGACTGAATTTTCATTTTTGGGTGTACTAAATCTTTAAAACTAAGAATAACTTGATAAGATTAGTCTTTTCCAAGAAAAGAACAAATCCCCTTGTAATGCCCTAGGTAATCCTAACAATTAATCTTATGCATCTGACATCAATTACTCTTAAATATATTGTTTAATCTGAATGGTTAAGTATTACTAAAGTCTAACTCAAATGACCCCACTCTAACTCCTCCTCCCCAATGTTACACAACAGCTGGTAGGGCTGAGAGAATGTAAAATAATAAAAAAAAATGATACAAGTTTCTGTTTAAAGACAGTTCATAGATTTGGCAGCAATCAGCAGTTTACAGTTTACAACTGGCAGGCATCCAAGAACTAACCTGCTATCCTCTGCATTTTCATGCGTCTGGCCTGGATGCGGCCCTTGGCCAGTCGCTGTTTTGCGATGATGCAGCGAATGTGGTCGGCGAAGATGAAGTTGGCCTGCAGAATGGGGACAGGCTTGGCATGGGGGTTAGATGTGGGCTTATGAATGATGATATTCAAAGCCCTGCTGTCATCTTCCACCCCTGAAACTTGCATGTCCTGTGAAAATAAGCATGATAATTATCTGCACCATATGGCTTGCCTTTTAAAATTGAATCATCAGGAACATTTGATTATGGACATAACAGAATATAAGCATTCTAGACAACTGATTAAATTATCATTCCATTTATTGCTCAATTACAGCTATGCCTAATTCAAAACTGTCATGAGCTGACATCTAATTGCAAATGCAATGGCGTCACAAGTCCAAACATCACCAAAAGTGAGATGCTGAAAACAGGATAATGGCCCTCCTTTAATCTTATCAAACAAACAGGCCTATCCATCTCAAAGTTAAGCAGCAAAAATTATTATAATTCATAATCTAATTGTGGTTATCAGTAAAAAAAAATAAAAATAAATAATAATTAAAAAAAGTTTAGAAAAATAGAAAATGTAAATTATTATAATTAAAATTTTGTCCCATGATTAGGTGAAATGGGGTGATTGGGTTTGAAATGTTTGGGAACTGTGTCTAAATGGCTCACACACCCTTGCACAGTGAAATTCTGCCGGTGAAATAGTTATCCCAACAGGAATCGGCGAGATCAGCCTGATGGATTTACAGTGGCAAAGATATTTCCCTATGAAAATTTAATGTAGGATTAAAATTTGGTGAACTTTGGAAGATGAATTTGCAAATCAATAGCAAATCTGTGTGGGGCAGTCCTTCACACCTGCTTAACATCCGACCAGGCCTTCTTTGCCTGAGAAATTTCACAGTGCAAGGGTAAATATGACTGAGCCTTAAAAGGTAACAGCACCCCCCTGTTTCAGCACAGTTGTGCTATCACCACATTTTTAAATGATGCACTCAAAGTGGGCATGATCAGCAGCAGAGTGAGGGTAGAAGGGGGAGTGAACCCAGATTGGCTGATCCTGTCACTCAGCTTTATTTTAATAATGCAGTTAATGGGGACCTTTGTAGCTCAGCGAGTATTGATGCTGACTACCACCCCTGGAGTCACAAGTTCGAATCCAGAGCATGCTGAGTGACTCCAGCAAGGTCAATTAAGCAACCAAATTAGCCCGGTTGCTAGGGAGGGTAGAGTCACATGGGGTAACATCCTAGTGGTCGCGATTAGGGGTTCTCGCTCTCAATGGGGTGCATGGTAATTTGTGTGTGGATTGCGGAGAGTAGCATGAGCCTCCACGTTCTGTGAGTCTCTGCAGTGTCATGCACAGCGAGCCATGTGATAAGATGCGTGGACTGAAGGTCTCAGAAGCGGAGGCAACTGAGACTTGTCCTCCACCACCTGGATTGAAGCGAGTAACCTCGCCACCACGAGGACCTACTAGGTAGTGGGAATTGGGCATTTCAAATCAGGAGAAAAAGGGGATAATTATTATTATAATTTTTTAAATAATGCAGTTAACAGCATCAAAGATTCTCACAATTGCTCATAACAGAATGAACAAATAAATTATACACTGTTTTGTAAGCTCACAATACATTAATATTTAAATATATGCCAAGCCATGTACTCTGTAGTGAAAATATGTTCATGTTTTTTACACTTTAATAACATTTGAGACTTATTCCAAGATATCAGTGCTTAGATCGGGATGGATGGATGGACGGATGGACGGTCAGTCCCAGTCAGAGACACAGCACATCACCACATATCTCAAAACACTCACGCAAATAAATGCGTGCTGTGCGAACATTTAAAAGGTGCTGCCTCTGAATGAAAGCCTGTCCTGTCCCTCTGTGGGTAGCGCTGGGAGGACTTTCATCACAGTACTATCAACACTCTCAACTGACTTCTGGTGCTTGAGAGTTTGAAGTGCTGATCATGTGCATGGCAACGAATCCCTTGTCGAAGAGTAAAGACCACGCCTTCTCATTAATAATATCGAGAATGACATGTGACATTGAATCGATGTTCATTACAAACACAGAAGTCATTCTTTCTCTTGTGTGCAAGACATATATTCCTGTTAACATCTCAAAAAATGTGTTGTGTTACATGACCCTTTAAGGTATATTCATCCATATGGGTTGGTTTAGGATATTTAGGATGCTTAGTTAATTTTATGTTAAAGGACACTTTGCTTAATGCAGCGCATATGCAATACTGTAACTTAAAATAGCAATTCCAAGATTTTTAGCCTTTCCTTTATTACATGTATTAAGCCTGAAATCTGATAAAGGACAATTTTCACTTCTGAGTAGAAAAAAAAAAAAGAAAAAAAAAAAAGGACCAAGTGCACATTTGCATTGATTGTTTGCACATCATGGATGCAATGTAGGAGTGAGGGTGAAGCAGACCTGCAGAAGGCCAGCAAACTTGACAACACCCCAGCCCAGACGCTTGGAATCAGGTTCCACCAGACTCATCTGGTACACGTCCACAGCAAGGAAGCGCTGGGCCTGAAGCCCATCTTTACTCACTACCATGCAAGCAATAAGATCACTGTTATCTACAAGAAAAAAAAGACAAAAAGGCTCAAGTTAATTTGATCATTTCAAGGGTCCTTCAACAAACTTACTTAATCTGTAAAACACAAGCCATAAAAACTTGAAGTTCAGCAACCACTTTGTAAACGTGTTTAAATAAACAATAAAGAAAACTTAATCAAGTTTTATTGCACAGTTGCCCACAAAAATATTTGGACACTTTGGTTACACTTAAAATGTATGAATATCATAGCAACAGCAAAAAAATAAAACATTGAAGACACTTCACAAACTATTTCAGTTCACCAGCTGGACCAGTTGACTAGTAATATTATCATGTAGACAGTCTGAGGGGTCATTAGAAAGAATCAAGTGTAAAAAATGGTTAAAACATGTTATCAATTGGAACAACATTGATTATAATACTAAACACAAAACCCATCTTCAGTCTGTCACATTATTAGATACTTTACTGCTAAAAACAATAATGGCACTATCTTAATAATAGCACAATAATTTTGAGGAGAAACCACCACGTAGTTGCTGCAGCAATAGTATTAATACTATTAATATTTCGAAAAGAAAACACTTTACATCTGTAAGTTGTTTATTTATAAAAGTGATACAAAGGCGCTGCAATATATATTATGAGAGAACAAACCTAAGATTAAATGCAAAGGCAAAAAAAATGCAGCAATATGGATTATATTATGAATACAATCCACATAAGATCAGATAAGGCAGTTATTCCGCAATATCATTTACAGTACATGTTAAGAGAATCCATATGCTAACTTTTTTTCAGATTTTAAAGCATTAGATGCAAATAAAAATATACATCCTCACTGCTGGTTCAGGATTTCTTCCTCAAGTTACTTCAGCATTTAATGTCGGTGGTCAATACAGCTTTCTGTGGATTAGCAATACCAGTTGCGCTGGTTTTGGTAACAACAGCGGCTCCTGACCCATGATCCAAAGCTCATGTTTTATTAATCAGGGCATTTCATGGCCAAGATTTTTTTATTTTTCACTGTAAAATAATTAAATAAAATCACTCATTGTCAGCAGGCTCATATTCGTTCCAGGTGAGAATGGTTTCATAGGAATCCATTGTTTCTAAACAAAATGTTCATCAAATCGAGGAAATCATGGCGAATAAGCATTTGGTGTGCAAAGGCATTTAATGTGATATTTTGTTATCCGACACAATCTTAAGTGCGGCTCAAGTGCCCAAATACTTTCAGGGGTCACTGTTCTATACAAAATATCACATTGTTTTAATACCCTCTGATTGCATGCTTCATTAATTTACAAGCGTTACAATAAAAAAATTAAAAAACACATATACCATTTCCAAAGAAATAGTATGACTTGACAGCTAAATATAGTCATCCATTTCCAATTACAAAGTGCAAACAAAATGTCACCTTAGAGTGAATTCAAGCATATTAAAGTGTGAAAGAGTGAGTGTTAACCTGGCATACAATCAAACAGTCTAACATGAGGGAGTTTTCAAAAACACTCCATTGAGTCATGATCTCCACAGATTATGGCATCAACTGGAGCAGGGGGTGGGTGGGGAGGGGAAGCAGGTCACAGACAACTGAAATTGGTTTCAGGTAGACAAACTAAAACTACTAATAACTGAAACAGCACTGTCACACCTGAGTTCAACAGAGTATGACTTGGTAACAGTTTCTCTTTGCGCACTTCCTAAGAAGTCACACTTTTTTGAGGAATTACTTCAGAAGGCAGTATGCTGCTCTTCCTTTTAACACATAGCCAGATGTACTGACAGAGAGTTGTGTCGCCTCTGGGTAATTTACCTGCTATAATACCAAGGAATACACTTCCATGCAGCTATCTATTGATTCATCCTTCTGGCAGAATAGGAATAGTGTTTAGCATATTTAAAGCCACAAATAGCATGACGCACTGCAGCTTTGTGACATCGCTCATATCCTAAGGGCAATCGGAATGCATTTTACTAGTGGTTAATTCTGGTTGTGATGGTTGATTCATAACATTACACGTTGTTTTAAAAAGGAAACAAACAAACAGCTTTCCATACAGTGCTTTTTATATTAAACTTTTAATGCCTTTCGCTTACACTAGCATAGAAAAAACACAGGAGCCAACTAAAGAAACTAGAATATGTGAAAATAATCTTGAAAATATAACATTATGAGTAACTACCACCATGCAGATATTAAATATACCCAGGAAAGCATCAATCTGTTTAAGGGAATATACTATATGCAAGTGTGTTTAAACAAACACTTATTAATAGAAGAGATTTCAGCGCTCAACCAAATTGGGGGTGGGGTGTTTCATGTAAAATTACCATGTGACTAAGTGTTAAAGGTGAGAAACTTTTGCTGAGAACTTACTCTAAAAGCATTCACGTCAAGTGTGTAATAATGATTATATATATATATATATATATATATATATATATATATATATATGCATGCAAAAAAGAAAGCGAGTGGGGCATAAAATGTTTAAACTTGCAGTTGCATATCATTCAGTTAATATAAATGATTTAAAACATTGACAAAAGTGACAGAAAAGAGTGCAAAATGTTCAGTAAGAATTTATGCAAGTTGTGTTGTGTGCATGCATCATTTTCTGCACGGCTAAAAATAACCCAATTCGACAGGCGCATCATTATCTCAGGTCTATCTGTCTGTCTATCTGTCTGTCTGTCTCTTTTGTTGCTTCAGAGTGAGGCGCTTGCTCCATCTACTCATTCCTGGAATCACATTCAAAGGACATCAAAGGCGAACGCTATCACAAATCATGATGATGCAAGATGTGACAGGTGTAAATTGCAGGGAAGCTATTTTGAAGTAGGGCTGTATATTCAGAGATTTTCCAGATAGGAAATCTGTTGATCTTAGTGCCAACAAAAAGAACAAATTGCTTTTAAACTATATTTCAAGCTGAATTGTGCAAAATGTGCAACTTTCTCCTATCCCAGCCTAATATTCAGTGACAACTTTAAGTAACTAATTTGTACAGTTGGTCGATTGATTTTCCTGTAGTGTTAACACCACAGCTTTGTGGCGCTATCAAAACATTGCTCTATTTTTTTGAGCATCCTGACCAGCCCGATACAGCAACATTGGTGCAACCAATTGCGTGACATTGAGGCATGATTAACTGTTTGCCCGACCAATGGAAATCAGAGGGAGTGTTTGGGAAACCTTTATATATATATATATATATATATATATATATATATATATATATATATTTAAAAAAAACACATGTTTTTTTTACTACACGAAAGCATTCACAATTATTTTTGCTGAAAAAAATTTACATTTCAAACACACCCAACGTGTTGCAGTTAGATTTAGCACATTAAGACATGGTCACACATATATTTGCATGGCAAATTTGCCCAGGTGAAGATGACGTGGGCGGATACTGAGCGAGTGTGAAATCAGCAAAAGAAAAAACTGACAAGCAGCTACTTTTTAATGCTGCACACATGAGACATGCGAAATCCGTGCAGGGAAATTCTTCGCACCGAATGTCCATCATACGAAATTCATGATTCCCCGTATTCCCATTGAGATGACTGTACTTCACTCAAGGAATTTCTCTCTGCAAAGGTATGTGTGACTGCGCTCTCAGACAACCTCAGTTCAAAACCTTTTATATCAAATAAAGTACATACTCACACAGCGTGGGGTAATGGTAATGCATTTAACTCACATTTTTAAGAAGCTGTCTTCACAGAAGATTCGCTAATTGCCACATTCATCATTAACTTGTTTTGTCAGGCCAACACTGAGGCCTGAAACATTATTTTTTAAATTCCGATTGGAAATGCTAATGGCTCAGAAATTACACTTTTTTTTTTTATCGGAAAATCTTTAAAAAAAAGTTTATTGCAGGGCTTATAGGCTTAGATACACTATATGCATTAAAAAAATGTATCTTCACCGTCTAATTAAAGGAGTAGCAGGTACCCAAAAATTATAATTATCTCTTCATTTACACACCCTTATGCCGTCACAAACTCGTATTACTAACTTTCTTCTGCAAAACACAAACAACGATATTTTGATGGAGATATGATGCAAATACATCCATACAATGCAAGACAATGGGTTCCAACACTTCCAAGCTCCAAAAAGGACATGAAGGCAGCATAAAGGTAATCCATACAACTCATGTGGTTTAATCCATCTCTTCTAAAGCAACACAATCTTTTAGGGTGAGAACAGACCAAAATGTAAGTTGTTTTTTCCCAATAAATTTTACCATCTGCAGTCTCCTAGGTGCGATCATGATTTGAAGCTCAATTACACTTCCTCGCATCTGACACAGAGCGCATGAACATGGGCAGAGACTTTTTTGTCCTTCTTGGAGCTTGGAAGTGTTGGGACCCACTGACTTGCATTATATGGATATATTCATATCATATCTCCAAAATATCTTTGCTTCATTGAAAATAAATAAGCATTTTAGCTTTTCGGTGAGCTATTCATTTAAATCTAAATGCTAGGGTGACCAAATCTTGCTCTTTGCAGAAAGTATTTTTATCGATTTATCTTGAATTTGAGTGCTTAAACTATTCAAATCTAGACTGAAACAGTCAGCTTGTGTATTAACCCTTTTGTGTACAAAACACTGTGAGACAGGAAGCAACAGTGGGTTGCTTTTGGCAGCAAAATCTGAGCTTCCTCCCACCTGGTTACACATACAGGGCTCGTTCTGCCCACTCCCTGACCCAGCCTGTAGGTGCTGCTCAGGTAGCCTTACAGTTAGGTGCAGTATGTACTGGAAGAACTCAAGACTGCTGCCCACAATGGCTGCACCAGCTTTAGCAATGGCCTCAGTGACAATGGAAAGTCTGAGTCAGTTCTCTTGCTCACAAAGCCCCTCTTAAATTTAAACGTGAGAGAACTGGAGGCAAACCAGGACACCTGGACACAAGAACAAAGCTGGAAGTGCTGAGATACTGGGCCTCCATGCAACATATTAGGGTGATGTGAGAATTGGTTAAAAATGCAAACCCACAGATTGCATGAAATGTGTATGGTGCATGTGCAATGAGTGTGATTTCATCATGTGTGGTAAACACTTTATGACTGAGTGAGAATGAGATACAACACGAAGGAAGGTCATCAGATCGCAAAACCAAGGGGATGGTTGTAGTTTATGAGAAAAATATACACTACCGTTCAAAAGTTTGGGGTCACTTACTCATTCTTTATTTATTTATTTATTTCACATTTTAGAATAATAGTAGTCAGCAAAACTATGGAATAATAGAAATGGAAATATGGGAATTATTTTGTGACCAAAAAAATCTAAAATAAATCCAAAACTATGTAATATTTTAGCATCTTCAAAGTAGTCACCCTTTGCCTAGATTTTGCAGACATGTACTCGTGACATTTTCTCAACCAACTTCTTGAGGAATCACCCCGGGATGCTTTTTAAACAGTATTGAAGGAGTTCCCATCTATGTTGGGCACTTATTGGCTTCTTTTCTTCATATTTTGATCCAAGTCATCCATTTCAAAAACTTTTTTTTTTTTTAGGAAATTTTAGATTTGTAATTAAATAAATGTATATGTTTTGGCAGAATAATATTTTGTCTACAAAGTTAATTTCAAACTTTTAAGCATACACCTTCAGATCAAAAGATTTTTAAGATCATGAGAAACATTTCAGACAAGTGACCCCAAACTTTTGAACGGTAGTGTAAATTCCACTTCTCTTTCTGTTAAAATTCATTCATATTGGCATCTTTATCTTACTTAAGTTTTTCTGATACCATTAAAAAAGAAGCCAGAACACAATTAAGTTTATCTTAAACATTCAGATGTAGAGATGTGTTTAAGATTGATTTGAATCGAGTGGTAACTCGAACACTTTAAAAGTGGGTAAAGTAGATTTGCTGGATATTACTATAGTGAAAGGCTTTAATTGATTAATTACTTGCAGCAAATTGAATAATTGTTACATCACTGGAAGAGTTCTTTTGTGAAGGTGCTGTAACATGTTAGATGCTGAGAAAACATTGGAATGTTATTTGTTCTTGCCCTGCCAGTTATTTTTTTCATAAACTTTCAAATAACTTTAAAAATAACAAAAATATTAACAATACATGTAATCTGAAAGGTAGTAAAGCTTATGGAGTGTTCAAGTTCAGAGGACTAAGGCATTTCAATTGGATTTCAGAAGGCTATAAATGACCCACCAAGTCTAACAAATCATATGTATCATTAAACATTTTTTACTCTAGAATGACATTTATCCCATTCTTGTTTTTGTCAATGTCACCACTGCTGTGTAAAAACTGGATATCTTCTGGTGTGCAGGGCAGTGATTGGCTACGTCTATGGAAAGAGGGTGGGGTCTTGACACTTCAGGGATCAGGGGGATAGTGAAGGTGAGGGAAATGACAGACTTGCTGGGGGTGTCAAAGAGCTTGATGCGGCCCACGTTGAGGTCTTGACGCTAGGAGACAGGGTAGACGTGCATCAGTGTGGCCTGTGTCAGCATATCAGACTTTCATCGACAGAAACGGGTGTCGGCAGGAATGTCTACAAAATGCTTACCCCTCCACCCCTCCTCTGCACTTTCAACACTGCCAAGACCTCAACGGGGGCTGCATCAAGCTCTTCGACACCCAGAGCAAGTCTGTAATTTCCCTCACCTTCACTCCTGCACCCCCCCTTGACCCCTGCAGCCCTGCCTTCACGTCCCCTATGCAGCACTTGTATTTCAGCTGCAGTCCTTGCAAGAATCCCTTGGTTGCTGTCAACAATGGAAATATTGGCCAGTCAGTGTTTTGCTAAACCAAGAATGACAATAAACTTGCGCCTTCAGTAGAGGACATCCAGTTTCTCAGGACCATCGAGAATTAATTTTTCTCAAGATTCCACAAACAGCTGGGTATCCCTATTACCATTTCGCAACCCATGTCAATGTCGGCCTAGCAACTAATAAGTGGCTCTCACATGGAAGAAAGAGACTTGGCCTGCCAGTCTCAAGAATGTATGTCTTCATACTAGTGATCTTAAATTATTATTAATAAAATATGTTTGCCATTAGAACTTGAATAAAAATTTTGTACTTGAATTTGAATATGCAGTTTTGAACTTGAACTCAAAACTGAATTTTTGAATTCACTGCATCGTATTGATTGGGATAAAGATGGCGCCTGTGTTGGCAAGCTGTCGCCCGATGTCTGCGTTACCCATTTTGTGAACGATTGTCCTGATCGTGTGCTTGTTTGCACAAAAAGCTGCATCAGTTTTGGTTTATTATCATCATCTACTTATTAATATCTGTATATCTGTTACAAATCGTGATGTCTTGAATTCCGGGGGGGCAGAAGTTCCCAGATCCTCCATTTTTCCATCGGACATATGTCACCTAGCAGACTGTATTCACCACAGAAGAAAACGGCACAGAAAGAGGGGAATGAGGGGCAGTGTTTTGGTCCAAGTGAGGAGACGTTTCCGTGCTCCCTCTGGAATCTGGGGTCTCGCAGGTCCAAGGATCCCCGTCTCTGGTTGCTTCTTCTCTCTGTGTTCTCTTGAACAAATATACGGCAGTCATGTTCCAGTTTTTCCATTGTCATCAACGTCGAGGTCTAGGTGTGCATCAGCAAGGCAGCATCTCCATAAAGGAGGAGTAAACTCTGAGGTTTGGATTATGTTCCGTTGCTGAAATCACAACATGGCACTTCCTCAGGATGGTGTCAATCAATGGACTATATAACTGACTGTACTGTTTCTGAAGTAAAGATAGCTTTAATTAACGCTTTAAAAATGTATATATTTTTAAACAAATCTATTATTATTAATAACTTATTTTCTTCCAATGATTTGGACCATCTTTTTAGAAATCATTTTAAATATTATTCATTAACTGTAGAAAGTTTTTCCAGTTTTGAAGTGCAATTGCTTAAGGTGGATGCATGTAGTTATTGCACTAATATACAGACCCCCCAGGCTTCTGTGTGTCATGTTCATTGTATTAATTCAGAAACAGCCAAGCATTTTGTTGATACTTATGTTACTACTCCACATGCCTATACTGTTGAGTTTCCCCCTCCCTGTTTTGGTTCCAATGAGCTGGTTTGCGTGTTTAACTCAGAATGTTGTCATATCCTGGACTCTTCTAAAATTAAGAAACCTAAAACTAGAGCACAACCCTGGCTTAATAATGACACTCATCCTCTTAGGGTGTGTTCACACTTGGCAGGATGGTTCGATTAAAATGAACTCTGGTGCAATTGCTGTGTTAGTGCAGTTCATTTGAACAAGGGTGAACGCTGCCATCTGAACCTTGGTGCGCACCAAACAAGCCCTGAATAGTGGGTCTCGGTCCACTTCCAAACGAACTCTGGAGCGGTTCGACTGACATATGAATGCAGCATGGACCAAAGACATCTAAACGGACCAATAACAGAAAAGGCAGTAATTTGTCTTTAACGCTGACCTCAAGCATACCTGGTCCTTCTCATCATAGGAGTTATGGTGCCCATAACAGTTCGGTACAGGCATTGGAACCGCCGTCAGCCATCCTTGCAGCATCTCTTCTTTTGTGTGTGCAACAGAGGAATTCCTGGTGCTGTTTTGATGCCTTTACACACTTTATTTGTTCACAGCTAAAATTCAGGCTCATATTTCCACGTTTCGCAAAACTGTTCGTCTTTATACAAGCGAGTCTCCGTTAAACTTCACTCAGCAAGTGTGCATGGATCCACGTCATTCCAACTGATCACAATGGACACAGGGAGAGCAATCATTCGTACACGATTTCAGAAGTGTTATCAATTGTGCAACTTTCATGGATGTCACATTAATGTCACAGATGTCAAAGTGTGCCAGTTTTTGAAGTGTTTTGAAGATCATTGTACATCATGAAAACACATGTAATACAATGAGCACCGCCGGAATGACACTATTCAGCGTGAGAGTGAAACTGCATTGTGTTTACAGATGCTTGTATTATATTAAACTGTTTATAATGCTGAATATAATGTATAATAATGCTAAGGTTTCTGATATTTGATAGTTCTGATAATGCCAAACGTAATGTCTGATTTCACCAGTAAATTTATATTATGGCAAATATTATTTTACTGGATAAGCAGACAATACCATTAAAAATGAAGTTTTAGAAGAATACTTTAGAAACATGTGATCAGTGACAACACTATTTTAAAAATTCCAATATTAATTTAAAATACTTCAAATGTATGTATTCACTGGCAGTGTACAAGCATACAATAATAATTAGAAATTCAAATGTAACTATTCATGATTCAGTCTTAGTTCAGAGTTTTGTGAGAGTATAAATCGTGAATTCAGTAATGCAAATCAAACCAAATCCTTACACCCTTTATCATTTCTGCTTTACACAAAATCCCATTTTAATACAATTCAGGAAATAAACGTTCTTTATCTGATTAATCAAAGATCAATACATTTTAAAAATAATCGTTTCAAAGAGAAAAAGGCGAGAGATTTACCATTATTTGCTGCGGGGTTGTGTATGCCACCAGACACGAACGCAAAGAAAATTAAAAGTTACAAAACTAGTTAAAGGGACATTTGACAAAATATTATTCAAGTAATATAATGATATATAATGTTTTTATAAGCTAGCTAAAGTAATTTACCTCTCTGACAAAAAGTCATGTTGAAAAATAATGAACAATACTACTTAAACCATCACCACAAAATCTCGAAGGTTCACAAAACATACACAATTTTTAATTACATGTTATAAACCTCACCATTGCAAATATTGCCATCTACCTAAAAAAAAAATTGTTATCTTGGCATTGGCAACTGCCGTACTGAGAAATTCAGGCTAAGAACGTGTTGTAACCATGCCAGCCCGATGGTTGAAAAGAGTCAATTCAGACTCACTTGCTTTAAATACCCCAGATGTTTACAAAATACTAAATTGGTGTATTAAAAAGTTGAATGTGAATTTTAAGATCTGAATTTATGCCATATACATTTGAATTTCAAGTTTGATGCAATTCAAATACAAAACTGCATGTTCAATTTCAGGTAAACATATTCAATTTAAATCCTGAAATTCTAATTCAAGTCCTAGTGGCACAAATATCATTCCATAGAGAACAGACTGGAAAATGTTAGATTTCGAAGTGTAGTATCAGGTCTATATGACTCTAAAGGTCTTACTAAGGTCAAGGACATCATCGGTCTTGATGAGATCCTCAGGTCGAGTGAGAGGAAGTTGAGTTTCTGGTTCTCCCTGCAGCTGTAGAGACAGCGAACGTAGCATAAAGAACACACGGATAGCCTATAGGGACACACACACACAAAATTCATTAACACAACTAATTTAATTTATCACAGCCATGATGCATCTTCCTGGAATGTCCGTTTATACGAGACAACAAGAAAAGCCTAAATGATAGCTTAGAGTTTTTTTTCCTCTGGTGTACTTCAGTGGTTTAGGGTTAATATATTTTTCTCAGTGTCCTCATATAAAAAAACCTATTCATACTAGACTCAATGATATGTATGCATTACAAATGTGACACTACCTTTGAAACACTTCTGAAACACATTAACTCTATTTCTCATTATCTTAAAGTACATTGGATGATTTCCCAGAATGGCACAGACAATCTGGCCAAAGAACACATGCTTTCATGAATTGTAAGAAATTAGATTACAGATAAAGTACAAATATTTGACAAAAGGCTATAAGTCCCACCCCTACATCATTATCTCAAAACTTTCAGTAATTGTTTTTTTATCACTAACTCTGCGTGTCCTCTCGACGTCTCCACAGGGCAGTCTCTTCACAAAGTCAATGCCGGTAAGGGGAGTGCCAGTGGGTGGAAGTAAAATGGATGCATCCATCATAAGATACTCCACATTCATTGGCTTATTCTAAGAGAAAAATTGCTCAAAATTAATCACTCAAGAAAACATTATTTCCAGGAACCAAATTTTTAATGTAGGAAAAAGTATTATACAGTGGCCACAAAAAACATTCCCCCCCCCCCCCCCCCCCCCATTACTTTAAACCAACTGGTTTCAAGGACATTTTTAGTGCTTGTATGAAGTAACTTCCCCTCAAGTTCGCGTAGGTGCCTAAGCAGAGCAACCACAGGTGTAGTTCAGCCTATTACATACCGGTAGTCACAGTATGATGATATAAATAACTATAGGCATAAACTACTAACATTTGACAGCCAGAAAGTGTCCATATACAGTATTTTATCATTCAAAACCAAACGAATACATTTTTCTGAAATGTTTTGCTTATACATTTTTAAGTGTGACTTAATCACTCATTGGTACCCACTGTAAATACACACTGCAATAGTCACTCCTTATCCAGAAAATGTCTAATATCGATATGGCATTTCCTCTCAACTCAGGATGCTGAATGTTTCTGTATCATCCGGTCATGACATAAACAGAGTGAAATTACAAAAGAGACTGGATGTGTATGTGTTCTGCCTGGTGGCTTACCATCATGCTCCTATATTCATCCTCAAACATGTCCAGGAATATCTCCTCCCCCTAGAGGAGCATTTAAGAAAAAAACATCACATCATAAAGAAAATAGTTATATACTGCATAACAAAAGCAAAACTAAAATCCACTGCCACATTGAGAAAGATAAACATCACTTGAAAGCTAAAAAATTTGGTCCCTAGGAGAATAAGTGTTGAAAAATTTATTGCAAAAATTTTAATTGTTAGAGCTCATTCAAAAAAAGAATATTCTGTAATTATTTACTCACCCTAATGTCGCACCAAATCCGTAAAGAAAGTAAACGTTTTTAAAGTCTTCACACTAATTTTATTCTTTATAATCTCAGTCTGTTCATCACACAAAGTCATTGTATGCATTCAGAAGACTTGGAATATAGTACAAAAGTTAAATCATCTACTGTGTACTGTACTATTTATTTAAAGCTGAAAATGTTAATTTTTGCACCAAACGTGCCACTGAACGGAATTGCAAAAATAAACGTTATTTTCAAAACAGCTTTCTGAATACACCGCTGTCTGCTGTTGGTCAAACAAAGAGATAATCCCGCCCCCAATTTACACCAATGGTTGATTAAGGTTGTTGGGACACTCAAAACAGGAATTTTCAAAGCGCCACAGAGACAAAGTGCTTACAGTTTTCGAGAGAATTAACATGAATGGCTTACTTATAGCTGACTCTGCATATTGAGCTGGGAGAGGAGAAATTATTTAGGAATTTAATTTACATACTTCAGCTTTAAAAGTGTTCGATGGAAGAAAGAAAAACAAAGAGTGACATAAGGGCAAGATTAAATTTTTTGGTTAACTATTTCTTTAAGGTCAAAACTTTCATCAATGACAATTTCGACTTGTATAAACTAACAAATTTCTCATTAGACTAATAGCATTAGCATTAGCATTTCATTCTTAAATGGAAATTCATGGATTAATGTAAAAAAATGGACTTGTATTAGTACTAGACTTGAGATCACCACTGCAGAAAACACAACTGAACATACAGTACTAACATAATTTAAACATTCTGTGCCATGGGAATTCCAGAAGAATGGAGGGAGGGATAGGATGATAAAAAGGTGTTATTAACAGAGAATCCAAGATAAATGAGCATGGGCTCATGAAATTACATTCTAATGACCATAAAAAAATTTAATCTAAAGGTTTATTCTTAAATACTTGAAATAACAGACATACAGAAGTATAATTTGTAGCCATGAATGAATGTATGAATTTCTTTACTAAATTAAAATATTTTTGTAATGAGTTGGATTAGAGAGTGAGGGAACAACAAATCAAAAGGTGACCAGCATACATGGGGACTTCTATAATAGTGTTTGAATAGTGTCTGAAATTTGGCAAAGGGTGGCTTCTTCAAGGAATCTAAAAGGTAATCTCGATACACTGAACAATTATTAGTCACTACATATTTCTCATACCTCCATCAGGGTTTTTCCATTTCAAAGCTCTGATGACTTCATTATTCTAAAAATGCGGATTATAGTAATAATTAAGAATGCAAAGGCGTGTCCATAATGTTGTCTGGCACTGTACGTGTCTGGCCAGTTTCCTGGAACAGCTGAGACACTGATCCACTATAAAAGGCACGTAAAGGAACGTAATGAGATAACAAATACATGGGCCATCCCAGGGCTCTCCAAATTCTCAGAAAAGAACATTCAATACTTTGATAATGTGTATACACCGCATGGATCCTGTTGTCCTAAATCACAATAAACATTGAAAAAAAGTTTTTCTATGAATTGTGAAAGTAACATTCACGCCAGGGTACTCAAATCTCACAAGACAAAATGTCTAAGAGGGAAAATAAAAAGTGCTGCAGGCTACAATAAAAGTCAGAAACAGAAAAAAACATCCATCCCTGTTGAGACAAAAATCACATGATGGCAACAGCAAAAAGTTGAACGCACACAGGTACTTGGTTATCTTGCAGGAAACTGCTTGATTGCCACAGTCCTGATAGTTGTGACTGATTAGAGTATTCTGTTCTGCTTAATTGAAGCTCGCTTTCAAAGAAATGTCTGAATGTGAATAAGCCACATGTTTGTGTGGTTGTGCTGACATGTTTCAACAGGAAGCTGCTGGGATTTTCCTAAATATCAAAACAGCAAAGTCTTAAGGATGAGCAGTCTGAATTTTATTCTTCCTCTAGCTTTAAAGGAAATTTAAATACAAGTTGGGGATAACACTAAGGATAATTAAAAGAACAAGGAAACACATTATTAAAATGAAGTGCTGTTGCCTTGAACTAGATGGTTTCCAGTAAGTACCTGCAAGAGCATTGCTGACCTTGATGTGAGATTTAAAGAGATAGCAGACCCAAAAATGAAAATAATATAATTATTTACACACCCTCATGTCGAAACCCATATGCTTTTGTTTTGCCAGTGTAACACACACACAAAAACATATACATTTTTATTTGTAGTATCTTTAAGCAGCTCTTTTATATACAATGCCTGTTAATAGTTACTATGCTCCAAAAAGGACAAAAATAATTAATTAAATAATATAACCAGAAATATGCCATAAAAAGTAGTTAATATTATTTACAGTGCATCCGGAAAGCACCTCCCTGACTAAGGCCCTTCTCACACATTCGCTCAGTTTGGCCAGGTGGCCAGCTCTAGGAAGAGTCCTGGTGGTTCCAAACTTTCATTTACGGATGATGGAGGCCACTGTGCTCATTGGGACCATCAATGCTGCAGAAATTTTTCTGTACCCTTCCCCAGATCTGTGCCTCTATACAATCCCATCTCGGATGTCTACAGACAATTGCTTGGACTTCATGGCTTGGTTTGTGCTCTGACATGCACTGTTAACTGTAGGACCTTATATAGACAGGTGTGTGCCTTTCCAAATCATGTCCAATCAACTTGTATTTACCACAGGTGGACTCCAATCGAGTTGTAGAAACATCTCAAGGATCATCAGCGGAAACAGGATGCACCTGAGATCAATTTTGAGTGTCATGGCAAAGGCTGTGAATACTTATGTACATGTGATTTTTTTTTTCCCGTTTTTTTATTTGTAATAAATTTGCAAAGATTTCAAACAAACTTTTTTCACGTTGTCATTATGGTGTATTGTTTGCAGAATTTTGAGGAAAATAATGAATTTAATCCATTTTGGAATAAGGCAGTAACATGTGAATACTTTCCAGATGCACTGTATGTACTAGAAGTCTCCTGAAGCCATATGATAGCTTGGCATACATGTTTAGAACAGTATGAGGGTGGAACGGCAATTTTTGAAAAGAAACAAAAAACACAAAGAGCATCTTGCCTTATAAAACCGCCTCAAAAGGTGAAGACTCTCTTCTCGAGCACCCTAAAAAGAAACAGCATCATATTACTGATATGATTTAGTTGCACAAAACAATATAAACAAGTACAATTTAGCACTGAAAAAGGAGGGACTATTGGATATACTCCCATGTAATCTGTCTAGTTGCAAAATAAGAATGAAAGGAAGCATTACTCAATGTGAGAAAAATTACTGGGAAAAACATGTGTGTGCACAGTGTATTTGTTCAGAAATAACCAATAAATCAGAAATATGTTGCAAACAATCTCGAATAATCTTGGGTGCAGCGGTTCATGAGCAAGTTTGCATGAATCATTTAATTTTTCTTCAACTTAACTACATATGTCATGAGACATGCTTCTCTATTATTGAGAAAGAAAGTAAATGCAAAAGTTACCACATCTGTCCTTAATGGCTATAAGGAATATCTCAAAACCACAGCTAATTCTAGAGTAAGACAGTCAACACAATACAATGCTGTGGTGTATTTGGCAATCCAACAAACATGATACTGAATAAAATGAGTTGGGTATGTTTATCAATCATCATATAGCCCTGTTGGACTTCCTTTACTGCAAGCAAGTAATTAAGTAAAAGCACTGTGATAGAAAGCCTAGGGAAAAGTCTCCCATCTTTAATCATAAACTGGGTCTTTATGAACTTAATTTATGTTTTACTTCTATTTCTATAGAAATTCTTTATTTGGGATCTGCCATTTTAATTTCCTGGTTTTGCTGAGTGGGTGCAAACCTATAAGAAATCACAGGCCAATGTGGAGGCACTCGTTTGAGCTATTAAAAGGATATATACATAAATATATATATATGTATTTACATTTTTATCTGTCGTAATTATTGGATTTAATATTTTAACTCTCTTAATAATTGAGAAGGCACAGGTTAATTTTATTTATCTAAACAAATGTTATTCCAATAGCAGAGGTGGCAAGTGTTGTGTATTTAAAGGGATAGTTCACCCAAAACTGAAATTTCTCATCACTTTCTCACCCTCAATATTTCAGCTCTGTAAGTCCATACAATGCAAGTGAATGGACACCAATATAAATTATGAAACAAAAAAAGCACATAAAAGAAGAATACAAGTAATCCACACGACTACAGTGGTAAAAGTTGTATCTTCAGAAGTGATACAATGAGAAAATATTATTTTTGGGGTGAACTATTCCTTTAAACTAGCAGTCACTAGAGAGGGAAGAAGCTAGTGGACAGACAGTGTTTAGTAGATAGTGAGTAACCAACCAACTATTTGAGTGCAAGTAGAGACAGTGCTGTTTTAATACTGCTTTTAGTGTCATGTGAAATTATTTCTTTTTTTAAATAACCTTGCTTTTATTTATGATTTTATTCACTGTTTATATTTGCACAGTTTACACAAAAAAATGTAGAACAACACTCAGGCTTTTAACTTCGGTCTCATGTGATTTCCTTTGTGACATTCAGCTTTTAAAGCTTGCATGCATTGTTCATCATAATTTAACACTCTAGCCTAATTGTTAAAGCTTTGGGCTTGTAACCAAAAGGTCATAAGTTCAAACGGTTATAACTTGGTGCCCTTGAGCAATTCATCAAACCTCAGGTTGCAGCAGGCAACCCTGAAACTTATGACATTGTGTAAAAGTTGTGGAATAAAAATGTATTAAGGTTTAACGTGAAATTGGGACATTTAACTTTCTTAAAACCCCTTAAACTGGTGCATTTTTGGGCTGCCGCCTGCAATTTTTCATACTCAAATTTAAAAGCTCATTATTCACACATACTTTGGACAAACTGCATTTTGTGTAGAACCACACAAATAAAATAAAAAAGAGACTCCAATTATTCATTAATAATTTTGTACGTTTATAATCTCATCATAAAAAATAAAAAAACAAAAACAAAATTTTTGTTGTTGTTGTCCTAAATTTCTAAACATGTAATTCCGGTACAGTTCACTCAACTTTACTTTAGAAAGTCTCCTTTTTTTCCACTAGGTGGCAGAAAGTACTAGAATTTATGTTTTTTTTTTTATCACATTCCATCACAATATTCAGATCTGAAATGTAGGTGGCACTCTAAAGCATTTTAGCCCTCACAGATGTGCTCGTCCATAGACATTCAGTCTAATTCTCAGTTCAAGCACCACCCTTATTGTTTCATTGAATATCTTAACCACTGAGTGGACAATCTAGGTGTCATTAGAAAGCTAAGATCCTCCCCTTTGCGATGATACAAAACATTTTATCCTCAATAGTCAAACACATATTTTCTAATGATTTGTTTTGCATGCTTTTCCTTCTGGATGGCATATTTTGCTCAGGACATCTTAACTTAAAATTTACTTCCTAAGGTAAAAGCACATTAAACTTTATTAGCTATTTGGGGATTACATCAGCAGTTATTGGAGCATAAATTATACATTTGTTTTTGATGACTTACAGTAATGACATTTCACTTTGCGATTCTTTTGTAAATCTTTCGAAATGAGAGAGCTTTTATTTGATATATGACTTGTCCATTTATGTGCCAAGTCAAAGACTTTAATTTTTATATAAATATTTCTACCCCATTACCTCTACACTAATTTTAAACAAGAATGTTTTGAGCCTTATTTTGTTAAGTAACACAAATGCAGACGTGATGTTACCTCTGAAAAGTTCAGATTCTAAGCTTTCAAATGAAACCTCATATGCTGCCGGCGGGTCCATAGAGTTGGGTTAATGTAAAGGGGTTAATGCGAAATGAGATTTTCAACAAGAAAAAAAATTTAGGGCTTGACTTGCATTTCATCCATCATGAAACATTACACAACAGAATGAAGCCACAATGAATGCTAAAATACAATACATAAATATCTATTTGATTATTGGTTAACAGTATCCAACAGTCCATTTGCCTTAAGTGACATAAAAGAAAAGGACACAACCACAAACGAGCATAAAGACAGTAAATAGGTTAAAGGGAATAGATCAGCAGTCACCAATTAGCGAACCGGATCGGATCCCGTCTTGGTTTCATCTGGACTGCAAGGCATCATGACAAAGGTTGCCCCATGTGACGAGGAGTAGGGCGTGGCTGGGCCATGAGTGTGCACGGCCGGCGCTGAGTCAACTGATCAGCGGGATAACAAGTTAACGTGGTGCCTATAACGTTTTTTTCCCCCGTCTAAATTTTGCTTCATTAATCAGCATGTAACGAGCCTTTCATAATAAACAAACAGATTTTTGTTCTATATTTTTTAATTAATCAAAGTCATCATCTCTGGCATGGATTGCAAATAAAGACAACCAAAACTTTGAAATTACTAGTTACCCTAGTAGAGTTCTCTGCTGTTGAGAACGTTTCCATTATTTCATAGTCAGCCTATTTATACCTACAGCCTATGTATCTATATACACACACCGATCAGCCACAAGATTAAAATCACCTGCCTAATATTGTGTAGGTCCCCCTTGTGCTGCCAAAACAGCGCCAACCCGCATCTCAGAATAGCATTCTAACTGTGCATTCACATACAACGCGAATCGAGTGTTTCGCACGGCACGATTACATACAAAGTCAATGCTTTAGACGCGAATAGGCACGAATTTGCGGAGGTGGTGTGAATGAGCAAATGGAGTGGAGCGAAAACGCGTAATCGCTTCTTTCACGTGAGTTGAAATTTTTCCACGCAGGTGAGAAATTTGCATGACGTGTTGTCGCGAAAGCCTATCAGCATTGAGATTGTCCGGATGTCACTGACGTAATGACGTAGTAGCAGAAGAAATCTGGATAATGGGGGAAAAGTTATCGTAGCGGTGTGTGGGCACACGATTTTGTATGACACATGTACAATGACTGGATGAAAAAAAAGATCGCCTGGAGGAAAGTGAGCAAGGAAGTTGGACTACCTGGTAAGTTTCCAACTATTGTTTGTACTTTACTATGAACCAAGTTAGCAAAACTGTGGGCTTTCCCGCGGTTCAAAAAGTGAACAGCATTTCATGTTTAACGTGCGTTTCTTGTCAGTCATTGTGATATCGACCATGGTTGATGGCGGAAAGAGAAGTTGTCATAGAAGCCCCGCCTCCTGTCTCCCGCGAGCTTCATGTTGTATGTGAACACCTCCAGCGGTCAAACTCGCACGAGCAAAGTGAAAATTTTATTCGAGTTGTATGCGAATGCACCATAAGATGATATTCTTCTCACCACAATTGTAGAGAGAGGTTATCTGAGTTACCGCAGACTTTGTCAGTTCGAACCAGTCAGGCCATTCTCTGTTGACCTTTCTCATCAACAAGGCATTTCCATCTGCAGAACTGCCGCTCACTGGATGTTTTTGGTACCATTCTGAGTAAGCTCTAGCGACTGATGTGTGTGAAAATCCCAGGATATCAGCGGTTACAGAAATACTCAAACCAGCCCGTCTTGCACCAGTGCTTTGATGAGGGTCGGTGCTGTTTTGGAGGCATGAGGGGGACCTACACAATATTAGGCAGGTGGTTTTAATGTTGTGGCTGACCAGTGCAAAGAAAACAGTATTATATGCTGCACTGTTACGTAAAATGTGTGTTGGTGTTAGTAGATTGTCACTTTATGGAATATATAAAAATGGTCCATTCAGACTTACATTTGATTATAAAAAGGCCTCCAATGTCCCATATATATGTATGTATTCTGAATGTAAAAATTATATTCAAACACAAAAACTGGACTGCTGTCATTAAGCTTAAAAAGAAACTTTTTTAAATCTTTTAATACTTTCCCCCACCCCCCCATGTCCCCATCCCTTCAACCCCTGTTTCGAAGAGACTATTGAGAATGTTAAGGATTTTTTAAATATTTTTTTTGCAAAGTACTATTGCTGCCAATGTGAAGTTATAATACCTATTTAAAATTTTTTATATATATATATATATATATATATATATATATATATATATATATATATATATATATATATATATATATATATACACACACACACACACACACACACACACAATGCATGTTTCATAGACATACTGACTACTGTCACCGATAAAGTAATTATTATCTGGACCTTTGTTGGGATGGGGAGATCAGACCTCTTGGAACTTTAATTGAATACCCCTGTAATTGATGTTCTGTACCTACCTCCAAACAGGCCAAATGAACATCCTTTATAATGCATTGAAAGCCAGAAAGCACAGACTGTTTCAGAAGCAGACAGCTCAAATCCAGGGTTGCAAGGCGCACCTTTCCATCTGAGACACACAAACACATGCTAGATAAGCTCAAATTGTTATCAGATAGTTTTTTGTGGTGTGATGTACACTTTAGATGTAATTTACGTGGTTTAAATGGTAAATATGAATGAAAGTGATATTATGTAAAAGCAGACTGAACATGTGACACTTCCTGTTACATAATAAAAACTCTTATATTCTCCAGAGTAGAAAATCAAACAAATATATATAAAAAAGGGAAGTACAGGGCATTAGAATAGCTCACATGCGAAATGTGTGTAACCAAGACAATAACCAAGCAGCCATAGCAACAGACCAGTGGAGAATTCTCAGGGTCAGCAAAGTCTTCTCTGCTGGACTAACATGCCAAATAAATATTTTTCATCCTTTCATTCTCAAACAACTTGCCTATGTATTTTAAATCACTTTTCACTCTTAATTAATCTATAAACAAATAGAGAAAAACAAAAAGTTTATCCAGTTGATGCTTACATGCAAAGAGTGACAACTGTTTCACAAATCGCACGTCCAAATCAGCACGTGAATTTGAGCTCCACCCCCTCAGACCTTCAAAATTTATACAGAATCCCTCAAAAGTGCAAATGAATGAGCGACTAAAATCAAATTAAGATTGATTTATTTGTTCTTGGTGGGTGTGATCTTTAGGATATGTCCCAGTCAAGGCTTTCTAGCTGGCCTTGAGTGATGCAATCATGCTTTAAGTTACTGTCTCTATCGCCATTGAGAAAGAGATCCTTCTGGATTTAAATGTTATGTTCTGCATGACCGTATGATGGCTTAATTTATTAATCAAGAAAGGAAGACTGATTTTCACTTCAAGTAAATTGGTAAGTGCTTTTTGCATTGTTATAACAACATCAGGAGTTTTCTAAGTGTAAATTAGGCTGCTTGAGCATTCAGTGTCAGTTTTGAAAGGTAGTGCGGTGTTCCATTCAACTCAGAAAGTCGATTTTTCAACTTCCTACTAGCAAAAGTGCAATGGAATGCATCTTGATGTCAGAATTACAACTTGTAGGCTCATGCAGAAATTCTCAACTCTGATCTCGCAGAGATACAGGGGCATGATGTCACACAAACATGTCGACACACAGGGAGATATGCAAATTGATAAATGTTTACTTTATTAAGTACTATCGTTAAATGAGTTTGTTTCCACATTACATGATATTAAAGCTTGTTTAACAAATGCCTGCCGAAGCAGGTGTATAAAACATTATAATCTCTTTTGATAATCGTACACTTGTAGCACAAATGCTAGTGCTGCAGCATTGTTTATCAGCTGGGTTGCTAGGAGACATCTCTAATGAGAGTCAAACCCCTGCTAAGCTAACGGGAGCATTGCAGTTTTGTTATCAAGTAGGAATATCCCTCATCCAACTTGAATGGAACGCAGAATAACCGTGTACCCTGACGAAACAAAATTTATTGAAAGCAACATTTAAATCGCAAATATTAATAGATAGATTTTTCCAGGTATTACCCCTTGGTAGATTCATATGAAAAATGTGATCTGTGAATGTCTGTACGGGAGACGTTCATTTTACAAAACAGTCATGCTGCAGTTAAAATTAGGCTTGCTTGAGCATTAAGTGTTGTTCTGTAGTTCTGGCTTTCGTGTGTGGACGTGTTTTTAAAATATCAGTTGGTATTAATAGTTAGCTGTGACAATGTATGATGCCCAAAGGCATAGGGTGTCTTATTCATTGTGAAACTGTGTTTTCTTAATGGTATGAATCACACTGAAGCAATAGACTTTTAATGCACGACCCACCGCTGCAACAGACAAACATGCACTGTGAATAAAATACCAAGTCTGTGGTAATAGGGAGAGAGGACTGTAGCTTCTTGGTCTTCCATTCACCATGAAGAATGAATGAAGACTTTAACTGTCCCAATTTACTCTTGTATTCAAAAGGTTCTTAATGGCCATCATAACAGATAGGTGACATTTTAATATTAGTGTCATGCTAGTTTTTACAATGGCCACAATGTGTTAAATGTACAAAGTAGCAAGAATCACAAAGCATGAGGTCAGCAGCTCATCAAGTTATTATTGTTGACTCAACCTTAGGTTCTATATTTAAATCCTAAAATAAGCTGAGTACCAATCATGAGCTACAAAAAACTCCATTGTGTGCACTTTATAATAAGGTTGTATTTGTAAACTACATTAGTTAACATGAACTAACCATGAACAACAGGGTTAGGGTTACAGCACTTATTTATCTTGGTTAATTTAAAATTTCAACATATACAAACGCACTTTTTTAAGAAATAACATTTGTAAAAATTTGTTAAAGCATAGTGAACTAACTAGTGCTGTCAGTCGATTCAATTTTTTAATCGGGATTAATCACATACTTTTTTTTCCGTATACAGATAGAAATGCATTAAAATAGCACTAATTCAAGTAACATTAAACGTTTCCTAAAGTCTAAGTGGGAGGTTGACTAATTAAAATAATTACTCCCCACATAGCATTCATTGCAATGGGCATGAAATCTCCTAAACTTTCATCCTCCACAATATTTATCAGCCGGTAGACTGTGGCTATCCACTTTGCTACAGCAATCATGAAGCTTTGTTTATGATTCACGTCAGGGTGTCAAAGCCAGTGTCGTTTTGAACTCCACATGAAAAGCGCTTACAGACAATAATGTCTCATTCTGCATTTTTGTGATAGTTTAAACTTCACATGCTTAGTAAATGCATTAATCGATTTAGGAAAAATTAACGTGTTAAACTTTAATTAATAGCATGCATTAACGTGTAAAATAATTATTGTTCCGTGTTAATTAATGAAACCTAATGCCATTACTAATGTAAAAAGTTTTAATCTTTACTCTTTCATATAATGTGCACTGATGATTCTTGCACAATAAGACCAGATACATTTATTAACAAAGTAGATAGGGTCAAATTTAATTTCATGTCATCTTTAACTGCTATAAAATTTTCAAAGACAAAATTTCTGATGGAACTTTTAATAAACCAAGACAAGGAAGAAGTTTGTTTTCTCTCTGTGTGAGTGGCAAAACAAAGGTTGCACAACTACTGGATGAACATTTCTGAAAAATATATGAGCACTTTGTTTTACACGATCAAGTTCAGGCACACCAAAAGAATCTGCAGATCATAATATTTAATGATCATGTCTAAGCAGGTGAGGGTTTATATTTAGAGTTAGTATAGTACAGTAGAGCAAAACAGTGCAGGTGTGACAGGCAGAATGTGCAAGTGTGTGTGTGTGTGTGTACCCGGCTGAGCAGCCTGGCTCATGATTCGGATAACTCTCTCCACTAAAACCTGGCTGTAAGTGCTCCTCTCCTGATCTGGCACAGGCAGCTGGATCCTCTCCAAGAGCTCTGGGTTAATACCTGTACGTACACATGAACACACACGTGCACACACACGTACACGTACACGTACACACGTACACACACACACACACACACACACACACACACACACACACACACACACACACACACACACACACACACACACACACACACACACACACACACAAAAGAGAGATAAACCTTTTACCTTTCAATAGATGACATAAGATTAGCTTATAAATTGTATTTTAGAAACAACATAACAGTCCTGAAAAAGTGTGTTTGTGTGTGTATGTGGTCCTTAAACACTTGACTGGTCACAATTTCACCATGCAGATTTGGAAGACCTTTTACATGTTGTTTATATACTCTGTATTGTTAAAGTGCTGTACTCTGATTTAGGGGAGTATCCATCACCAAGTTTTTAAGTAATATTTCTGTAATAAACTAATAAATGCAAATTAATCTCTGTGGACATTATCTCTGGTATGCTGTTAATTACCACATAATTGTTTATTGATCCCTCGCTCAGTTTTTAAAAACAAAGAATTTTTTTTAACTTAGAATGGAGGTAAGCAGGTAAGATAGCTAATGTGTTTAAAAGCAGAAACGTGAATTACATTTTTAAAACACTTCGTAAAAATGGTTGCAATTTGAACTGTATCAAAAATCATATGCTTTTCTTGGTATTGCTTTTTCTAAGTGGATGAACTTTTGGTTATGCACAACTGGTGTAATTTCAGTGGGTGGAGGTTTTCTCCATATAAACAGTACAATGGAATGCTACGTCTCGACCCTTTCTGTTTTCCTCATGTGCATAAGGGAAAGTAAACAGATTTACATTTAGCATAGAGTTGAAAGGTTGGCTACAACTTTGCAAAGACTGTAATGTTTTATTGTTATTACCCCACATTTAAATAACCCCAAGGTTAACAGTGGTTTTGATCTAATGTAAGTGAAGGGGCACAACGTTCAAAGTATATTTTAAAAAGTATGGTTTATGTTAATGCTATAGACAGTGCAATAATAAATACTTTCTTTGATGTATGATATATAAATGATACATCGTTTGTTTCATTTTGTTTCATTTGTTTGGCTACTATGAAAAGGTGTTTGATGGATACAGTAGACTCCAAAAAAACAAATAAAAACTATTGGACATCATTCTGATGGGGTATGCTTCAGTTTTGGTTACACTTTTGAAACAGTGATCTGTAGTGCTGCCACCTTGCCTGCTACTATAGGTTTTCATTGTAAAATTGAAGTCATTGTAATTGTTACAGACAGTTACAGACTAAATGTTAAAGAGACAGAACAGGTACCTTTACTGTGAGACACAGCAAACAGGAGACAAAGCACAAACAGAGCCTTGTAATCTTCTGTGTCACAGTCCAATGCATTATAGAACATGTCCAGGAAGGGTCTAAGACAACAACAAAGACAATAGGCATTGATCATTTCCACTGAAAACCACGCAAGTATGCATGACAGAGCATGTGTGTGCAGCTCATGATGACATACTGTATTGTTTGAGTGCTACATACAGGAAATGTATTTACTCAGGTTATTGTTTTAGGTGAACTAATTACTACAAATATTTTTGTCTTCAAATTATGCCAAAAATAATCTGTCAGGCATTGAGCAGAAATCATAGCATGTCAAAACATTAGATCATATAAACATTCAATGCCTTCACATGAATAAGCTCTTGCTTCTTCAAACTACTTAATCACGTCCAAGCGGTGTGCTCTTAAAAATTTCACGGTGAGTAGCAAGAAACTTGAGACATTCAATTTACTTGTTATAACTCGGTATGGAGAAAATACATAAATACAGCTTTCAAGATCAGTCTGAACACATCCCGGGCCATTTTCCGTGGAACATGCTGAATCTAAACAAAGGAGGTAAGCTGCACTTCAGAGGAACTGACGATAAGAATGCAATCTGCAGGGCCATTGAGTAATTTGCTAAGAAATGGCCCCTAAGGTTAACTAAATTTCACAAAACACACTTTTGTGGATGTCAAAAATAAACTAAATTAAGCTTTAATGGCTGTTTTTTTTTTTCAAGTAGGTGAAAGATTTTTTGAGTTAGTGATTGGTGCAATTATTTAAATATTAAAACACTTTCTTGTAAACCAACTTAATATGCAGCATTTACTGTTAGTAATCCATTTGCATGTTGATTTTCACTAAACGTGTAAACACTGGCTCTGATGCATAAACACAGCTCTGTTTGTTTGAGCATTCTGACCAGACTGAAGTTGAAATTTTGGATCAACCAATGGCACAAGTTTAGAGAGGGATGATTTTTTTTGTTAGACTGATGGAAGATGGGGAATTTTCAAGAAACCTGTTTGAAAAAAAGTTCCAGTTTGTAATTCCATTTGATGACGCTAGTTCCACAGAAATACAAACTTCACCCTTAAGTCTAAAAATGTTAAATAGTTAGGGCTTGACAATAAGGACTGCCCGATGGCCCGTGGCCAGTGTGAGAAAGATTCGGGCCAATTGCTAGAATTGTCACTTGTCCGATCGGGCCAGTGCTGCATTTATAACATTAGTGCAAGCAAACAACAAGAGAGAAAGCACAACAATTACACAAAGTCTTCTAACCGAGGAGTAAGCGAGAGTATATTTATCTCACAAAGACGCACAACCAGAATATAAAAAAAATAATAATTATCTTCTGACATATTTGTTAAAGCCATGATGGTAAAAACAGCTATTTGTCATTTTTGTGTTGGGGCTAGTGAAAATTTCAGCAGGGCCAGTAAAAATCTGAAGCACTGGCCCAACTGGGCCAGTAGAAAAAACCCTTAGCGTTAAGCCCTGATAGTACTTTTCAGAGGAAAGGTTTGGTTTTGAGATTCTGTAAGGATTAAAAATAGTGTTATTTAAAAACAGCAGAAGTCTATGTTAGCCCCCATTTATAAAGCCAAGTAAACACGTGTGTAAATATGGGTGTGCATGTGTGCATGTACCTGCTCTTCTGGCCTTCTGATTGAGCAGCACTCTTCTCCTCATCTGTAATGTTTTGTTCTGTTAAAGAGGACACTTCTGAGATTCTACATTTTTCCATCACCACCATCTCAATCTCTGCAAAAACACACACATACAGACACATACATACCACATAGCATATAACAACAGTGCTGGATTTTGGCATTATAATGCATATCTCAGATGACAGCCCTGGGAAATCCCTGCACCAAACCTATCAGCGATATCTGAGGTTGCTTGTAATAGATTTCCCTTGAAATTATTTTATATCTGCAGATAGTTTATATCTCCTGTTCCAGTTTCCCTTGAAATTAGTTTATATCTGTAGACAGTTTATATCTCCTTTTCCGGTTGCTGCCGGTGTGCTGCATGAGTTTGTTTGCTTGTAGTTGGCTACCCTGCTTTGCATTGCTTCTTCATCTGTGTTCATGTTTTTATCCTTTTTACCGCATGCTTTTTTCCCCCCGCATTTCTAATGCTTCAACTACGTGTTTGTTACCATGCGCACGGTTTTCTTTTCTTTTTTCCGCTTGTCTATATCACATCACACATTTCGAATGCGTGCCTTCGTTTTCTCCTCTGTGTTTTACACAAATTATTGCATCAATCTCAAACATCTGCTGATCAGGAACCTCCACAACAAACAGCAAACAATTGTGTGAGGGATTCACATAGATTTCAAATTCTCACCACTCAAGAACAACCATAACAACAGCAACAACCAACTGCTGTATGTCATGGCATCCACTCATGTAATTGCTTCCAGAATTACATACCATGTGTTTACTATAGCTTCTTCCATCAGCAGTGAGGGAATTACATATGATAAATGTAAGGAATTAGTCAGGCTGACGGAGAATGTTAATGAGTTAGAGACACGCATCCAAATGCTAGTAGAGGTCAGTAAGAAAGAGAAGCCGGTAGATACTGTTTTGGATGCGGGTAGAACAGCGAACAACACACACTTTGGGTCTGGCTGTAGTGCCCCCGCAGAAGGGCATTTGGGTGATGTCTCAGCGGCATACTCGCTCAGGAAAGTGATGCCACTCTCCTTTCCAATCGATTCTCCCCACTCAGTGATGCACCCACTGAGAATCATGTTGAAAGTGCCCTTGTTATAGGAGATTCTATTGCAAGGAACGTGGAAATAGAGACTCCAGCAACTATTGTTAAATGCATTTTGGGGGCTCAGGTGTCTGACATAAGATCAAATTTATAATTGCTGGCTAATGCCAAACGTAGATTTTCTAAATTTGTTATTCATGTTGGCACTAACGATGTCTGGCTTCACCAGCCGGAGATCACAAGAGATAATGTTAAAGAGGTGTGTGAACTTGCCAAAACAATGTCAGACACTGTAATATGCTCTGGCCCCCTCCCTGCTCATCGTTGTGACAAGGTTTATAGTAGATTGTGTCACTGAATGGCTGGATGTCTGAGTGGTGTCCGGAAAATAGCATAGGATTTAAAGACAAAAGGAAGCGTTTTTGGGGTAGACCTGACCTGCTAAAGAGAGACGGAAACCATCCCTCAAGGGAAGGTGCCGCTCTCCTCTCTAGTAATTTGGCTCATAGTCTTAATAGTGATAGTTTTTAACTAACTGGGGCCCAGGTCAGGAAACAGACAAACTGGCTATTCCGAATGTCTGTTAGCTGCCATGAGACATCACACAGGTCACATAAACTACTAAACATAGAGACTGTATCACCTAGATATCATACAGAGACTGGGTCTGTTCCTCGAACTACCAAACACAAACCCATTTACAAAAAATTTGATTATGGTAAAACTTGAAAATAACAAAAGAAAATTTAAGATAGATCAGCTTATTTTAGCAAACTCAAAGAAAAAAAAACACAACAATCCTAGATGTTTATTCAGTACTGTGGCTAAATTGGTTGGAATAAAGCCTCGACTGAACCAGATATTCCATTGCAGCACAATAGTAAAGACTTCATGAATTTCTTTACTGATAAAATGTTAATAATCAGAAATAAAATTGGAACTATGCAATCGTTTGTCACAGTATCTCAAAAAACAGTGTCTCATAATTTTCCTCATGAGCAACATCAATCCTTTGCAGTCATAGGTAATGAAGAGCAAAAAAAAAAAAAAATGATCGAAACATCAAAATCCACAACATGTGAAAAACCCGGTGAATTGCCCCAAAACTGAGATTAAAAGATTGTAATCTCAGACCCTATTCTTAATATTATTAACTCACTATTTTTAGAACATGACCCAAGAAACTTTAAAATGGCAGTTATTAAACCACTTATTAAGGAGCCACAGCTTAATACTGGAGAATTGGCTAATGATAGACAAATTTCAAATATCCTGTTTATGTTAAAAATACTAGAAAAGGTAGAGTCCTCCCAACTATGTTCATTTCTACAGTGAAATAGTATATATGAACAATTTAGGGCCCCATCACAGTACAGAAATTACACTTATTAGTGTTACAAATGACTTGAACTTATCAACTGATCGCGGCTGCATTTCTCCTCTATTGTTTTTAGATATTAGTGCTGCCTTCGAAACCATAGATCATGACATTCTCTAGAATAGGCTTGAGAATTATGCTGGCATTAGTGGACTTGATTTAGCATGGTTTAGGCCCTATTTAGCAGACCGCTACCACTTTGTCTGTGCAAACGAGAAATTGGCAAATAAAACAAAAGTATGGAGTGCCACAGGGATTGGTTTAGGGCCTCTGCTTTTCTCCTTATATATGCTTTCCCTGGGAGATATTATCAGGAATATTGGAATAAGTTTCCACTGTTATGTCGAAGATACCAAACGTAATATTTCTTCGAAACCTGACAAAATTTCACAATTCTTAAAATTAACAGTTTATCAATGAAATCAAAGATTGGATGACCAGAAATTTCATTAAACTCAATTTTGACAAAACCTCTTACAATAAGACGCTAAAACATAATTTGACTCTCAATGGATGTACTGTTACATTGTCTTCTACAGCGAAGAATTTAGGTGTTATATTTGATACCAATCTGTCCTTTGAAAATCTAATTTCCAATGTTTGTAAAACAGCATTCTTCCACCTCAGAAATACTGCTAATTACAACACATGCTCTCTGTTGCTGTTGCCAAAAAACTAAATAGTGCGTTCATGACATCAAGACTAGTTTATTGTAATTAATTATTGGGAGGATGTCCATCAAGTTCAATAAATAAACTTCAATTGGTTCAAAATGTAGCAGCCAGAGAGCTGACTAGAACCAAGATATATAATATTAGCCCCATTTATTATCGTTACATTGGCTACCTTTTAAATTTTGTATGAATTTTTACATTTTGTTAACTATGTGTTTTGAATGTTATAGCTCTGCAGCATTTAAGTAACCTTCTATCATGCTCATTACGATCACACAATTCTGGCATGTTAATTGTTCCTAGAATATCAAAATCCACAAAAAGAAGGTTGATCTTTTTTTACTTTTTGGGTTCCTAAACTATGGAATAGTCTCCCTAGCACTGTTTGGGACGCAAACACACTCCCTCAGTTTAAGTTTAGACTAAAGACTCATCTATTTAGCCAGGCATACACCTAATTTACCCATCAACTCAAAATTAGGCTGCTTTAGTTAGGTCTACCGAAACCAGAAACATTTATCATGATTTAAACTCTGCAAAAACATTAATGTTAGTAGCATTAATTAAACATTAATAGCATCCATGCTAATTTTATTCTATTTGTTTCCCTGAATCAGCTGATGCCAGCCAGACATCACTTCAGTCTATTACAATGGACTTCAGGGTATGAACTGATGGCAACTCCAACCATAAGACATGGAATACTTCATATGCCACTGCCTGAACCTTAGGATAGACCTCACCGAAATGACCTGCCGGTTAAACTACGATGCACCTCACTGATCTCTGCCTGCATCACCTCGGTCTATTGATGGACAACACTCTTAAAATGGAATAAATAGACTATCAATTAATTGCCAACAAAAGCCTTCGTCAGCCAACTAACAAAGGACAATGCATCAATGCGAACTTCTGCAGTTAATCAAAGATTAACTTCAAAAGACATTAGTCATTACTCTTACAGTTCACACAAAATCTTTGTTTAAACACTGGCCCTTAACACTAGTTTAGTTTACTAATTTTAAACCATGACTTGCACTGCACATAAATAACTAATATTGGCGTTATATTCATGCTGTTTAGCCAGAGGGGAACTAGCCCCCACAGTGAGCCTGGTTTCTTCCAAGGGTAGTTTTCTCCATTAACAAACATCTTATGGAGATTTATGTTCCTTACCATAGTCGCCTTCAGCTTGCTCACTGGGGTTCTAAATACAATTATTATTAAATTATTTTTATACATAATTTACAATCATATTTAATCAAACTACACAATGATGAATCTAAAACTTTATAGATATTACAGTTTCATTTTCTGTTAATGTGTGATTTTCTGTAAAGCTGCTTTGAAATGATGCGTGTTGTGAAAAGCACTATACAAATAAATATGACTTGACAAGGTATTTTTATCGAAGCAGGAAACGTCTCCAGTTACATAAGTAACCTTGGTTCCCTGAGATGAAGGGAATGAGACTTTGCTGTAATTCTTTCAAGACGAACTTGTTGAAACCCTTATTCATTGCTGATTGGCAATGAGACCTGCCCTTTAGTGCACAGTTGGCCTATATAAAATAATAAATTTTTTTTACGAATTTTCTGACTGAGGGACAAGAGTGAGTCACTCGTATTTTGAAACTCTGAAGTATTAGTGTGGCTAGCTTTGGCAATGTCTCGCTCCCTTCATCTCAGGGAACCAAGGTAATTTGTGAAACCGGAGATGCTCCCTATCAATTCAGTTCTCTCGACATTGCCGTAAGCACTATTGGGAATGGTATCTCATCACGCCTAACTACGTGACATTATACTTTCAGAGTTATAACTCTAGATAGAGAGATTCATAAGGAGTCACAAGCCAATGACTTATAAATCATATTAAAGTGTATATGAATAGTCACACATGGCAGATGCCAGATGGAAACTAATGTAGTCTGGAATCTATATAAACAATATAGATATACACAGAATGGATTATTAACCCTCAGGGGTGGAAAGGGTACTGAAAAATCATACTTAAGTAGAAGTACTGTTACTTCCCAAAAACTGTAGTGAGAGTAGAGTAAAAGTAGCTCTCCTAAAAAATCCTCAAGTAAGAGTAAAAGATATCTCATTTAAAAGTACTCACGAGTAGTGAGTATTGAGTACCGAGATGCAAAACCTATGCCCAATTATAATGAACACTGTAAGCAATCTTTTAAAATACATCACTTATCTATGATAAACACTACATGAATCTGATTCCAAAAAAGTCGTGTTAACAGAAATGAAAAGATGAAAATGTTATTTTCAATATACTGATCAACATTTTAAATCATAATATATTAAACAATTACATTAAAATCAGTTAATATGTAGGGTCTAAATTTCCCATATTGCCGACAGTGTGTTATTGTTGTGCATAAAACATGTTTAAACAATGCAAGGAATGCAAAAAAATGCTAAATAACCAGAATAACTTGGCGCGTCATGTCCTGCACAACAGGAGGCGGCATGGGAAAAGTTGTTTGGAACAGGGGCTACATCACGCTTAAAAAGGAATGATTCACCAAAAAAATGAAAATTCTCATCATTTACTCACCCTCATGCCATCCTGGATGTGTATGACTTTCTTCTGCAGAACACAAATTAAGATTTTTAGAAGAATATCTCAGCTCTTTTGGTCCATACAATGAAAGTGAATCAGTGCTAAAATATTGAAGCTCCACAAATCACATAAATTACCACAAAAGTAGCCTAATCCATGTGCCACCAGTGGTTCATCCATGTCTTCAGAAGTGATATGAAACAGATCAATATTTAATTCCTTTATTACTATTAATTCTCCTCCCTGCTCAATCAATCTCCATTTTAAATTTCATATTGTTTTTCTTGTGTTTTTGGTGATTTACATTCTTCATGCATATTGCCACCTACTGGGCAGAGAGAAGAATTTCTATGTATATTTCTATTTGTATGAATTACTTTATGCTGCTTTTATGTGGTTTTTGGAGCACCCCTTCACTTAAATTGAATGGACCTACAGAGCTGAAATATTCTTATAAAAATCTTAATTTGTGTTCTGAAGAAAGTCATAGATAGATGGCATGAGGGTGAGTAAATGATAAGAGTGTGAATTATTTCTTTAAGTAGCACATGGGTGGTCACATTGTCTTCCTTTTGAGATACAATCTTCAACATTGATTTAGTTCTTGTATCTTTAAAGCCCAGAAATAGTTGTATTTCTTCAAATTAGAGGCAGGATTAATGCTGATATCTGGCTTGAGCAAGTTAATCTCATACGACACGATCAACAATTGGCCTTTTTCACTGCGAAAAGCCGTTCCAGGTGCGGCTGGTTATCTTCAGCTGTAAACTATGCTTGAGGCATTCTCCAGATCCATATCAGATGGCGCAAGATCTACAGCTGCTGTTCAAGTTTTTTACGTGTGATTTGATTGGATGGGAGTCACGAGACTCTCCCTAGCCAATCACGTTGATAAAAAAAAAAATAAAAATCAGGACAAGGAATTAGCGAACACAGACAGTGGGAAAATAGCGCACCAATTGAGCCAATTCTGGCTTGTCCGATGTGCTCCGTAAAGGGTAGAAGTCTTCATGGGTCCACCCGAACTCGAGGACCCGACTTGGGACCCGTATGGGTTCAGGCCCATATTTTAAAACAGTCAGCCGAGTCCGGGTCAGGTCCCATTCTTATACTTCAGGTCCGTTTAACATCAGCAGTGATGAGATGACTTTACCAATTGACGATTGATTCTTTATTTTAGAAGGCGGGATTTATTGTGTTTGACAGATGACGTAAACCAACATGCATTATTGGCATCTGCGTGATTTTTTTGAGACATTTGTATATCTAAAATCTATGGTCAGACACGTCTCAAGAGAGCACAGATGACAGCAAATTAGTAATGCTAATGTCAGGCTAATAATGGCGGCCGTGGCACTGAACGAGCAATCGTTAATATAGTTCAAAAGGGTTGTCGTATTATGCAAGATACAAAAAAAACTGCAAAGCTGTAAATTCGTGTTTGTCATCCACCACCGTGACAGCATGTGGACTTTTGAAGCTGAAATAATGAGTGGATTATTCATGCCCTTTCAATCAGCAAGAGGAAAAACATGGATGTTATAATACCAACTTTCTTGGCAAGGAGGATGGATTGTATGAGTCATGGTCAGGTACAGGAGAGAAGGCTACTAACGATACTTTAGGTAAGACAAAGTTTTATTTTCACAACTTGTAAATTAACTTGTTAATAGCAATTAGCTGTGGGGTCTGTGCCGATCGGGTTCAATCGGGTCTGTGTGTCCCGGCCAGGTCTGGGTCCGGGTCAAGATTTCAAATAATAGACGGGTCTGAGACGGTTCTGGATAGCACATTTCCGGGTCTCTTCGGGTTCAGGCACACATTTTTGGACCAGTGAAGACCTCTAGTTCAGGGGCCACACGTGTAGGTTCCACAGCTCTGGCTGGGAATGCCAAATCGTGCCTTGTGCTTGAGAGAGAAGGTCTCTCCTCAGTGGAATTTCTCACAGAGGGCCATCCATTATTTCTATCATCTCAGGAAACCAGGACTGGAAAACTGTTGATTTGACCTCCCGGACTTGGCTGATAACAGAATGAAGGAGGCGCACCAGGGGAACACATTTCCTAGCCACAAAGGAATGTTTTATAGAGAGAAACATGGTGACTGTTGTAATTATAGGTAACAGCTACATCAGAACAGACAAGAGGCTGGCTAGACCCAGATTAAATCTGTGCAATGTACGTCTTTTTGTTTTTTTGCTGATTGTGGGAGAAAATCTGAAGAATGGATTTCAAAATAAGTAAAACATGTTAATCGCAGACAGCTTACAACTTGTATCGATAGCTGAAAAGATCATACAATTAGCCAAAAATGTACCTTTTATTTAAAGTACATTTATTACAAACTCAAAATGCATTTTTTTGCAAAATACAGTTCTAATGAGCAAGGAGCACAACATTTTTTACAATTTTGTAAATGATGGACATTCGAAATATTTGAAAAGCTGGAATTAACAATAATACAAATAATAATGACAACTCATGAACCTTGTAAACACATGAATGATGTAATGCAAGCGGTGGATACATTTATGGATACACAAGTTACTTGTATGAAATGTCTTAATTGTGACTTGTAATTAGCGGTGTGTCACATGGGTTTGTTACAGAAAACTGTGGGGGTTGGAGGATTGAGAGAATGACATAACACAGAGAAGTGAACAAGGCAGGACATTGTTCACATTTCCTCTCAATTCTGTCAATTGCAATAAGACATATTAAGGTGAGATTAAAGTTGCTGTATGCGATTTTAGTCATTCTAAAATGTCCACAAACTGAGCTGTAAGTCACACGTCCCTCTATCCAAAGCCCAGCACTCCAAATATACCAAATTAGCTTTATTGAGACCAACATCGAGCAGAAATGGTTGTCAAAACAACAGTAGCAAAATAGCACCCTCGACTGACAACTGTTATGTGCAACATGGAATAAAAATGGCAATAAACCTCAATAATCTGTTGCAACTACAATACTATGAGAACACGCAAAATGACAGGCAGAAAGCGTCAGAGATCGTTGCCTGAGGACACATTTTTATTTGCTGTATACAGAGTCTAGTGCTGTCACAGAGACAGGTGAGATATCTCACGACACTTCATTTATCTTTCACAGAGTAGGAAAACGTTTTGCATTAATTTTCATGAGAAAGTGAGGGTGGAGGTGAGGTTCTGCCCAGCTTGGAGAAGTGGAGAGCACAGAATGAATGTGTAACGTGTCGGAACAAAGGCATGGAATGAAACGGCAGCCAAAGTGGAATGCTCTTGCAACGGACACAATGTAATTTAGTCAAATGGGACACATTCCTGGATTAACATCCTTTGTGTGTTGTGGAACAACATTCATATTAAAGAATCATAGGCCAAATCATAACCAAAACCGATCCCTAAAATTCGAATGTAGTTCAAGCCACTTACCTACGCCAAAAGACTATAATCACCCCCCAAAACAAAATTTTTTAAGGAATTTTGTCCAAACGCCAAAAGGGATGTATGTCCTTGAATGTTTACTCACCCTTATGTTATTCAAACTGTATGACTTTCTTTTGTGAAATCCAAAAGGAGGTGTTAGGCAGAATGTAAAGGACTGACAGCTTCAGTCACCATTCACTTTCATTACCAGCTCTTTCACTATAGGGCTAACAAAAATAGCCTTGGCCCTTGAGCCGCGTGAACAAAAATCAATGTGCATTCCCACCATCGTGCCAATAACCCAGCAGCGTAGCTCTAAAACCCACACTTAAATAAGCCGTCCTGGTGCCAACGTCACTCCTCCTGCCCATTTCACAAGCAAGAGAGAAGCTCAAGTTGAGGTATCAGACTCTGGAGGCTAGCTAGCCCTCAAAATTAACACAGATTTGTACTGTGAAATTATTATTTTTTTTCAGTTCAGTGCTGGATACACAATTTGGCAAGCTTGATAACAATATATTGGTGGGCCAAAGACCTTGGCCCCAAGGAGGCCACGGAAGCGACTGTGGGAACACAATTGGCCATGAAAATCTTTGTTTGTGTTCAGCAGAAGAAAGAAAGTCATACGCATCTGGGATGGCATTAGGGTGAGTAAATGTTTTGGTTGAACTATTCCTTTAAGACCACAACTCAAAACAATGCAGCTATTTGTGTCAGTTTTGAGAGTAGAGCCACGGCCGAAGAGCGGTGTGATTCCAAAGAATGGAGGGTCACAATCAGTGATGCTGGGACATTCATCTAGTGCTACTCACCTTCCTTGTCCCCACTTGTCCTGCTGGCCTTTGAGCTAGCCTCTGTACCTTTAGCCTTCTCTTCATCTGGCCCCTCCTCTGATCCCCGTTCTTCTTCGTCTTCTTCTCCCACATTCTTGTAGTTGGGTCTTTTCTGGGCCCTCTTCCTGCCGCGTTGACGACTCATCTCCAGTGAACGCTCCAGACTCTCTGGTGGCTTGGTAAAGCGACGCACACCAGCATTGCTCTAAAATGAAATAAGCAGTGGACGAGGTGTATTACAAACATTCATCTTTTAAGGCCCTGTTAGCAAGTGGTTTTAAGATGCGTTTGGGCAACACAACAATCCAGCAGCCAAAGAAACAAAAAAAAAAAAAAAAAAAAAAAATCACAAAACTTCTTGAGCCAAAAATGTACCTTTCTTTCTGATTTGACATTATATATCTCAGGGTGTAAATAAGGTAGCTCCAAAAAATATATATTTTTGTTCCCAATCATGTCACCTGAACCAAAGTAAAAGTTTTGTTGACACGATAAAGCAATTAAAAGGTATAGCATTACAAAAATTATTTATCCTAGTGTCCAAAAACATCTCAGAGTTCTAACTCAGTCACACTCTCAGAATAATTTAGTCACATAAATTAGGTGTTAACTTTTTACTTTTTATAGATGTTATAGATAACCTTACTGTTGTTGAGATACCAGCGGTGGCTGGGGTGAGGGAATAACGTGGAGGGCGTTCATCAAAAAAAGGTTGAGAACCACTGATCTATGGTATACTTTAGATTTGTAATATTATAAGTGGAATTATAAGCAAAAATTTGACACCTGTTTACATGTAACATGTCAAAGACATATCATTTGCATTACTCGCTATATTTTTGTCTGTGAGTAATACAACTAGACTGGTTCTACCCCTTGAGAGAGTTGCAACAACATGAGACACATGGATTTTTTATCAGTTTAATCTTTTTAGAAATTACAATTATATGTGCGGTGCAAAAATCATTAAAAAATTATAAACCCAGAACACTTCTGATTTGACAGCAAATTTCAAAGCACTTGTTCAGATTTGGTCATAATGCCGTCGATGGGCCCATCCGAGCTAATGGATTTCCCATTATGGGATTTGAACCTACAACCTTTCAGTTATAAGCCCAAGTCTTTAACCACAAGGTTACACCTCCCCAAGATTCATCTGTGGCCCATCGACTGCTCTGACGTGGCACGCAAGATATTAATGAAAAATAAAATAATTTGTCCCACTATTGAGAAATTATATGAAATTCTTATTCTGAACATTGGGTGTCATCACATATAGCCACGTTTCACAGGGCATTTGTTTCCACAAGTGTGTTCTCTTTAGTTGTCACCAGATTTATCTACTGGAAGAGTTCAGAAGTTTGGATTCCTCCAGAGCATGAAGGATGTCCATGGTAGAGCTGTCGTTGTGCAGCGTGAGCAGTCGCAACGAGTTTATTGAGCACGCGCAAACTCGCAAGCCGAGCGCACTCTCCTAGATTGTTCTCTGCAGCGCTGGGAAGTTTATTCATTGTTGTGAATTGGTTCGTTTTCATGTTTAATTGAAATAAGAAAAATTATTCACGGACTTCTCAGCACCATTTGAGTGTAAGGACAAAAGAGAGAGCACTCAAAACACTTGCGCATCTCTGCTTGTACTGCGTGCGTTCAGCTCGCACTTGCGTATCAACCAAATAAAGGGAGCACAATCATTTTGGTCAAATTAAAATTTGAATTTGTAAAACAAGTACCAATAGAGCAGAAACTATGACTGAATTACTAATAAATAAAGAGTAATTAATTGAATCACATCATAGCAGGAAAATGTAACATTTACATTTATTCATTTGTCAGACGCTTTTATCCAAAGTGACTAACAAGAGGAAAACATAAGCGAATTTAGCTTAAGGAGACAGTGGTATGAAAAGTGCCATATTACAAAGTTTCAATAGCACCAGAATAGTATTCAAAACAGATTAAAGTGCAACAAGAATAAAACATTTTAAGTGACTGGTTAAGTGCTCTTGGAAAAGATGTGTTTTTAGCAGTTTTTTGAAGACAGAAAGTGAGTCAGCTTCACGGATGTGAGAAGGTCATTCCACCAACGTGGTATGATGAATTTGAAAGTCCGGGAAAGTGTTTTTGTGCCTCTTTGTGTTGGTACAACAAGGCGACATTCCTTAGCTGACTGCAGGCTTCTGGTGGGAACATAGCTCTGCAGAAATGATTTTAGGTACACTACCGTTCAAAAGTTTGGGGTCACTTACTCATTCTTTATTTATTTATTTATTTCACATTTTAGAATAATAGTAGTCAGCAAAACTATGGAATAATAGAAATGGAAATATGGGAATTATTTTGTGACCAAAAAATCCAAAATAAATCCAAAACTATGTAATATTTTAGCATCTTCAAAGTAGTCACCCTTTGCCTAGATTTTGCAGACATGTACTCGTGACATTTTCTCAACCAACTTCTTGAGGAATCACCCCGGGATGCTTTTTAAACAGTATTGAAGGAGTTCCCATCTATGTTGGGCACTTATTGGCTTCTTTTCTTCATATTTTGATCCAAGTCATCCATTTCAAAAACTTTTTTTTTTTTTTTAGGAAATTTTAGATTTGTAATTAAATAAATGTATATGTTTTGGCAGAATAATATTTTGTCTACAAAGTTAATTTCAAACTTTTAAGCATACACCTTCAGATCAAAAGATTTTTAAGATCATGAGAAACATTTCAGACAAGTGACCCCAAACTTTTGAACGGTAGTGTATGCTGGAGCAGACCCAGTGAATGTTTTGTATAACAGCATCAGAGCCTGGAACTTGAAAAGTGCATCAAACACCAGTCAGTGAAGAAAGAGAAGGAGTGGTGTAACATGCACTCTCTTTGTTTGATTAAAGACCAGACATGCTTCTGCATTCTGGACCATTTGCAGGGGTCTAACTGCACATGCAGGGAGGCCTGCAATGAGAGTGTTACAGTAGTCCAGCCTAGTTAGTAACATTCTGATTACTGTGATAAGTCACACCTAAAAATGCTTGTGTTTTGCAGACACTGAATTGATGTTCTTACCCAGTATAATATTAGTTACATTACTGCATGGTCAGAAATGAACTTTTCCATAAAGACATTACAATAAACATTTAACATTTACTGTGTCAATCCAAAACATGTTATGTGATAGTGTGTAATGTTACTCTTAAAGTAGAATTTTAAGAACTATATCAGATGGTCTAAATAAAAAAAAAAAACAGGGCATAGTTTACTATAGGCACATTTTTAACTATAGGACATTTTTTGTCACATTTGGGGCATTGTTGCCCCACGACCCCCTAAATTTCTGATCCTGCATCATTGTTCTATTACAAACATTCTCGGTGAGAGAAATATCCTTTATTAACACAAATGTGAAAAATGTAAAACTCGCATAATATTAAGCATCTAATATAAAGATTATTTAATAGTGGCATCTACACTTTTTTTGTTATTATTATTATTACAATGGTGCAGCCCGCAAATGGAATTGTTTTTCTTCATCTGGCCAAGAGTAGAAAAAATTTGGACACCCTGCGCTAATGCATCAAAATGGGGGTTACAGTGCATCAGGCAAACCAAAGAAACAGTAAGTGCATCAAATGTAACTTCGCAGTTTGGAGGATTTCTGAGAAAATGGCAAATTAGTAGTTCTTGTGTATTAAGATTTATTATTGTGCACAAACTTCCTTTGTTTATTTCCAAGGAATCTTCATATGTGGTATTACTAAATAAAGCCTAGCCTATTTAAAAATAAAATGCACTAAAAGTTTTCCCTTACATAATATAATGATGGATACTAAGCATACTGTTACTTGGCCTTGGAACAACATATAAACACATAAACCTGGTTCATAAAAACATTTGCTGCTTTTACAAGTTCTGCAGAACCTAAAGAGGCAGCGAAAGGAAAAAAGGCTCTGGCTTCTCAGAAACAATAACCCGCTAAGACAGGAAACAGCTGCCAAACAGTCAAGGAGACACAACGTAAGTGTAGTATGGGCAACAATGCTGTTTCTAAAGAGCTCCAATAAATCATGCAATATGAGAAGCACTAAACGGTGCTGTTGGACAGCACAATGAAGGACCCCCACCTCATTCAGGACAACCACATATGAGGTATGACCTTCATTCTTAGAATGGCACTCAAACAGAGTGAATAATCACCTGCTCGTGATCTTGCTGATGCACCATTTCATGCTCAACCACTCTGTGTGTACTTTAAAAAAATCTTGCGAGGATTCAAAGAAGCCATCTTTATTGTGCCAAGAAAACACCTTTAAATGGTGCATTTTGATATGTGCAATAGTGTTCTCTATCCATGGATAAAACGTGGCTTCATTTTCAAAGGTTTCTGTCAAAGGGATAGTCCATCCAAAAGTTTGCAATTATTTACTCTCCATTGTTTTAGCCCCAGGCACCTGTCACTTAAGTTTCATCACTAAGGCTAACAATCTTCCAATCATTTCCCTTTGAGTTCCACATAAGATTCATGTGGGTTTGAAACAACATAGTAATGTAAATGAGTAAAGGAGGTTGAATTTTTGGTTGAACCATCCCTTTAAAGTTTCAATAACACAGCATAAGATATCTGGTAACAGGAGTTAAAACAGCTTCAAAGGTTTCTGGCAGCTGTGCCTTGCCTCCTTGACAAAAACAAAAGCCAGGACCAAAACAGATCACAGTGACAGTGCGAACAGCATGGACATCACACTGAGAAAAGGAGCAATCACTAGGACGCCACAATCACAAAAAAAACAGCCATCTGCGGTCGGCCTGTGGTCACAGACTTAATGAGTGAATTCTATACAAAGTGCAATGAGAATCGCAAAGACAGAGCTATTTACGAGAAAAGACTATACAAAATAAATAGATAAGAGGTAGCAGATGATTGGAGATTGTACAGAACTGCATTAACAATGATCTCACTCTATGTCATTGTCTTGATGCATAGATAAGACGAATAGATTTTCATCATTTGCACAGATAAACGAGCAACCAGGCTTGGACTGCATCTAGAGTTTACTCAAGGAGAAATTGTGGTTGTCTGACATGTGCCACCTCCCTTCAGACATGTGACATCATTTTATGAATCAATAACAAGATCTGTGACATCTAGACAATGACTTTGTATCAAGTTGATCTAAAAGACACAAGGAAGTAATTTAAAGGAAGAGTTCAGCCAAAAAATTCAACTGTCGTCATTTCCTCATCCTCATCCTCATCCTGTTCCAAACCCATATTTCAAACTTTTGACATTGGCTAAATTTTTTTTACAATGGCAGCAGACAACAATCCACTTCAACAATTAATAAAGTGTCATAAAAGTAGTTCATGCCATGTACAATGGACAGCCCATAATTAAGTAATTATTCACTCTCAAATCATTAATTGGGCAATTTACGAAAAGCATTTCAGGAAGGGGACACCACTCAAAGGGTCTTTCCAAACAAAAGTAGTATCTTTTCACAAAGTGGCCTTGCACAAAACTGTTAGTGAAAGGTACATTCAATCAGTAAAGTCATGTTCTCTTCAGTGTACTCGTTTCAAGGGCTCTGTCCATTAAAGTGAGTAGGGCACAGAAATTCAAATTTTTTACTGGAATTTGCCAATAAAATCCATAAACTGCGCTGAAAAATTAAATGGCAGCTATATTGCTAACATCAAACCTCACTGGTTCTTGTGTGAGAAAATGTCATTAAGTCATGTCGATACCTCATCGCTTCTTTGTATTGCCATTGGATTGAATTCAGCTAATGGGACATTATAAAAAACATTTGACAAATTATGGTCCACAGAAGTCATAAGAAATGCAAATTTTCATTTTGGGTGAACTATTCCTTAAAACGTTTTGTAGTTTCCTATACATTTTTAATCCAATTTAGAAGCAAATATACAAAGAAAATGAAAGCATGCGTCAGATACCTCAGTCAACCAAAATCACCAAACCCTGTAATTCGCCGAAAATCTGACAAGTGACGGTTGCTAAAGCATGCCCCACCAGGCTACAGGTGCATTTCCAGAAAAGGGGTGTTACTCGTAGTGCAGTATGTAAATCAAAGGTTAAGAAAATGAGGAAGCTTCTAATACAGTGGTGTTAAAAACAGCACGGTTTCACCTTTCATCTGTGCACTACTTAACCCATATACTTCCTGTCATCTGGGTAGGGACCTGTTTGAAATCCAGATCCTAAGACAGATTTGCACCTGATGCCTCTGCCTGGTCCTTTCTGTGCTCAACTTCTACCTGTGGCTTGTGGTGAAGAATAGTCACGTGATGTGTGTGCTTAGGTGTCAGAGTGTTGCTGGTAACACTCAAAGATACCAGTACCTATTTCACAGGCCTTACGGGAAAGGGAAAGTAGGTTAGAGGCAGTGTGGTGATGGTGTAAGGCAAATCGCTTTACATCAGAGGAGCGGAGCCAGAGCATGAGCCACAGCAAAGAAAGACCAGAAGTCTGCATTTGCATAAGTATTCCCACCAGCTTCCACACCCTGTTTCATATTGTAAACTTATTATAAACCAATACATTGAACTATAAATGTATATTAAATCTGAATGTCATTTTTTGCAAAGTATATACTTTCACGTATCCCAGCTTAATATGGAGAGACAACTGTAAGTAAGCCAGTTGGAGGTTGATTTTCACAAAAAGTGTAAACACTGTGGCACTTTCAAAACATTGCTCTGTTTGTTTGAGCATCCTTACCAACCCAAAACAGCAATTTTGTCTCAACCAGCGCTGTGGGTTTATGGGTGGGACTGTCTGTTTTATACAGCAATTGGAAGACAGGGGGAGTGTTTGGTAAATATGTTTGAACATATTTATTATATTTTGTATAGTGCCACATGAATCAAACACTTCAGCTTTAAATAAAATAACGTATTTTCTATGTACTGTATTCGCATATCAAATGCACTATACAACAGGACCTCACAGCACTTTTTTTTCAGAATTTTACTGACAGAGCTTTAAGTTTCGTGCAAGCCTAAGAATATGAAACAGTCAGCAAAATTACTGCATTTCACAGCACTGCACACAAAATTTGTGTTCAGCAGAGTGCTTCCGTTTAATTGATATATAAAATAAAACCATGCATAATGGTTTTAAAATCCTTAGAACTAACTTTAATACTACGTTGTGAAATAGTTATTAAAAGCTGTAAGCCTTTTTTGTGTTGAAATGTCCCCTTTTCTTTTAACCAATGTGAGTAATGTCTGAGGTAGCGGTCACACAGGTCTTGCTGGTTTAGGGAAGCTGGGGTTGACAGATTACCGTCATTTAAAAAAAGGGTCTAGTAGAGCATGCTGTGGTTAAGCCTGAGAGGTGAGAGAGAGAAACAGGCCACAGAAAGGGCCCGCGAATGGGAAAGAGGAAATAGCTTTTGATAATTCTGAGACAAATGAGAAGAGAGACTGTTTCCCTGAAAAAGCAACTCGACTGCCCGCCTCAATTCTTTGTGAAACATATCAGAATAATAGAGGGTGGTGTGCTGTGGCAGGTCAACTGTCAAGATATCAACGGATGTACTTGTAAGTGTACTCTTGTTCTGCTTGTAGGGAAATGTGGTAGTATAAATGTACACGGTATGGATTATAGTGCCTGAAGACCTCCACCAAAATACGTAGGAAATTTGAGACTTTGCGGCAGAGTACATTTCCAACTGCCAGTAATCATCACCATTAATATGTACGAATTGTATAATGGAATTATACCGACCACCATTAAAAGAAGGATGAAAGACAAATGATAAGATTAGATATCTGAATGAAGATTCTCCACCATTTAAAATATAACACAACAGGCTCGTTGTATCCACTCACAATTTATATGTAAGGAATTAGCTTAAAAAGGGAATTATGATTAATTAACTTATTGAAAGAATTATGTTATACGTTTAATCACTCACACTGAGTTGATATGCATCTGTCAATTCTTTAGAGTAATACTATTCTCATTACTTACTGAAAATAACACAAATATGTTTAGATATGGTTTTGATATGGTTTGAGCTTGATCAAGTGATGAGATTACCTAAATATACCAGTCAAATTATCTTTGAATATAAAAAAGACTTTATAGCCAATCTAAAACATCAAACAGCCTAACACATATAGGCAAACATAAACAACAGGTTGGTAAGTGAGCTGTAACAGAAGGAGAATGGAAATGATCTGTACAGATAAAATTTAACTTCATAGAGTCTATAGGCAATGCCTTGAGAAACATCAATATTTCATTTAATAATAATACGTTTATTTTAGATAGCGCCTTTCATCAAACTCAAGATCACTTTACAGGATGAGAGTAAAACCAATTTAAGAGTCAGAGAACAATAAGGCAAATATATATGTTTTGAGATTCATTTTGAAATCATGTATGGAGGTGGGATCATGGAGGGATTGAGGAATAGAGTTACAATGTGAAGGGACAAGTGTGCAAAAAGCCCTACCACCTAGTGAGGTCAGCTTGCAACCTGGAATGAATAATAGGCCCAAATCAGATGACCTGAGTGAGTTGGATGGCATGTAGAAGTGGACAAGATCAGTGATGTACTGTATGAGGGGGCAAGACCATGTAAAGCTTTGAATGTTGTAAGGGGAATTTTGTATTGGATACGATAGGAGACAAGCAGCCAGTGTGGCCTTAAAAGGATTGGAGTTATGTGAGAGGATTTCTTTGAGTATGTAAGAACCCTAGCTGCTGAATTCTGGATGTATTGCAGTTTGTTTATTGTTTTAGACAGAAGGCTGGAAAAGTGGACATAACAATAGTCAAGTTGAGAATTAATAAAGGCATGAACAAGAATTTCTGCATCTTTGGTACTAAGAATGGCGCGGAGTCGCGCAATGTTACAGAGATGATAGAAAGCAGTTTCTGTGAGAGAGGAGATGTGAGTGTAAATTGGTTATATCAAAGGAGTGTCTTAGATTTGGAATCTCATGGTTTCCATGTCCACCATGAGGAATGCAGCTGTACCAGTCATGTGATGGCCATTAAGTTGGGGGGTATATCTGTTTAACACCAGGAACGAGGAGGGGGTTTTGTGTTGCTTCAACAGATTGACCTTTGTTTTCAAGGCAGTTAACATTAGGCTGGCACCAGTCTGAATTTTCTTAGTTCTTTTCACCAAAACACTTTCCTGGACTTTCAGTTTCATCATACCACGTTGGTGGAATGACCTTCCCAACTCCATCCGTGAAGCTGACTCACTTTCTGCCTTCAAAAATCTGCTAAAAACACATCTTTTCCAAGAGCACTTAACCAGTCACTTAAAAAAAAAAAAAAATCATAAATATTGTTGTACTTAAATCGGTTTTGAATTCTATTCTGATGCTAGTTGAAACTTTATAGTATGGGACATTTCGTACCAATGTCTCCTTAAGATGATTCACTTATGTTTTCCTCTTTTGTTAGTCGCTTTGGCTAAAAGCGTCTGACAAATGAATAAATGTAAATGTCTTAGCTTTTTAATGCTTAGAGGAATTTCCACTGTTATAGGCCATCTTGGTTCAATTCTGTTTTAATTCTTCTTAATTTCCTTCTGCTGGGCTATTTCTACATGCTATAATTAATGTCCCAGTATTTCAAGCAGATAATATTATATCTATTTTTTCCAATCTAAAAGGTTCTCCTTTGATGTTTCAAAAATACTAGATTTTAAAATTTTCTTGTGAACATTAAATGTTTTGATTCCTGATTTCACTTTAAATATGATTTCACTTAGTGTGAATGGTATTGTTTAAAGACAGTATATATTTATAATATTAACCATCATATTGGTTATTATGAATAACTAAAATAATTATTAGCTATTGTATAAGCTGAAATGCCAATATTGCTGGATTCTTAGTGCCTTGTCTTACTGATGTTACACTTACAGCTTACAGCTCATTTGCGTGCATGCACACACAAACACACACTAACACTCTGTCTGGAGTGGAAATTTAAAACCACTCCCACTCTATCAGAAATGTGACATGTGAGTGTTTTTGTTTCTGCCAGGTATAAGTGAATGGCTCAAGCTGATAAACATTCAGGGTGCTTTCGTCGCAAACATTTGCATGTGCGCATATGCACGGCCTGGCCCGAATTCGGACGTTGAGAGAATAAAATAAAAAACAAGCGATGTGCTACAAGCCTGCACTACACAAGCAGTCTCACATCCACCTACACGCTGAAGTGATGTCTGCTGTGGAAGACTTCAAAGAGGTCATTAACACCACTGATATCGCAGCGCTCTTATCTGCCTCTCTTACATCAGTATAAATACCATCATGAAAATAACAAGGGCAGAGGCAAACCACAACGAAGAATTCTCTTCTCCTCTTCAACCATCTCATCCACAGTCTGGAGCAGCAGTATATTCAGAACTACCCATTTTCTGAGAAGTTTTATTGTGGGTCTGATATGCATCTTATATTAAATAAAGGGCACTTTGAATATGTCACGCTCGAGTGGCATTTCTGAAGAGATCAGGAGATCTGATAACATTTAACAAGCTAATTGGACACAATCGTCACTGTAAAACTTACTGACACGTAGATAGAACTTTCCTTTTGGTAGAGGAAAGTTTAACCTGTCGGTGTGAAACTGAAGTTGTCTTGACAACTCATTTAACACCAAATAAATATCAAAATGTAAATATAAAGAGTTTGACTGGTTTGTATGGGCCAGTTAGCCCCTGCTGGTAGATGCCGTAACTACACCATCTGGGCCCAAAAATATTTTTTTTTTTCTCCATTCAAATGTAGTTGTGTATTCGGATGAAATAAGATTTTTTTGCAATTGACATATAAATTGCAAATTTTTTTTATAGTAGGTGTTTTATCATTGTTTTTTTTTTGTGTGCTCTTAAAGGGCACCTATTATGCCCTTTTTCACAAGATGCAATTTAAATCTTTGGTGTCCCCAGAATGTGTCTGAAGTTTCAGCTCAAAATACCCTTCAGATAATTTATTATTCCATGTAGAAAATGCAAATTTTTGGGTGGGAATAAAACCGAGCCGTTTGTGTCTTTAAATGCAAATGAGCTGGTGCTCCCCGCCCCATACCCAGAATAGGGTGGAGATTTGACATCTCTGCTTTGGATAACTAAACATTATAAGCAATATGACTGACAGCGAAAATAGTGGTGTTCAGCACTATATGTTTGAACCGGAGTCAGACACTGATGAGGGAGACAACTTTGATTTATTTGATACATTTATTTATTTGTTGTAGAGTTTTAGCAGTTTTGCAATGATAGATGAGCAACACACACACACACACACACACACACACACACACACACACACACACACACACACACACACACACACACACACACACACACACACACACACACACACACACACACACATACTGTTACAATGTTCGCTATGCGCTATAATGAAACACCACACAAAAACAAACATGTCTGTCGGCAGTGTCCGTCAACAGTCGTGGGCAGGGCCTGTACAAAGTGATGTCATTTTGTACATAATCTGCAAACGGCTTGTTCTGAGACAGTGCTTATGATTAATGGGGATTAAAAAAAAGGACTGAATGGATTTTTATCATTATAGGGTGGTTGTATACACACACTGCCAACACACATTTATGTTCAAACACCATGTAAAAATGAATTTTGCATAATAGTTCCCCTTTAAAAGCACAATTACAAATCACCTTTTTCTGGGGTCCCAAACTAGAAAAGCAACTACCATGGGAATGCAAACAGATAGCTCTCTCATCTACCTAAAGTTAAGCAGTCGCATTTCCAACGGTCGCTAAGCAGTCGCATTGCCAACGGTCGCTATCGCTCATGTTCTAATTGCAAACTCTCAATAAAAATGAATGACTTCTGATTGCTTTGACATTGCACCTCCAGATGCATCATAAGCGTGTGTGTATGTATTATGGTTCTTATATACATTTAAGTAAATAAGTACTCACTGAACTCTTGTGAGCAGTCTGCTCTGTCTGCATGGAGAACACGGACAGGTCTCCATTCAGAATGACATCAGCCAGTGTGTTCACGAGCGGCTGGTAGTGGATTATAAGAAACACCTAGACAGAGATGCATCATAACACATCAGGTTTAATGCCCCATAAAATCAGCAGTTTATTATGCACCCAAACATGCAGTTCACTCCATGTTTATGGTAGCAGTTCACTCTTTGCAAGTCTTAACAAAACCGAAGCTGTGTGTACAAGATGTACCTGTGACAGCAGGTAGAGTGACACCTGAGGGTTGATCTTGCGCTCTTCTGACTGAAAAAAAAGAAAGAAAAACATGTTTTCATCATGTGGCACAGTGCATATCTGGTTGCACAAGAGGACTTACAATGACTAAACTGAGTGGTTACTTAATAACATCACCAGGAATCAAAGTCAAAGTCTTTGACTTTGGTTAAAATTATAAAAATGTGTCAATTGGTACAAATTTTTGAGTATTTTTATATTGCGGTCAAGCAAAACGTCGACACATGGTACAGAATGCATTCCAATCAGAAGTTTCTCTCCAGCCATATGACATTAACACTAGACTCAGATTATAACGGAATACATTTAGCTATTCCTTTAATGCGTTTTACATTTCCTGCTAAATTTATGTTTATTTTGGCATGCAGTTAGTAAGTGTGTTATCTATGGCAGTCAATCGATTAAAATTTTTAATCAAATTAATTACATGGTGTTTTACACTCTTCCTTTGTTTATAAATCCATTGTCCACAAGGTTTATGTTGAATTCCATGCTGTTTATTAATTTCTTGAAGCAACAAATAAAATTTAAAGAAAAATGCAATGTTTGCCAAACAACAAATTAAACCAACATCCAGCACACAAACAAATGTGAAGGTCTAAAGACCAAGTGCTCCCAGCAGACCACCCCACAACAAGCAACACCTGGGCTTTTAAGGCATCACCTCCCCTGCAGAGGGCGCACAACTAAAAAAAGTCAATACAAAAAAATAATAAATGGCTCTTACACACACACATATATATACACACACACACACACACACACACACACACACACATATATATATACACATATACACATACAGTATCTCACAAAAGTGAGTACACCCCTCACATTTTTGTAAATATTTGATAATATCTTTTCATGTGACAACACTGAAGAAATGACACTCTTCGCTACAATGTAAAGTAGTGAGTGTACAGCTTGTATAACAGTGTAAATTTGCTGTCCCCTCAAAATAACTCACTGATGGCAACAAAAGTGAGTACATCGCTAAGTGAAAATGTCCAAATTGGGCCCAAAGTGTCAAAATTTTGTGTGGCCACCATTATTTTCCAGCAATATTTTAACCCTCTTGGGCATGGAGTTCACCAGAGCTTCACAGGTTGCCACTGGAGTCCTCTTCCACTCCTCCATGATGACATCACGGAGCTGGTGGATGTTCTGTCCTGTTGTATGGTCTTGGCCACCGTGCTGCAGCTCAGTGTCAGGGTCTTGGCAATCTTCTTATAGCCTAGGCCACCTTTATGTAGAGCAACAATTATTTTTTTCAGATCCTCAGAGAGTTCTTTGCAATGAAGTGACATGTTGAACTTCCATTGACCAGTATGAGGGAGTGTGAGAGCGATGAAACCAAATTTAACACACCTGCTCCCCATTCACACCTGAGACCTTGTAACACTAACAAGGCACATAACACCGGGAAGGGAAAATGGCTAATTGGGCCCAATTTGGACATTTTCACTTAGGGGTGTACTCACTTTTGTTGCCAGCGGTTTAGACATTAACAGTTGAATTATTTTGAGGGGACAGAAAATGTACACTCTTATACAAGCTGTAAACTCAGAGCAAAAGTCTAAGACTTGAAACTTGACTTGGGGGGTATTTACACAATAATTTCATGCATATTTACTGATCGAAATGCTATTCGACTGAGTAAGCAGATTCCACTTACACTTGGCCACATCAATGTGTCTCTGCCAATCAAATAAAAGAGTTAATTTCTGTGATTATGCTTATGTCAGGCATGTGATTTATTATTTGATGCCAAGTGACTTTGCCCAGTGCACGTGTGTCTGTTTGTATGTGTGCTGTTTATTTTCCTACATGTGGCTTGTCATAGGTAAGATGCTTCATTCACTTCTGATGAGCTCATTGTCAGTGTTTACTTTCAGTTTCGTCAGCGATCTGCCCCAAATAAATTATGTTTTTCTTTCCTAAAACGTGCATCTGTTTCTTAATTTAGGTATTATTTAATGTGCTATGCAAACCCAATGTAAATGCTTGGTAGAAGCTGTTATGTTTGACATTTTACCCAGTAAAGTTTATATATCTAGCTTGAACAGTCAGACGTGTTTACACGTGACAGGGTTTTGAATGTAAAGCATCACAAACCATGTGGTCGGATTTATATCCATCTCAAATCCACCTTGGTGGGCATTTACACTGGTGTTTTTATGATCACATAGCTATCCGATCAGTAAAAACTAGGGCTATCGCTTTAATTCAGTGTGATTAATTTTCCAAAAAATAATGTGTTAAAAAAATTAACGCAATTAATCACATGCCCACGGACCATAATAAGCAATATTCCTTAGAAATGCAAGCTTGAGTACCACCTGTTTACTCAAGAGGGCAGTAAGTGAAATTTCAGCTGTATGAGCAACGCGCAGTTTATACAGTGAAGAAAACACGCTCTTGCATTTAAAACACTCGAAAGAGCGCAAATGTGATCTAAGGGATCTCAAGATGTGTTTAAAGATTGAGTATTAAACTATATTTAACTTGACACAGTGACCTAAACATTTTATGTTTATGACGCAACACACACGAGACATCTGACGTAGGTCTAAATTGACGGGCCCTTAAACAAGCCCTCATAATAAATCTCAAACTGATTGACAAATTCACTTGTGAAATGGATTGCTGTGAACTGTGTGCCAATGATTGACTTATGATCAATAATATGGTAGTAAACAATAAATTGTATTCTAAAGCTGCTTTTTGTATGGCCTTATCAATGATTAACTCTTCTGCCACAAGAATGTAAAGGATTCTAATTATCTGAAATAAATATATATATATATATATATATATATATATATATATATATATATATATATATATATATATATATATATAATTTAAACATTTAAAGATAACTATGTATAATTACATATTGATTTATTGTTATATGTGGGGCGTTTAATCGCAACACCATGTAATTAATTTGATAAAAAATTTTAATCGATTGACAGCCCTATTAAAAATACCACCTTAGACTTTAGACTTGGCTTGGGCTCTGTGTGAGAGACTGTAGTTGTGTGCAAAAGACTAGGGTCTCACCTGCTCTTGGATGACCAGAGAGTACACATACAAGGGCAGGAACAGGCGGTTGAGAAGGTGGTCTGTCAGCACGTCATTGAGAAACTCACAGTTGATGATGAGGATGTCATTCAGATAGTGAAGGTGGTCCAGATGCTCAGCCACCAGGTCGCTTAGTTTTCCTCTGTTTTTATGTCTGATGAGGGTGGGAGGAGTTGTGAAAAGGGTAAAACTTTATTATGTCAACAAGTAAGATACACTACATAGCCAGAAGTGTGTGAACACCCTTGAAATTAAGATGTATGAATATTCCAGTAATTCCAGTGAAGACAAATCTTTATGCCACAGCATACAATGATATTCTAGTGAATTGTGTGCTTTCATATTATTCGTGAAGGTTTGGAGAGGGCCCTAAAAAGTAAATGGTTTACGGAGTCTAGTGCAGAAGAAATTGACTGGCCTGCACAAAGCCCAGACCTGAACACCTTTGAGGTAAACTGGACCACAGTCTCTAAGCCAAGCCTCATCACCCAACATCAATGCCTGACCTCACTGATGCTCATGTTACAACATCTAGTGGAAAGTGGAAAGATGTTATAGCTGCAAAAGGATGGAATAATGCCTATAATTTGAAATTAAATGTTCAACAAGCAAATATGGTATGGTGTTCGGTAGGGGTGTCCATGGTTAACCGATTAACCGTTAAAAATTGCGTAACCGAGTGAAACATTTTGCTCGGTTAAGTGGCGTCAATGGCGTGCATTGAATTTAGTTGTAATACATTTTTGCACCACCAGAGACTGAATAAACGAGGAGACACTGATTAGCAAGACAACTCAGTGAATGTGCTTTCCATTAAATGAATCACACACAGTAAACAAATCCTTAACAAAAAAACAGGGCTATTCTGGTGGGTGCGGTGACGCGCTCATGTAAGGGTGGCGGCGTGGCGCTGCCAATTAAGCTCCTAAAATCTGTCACAAAGAACCGGCAAAAGTAATGATTATGAATATGTAAAATATAGCAAGGAGATATTTTAATTATTTATTAATAAACAAGTCTTTTCTTTGTCCGTGTCATTTGCAAAGATGAAGTTGACGATGCTGACTCGCGGTCTTCGCAGTAACGCACCAGAAAGAAATGCACATTTCTTACGGATTACATAAGCAGAGAGCAGTCTGTGTCTGTTTTCTTTAGTTTTGAATTATTTGTGAGGCAAGGCTACCTTATACACTGAGTTTCGGTTCATTTATGAGACGAGCTCCAGTTCACGCGCAGGCGCCTCCGCGATTATATCGTCTGCTATATTTAATTCTTATTTATTAAATCCAGGCAATTGGTTGATGAAACATTGATTAAAATTAAGACACAATTAATACAAAACGAAATTCACTTTAAAGAAAGGTTTTGTGCTTTCTGTTTGATGTCTCTGTGGAAGTTTTAAAGCATCTTTCAGTGCCGCTTTCAGAGCACTCACGTCCGTAACATTGTGTTTTCCTCGTATGCGAACTGAAATGAATATCAGTTCATGGATTGTGTGTGTAGGCTATAAGAGAGAAAGAGAAAATGCCAGTATTTCATTGAGACTTGAGATTAAATAAACGGCTTAAGTATTGTAGATCTTGTAGTATTAATTTTCACATGCAGTTACACATTGTCGGTTAAAAACAAGAAAGTGGCTGGTAAAAACATTGAGTGGCTGGTAGATTTTGAAATCCACAGTGGCCGGTGGACAAAAAAGTTAATTTCCATCCCTGGCGCACACTATGGTTAACCGAGTATTAACCGTTAAGGGCCTCGGTTAACGGTTAATGAAAAACTTGAAAACGTGCAGCCCTAGTGTTCGGGTGTCCACACGCTTTTGTTTTGGCCATACAGTATATGTTTTTTATCAAATCCAATTCTGGTCTATGGTGACACCTAGTGGTATGGAGGTGAACAGCATATAGAATGTCAACAAATTCTGACAAGAATCCCAACTGTCACTTGATCTATTCTGTAACCTTTAGATGTGTATTTCAAATGTCCTTACTCTTCATCAGTCTGCACACACTTGTCCAGCTCAATGACGTGGCTGCCGATGAACCAGACCAAATTGGAAAAGTATGGCACAGCCGTTTTGTCCCGGATGTAGTGCAGCATGTGCTGGTTGTCCACTACAAGGTAGGACAAAAGTCACCACAGTTACTCGAAAACAGATAGACGGGCCAAAAAACAGCCACAGTAACATGGGAAAGGAACTGTGAGGTTTAATATCACTAATAATAACATAACAGCAGCAGATAATGTGATGGATAGTGCTCCTCATAAACACATAGTAGTTAATTACTGAGCAATGTGCAGTCAGTGGTCAGATGTTGGAGGGGTAATGACATTCCCTGTGCAATAAGAGACACTACAGGAAGACTATCTTGACTATTTTTGGCCCTATGTGATAAACAAGGTTTGAACTAGGCCTGCCGAGAGCATTAGATGTTGCCAAATGTTTCTGTAAAGTACTTACAAGAGCTTACATTGCAATAAATAATATCAGGAACATATAATTAGATATCTATATTTTCTAAGAAAATAATGAGAATGGTATTTTCCTGTGCAAGTCTCCACAACATGTTGCTATGCGGTTGCTAGGATATTACTGGGCTGGTTGCATAAATAAAGCCATTAACTTAAGACTGCATCTACCAATTAGTTTGACTAGCTAAGGATGTCATAGAAAGCCTGTTGCATATTGTAAGCTCACAGTTGTCTTTAGTAAGACAGTCTAATTTGCATTGCATTGTGGGGAAATAAGACACTGAACAGCTTTATAAAAATGGCCGACAGTAGACGCTCAATACAGTTTTCATTCACTGAAAATATTTGCTTATTAGAGGACTACAGTGTTTCAAAATGTATTCTAATGAACAATTCAAATTTTGCTCCCAAATAATAAAAAAAACATTTGACATTTTGTTTCCATCGCTGAAGTCAAAGTCTTCTACAAATTCTCAACTCAAGCCCCTTTCAGCCCTCAACTGAAGCCCCCACTGGCTCAACTGACAGTTATTTTCCATGGCAACATAGAACGTAAACAAAAGTTAGCCTAGGTGTGTGCTGTCTTACATATTGGTCTTAAATTAGACCGATCTAAGTTTTTATGCAGCTGACTGAAAAAATGAAGACCAACATTTTAGACGACTAACTAGTTAGACTAGTCTACAACAGTTTTATGCAACCGGCCACTGGTTGTTTATTGGCCAAAGTAAAAAAAAAAATAAAAATTAAGATCATCACCCCAAATTTATATTACTGTTGGATCAATTTTCTACCATGCGAGGTTAGGGATAATTTTAAATTGAAGAATTGAGGGTTATGTATAGTAGGTTGATCTCTATCTGTGATTATGAGAACTAAAATGCAAATAAAAAAATTAAACTGAAGATATGGGCCTGGTTACAGGATAATGAGCCTCCAGCATCTTTTCACTTATCAAAACTAGCTTTTTATTTAAAATTAAAAATACACACATACAACTGACAAAATCAAAATCACCAAAGCCAAAAAGAGGGTTAAAGGTAAAATTTTAAATATTCTCAATGTGTGAACTGCACACCTTTTTTGTGCACACACAAGCAACTGGTTTGTTTAGAACAAAAATATAGAGAACATGCAATACAAGTGGCACAATATAAGATAAATAACAGTTAAGTTCTGAATTTGACCAACTTACATGACACTGGAATAAGGCACACGGGAGTCACCATAGAGGGAGAGGGGAAGAACAGACAAAGGGTTAACCAAATTATGGGATAGAGCTAGTGGAGCTCTGGGCTTAGAGACCAAGAGATAAACCATAACACCACCTAGTGGCTGGAACTAAACCTGCACAAAAGATAATCAGGAACCAAGAACAGCCCAACAACAGTGACGCCCCCCAATAACTAAACACCATACATAATGGCTGGTAGTTGAAGCTGAAGCTGCCAGAGCATGCCAATTAGCAAAGAGGGAGGATACAACCCAAATCAGGGATTTTAATTGCAATACATTCAGTGCATTTATGCATGTAATCTGCCATAATATTATGCAAGAGCACTGGCTCCAAAAATGTGCATTTTGGACACTTAAGCCATACTTCATTTATGAATGTCATTGCATTAGTGTAAATATAGACTGACTAAATAGGAAACCAGGTGGCATTTATTTGTAAAGATAGCAAAAGATGAATTTAAGATAATCATTTCACAAAAAGTTTTTTTTGTAAAGTTTTAAGTTATGAAACAAAATATGAGTTAATATCACAATCTTGGGACCAGTTGATTACAAATAATCACAAAAATGGCTCAGAAAATTTAAATTATTCTGAGAAAAGATCCAGCATAATTTGTTTTGCATGTCACTTGCTTTTTATGCCTACCTTGACAATGACATTCATGCATTATCAATATATTGTTTGCGAACATTCAGACTCTAGAAATGCCACTGGGGGAGGCGTTTGGATGAACATTTAAATATTAGAATGCACAAGACTACATGAACAAAACAGGAACTAGTATGTCATTAAAATACGTTATCAAGAGTGCTGGGTACATTACTTCTGAAATGTAATTGGGGACTGATTACAAATTATACCATTTTAATTGTAATCTGTTTCATAATCTTTTTTATTACACTTATTAGGTAATTTAAATTGATTACTTCTGGATTACCCATTTCATATTTTGATGTAAATCTATTTATTAATTTTAAATGTATGAAGTACCAATTAACACTGCTTTTATTGAACATTTTTAAACATAAAATCAAATGGAAACTTGCTCTTTTTCAGTTGCTGAGTAAAAAGGTGCTTTAAGGGTCATAAAAGAGATTTAATCAAGACAAAAGACATTGCTATTTAGGAAATTAGGAATAGGGATTGGACATTTTATTATCCAGCTTTGAAATCAATAATGAGAGAATGTCTCTAGATATGAACAAATTGTACCTCCTCATAATTATTCATGAGAAGGTATGGCCTTAACCTAAGACAGACACCTTTTCTGCAATCCTAAACATGAGCCAAGGTGCATTTGCATGGTGCAAAAGTGCAAAGTTGCATGTGACCAATAACTATTAAATGTTTGTTTGCTACATATGTTTTTACAAAAGTGTGTCTACAATTTTGAACAGGTGGACAAGGGCTTATTTGAAATACATTATTTTCGATGCAGGGTGCAAATACAAACCATTTCGCATTTATTTGTGCATTAACCAAATGCCCTGTATTAAGCACTTTCAATGGAGTATATCAATTTTGATAGTTACATGCACACATGGCTAGATGTTACATAAAAAATGTAATAAATACACCACTCTTTTAAAAATTTAGGAGCATAATTATTAAATTATGCACTAGTTATTTATCTTTGGTTGATTGGTGATGTAATCAAAAATGTACGCATTATGTAATCCACAAAACTTTTACTATAATCTAATTAATAACATTATAAAATGGAATGTAATCCAATTACAAGCATTCGATTTATCTGATTACATAATTCAGATAACGTGTACTCCTTTACTAACCAGCACAGGTTATCAATGATTACATGCCTCATTCTATGAGCAGAAATTACATAATACCAGTAAAAGAATCTGTTTTAATCACCCGATGATTAAAAAAATAAATAAATAAATATATATATATTACACACCGTTTTTGTAATTTATGACGGCACTCAAAGATAGGTCTATAAAAGACTTTAAATGGCAGAATACAGATCTCACTTAAGGCAGATGTGTGAATGGCTTTCGTCTGCAGACGCACATGAGTGAAGCAGCATATCAAATAGAGTGAATGAGCACTTAAAAGTATTTGAGAAGATTTGATTCCTTTTGAAGACAAAATAAACAAACAAAAAAATAACATGACACGATCTTAGAAAATGTCTGTGCGAACAATCGTACAAATGTAGGTCGTTTGCACCAGCTCGCTAAAATGTGCATGTCGGTGTGTTCACATTGCCTGATCTTAAAGGGAGAGTTCACCCAAAATTGACACAAACACAACAAAGACTTTTAGAAGAATATATCAGCTCTATAGGTCCATACAATGCAAGTGAATGTAATCAGACCTTTGTAGCTCCAAAATCACAGTCAACTTAAGTATTACATATGACTACAGTGGTTAAATCTATGTCTTCAGAACTGATATGATAGATGTGGGTGAGAAACAGATCAAAATGCACTCTAAATCTCCACCTTCACTTTCAGATGTATAAGCGAAAGTTGAGATTGAGAGTATAAAAATGATTATTTTTTATGTTTCTCATCCACACCTATCATATCCGTTCTGAAAATAAATATTTAATTGTATGAACCTACAGAGCTGAAATATACTTCTAAAAATCTTTGTTTGTGTTCTGCTGAAGAAAGAGAGTCATACACATCTGGGATGGCATGAGCGTGAGTAAATAATGAGAGAATTTGAATTTTTTTCCCATTAACTGTCTGAATAATGCATGTAATCACAATGAGCAGTCGGCCACTCAAGTAGGTGGAGCTCCAGGTCATACCTACCGATGACATGGACTCATGGCAGTAAGTGTTTAGCAGCCGGTACAAAGTTTTCCTGAAATTTCAGGCTGGTGAGCTGTTACGAACCAAAGAAACTAACTCAAAAACAGCCAGATTTTGTTCGAAATGACATTGCACTCATTAGTTCTTTGATTTTGTTTGAATTATCCCGGGCCTTAAGTGTCCAAATACTTTTTGGGGCCACTTGTGCACATTGCACCAATGCTAGTTTGCCCTAAAAATCAACAAACGGTACTCATATCTCTACAAGGACTGATTGATTAGCTATAGGACGAACCATGATCCAAGCATCAATTAGATATTAGGAAAGTTTAAGAACTCCTATTCAAGAACCAAAGTATTATTGAGGTACAAGCTCATGCCAGGGAAAAAGCTTTGAAACAGGTCAGCAAAAGCCCTCTGATTTCTGTCCTAAACGAAAGTACACATGAACATATTCATGAAACCCATGTGTACACCTATGCATGTGTGTAGAGTCAGCAGGCCACAGTGATTACTAAATGTAAGTGTGCATTACTCACAGATGGCAGAGTGCAGCGTCAGCATACCCATGCATCAGAGGCATGACAGAGTCATTGACAACAGAAAGGAAAATGGGGCAGCTGCAGAAGATGAGACAGGGATCTACTCACCTTTGTACACATTGAGTGTGATAGTCCTGACTGCGATCCTGACCATGCTCTCTGGGTGGTTGAAAAACTTAATGGCCTCCGTGTACAGGGCAAAGTCATTAGTGTGCTGGAAGCATGGGAGACAGAGAGCGAGGCCATCATTGAGGAGGATTAGCTCAGAGAGAAGAGAGCTGCAACTAGTGAAATTAAATAAAACGCTCAGAGTTTTAGATTATTCTGTTTCTAGGATTCTGTTTAATTCTAGGACGTATCCAGAGCAGCAAATTATAACATCAACAGCAAAGTCCCCGAAAGCAATGCTATTGGCTGATAAATTGCCAATCAAAATCTGCAATTAAATCGTGCAGTTATATCACGCAGTGTTTAAATTTATTACTGGTTTATATTGTAAAGGGGTGTTCGCTCACATTGGCAGGGATTTGCAGCAACAAAGTGTCTAGAAGTAATTTGTTTTCAAAGAGTGTTGTGGATTTGAGGCAAAACAAGCGACCACTGATGATGCAATCTGTGTGTGTTCAGAGACACAAAGTACAGAAAAGTTCCACTTAATGTAAATGAGTAGGGATTCATTGTGGTGACTACCAATGGGAGTGACGACATTAGAGGATACGTGATCCATCTAATGTGAGATGCTGTAGTTGAGTGCAGGTAATGAGGAGAAATAAATATTAAATGTGATCAAATGTTTACATGTGATTTGTCTCTGCCCTAAAGCACGGATGTCATAAAAAATTAACATGAAACAAACGTGTCAGAAATTGCCACCATTATGGGTTATTTTGCTTCATTTCATTCAATAGTTCATCATCATAAACTTCAGGCACAACTGCCATTTATATGCATTTTCTAGGGTTGGGACACCCAGCGTGTGCGAGACTCAATGGCAGCCATAGAAAATAATAGTTTTGAGGTTTTAACCTTCAGCAAATTAAACTTCTGCATTTAATTTGTTTCATATTGTATGTATATTGTCTAATAATGCATTAGCAATCTTTCCAATAAAGCTTGATTTAAACTGAAACTTCCCTTTTGATCCTATATTTTAAAAAGTAAAAACAGCAGAAGATTTTTCCCAACTTTTAATTACAGCATGTCCACAGATTTTATGGCATTTATACTAATTTCAAAGATTTATATCTGTAAAAATATTTCTGATTCACTATCTGCAAAAAAAGAAAGAAATGGAAATTTGAACATGTAGACTACATATTTCAATAATTAAAATAAATTATGACTAACCAATTTCTTGCAAATTCAAAGTATAAAGTTAATATATTTATATCGGTTTTACCAATTAATTGAAACCAAAAGATGTGTTTTTGAATGATTAGGATAAATCATCACAGATGGTTTCTTAATTGTTTTATTCCTCAGTGGCTGGCACTGGAGCATTCTAGTACAGATAGTCATAGTATAGCCTACTAAATAAATAATTTAAGACAACCAAAATTTAATAGTAGGTAGTTTGATAATTCACTTGTTATAACAATTTGCTGCACTGGAGAACTGGTTTGTCGACAAGATGGAGAGGATGCCTTTTCGAATGATTAAAACAATGTTACAAAGTCAAGAATGAAAACGGCTTATCTTTCATCATATTTCGGCATTTCGAATAAAAAAAAAAAAGTTACTTAGAATTTTTTTATTTTTGGGCAGTTGAGAGATGTCCAATTCATTGTACAAAGGTTATGTGCATTATGAAGAGATTTTGTTGCCAAGTAGATAAATTAGTTAATCATTAGTAGTTAGGGGGTCTGGGTATCTTAGCGAGTATTGACACTGACTACCACCCCTGGAGTCACAAGTTCGAATCCAGGGCATGCTGAGTGACTCCAGCAAGGTCTCCTAAGCAACCAAATTGGCCTGGTTGCTAGGGAGGGTAGAGTCACATTGGGTGGGGCACGTGGTGATTTGTGTGTGGATGCCGCGAAGAATAGCGTGGCACGCGCTACATCTCCGCGGTAACGCGCTCAACAAACCACGTGATAAGATGCGCAAATTGACAGTGTCAGAAGCGGAGGCAACTGAGATTCGTCCTCCACCACCCTCATTGAGGCGAGTCACTATGCCCCCACAAGGACTTGGAGGGCATTCCAAATTGGGGAGAAAAGGGGAGAGAAAATAAATAAATAAATCTTCATTATTTAATGCCAATTTTATGTGAAAACGCTGCCTTGGATTTGGCTTTTGCTTGGACAACCGCTTCAGAAGACAAAGCGCGAGAAGACAAATTGTGTGAATGCAGGCGCACAAACAAAAAGCCTGTTTTCCATTATATCTTTTTTTGACTACAAATTTTTCTCAGTTCTGACAAAATAAACTTCTGTACAAAGTTCCTGCGTTATGACATAGTTATGTATAAAAAAAATGTAAGGGCGTGGATAAATATATACATCTGAAATTTGAAATAAACATATGATATTAATGAGAGGGCACATCGTTATATAATATATACAAAGTGTTCCTGTGAGGGCACACAGGTATTTTATATATACAATGGCATTCTAAAATAACATTTAAAAAGTTGACTTGAGTTGATTTTATTTCTATCACCTTTTCTCTAGCCATTGCTTGTACGTCATTCATATATTTCATATGACAATAAAAAAACAAATTGTCAGTTGTGATGAAGCATACAGTAACTATTTGGATTTGTACGGCATTTTTTTATGTTACTGGTGAACAACAAACACATTTTACCTGTAATATTTTAATTAATGTTTTAATTAATTTAAAATGGCAATGGCTTTGAAGAAAGTACCAGTGTGGGATTATTTTAGTGAAGTATAACCAGGGAAAGCACAATGTCAAAAAAAAAAAATCCCATTTGTGATTTTCAAAAGCAATGACTAGTTGTGCAGCCCATCAATAACGTACGGGCAAACACCTACTTTACAGTCACTCTGTGACTTCTGATAGACTAATGTGAAGATTAAATCGCTGTCAGTGTGAACGGCCATTGCAATCAGCAATTTTTGCTGATTTCTTATAATAATAGTGAAATATTTATGCAAATGATAGTTCACCCAACAATGAAAATCCATCATTTACTCACCCTTATGCCATCTAAGATGTGTATAACTTACTTTCATCTGCTGAAAACAAACAAAGATTTTTAGAAGCATATCTCAGCTCTGTAGGTCCATACAATGTAAGTGAATGCAATGTAAGCCTGATCACCATTCACTTGCATTGTTAGGACCTACAGAGCTGAGATATTCTTCTGAAAATCTTCGTTTGTGTTCTGCAGGAGAAAGTCAAACACATCTGAGATGGCACAAGGGTGAGTAAATGATGAGAAAAAGTTAATTTTTGGGTGATCTAACCCTTTATAAAAAGTCTGGCTTAACAAGCACTCACTGGTTTACATAACTCACACTCACATAACATGTGAAACATGTTGTTAAGCAATCTTAACCTCAACTGAACATTAAGAGAACATATGTACAATCATTGCAAAAGAATCAGAGAAAATTGCAGCATCTGATCTCTCATAGAGCAAATCCTTCCACCCAGGCCCTCTCTATTCTTGACACCAATGATTAATTACCATCAAAGGTGCCACGGAATAAAGAACACATGGCCTTTAAATACATCCATTTACAGTACACCAATAACTTCCCCTATACAAAGGAGCCCTTAAACACCTTCATGCTTTACTTTTTTACCTTCAAACCCTTAAAAAAACAGTTGCAAACTTAAAAGTGGTCCTGCAGTTATCCAAAATGAAAGAACATAATTGCTCAAATAACTGAGCTGCACAAAAACACATGTCTACAAAGTCACTGTGAGATGCCATCTCTTCCTGGAAGTGTGCTACATAGTCTGTTACACACAGAATGCACCAGAGCCCACAGTCAAAAGTCATCTTCTGTTCTCAGTACTAATCTCAACTGTCATTTCAGAAAATTACACACTAAAACTGACTCTCTCATTAGCAACTAACAACAACACCATACATATCTTGATTCTCGTCCCACCAAATGCACCTTACCTCATTGTAGAAGAAGTGCACAGTATGGTTGTTGAGTTTCAGAGACAACGTCTTCAAAAAGGATATATAGTAGGCCATAATTTCCTCATCAGAGAAGTCAAATTTATGCACAATGATGGAATTAACATGATTATTGGAGAGCAAGTAATCTAGAAAAAAAGACATTTAAAGCTCAGATCATAAAAAATATAAACTTAATAAAAATGAATTGCATAACATGTAACGGAACTTTGTCTATATGATACTCACAGAGAGAAGTCTCATGACTTATGTTCTCAAAGAGAATGTTTAGCGTTTGCAGTAGCTGAACACACACATACCGGCCAGATTTCTGCCGTAGTATGTTGAGGAAAAATGCAAACATGTTCTTCTCCAAAAAGAAGCTGAAAAGAGAGCATTGATTGTGTTGGTCATGAACAAATATGACAAACATAATTGTATGCATCAAATAGGCAGTTATTTAACAAGTGTGAACATTGCAATACTTAAAAACGACAATTAAAGCGAAATATGGAAAGAGAGGTCAAACTCACTCAAAGACAGAGCTGTCATTCTGATCACCCCAGATGAGAATCTCAGTAATGGTGCGAATAGTTTCCACCAGCAGGTTTCTGTTGTGATCTGTCACTGTTGTGTTCTTTGTCAGAACGTGGTACATATATCTAAACAGAAATTAATTAAACAATTTTAATGCCACAATTTATCGCTTCAAGCAGATGTACTGCATTCGATGTCGTAACAACCATAAATACATCTCTGCATACTAAAATACCTCAAGTGCCTTAAAAAGACATATTCCATAACTGAATTTAAGACGTCAAAAGCACTCAAAATTTTACAAAAAATGCCCAAATGTTACAAAATGTTTGTTTTGGTAACAGCTTACTGGGATTTGAGACACAACCTACTACTGTTTTTCTCCTATAAGCGGCTAATAACAAATTCTTACGAAAGTAGACTGACTGTTTCAGTTTCCAACGTCATTTTTAGTCATTTTCGATGATAATGACAAGTACTGACTAAACTAATAAGGCTAACAAATAGCTGCACGAACCGAGCTTGCTTGCTGCAAAAAGACCAGCAAAACTTACTTTAAATGGTCCAAAGAGTGGATGTTTTTGGCCTTCCCCTGCCCTCCGACCCAGCTCCTCGAGCGTCCGAACATGTTTTCGGGTGGTTTTATTTCCTAATATGAATGTTTTGTAACAAAATTAGCTAAGCGAATTGATCCATATCCGCCTCAGTGAAGGCCGAGAATCCTCATATGAAAACATACATGACGACCTAGCGTTCGTGACAGCCCAGACTTCAACTTGACGCGGGATTTGTAGTTTAATAATGTTGAGATTAAAGTGAGCATGAATTACTTCACTGACATTCAAGAACTCAACTTCCCAGAGTTCAGTGCGAATGAAACGGTTTGGGTGACGTAATCAGTAAGCGACTGTTTTTGTTTTTCACGCGTTACGAAGCTTCGCCGAGTTTATTCTGAATCATCAACTTTTTAAAAGGTCATTTTTGTATCGTAAAATGCTAGAGCATCAATCTTCAACTGTTAAAAAAAACGGGTGGGTCTTGGAGGATGGATGCTTCAGCCAACCAGACATTTGATGTCGTTTTAACAGCAACGGAGGGGAAAGAGTGTGTTTCTTATTTGGTCCTCAACGCATCAGGCTGTGTTTGATGCCACAGTGCATTCTTAATGAACATTTCCTCAAAGTCTGCAATTGTTGACATGTTTGGTTCGTAGCATCAAAAGAAACCCAACGCAGAACACACCGTCTGCTTGACGAACATACCACAGAAACTACAGTAGCAGATGTTTGCGATTCCTGACCTTGGGACGTGTTCTCGATATTCAAGCATGCTTCTTTTCACCAGCGTACTTGCTTTATTGCGGAAACCTACTTCCAGTGCGGTCTACATCACTGCTGTTATTATTGACATGGATGGGTCGATGCTTTCACACTAATCTCTCTCTTGTAAACTAAACAGTGTGATCAAATGCATTCAGGTCACTCTGCGTTTGTCTGCTCAGTGAGACACAATCATATGTTTTGGGTTCTATGACACAATCAATTTACTCTCAGTTCGATTCAGTGGAATCGCTAATCAACGATCTTCCATATATGTTTTATCTCGGCCTGTTTTTTGTCAACGTCTTAATTCTCTATTATGCCTTTTTAATGGAATACATAGTCCTTAATGTGGGGATAGTATTCTTGCCAGAGGACATGGACCAGGCACTGGTGGATTTGGGTGTTCTCTCTGACCCAGCCTCCATTCCATATGACACGGACACTGACTTAGATGTTTTCGAGGGGTATCTGGAATAAAGTAAACATGACTGCCACTCCCAACCAAAGCTTGTGTGGGGAAAGAGTCATTTGGTTGGTTCATTTGGGTACTCGAGAACCATTTATAAAGGGAAATTTGTGTGCACACTGCAGTCATAAAAAGATGCTGCAGTGGTCAGCTCATAAAAGAGTCACAGTAAGTGTTCAGTCTTTAGATCATGATTCATACTCAGAAATAAATCCACACTAAGTGTTATGTTTCCGCAGGCTGTCCAAGTCAAAGGGATTGAACTAACAACCAAGCAATTGTGCCACATGGTGTGCTCCGTGAAGTTCCCAGCAAGTGTCTCCTCAGAGATCAGATTCAGGCTCCACCCACTACTGTGGATATACATATTACATCAACCTATTTATTTTTAGTTTGGCATTCAGCTCTCAAACAGCATTGTTATTAGCATTGACTATGTTTAGACAGTGCACAATTCATGGTCTGTATCAGCATGTTTTATTCTTATTTAAATAAGCAATACATCTTGAGACAAACAGGGTTTCTAAATCAGTATTCTGTTTTGTATTTTTTTTTCTAGAAGACTATTAGCAACTGTATATTTGTGACAGCCTGAAAATGACATGTTTGATTGTAGTTCACTTATCCACTCTATATAATAAATGATTACCTTCACTGTGTACTGAAATGCTGTTATTGGTGCCACATTATGAATTTCAAATCTCTGGACACAGCAGGTGAAAATAAACTGAAAGCAGCTGTAGTCACATGTCTAACTAACCTTTTTTATTATTCTTGTGCTTTAAGGACCAATACATCTTTGATGTCACTGAAAACCTTAATAAGTTGACTCTACTCATTTGATTGGGTAACCTCATTCCCTCAACTGAATTGAGTGTAGCGTCTCCAATACTTAAGTTTACCCAAAAATGAAAATTCTTCCATTTACTCACCCTCATGCCATGCCAGATGTGTATGACTTTCTTTCTTCTGCAAAAACTTAAACATGGATTTTTAGAAGAATATCTCAGCTCTGTAGGTCCATACAGTGCAAGTGAATGGAGACCACTAATCCATATGACTCCAGTAGTTAAATCCATATCTGCAGAAGCAATATGATAGGTTTGTGTGATAAATGGATCAATATTTAAGTCCTTTTTACTATCAATCTCCACTTACACATTCTTAGGATTTATAGACAATTGGATGAGCTTTTGGGATAGACCTGACCTGCTAAAGAGAGACAGACTCCACCCCTCCAGGGAAGGTGCCGCACTCCTCTCTATTAATTTGACTCATAATGTTAATAGTTATAGTATTTGACTAACTGGGGCCCAGACCAGGAAGCAGACCAACTGGCTATTCTGAACTATCTGCTAGGTGCCTTGAGATGTCACACAGGTCACATAAACACATAGAGACAGTATCACCTAGATATCATATAGAGACTGTGTCTGTTCCCCGAACTACCAAACACAAACCCCTCACTAATTAATTTAGAAAATATTTGATGACGGTCAAACTTGGAAAAAAAAAATCATATAAAGATAGGGCTACTAAACACTAGATCTCTTTTATCCAAAGCACTAATTGTAAATTAAATTATTACAGATCATAGATTGGATGTGCTCTGTTTGACTGAAACCTGGCTTAAACCGGATGAATAAATTAAGTTTAAATGAATCTACTCCCCAGGTTATTGTTATAAAAATGAGACTCGTCTGAAGGGTCAAGGAGGAGGTATTGCTACAATTTACAGTGAATTTTTTATGTTAATCAGAGGACAGGATATAAGTTTAAGTCTTTTGAACTAATAATGCTTAACGTAACATCGTCAGATATAAATAAAAAACCCCACCCCCCTCAAAGAAAATTAAAGAAAAAAGCCCCACACCACGGTACAATGATCACACTCATGCTCTCAAGAGAGCAGCTTGGAAAATGTAGGTCAAGTGGAGGAATACAAAATTAGAGGTATTTCGCTGTGCAAGGAAGTATAGTGTCTGAAAGTACAGGTGCTAAAAGCTGCCAGGTTAACAAATTCTGGCAAACTAATAGAAATAACTACAACAACCCTAAGTGTTTATTCAGTTTCAATTATTCGGCTGCATTTTTCTTTTAGTGCTTTTAGATCTTAGTGCTGCCTTCGACACCATAGATCACAATATTCTCTTGAAAAGGCTAGAGAATTATGTTGGCATTTGTGGACTTCATTAGCATGGTTTAGGTCCTATTTAGCAGACCGTTACCACATTGACTGCATAAATGATGAATTGTAAAATCAAACAAAAGTTAAGTACAGAGTTCCACAGGGATCAGTTTTAGGGCCTCTGCATTTCTCCTTATATATATTTCCCCTGGGAGATAATATCAGGAACCGTGGAATACGTTTCCATTGTTATGCCGGCTAGACCCAACTTTATATTTCTTCAAAACCTGAGGAAATTTCCCAATTCTCCAAATTAGCAGTGTATCAATGAAATCAAAGATTGGATGGCCAGAAATTCCTTCTACTCAATTCCGACAAAACTTAGGTACTATTTATTGGACCAAAAACCTCTAAAAATAAGCCACTAAAATATAATTTGACTTTTGATGGATGTACTGTTACATCGTCTTCAACAACAAAGAATTAAGGTGTTATATTTGATACCAATATGTCATTATGTCAATATCACATTTCCAATGTTTGTAGAACAGCATTCTTCCACCTAAGAAACATTGCAAAGTTATGACACATGCTCTCTGTTGCTGATGCCGAAAAACGAATTAATGTGTTCATGACCTCAAGACTAGTTTATTGTAATTTATTATTGGGAGGATGTCCAGCAAGTTCAATAAATAAACTTCAAATGGTTCAAAACGCAGAAGCCAGAACGCTGACTAGAACCAATAAATATGATAATATCCTCATTTTATTGTCGTTACATTGGCTACCTGTTAACTTTCGTAACAGGTTCGTGACTTGACTTGACTAATTTTTAAATTCTGTTAACTACATACAAAGCTTTGAATGGTCTAGCTCCGCAGTAGGTAAGTGAACTACTACCACACTATATTCCATCACGATTGCAAAACTTGTTAATAGTTTGTTAATAGTTCCTAGAATACAAAAATCCACAAAAGCAAAGCTATCTGTATAAATTCTGAAAGGGGTGTGGCAACTTATAAAAACAAAAGGGTTATGCAAACTTCTGCATATAGCTGTTTAGGCTATATAGTTTGTGAAAATGTATATTTTATTTTAGATTTATTTTAATAAGTCTTGCCACATTTTAGCTTTTTTAAAGTACAAATTCCATGTAGCCTATCCTATCCATATGATGTCATATTGTATGTGTAATTATGAAATTACTTCACAAAAATTCACAACATTGTAACCAAAAATTCAAAATACAATCTGAACATAAAAGTGCTTGCACTACGTAAAAAGTGCAGTGTAGCTGTCTAAATGTGACATTGTCTGATTTACCTCCGTGCTCGTGGGAAAATGAACATTACAGACACATATTCGCTTACATATTACACGTGCTGCACGAAGATCGGCTTCTTTCAGCTCGTTGCTGAAAACACATTTTTTTATTGGTGCATTTCTGCTGTCTGTGCTGACAGGATGACAAAGAGTGCACTCCAAGGAGCGTATGACGTCATTGCCATGGTATCCAGATATATTTCAGCAGATTTGCAGAAAGACTACAATGAAAGTATCGTCAAATCACTTGCTTCACTTCTCTGCAAATGACACCAAAGACAATAGCGAGAAGGAAATGAGTACATCAAAAAACAGTGAGCCTACCAGCAGAAACCAGGACATAATTACAATGTAGAGAATTATTGGACACACCTCTTCAAAAATGGACGTCTGGTCACCCTTCTTTAATCACGAGAGATTCGAAGAGATGCGGCCAATCAATACAGGATTTGGTCAACAGCCAATAGCATTTGTTCAGCTGCGCGTATGTGCATAAAATAACTTGCACGTGTGGTTAGACCTGCGGAAGTGTGATACCGATCATGACTCGCGGTTTTGTTATTTCTGTGCACAATAATTTTTTTGTGCACGAGTTTGTGATTTGCAAGTTCTGCAGGTTTACATTTTACGTGCGAGCTGTATCATGGTGCTCACACTGTTGTAATTCACATCGCTTGCGCTGTTTTGTCCAACATTTTACGCCATACAAACTACACAATGATAACTCTTAAGACTCTATAGATTTTATGATTTCATTTTCTGTTCATGCATGTTTTTTGTAAAGCTGCTTTGAAACGATGTGAAAGGCGCTATACAAATGAAAATGATGACTTATTTTTGTCAATTTGCATTTTAGTGCATATTGCCACCTATTGGGCAGGGAGGATAGTTTGTGGTAAAAACAACAACATTGATCCGTTTCTCACCCACACCCATCATGAAGTCATGGATTTAGCCACTGGAGTTTTATGGATTAATTTTATGCTGCTTTTATGTGCATCAAAATGATGGTACCCATTCACTTGCATTGTATGGACATACAGAACTGAAATATTCTTAAAAAAAAAAAATCTGTGTTCTGCAGAAGAAAGGAAGTCATACACATCTGGGATGGCATGAGGGTGAGTAGGCCTAAATGATGATATGATTTTTTATTTGAAATCCTTTTCATTTCAATTAACTTAATGTTCATATAGAATTAACTATTTAAGGTTAAGTTAACTAGATGCAAGTAGACTTAACTCAGATTTGCTATTTAAATATTGTTGATTCTACTGTTGTTAATCATTTTAATTTAATTTATAAAAACAATAGCACATCTCAAAATAAAGATCAAAACCAATTCTAGGTCAGTCATTAAATAAATGTAATTCTCCATAGAAATGCATATAAACCTGCACATGCACAAAGACAGGGTCAAACTTGACCAAAAATGCAGGGGACACTGATCACCCTAATGGTGAAATCTCACAAAACAACTATTCACAATAAAACAACATGAATAATATTACAAAAGAGCTAAAACCTCTATTTTGGTGTTGGGGGGGGGATGGTCACAATGTTCAGGACAACACTCCTGGTTGCCCCCCTTGACAACAGTTCTAGTTTGAGTAATTGACAGTTACATCAATTGTTTCAATCTGTCACAGGAAGGCGGACTCTTAAGAACTCTGTTTATTATTTTAATAAAAAAAAGTTGTAAAAAATTAGTTTATTTTAGTTAGTTCAGAAAGTGCAAAGCAGCCATAATACACACATTTCAGTCACATCAACAGTGATGATTTCTGAAAGATATGAGAAACTGAAACAGCTTGAAGTGAAAAAAAAAGTTTAGTGTCTTCATTGATGAATAATGATGATATATTGAATCTTATGGTGATCTACAGTAGTATTTTTTTGTATGGAAAAAAAAAAGCCATGCTTGAAATAGTACATCACAGAGATCTTATCCGTGGGTCTTGATGATGAAGGTGTTCAAAAATTCCATAAGGAATGAAGTCATTCCATAGCCTAATGTAGAATAAGGAAAACCAAGATTATTTGCATATCATGAATCAGTTGGATAATGTCAATGTGATGCATTGTCTCGTGACTATATGGTAATGAGATTAACTCTGTCTGTCCACTTGATGGCATGGCAAACTGTATTTTTTTTTTTTTTTTTTTTTTTAATGTTTTGTTGAGCTATTAGTGAATGACATAACCAAATAAAAATGTTGAGGCCTATCAGATCGCTATATTAAAAAACAAAAGTCAAATTAGTTAAAAACTAGTTGCTGTATGTTTACAAAATAGTGACTCACTCTAAAGACTTCATTCCAGTGCATTTTTTCAGAGCAGCGCTGAGCTTTTTAGCTCCAATGTCTGTGAACTTGTTAAACTTAATGCTGGAAATAAACAAATAGCATTAGAAAAACAAAATGCATAATATAAAATAATTTATCTAAATATTCCTTGTTACAATTTAAAATGAAAAGAATGACAGCAATAAAATGTGTGGGGAAAAAAGATCCTTATAAATATGTGGTTATATAAATATCTATTTAGTAGGATTGAACATGATTTGATTAAAGCTCAGACTTACTCCAAGTCCTGTAAGAGTTTAATGTCTGGTAAAACTGTGGCCAGATGTTCAGCTCCAGTGTCATCAATCAGATTTCCATATAGACTACAAGAATTGATAGTGGCATTATTGCGACAAAACAATTAGTTGTTTTAATTCTGGTTTTACATAGTAGTTATTGTAAATTAGTATAGGTACTGTATAATTGAGAGACTGTACCTGAGGCTCTGTAAAGAATGGACTGACACCAGAGCTTGAGACAGTTTCTCCACTCCAGCATCTCCAATGCAATTCTGAGACAAACTGGAAGGCAAAGAGTTGGACATCTTAATTACTACACAAAGCCATCACAATCTTTAAGGTTATAACTAGTATTACTGTGGGAGATTAAGTCTTCCAGAAATTAATGTGTAGGGTGGTGTAATGTTTAAGACAAAACAAATAAAAAATTTACTTTAACAATCTCAGAGATGCCAAAAAGTGCAAAACGCCAGCTAACTTCTCAGCTCCAGAGTCTCCTATTTTGTTTTTCTCAAGGCTGAAAATCAAAATCAAAACAATAGTCAAGGAAAATTATGTATTATATACAAGTCTTCATCTTTCAAAATGTGCTGTTTAGGATTTTAAGTATTTAAATAATATTCAGGGTTCAGTACAAGTTAAGCTCAATCGACAGCATTTGTGGCATGACGTTGATTACAACAAAACGTAATTTTGACTTGCCCCTCTTTTTCTTTAAAAAAAAAGCAAAAATATGGGTTCCAGTGAGGCACTTACAATGGAAGCTAATGTTAAAATAGTCACCATTTCAAAAATATAGCCACAAGACATGAAAATATGTGCGATAACATGATTTTAGTGTGATAAAATCACTTACTAACCTTTTCTGTGTGACGATATAGCCATTTTTACAACTTTGTAGCCATGATGATGAAATGTCAACAACCCATATAACACAAGAATGACTGAAAAAATTGCAATTTAAACAACTTTACAGCTCAAACGATACATGACTTTTAACAGAAAAAACGAATGGATGTGCTTTTTTAAAATGATAAGCTTCATATTTAAACCCTCCAAAAAATAGCCCCATTCACTTCCATTGTAAAAGCCTCACCGTCACCTCGATTTATGCTTTTTTTTAAAGAAATGGGGGGATGATTCAAAATGAATTTTAAATGCTGTCGATTGAGCTTAACTTGTAATAAACCAAGAATATTCATTATTTTCTAATGTTAACATAGTCATGATAAAACTACTAAACAATACATAACTGAATAAATTCATGATTTGTATTGAAATGATAGTTCACCCAAAAATGAAAACTCTATCATCATTTAATGACCTTCATGTTGTCCCACACCCTTATGGCTTTCTTTCTTCTGTGGCACACAACAGGAGATGTTTGGCAGTTTATTTAGTCTCTGTCACCATTCACTTTCATGTCATCTTTTTTCCATACAATAAACGTGAATAGTGACTAAGGCTGTCATTCTGCCTAACATTTCCCTTTTCTTTTCTTTTTTTTTTTTTTTGCTCCACTGGAGAAAAAAAGTAATTCATGTTTGGAACAACAAGATAATTAGAATTAAATGTATTCCTTTAACAGTCCCTGACCCTGTTCTATTTGGTATTCACATCTCTGAATGTTTGAGTACTCACTCCAGATGCTCAAGAGACTGCAGAGAAGGCAAAACCTCTATGAGTTTTGGAAAAAGTTCAGGACCATTCTGGACTCCAAGCCTGCAATACAAAGCAAAACCCCAACGATATTTAGAGAAATATCTCTGATGTCAAAAATAACACCAATGAAAGAATGAATGCAAAGAGTTACAGGATGTAAATATGATGAAGAATGATATTTGCTTACTCAAATTCCAGTTGCTGTAGCTGTATGAGGGCTGGTACACCTTCATCCAGCGCAGAAACAAATTCACTAAAACCACAATCATGTTTGTTATCAAAATAACATCATTAAAGGTCACAATTTGAATTTGACACAAGACAAATTCTTGGGCTCAGAAAAGAATACTATTATTTTCAAAGGCAGCCACTCTTTAACACACATTTGATGTTGTACCTCATTGGTAACTTCTTCTCTCTGTGAATCTGGACTAGGAGAGGCAGGTTCTCTATGTGATACCCTTGTGTTGCCTTGAATGGGTTCAAAGTGAATTTCTCAATGGCACTTTTCAAATTCAGTTCATCATCGCTTTGATGCAAGTCCACCCATAAGTCAATGGTGTCTGCTGTGTGTGCCCTGTTTTAAAAAAGATTCAGTAAATACAAATAAAACCTATTGCTTCAGGAAGAGTTTTTGTATTCATTGCAGGAATGAAAATAATTTACTCACCCCTATGTGTTTCCAAACCAAATTAATTGAGATTTATAGCAGAATGTTAGTTAGCCTCAGTCACCATTTACTATTGTTGCATCTATTTCCTACTATACAAAAAAAGTAAATGGTGACTAAGGCTAACATTCTACTATACATCAAGTTGTTGGGTTTGGAACTACATGGGGGCGAGTAAATTATGAAATAATTTTCATTTTTGGGTGAAATATCCCTTTAAAAATGCACGTAGACAATCGTAGATAATAAAAAAAAAAATTCTCACCAGAATGATTTTATACATTGGAGTCCCACAAGCTCTTTAAGTCCACTGATGAGAATGCATGTGTCTTGCAAGTTAATGGAGAAGGACCTCTTTAATGCACTGGCATGTTGAAGAAGATGGCATATGACGTACACATCAGATGGGCAAAGCTGAACCCCACAGAACGACAGATTGTCAGGCAGGTTTTTCAACAGCAGTCTGGCAAATTTCCCACTATTGGTCTCATAAACACAATGAAAAAGTTCGAGTAACCTGGCAGGAACCAATTCATTTGGCTTCAGGTTCTCCAGATGAGCCACTACAGCCTTCATTTTGGCCTGTAGGTCAATGCTGCTCTCCAGAATGCTAATTCCATCAGTTGGCGTCTTCTGGAGGAGCAGGCCTGTGACAAACCTTTGCATCACATCCTGCGACTCTCCCTGAATCTTCCGTTTCTTCTGGTGGACCCCACCATGGGCTATCAACATTTTCTCATTCACCTGTTTAGATTGTACCAAGTGCACGGCACCTAGGAGGTTTTGAGTGAAAAGGTCTGCAAAGTGGTTTTCCTGATGTGCTACTGTTTCGTAGGATGTAAGTATACCACTTTTAAGACCGTAGTCCACCAGCTCTGTAGAACTGACAAGGTTTGCGTGCGTATTGTTGTTCTTGAAACCTTCCCATGCCATTTTGCACATCTGTGGGATATTCTGTCTGTTTTTGTTATCTAATATGGTATTCTCCTGGTTAGCCAGCTGCAGATGTTTGGAGGTCACTCTTTGGTACAATTCTGTGAGGGTTGAAGGCATAGCGTCACAGCAGCCGTCTTGATGTTCTAGTAGGTAGCATGTAATCCAGCAAAGTAGTGGGTTGGAGCATAGACTGTATATGTATCTTTGAGTCTTAATTTTTGTCAGTGCATTCTCTCGGATTGAAGTGTCCCTGAAATATTTTGATGTGTAAAGCTCTATGTCCTCCGGAGAAAAGCAACAAAGCTCCAAAAGGCTGTCCATTTTTCGCAAAACCTGATTTAGAACATCTTTTGGTCTGGTGGCAATGAGAAGCGTGCAGCCCGAGAGAATTTCCTTCTGGAACAGACCTGAGAACAGCTGTTTGATGGTGTATTTAGTGCCTGTGGGTGATTTAGCAGGGGACTGAAGAAGCCCTTCAAAGTCTTTAATGTCATCAAAGCTATCGAAAATAATGAGAACTTCATCAGGAGAGGAGAGGATGTGTTTGAACACAGTGTCAGAGTCCTTGCAGCGCGGAGACATCGATAAATCAAACAGTAAACTTTTCAAACTGTAGCTCGATTGTGTAAGGTCTAAAATCTTACAGTTCAGCAAAAAAACAAACTGAAATTGAGGCAGGCTGCCGCTCGCCCAGTCCAAACATAAACGCTGGATGAATGTGGTTTTCCCCACTCCGGCTTTTCCAAGGAGAGCGACTGATTGTTTTGGTCTGGAAGCAGAGTTATGAAACAATTGACTTCTGTCCAATTTTCCTTGCTTTCGCTCTGAATCACTGAGCACGACCAGTTCTTTCTCCAGACACTTGTTTGCGTTCTTGCCTGATTTAATTAGGAGTTTCCTCTGGACCAGATGCACGTCTACGTAGTGTGACTCCATTCTTAAACCCCCACGCAAAACACAGCAAGAATTTTTCATGTGGATTTTGGCATGACACACGTAGTCCTTCACGCATTCTGCAACACAAATATTTGCCATGTTTTAAATGGTGTAATGATGCAAATTGGGGCTTACACAGTAAGTAATTGTCTTCTTACTTGGTGCTTCTGGATGGACTTTACTTTCTGTTTTGGAAGGAGAGGATTCAGTGTTCTTTAGTGGCTGTCTATTTGAAACTAGAAACAGAAAGAGCAAAATATTTGTGGAAAACTGATAAGCAGTCTTTCTCTGACCTTAGATGCTATTTCAACAATACAGAATTTTAAGTACAAGCAGAGTACAAACTTACAGAGTATGAGTATATAGAGTAATTATTTAGTATTTATTTTCTCCCATTTTCTCCCAGTTTGGAATGCCCAATTCCCACTACTTAGTAGGTCCTCGTGGTGGCACGATTACTCACCTCAATCCGGGTGGCGAAGGACAAAACTCAGTTGCCTCTGCTGCTGAGACCGTTAATCTGTATCTTATCATGTGGCTTGTTGTGCATGACACCGTGGAGAATCACAGCATGTGGAGGCTCATGCTACTCTCTGCGATCCATGCACAACTTACCATGCACCCCATTGAGAGTGAAAACCCCTAATCACGACCACTAAGAGTTTACCCCATGTGATTCTACCCTCCCTAGCAACCGGGCCAATTTGGTTGCTTAGGAGACCTGGCTAGAGTCACTCAGCACACCCTGGATTTGAACTCGCAACTCCAGGGGCAGTAGTCAGCATCAATACTCGCTGAGCTACCCAGGCCCCCATAGAGTAATTCTTGATATAGGTTAATTGTTATTAGTCCCTTTTGATATTACTGGATTCAGCCTAGCATCCCAAAGGAAAGATTTATTCGTATATTCATGGTGATGAGTATTCTTTCCACGTCTTTTTAGAATGAATGCAGCTGGTTGCGCTCTCATGTCAGTTCCAAAGCCAGGCTTGTCATTAATCTATGTTTTTAGTAGAAAATTGTGTAAAATATTTAAATTAAAGCAAATTCTGTGTGTGTTTTATTTGCATTTATTTGCATTTGCATTCAGGTGCACTAAATGTGTTACTAAATTCACAAAATATATTTTTATTAAAAAAGTGTTTCACAAAAATGAAAAGTATGATACTTTTTAAAAATATATTTAAATGAATGCTCATTCACAGCGATATTTAAGCAGAAATTCTGGGATACTGGAGACATACCTGTCAACACTCCCGTTTTTCCCTAGAGTCTCCCGTATTTCACACCCATCTCCCGCCCCTCACCCGTTTTGTTATTTCTCCCATGAAACTCCCATAATTTGTATGGCCCAAACCTTGATATATGAATAATCACATCAATATATTAATGCAATGTTGTGCAGTTGCCAGATCTTGTATGAAACTTATCCAACACACACAAATCGACACATCATACAAATTTCAACCCATTTGTGACCTTAACCTGGCAACCTACAACCCCAGTTGTGCTGTTGATATTTGCGCAGGTAGTAGATGCAGGAAGTTGAATCAAGCATCACTGGTAGATGGGAGGAGAAGACTAAGGTGGTGCTCCGGCGGAAATAAACAAACAAAATATACATGCCAATTTAACAACAGCTGGACGGAAGAATTTAATTTAATATCTCGAAGCCATATCGACATACCCACGCCTTTTGCAATGTGTGTCGCACTGATTTTAGTATCGGACACGGTGGGGAAAATGACATTACTCAGCACATTAATTCAAAATGGCACAATTTGTATATATTTAACCTGCTTCTGCCATCCAGCACCGAAGTTGCACTTTGCTGAACTTAAAGATTACACTTAATGTGAGAGATAAGATTATAAGAGACATTGTACTTTTGCACAAGGCTAACTGCTGAACAAAATGTTTTTGTTTTTATCTTTCTTTCTTGTTTCTCTTTCGTGGAAGAAACCATTCTGCTTCTGTGTAGCCCACACTATGTTAAACTAGGTCAACCCATATAAGGTGAAGAATCTATTCTGCTAAATTCTATTGGCTTATACTGCTTTACTGAATGATACATAAAGATGTGCTTGAACAATAAACAACAAGAGATGGAACTGATACACTCTGTGTAGTTGTCATTTGTTTCTCTTCCCTCATGAGGTTCGGAGGCGCAAACTCAACGAATGCAGACTGAGACAAACTATTGAAAGAGGGACCAAAGAAAACCAATACTTACTAAGTAAACTCCAGAGTTTTCTTACACTTATATAAACCTATTTATTTAACATAAATATGCTATACTGCATCTCTGCAAGCAAGTGACATGAAAAAAAACAATTGCTCCTGTTTATACAGTGCAAATGCATGACATTGGAGCTATCTAGTTTTGTCTCATCACATCATGGCATGTCCTTGCAAAACAGCATATTTCACAAGAAAGGCAGAAATGGCAAAATTCTGTGTGTCATGCTACCAGAACTACTCGGAGTGAAGAGATGCGCTTAAAACGGAATTCATCTCCCTGCTAAACATGACATGATGACAAAACACTGAAAAAAATCTATTTCAAAATTACAAAAATCAGTAGACAAGAAACTCCGCAAAGCACAAGTTGTGAATATTAAATGCAACCTAAAACCTTTTAAAGGCTTCATACAACACGTGCAGTTTATATCTCAGTTTTGTTTTCATTTCCATCAAAAATCAAATATACTGCTACTGTGAATAAAGTCTACGATGAATACAGGGATCAGAACGTTATGCTTTCAACTGCTGGAGTGCATCTGGCAAATTAGAATAGAATATAGCATTAATACATTATTTTGTCAGATTTTTCTGATTCACAATGTCTGGCCTTAATCACAGTAGGACAAATGGGACCATCCTGCGAAGTCTGGCGTCTCTAGGACTGACAGTTTTTGCTGCCCAGACACTTTTATTATTATTTATTAATAATAATAATAATAATAAATATAGCTGCAAGCAGCAATTAATGGGGTTCAAGCCTTTAAGGTCCATTAAGTTCACATGCAAAAGATATTAAGAATTAATTAGCCTGAAAGCAAATAAAACAATGTTAAAGTCCTTTAATTTTGAGAAACATCATGTGATATATCACACAGATATGGTATTTTCACATTCCTGACTGTTATAGCACCAACAAGAGGCTTAGGTATGCAATTTTTCGTGTGTCCTCAGAATGACCCCATAGATAAGTGTCTAAAATTTTGTGAAAATATCTAATTCCATTCAAGAGTTATAACCTTTTAAGAAAAATTCAACACACCTACTGCTTATGTTTTGGTGTAACATTGTGACATTGAATCGAAAGTTAAAACCTTTTTTTAATAATTATTAATAATGGGACTCCAGAGAATGTTTCTGCACTGGTTTGGTTCCGATCAGGTAAACAAACTATGACTAGTTCAAATAGCTGCAGATGATTTTGTTGATGGCGGCCATGTTTTTCAAGGTATGCGAGTATCCTCATAGACCTTGATGGCACCTAAGATAGACACTGCATGCAAAATTTCAAGTCAATCGGCCCAACCATTCCATAGTTAGATACATTTTTGTACTATTATTAATGCCACCAAGAGGTGCAGAAGCATAATTGTTTTTGTGTGTCCTTAGAATGACTCTGTGGCACGGTGGAGGGCGGGACCGGCGCGTGATTACGCACGCCCGGTCCCGTATTAGGCTAATTAAGCCGTCAAGAGGGATAAAGGCCACTCGCAGACGGCGATCGAGAGAGAGAGCTCAATTACGGATGTCCGTCTTATTATGTGTTTGTCTTTTGAGTTCTCCATTAAACCTTTAGTTTATATGTTAAGCCGGTTTCTCGCCTCTTCCTTGCCCGTAACCTTGAACTTCTTTACAGACTCCATACATATGTGTACCAAATTTGGTGACAATATATGATTCTATTCAAGAGTTACAATACAATTTGAGTAAAAGTAGCCACGGCCATTACGTCAGTTTTGGCGTACCTTTGCAATGATGAATCGAAAGGTCAACTTTTTCTTGATAATTATTAATATTGAGACTCCATCGAGTCTTTCTGCACTGGTTTGGTTCTGATCTGGAAAATCCCCCAGGACTAGTTTGTTTTTCATTTTTACCAAAATATATATATATAGAGCCTATCCCAGCTAACATTGGGCGAAAGGCGGGGTACACCCTGGACAGGTCGCCAGTCCATCACAGGGGGGTACTACCAATCCCCAAATTTTTAAGTCTGTAGGCATTATGGTTTGGTCTGCAGGATCAGTTTTAGGGCAGAATAATAATAATTATTATAGCTGCAAGCAGCAATTAACAGGGTACAAACTTTTAAGGTCCATTAAGTGCATATGTCACAGATAATAAGTATTCATTTGACAGTCTGTTAGCATCTAAAACAACGATAAAATGTGTTCATTTTCAGAAACATCAGGTTAGGAAGCACAGACATATGGTATTTTTTATACTCCTGACTGTTCTAGCAACACCAAGAAGCATAAGCACACAATTTTTTTTTCATGTGTCCACAGATTGACTATCACCAAATTTAGTAATTTATTTAGGGGGTCATTATGAGGACACACACAAAAACATTGCCTCTGCCTCTTGGTGGCAATCTACCTTTTTAATTTAATACCCGTTTAAGTTTTTGGTAAAGATATCTGCCAAGAAAATGATATAAGTTCATGACTGCATTACTGTATGTCTAGCTGGGAAACAAGTGATGAGTGAAGAGAAGGGCCATAATGTAGGCTGTACACTTAATTCCATCAGAATAAAGTTAGAGGTAAGTATTGAGAAATGTAGACCCCTGTGAGATTTAGGTCAGATTATTTCTCACGCAGTAAAACAGTTTTGGGATTATTTAGAACACAGAGAACAAACAAAGTGCTGGATGAAGTGGATATTTATCCACAATCAGTTTAAACAAAAGGCACATTTTTGAGAGGTAACTTTGAGAAACTTCAACTAGTCCTCCTGTGTCATGTGAACAGGTATTTTAGAAATACTTTGGGGACTCAGGATTGAACGCTTTGGTGTTGTTTAAAAAAAAAAATTATAGCATTATATAATTTAATAGCATGTAGCCCACCCATTTATTTTAGCATTATACCCCTTGCCATGAAAATTTGGCAATACTACGTTGACACATGCGATGCAACCCTTGTCTTTAATACACATACAGTATAAGTAACAATTGAATGAAACTGTGGCAGCAGGGGCGTGGTCAAGCGCCCGTCCGAAGGGAGAAAGCGGTAAGGGCGCTTGCACCTGAGCTAAATTATGTCTAACACCTGTCTCTAATTTCAGTGAGTATGGGGAGAGCGGCATAAAAGAGCACCAGTGCCTCCAGTCGAGAGAGAGAGCTCAATTACGGACGTCTGTTATCTTATGTGTTTGTCTTTTGAGTTCTTCATTAAACCTTTAGTTTATATGTTAAGCCGGTTTCTCGCCTCTTCCTTGCCCATGAATCTCCCCATACTCACTGAAATTAGAGACAGGTGTTAGACATAATTTAGCTCAGGTGCAAGCGCCCTTACCGCTTTCTCCCTTCGGACGGGCGCTTGACCACGCCCCCGCTGCCACAGAAACCTTACAAAGACATATTTTGTTGACCACAAATACTGTGCTCACCTTCTGTTGGAGAGAGAGTTTCTACAGATAACGATGGCAAACTCTTGCTCACACTGTCCGATATTGAGCCAATTGGGAGGACTGACATTGTGAGTTCTGGTGGGGCAACTGTGCCACTAGCTGTAAGAGGAAGGATTCATGTTCAGTTAAATGATTCATCATTTACAGGTACTTGAGAAAAATGACTTGTCTAAAGGAGCATTATCATTGTTAAATGAGTGATTCACCCAAAAATGAAAATGAGCTTATCGGTTACTCACACTCACGCCATCCAAAATGTCTATGAATTTCTTTCTTCAGCAGAACAGAAAGATTTTTAGAAGAATATCTCAGCTCTGTGGGTCTATACAATGCAAGTGATTGGTGACCAAAACTTTGAAGCTCCAAAGAGCACATAAAGGTAGCATACTGTAAACGCGTCCCGAAATTGGAAGCTTTGTCCCGCAAGTCACAAGCAGTGTCCCGCACTTCAATTTTGTCTTGTATTATTTTTTATTATTATTATTATTTCTGCATCATTTTATTTCATCGTCCTTTAAATTACAAAATCACTATAAAAAAAAGTTAATAAGAAAACACTGAACATGCCCAGCGCAGCAGTTTTTCTTGCCAGAGCGGGAAAACACTGGAGAGAGAAAAAAAAAATAATACTGCAACAGATAAATGGATCTATTCAGAGCTCCCGAGAAGAAAAAGTGTATTTGTTCGTATAATAAAGAATGGGAGACAGTTACAGGTGACCCTAAAAAAGGAGAGAGCAGGGTATGCCACCGAAGTTTCACGGACAGCTCTGCTGAAGCATTTCAGTGCCCAGCTCATGGTTATGGTCATGACAGCTCTGGTATCTTTGGCTTTGAGCATTCCTGAGACAAGGAACTGAGCATCTGTGGACCTCATAAAATTTAACTCCTGGTGAAAGTGATCTACACCTGCCAGGAGTTCTACAGACACGTAATGAATGAGAAGGCCCTACTCGAAACTGCAGGATCAGACAAAAAAAATTCAATTCAAGATGCACTAAATCCGGAAAGAACGCATTTAATCTTTCTTGTCTTTCCTAATGGAATTGATGTGCTTATTTGGAAATGTACTTTTTAACGATTAGATTGTTATTTTCACTTCATTATATTTAGATTGAGTAGGTCCGTGCTGTTAAAATTAGTTTGTATCATAGACCTTATGCTAAACCAAGTGACGTTCGCAGCGCCGTCATTAACATTTAACATCACTGCAAAAATACGATTATCAAAAGTAATTCTAATGTTTTATACACCTGCTTCTGCAGGTGTTTGTTAAAAAAGCTTTAATATAATGTAATGTGGAAACTAACTAATTTATCGATATTACTTAATAAAGTGAATGTTTATCACTTACTTTGTATATCTCCCTGAGTGTCGAGTGTCAAGTTTGTGTGACACCTGTATCTCTGCGAAATCTGAGCCTACAAATTGTAATTCCATAAACATCTGAGATGGCATGAAGGTGAGTAAATTAGAAGACAGTTGTGATTTTTGGGTAAACAATTTTACCCAAAATGAGAAACCACCCTGTGTTATGAGCCGTTTAACTTACTAGGTGAATGAGGAAGTATTTGAGTGCTTGGACTCACAGATTGGGGTGACACTACAGAGATAGATGTGAATGTGGAATTAGACATACAATGGACAACACATTAAAGGAACATGCATCAACATTGAGTTGTTTGAAAATGCTATCACAGTTGACTCACCAAGCACATATGTAGGCCCTGTGGGAACCACAGTGCTTATTAAAGGTGGTGTAATAGGACAGATGATCTGGAATGCTAGACCACCTGAGAGATCCAAAGACACAAAGTGTTTGGGGAAATTTGAGGCTTATTTACTAAATAAATACAGTATAAATCAATTACAATAAAATTCATCAAAATAGCTATAAAACTTACCACTAGTTGGCAGAAGAGGGGGACTGTCGAAGGCACTGATGCTGGTGAAAGGGACATGTAATAAAGGCTGAAATGTGTTTGAGCTCATGCGGAAATTACCCTCTGACATAATGGTGGGCTTCATTTCAATCAAGGGACTTTCTGCACACACTGTTTCAAGAAAAGAGACATTGGATAGTTAGGCTCTGTGCTTGCAACTTTCAGTTTTACTTGTGGTTTCATAGGCTAAGAGCAAATTATACTTATATTTATCTGTTGAAGTGGTTCCTTTTCTTAATGAATAGACAGTTCTGAAGACCATTTTTACAAATGGAGGAACTTATACAGTATGCATGTGTATGTATATATATATATATATATATATATATATATATATATATATATATATATATATATATATATATACACTGTATAAGTTCCTATATATATATATATATATATACACATGAATACATATACACATGCATACATACATATTTATAATGAATTTGGAATTAAGACAGTCTCCCAAAAGCACTTCTTGTTCAGTCAAATAGTTATAATAATGGTGTAAATGTTTCATGCTAAATTGTAATGTTTCAAATACCTTTCTTGTTACGTTTATGGTGGGAAGGTTTGTTCAAAGTTGTTTCACCTACCAAAAGAAAACATACTGTAAAGCTTCTCATAACTCCTGACATAAAATGTACTGAATTCAGTATAGGTCTTTAGTAGGAGAACATTTAATAAATAGATAATAACATTACCTTTGCGTTTTGAAATTTGCCTTTTTTCTGTAATAGAAGCTTTCTCTGGTTTCAGTGTGCAGGTTGTGTCTGTGTCGCCTGCTGTTTGTACAGAGCTTGTGAGAGATCTCATCCGAAAATAGACCATTACTGAATATAATTTACATAATTTTTGTGATGCAAGTTTATTATCAAATTCTCATTTTATCCTCTTCCTCCACAACAATATTAATGACAAGGAGTTTAGGAATTCATGAATCAAAATATTTCTATTTGTGTCCTTTGAATAAATTATCTAGACAGATTTACCTGGAATATTGAGATAATCTTTTTCAAGGAAATCGGGATCTACCAAGACACAGAAGAAAGGAAATTAGCAAAAACTAACATGCCTCCAAGACATACTGTATACATTTTATTGTTATGCAGGCTAATGAACTAGCCTACACAATAGGACAATGAGTAAGACCGACCCAATAAGTCTTCGATTGCTCCACTCAGAATGGAATCAAGGTATTCCAAGATAACATTGTCTGTGGAAATATTAATAATAAATACATACATCTCACAGGAATAGATTTACCACAAAAAAATACCAAATATAAGCAATTAAAATTGTGGTCAGTCATGTAAGTTATTATACATGTTTGCTACATTTGCCACATGTGTCATAAAACAGGTCACGAGCATCCACCACTCACCAGGCAAGAGTTCAAACGCTGGATCTGAGACAATATCTTGCGCTTCAGCATCTGTTGTAACATATTGACACATCATTCTGCATTACTTTTTATTCAAGAAGTGGCAAATGTACAGTTACACCAGAGGGGAAACTCATAGTATAATCTCAAAGCGTGAACGCGCGAGATGTTGCTGTGCGGCCAGAACGCGCGCGTTTCCTCTGCAGGAAAATAAATTCGAGTACAAAAGCCAATTATTGGTATAGAAAAATGTGTTTATTTAAATTACAATTTTATTTTGCACATTTTTATATCACTTCCTTTCTTTACCTTCAAACAAAGGAAAATAAAATCGTTGGCATGACGCAAAACATATCATAATTATTTAATATAAAATCAAATATGTTATTAGGTTAGCATACCTATTTCACAGAGATGATCCATCTTTATTCGAGAGATATTATTCCTCATGTTAAATGTATTAAGCAAAAAGCTTATAATAAACGCGTAAAGTGTCCTCACATAACACTGAGCCGATGCTGTTGTTTGGCAAACACCAAAACTGTTTACACATGTACGGCGTGCTTTTACTTTCGGTATGATATGGGAGTTGGTTTGGCTAGTACAAACCAAACACGACCTGCGTTTTTCTCAAATATCCTCTCAAATAAATAAATAAAATATTTCGATCAAAGTGCTGAAAAACTTGAAATGCAGATTATGATGATGATGATGGTGGTGGTACTTATGATGTTTATACATCACTGTCGATACAGACACAGTGTCTGATTTTGCTGTTTTTTTTTTTTTTACAGTCATAACAAGACACAAGCCAATAACAAATACAACAGTAGGCTACATCTTTGGCTTTGTCCACTCTACTAGTCTTTTTTTCTTTGTCTTAATGCAGATGGTTGACATGTATGCTGAAACCGAAGTGAAGCTAATGATAATCTATGCCCAGCACTGTTTGCTCTGAGTTTGGCACTCTTACAGGGAAAAGTACTGCTCTCGAATGGAAGGTATTTTCCATGGTCAGACTTAACCAAACTTTTTTCACTCTCAGGTTGTATATAATACACTTGTTTATGCCTTCATATTTTGCATGCTTTCAAATGTTTTTAAGAACCCCCAAAGATTAGTTATTGAAGGTTTTGAAGTGTTGATATCAAAACAAATAATCCTCACATCCTTAATTCCTCCTCATCAGCTTAATGCTATAGTGAAGTTCACAGTAGAAGACAAATTTTTTTAAATTTCTTCTTTGTCATGCCATCATTTCAAAAGTGAAAAACAAGTATGTGCAGGTAATGAACAAAGACTGGTGTGCCGGTTGCTTTGTTTGCTTTTGTTTTATGTGAGCACTGTCCCTAACTTTAACATTCTTACAAACAGGACTGGTTTGTTGGTTAAATTACATTAACATTAATCCTGATTTACAGTGTCTCACTGTCTTCAATTTCAGTTTATCTCTCCACCTGACACAGATATCATCCACGTTCTCTTTCTTTTTAATCAGTGATCTGATTCAGGACAAAATAAACAACAAACATATCTTATGAGTCTATGCCACACAGACAGCTTGCTTAGCAAGCTCTAAGGCCCATAGGAACTAGTGTCTTAATTAAGGTGCTTCAAAGGCACCCTGTCTGGAAGTATCAGACTCTCTGGTGTCTTATCTCATCTGTCCTGTCTTGAAGGGAAGTTCCATTATATATTTGAGTAATACTAAGCATGCCATATTAAACTGGTCAGCGTTTATGTGGCTATTCAAAACTTTCACTGTCAAAATAGAGTGTATAGACTAACAAGGATATTTCATCCAAAAATTCTTTACATATTTACTCACACTCATGCCATCCCAGATGTGTATGACTTTTTTTTCTTCAGCAGAACACAAATTTAGATTTAAACAAGCATCTAAAAGAAGAAAATCTCAGCTCTTACAATGAAATCGAATGGTTATCAGACATAAAAAAATCACATAAAGGAAACATAAATGACTCTTGTAAAATGAATAAGCAATATAAGTGTGGGTGAGAAATAGCAAAAAATGTAAGTCCCATTTTTACTCTAAATCTCCACATTCACTTTCACTTTCAGATGTGAAAGCGCAACTAAAGAGACATCAGATGTGACTTTCAGATGTGAAAGTGAAAGTGGAGATTTAGTGGAGAAAAAAAGTACTTAAATTTGGATCTGTTTCTCACCCACATTTATCATATTGCTTCTGAAGACATCGATTGAACCAGTGGAGGCATATGGATTACTTTTATGTTTCCTTTATGTGATTTTTGGAGCTACACAGGTTCACCAGCTCTTTAGGTCCTCACAATTCACTTGCATTGTGAGGACCTACAGAGGTGAAACATATTTCTACAAATCTTAATTTGTGTTCTTCTACAGAAAGAAAGTCATGCACATCTGGAATAGCATGAGGGTGAGTAAATATTGAGAGAATTTTCATTTTTGGGTGAAATATCCTTTTAATGCTAAAGTGTCCTTATTTCGGTGTTAAAATACTTTCTCCTATACCAGAGACAACTGCAAATAAGCCATTAATATGTAAATTGTTTAGAAAACTGTAAACACTGTGTCTCTGTGGCACTATAGATATTCTTCTGTTTATTTTGAGCAGCCTATCCAGCCCCTCACAACAACAACTCAACCAGTGCCGTGAGTTTGGGGCGGAACTATCTGTTTGTTTGCTCAACAGCCGACTGGAGGCATATTCGTAATGTTTATTATTGCAATTCCGCTCGGTGGTGTGGAAGTTACATACGTCAGCTTCAAACTACTATGACAGCAGGAAGCTGTAAAGGCACAAATAACTCTAACAAATTAAATCCTTGTTGTTTATTCATTATCATTTTGTATTCCTACATTAAATAACATTCTCTAAGGGAATGTTCTGGGCTCAATACAAGTGAAGTTCTATCGACAGCATTTGAGGCATAATGTTGATTACCATAAAAATGTACTTGGACTTATCTGGGCTACAGTGAGGCACTTATAATGGAAGTGTGGTAAACATTAAATTAAATTGTTTAAAAAGTATAGCCACAAGATGTAAACAATACTGTATGTTAAAATTTTAGTGTGAGAAAATCACTTTCTAACCGTTTAAAGTTATATCCAGTTTTACAGCTTTGTTTGCTATGACTACGTTACGTAGCAAATCCTGTCAATCCGCAAAAACATTCATTTAAACAACTTTGCAGCTCAAATAATACCAGAGATTTAACAGAAGAATTAATGTAAGTGCTTTTATAAAATTATAAGCTTCAGGGTCTTTAAACTCTCCAAAAATTGGCCCCATTCACTTCCACTGTAAGTGCTTCACTGTAACCTCAAATTTAGCTTTTTGTAAAGAAAAGGACAGATGAGTTGAAATTATTTGTAGCATGTCAACATTATGCTACAAATGCAGTCAATTCATCTTAATGTGTATTGAACCCAGAATATTCCTTTAAGGAGAACGGTCAATCTCTGTGCGTAAGCTTCATTGAATTATCCAACATATTGGGAGATTATAGAGTGTTGTTAAATGTTTTGCTTCAACAACTGAAACTATTTTCATGTCTCGAACTTGTATGTATATCCATATTTACTTGCTACAAATGAAAGTATACTAGAAATCTAAATGTGTTATCCTGATGGTTGAGTTTGTCAATGAAATGTATTTTATACAAACAACAGTTTGCCATCCCTGTCAGCTATCGTTTATAGATTGGCTCAACCTACTGCAAGAAATTATGGTGAGTTGAAATTATGGTTAGATTTATTGCAAGTCTAAAATAATCTGATATAACTTTAAGGCATAAAAACAACATAACATTGGGGGAAATCCATACATAGGAATACTTGTCAAAACATTCTTGTCGCAGAATGTAATATAATCAACATTAGCAGGCACAGAAAGTGAAAATAAAGCGTTTAAAGATGTTAACTCACCAATAACATCTGTAAATTGATCCAAATACTCCTCTTTGCTGAAAGCTGAATCCAGGATGCCTTGACTGATGTCCCACTTTTGCCAAATAGGTAAAGAGAGTTTCCTGGCTAGATCCTCTTCATCATTAAAAAGCATTTCACACAGACTCTGCTTTTCAGCTTCACCATGCTTAAAGATTGACAGGTAGTATTGTGTGGAGAAGACTTTTGCTTCATGCAGCTCTTTGAGGAGTTCATGCACTAGGCTCGGGCCGACTTGTAACGCTTTTCTCACCTGGAACAGCACATCCTCAAAAGGCACCATGACTGGACAACAGCTGTGATATGTGCTCATGTCAACATTCAGCACAACCTGAAGCTTTTATTTCCTCTTTGCCATGCTAATGCCAGCTAAAACCAAATAACTGTGCTGTTGTTCCTGGTTAAGAAAGCACAAGTAAAACCTCACCAGATTCCATTTATCAGCTTTGGACTCCGACTAAATAAAATATCTTTAAGGACATCAGTTTTAGCCAGGTCAGGTGAGGACAGTTTCGCATGTACTTTTTCCACAATATATTAAAGTGGCTAAAGTGTTGTGCATCGACAAATTATGGCCACATCTCCATCTCACTTCTCTTTTGTTACTAGGAATTTATATGGAAGGGAAGCAAGTCTATACATTAATAAACAAATTCTAATCACTAACCATCTGTTACAATACCCTAAATGAAATCTTTAATAAGCCTATAACGCGTTCTCTTTCTATAAAATTAGATAATTTTTTTATATTAAAACTGGACATTGCATTTTGTATAAAACACTTCAAATGAATAACTGCTCATTCAAGTTGTGTAATAGGTAAATGTGATACGTTTGTACGTTCAGACACAGGAGCAGTGGGGAAACAAGGAGGAGGCAGATTGCACCACCTTTAGTGAGCCGCTGGCACCCACCTTTACATGGCGCCCCTATGCATTGCATACCTTGCATATATGGTTTTTGTGCCTATGGCTAATGTACAGCACCAGCCGCTCTGTCTCACCTCGTTTTTGGTCTTGGGTGTTGGGCAGGCCACGACCCCTGCGGTTTTGTTAATTTGGGGACGCACCTGCCCATGGCCCAAGTTGAACCCCAGTTACCAATATTCCACTCGCCCAATTGCGCACTTCTTCAGGTTGGCCGGGATCCCGCCCATTGCAGTGACCTCAGGGCGGCTCACAGATGTTGCATGTGCTGACACCAATCATTACTATATATCATATCATCTAGATAAGTGGCAGCATATGCCATATGTGGCCTGAGAATTTTGTCCATGAGATGCTGGAACGTGGCGAGGCCCCGAACAAACCGAATGGAAGGGTCATGAATTAGTGTAAACCAAACGTGTGGAAAAAGCATTTTTTTCTCAGGAAATTGGAGTTTAGTGGATCTGCCAATAACCCTTTGTTAAATCCAGTGTCGAATAAAATGGAGCCGCACCCAACCGATCGAGCAATTCGTCAAACTGGAGCATTGGGTACGTGCCAAATTTAGACACCATGTTCACCAGTGATACCAGAAAGTCTCGAATTACTTAACTGTAACCCCTGTTCCCTGAAAAAGCAGAACGAGATGCTGCGCTAATTTAGCGCTTTGGGGAACGTCTTAGGAGTGACCAGCTGTGAATATGTGTGCAACACGTCAATTACATCATTAGGATGCGTGGTACAGGGGCTATAAATAGATGCGCCACAGGTGCATCGTCAGGTATTTTGTCTGAATAGCAGTCCTGGGGCATCCCCAGAGAACAGGGGTTACAGTTAAGTAACCCAAGACGTTCCCTATCAAAAGCTACACTTTGATGCTGCGCTGTTTTAGCACTTTGGGAACGAGAATACCCACGCCGCCACACTGCAGATATCTGGACCACTTATGGTTGTGTAGAGCACGAGAGGTCTCAGACATGAGCTTGTGATGTTGACTCACTAGGACATAAGAGCCCAGAGGGGCATGAACATCCAAACTATAAAATCTAATGAATGTGTGCAGAGAGGACCAGCCTGCTGCATTACAAACATGCTGCAGAGGGACCCCTCTAGCCAATGCTTTAGAGGAGGCGACCTCTCTGAAGAGTGAGCCCTGATCCCTAGCCTGCAAATCCCCAATTCTTTTTAGAGAAGTATTCGCCATAAGAAAAAACATCTTGAGAGTCAGAAGTTTATCAGACGGTAACTCTAGAGGTTCAAAGGGGGTCTCAAGCAGACCCTCAAGGACTATTGCTAAGTCCCTTGAAGGGATCCTGGTCCTAGCAGGAGGTCTTAATCGCATGGCTCCATGAACGAAATGAGCAAGCAGAGGATTCTTCCCTAATGGCATCCCATCAATCAAGGCAAGGCAAGCTGATAGAGCAGCCACATAAACCCTGAGAGTGGAGGGGCATGTGCCTGCTGATAATTTTTCCTGCAGAAAGTCCAGAATTGAAGCAATCTGGCAGTTAACTGGATCTGCATTATGTGCACTGCACCATCTTTCAAAGACACCCCATTTATTGGCATAACTTCTTCTAGTAGAGGGAGCCCTAGCACTTAGAATGGTCTCGATAACTTCAGGTGAAAGCCCAGTGTCCCTCAGTTGGTACCCTTCAGGGGTCCCCAGATAGGTAGTTTTCTGAGTGGGAGAGAGGACGCTTTCCTTGACGTTGAGCCTCAAACCCAGAGAAATCAGATGCGCAAAGACGATATCCCTGTGTTTTAATGCCAACTACTGTGCTAGTATCAGCCAGTTGTCTATATAATTCAGAGTGCGGATACCCCGGAGTCGCAAAGGAGCCAGTGCTGCATCCATGCACTTCGTGAATGTGCGGGGTGATAAGGCTAGGCTGAATGGAAGAACCCGATATTGGAAAGCTTCAAAAGCGAAGCTCAGGAACTTCCTGTGTTGTGGCAGAATTTCTAAATGAAAGTATGCGCCCATGTGATCGATCGTTTCCAACCAATCGTGATGTTGGATTTGAGACTTGAATGAACTTGAATGCCTTGACTGAGCGATTCAAGCCTCGAAGGTCTCAAATCGGACAGAACCCCCCATCCTTTTGGGAACCAGGAAGTATCTGCTGTAGTAACCTGACTCTCTCTCTGGAAGGGGAACATGTTCTATGGCCCCTTTGACCAGGAGATTTTGCAGATCTTTCCACAGTAGAACTGTTTGTTCCGGTTTCACGGTAGTGGGAACCACGCCATTGAAACGCAGAGGATGGCGAATTAATTGAATTCTGTAGCCTTTTTCTACTGTTCTCAGGACCCACATAGAAACACCCGGCAGTAGCTTCCACACTGCCAGGTTCTCTGAGATGGGTATCAATTTTGACACTTCCTGTTGAGGGGATGTCGAGTGTTCCGTGTCCTGGACTCACGCGAATGTCTCACGCGACCCGTCCCAAGGGGGGGCTACCCTCACAAGGCTGGGTGCAAGACCGTCAGGACTTTCTCTTCCTGGAGATAACAGACCTGAGGTCTTGCTTTGGGGGCTGCTGAGGGCGACGAGCCGGTCCCCAGTTTCTATGAGGGCGAGCGTGATTCACTCTGTTTTTGAGTCTCCCTTCTAGAAGGACCTTGGTGGGGCTGGGTGGCTGGCGGCCCCTCCCTCTGAGTGCAGTGAGGAAGGAATTGCCCGAAGGCTGAAGCCAGAAGGTGAAATTGGGGCACCAAGAAGGAAGACTTTGTCCTTGTCTCTGATGCACGAAAGGTTCAGCCATTTTGACTGAAAGCAGATCGCAATGCTCGCACCCGCCCCAACGCAAGAGCAACATGCTCTTCCCCCAAACACACAAAACAAAACTGGTGTGTGTCCGTTTCAGCCATAGAGCATAAACATGGGAACACACACCGCTTGCTTTGTTTATCAGTATTTTTTTCTTTTCTTTTTTTGAAAGAGTAAGGTTTCTGCGCACTGCCTAACAAATTCTAACTCCTAACAGAAGAAAATAGAATGTTTTTGACAGAGTTGAGACGCACAACTCAAACAGAATGGTCTGAAGACAAAAGACCTGACGATGCACCTATGGCGCATCTATTTATAGCCCCTGTACTGGCGCATCCTGGTGATGTCACCGGCAGCGGCTATAAATTCTAGTCAATTTCATTGATGTGTTGCACACATATTCATAGCTGGTCACTCCTAAAGACATTCCCCAAAGTGCTAAATCAGCGCAGCATCAAAGTGTAGCTTTTGATAGGGAACGACTGGGCTGTTTCAATCACTGTGTGACTCTACTATTACGCCCATCTTGGGCATTGACTCTAAATCTTCCTGAATTATAATTTTTTTTTGTGTTCAGGAAGGCAATAGGGGCGGCAACAAACCACCACCCCCGGGGTGGTCTCGATGTGGTGCTCTATGAGGTTTGTGTAGGAGAGAACATGTCTGTGAATTCCTCTTGCAACTTGGCTACCTCTGTGAGCTGCGACAGTGAGAGATGGTCTCCACATGGGACCAAGGTGACCAGATTAGGTTTGAGAGTCACCTCCTGCCCGAGCTCCACACTCTCTGGCACTACCAATGCCAAGGCCACAGGGACCGCCTCCCTCCAAGCTTTTAGGTGATTGAGGTGACAAACTTTACGTGTCCCACCCCTATCTGTTCACTTAATCTCATAATCGAGATCTCCGACTCACCTTGTGACCGCATTGGCCCTTGCCACTAGTGATGGGAAGATCAGATCATTTTACTGACTTGAGTCTCGATCAGCAAAATTAATGAATCTTTATTAATCTTTTAAAGTCATTTTGTTCATTTGAGCAGAATTCAATTATAGTGTTACATTTTCAATAGCAAAATCCCCCCCAACACCTCTACTTACGCAAACTTTGATTATAGTCCCATAAGGAAAAACTGTCAATGCAGCCAAGGACAAATACTGAGAAACAGAAATGATTAGTTCACCTCTGGACGACTGGAGGGGTGACTCGAGAGGTGAACTAATCATTTCTGTTTCCTGCACAGTGCCTATGCGGTTTTCATGTAACAAACGAACGGAAGTTGCGCAATGCACATGCGCGGCATACACAAATTGAATGAATCACTCTCTGAGACTACTAGTTTTTCTGTCACATAAAATATTATTTTACCAATCTTTAAAAATGGAAAAATATGAGTGCGCGAGCATGATGTTAGACTGGAGCTTTTAACCATCAATTACTCTCAATTGGTCAAATGCATGTTTGAGGGACTCGTCATGTGACTGCTCTGGGGAAATCCCCTTCAGGGAATTCCCTGAGGGCGGGGACTTCTTCCCTTGCTTCACCTTGAAACAGATCAGACGCATCGCATGTAACACACCGAGACATTATTACATAGGACCCATCCGTACAAATTTCCCTTAATAAATTCTTAAAATCAGACCAGTTCATCCCCAAAATCAGTGGATGGGTGAAGCGGGAATAAAACGCGGCATCCACTCTATGTTTTCTCCCCCTGAATAGTATCTCAGTGGTAACCACCGGATACATGTGAAATATCCCCGTGCACACACCGCACCATCACCTGATTATTTGTGCCCAGTGCCACGTCTTGTACCAAGCATTAGTGGATGGCGGTTTGGGAAAAGCCAGTATCCACCAAAGCTTGATTTGTATCCCCCTGGGTACTCACTGGTATCCGATGCGCCCCAGCCTGATCGGGGGTGGCCTGTGGAACATCGGGTCCTGGACCTGTAGTGCCCATCTCCATTACGGGACACTGGTCCTGGAAGTGCCCTGGCTCACCATAGCTCCAACAGACCGGCCCAAGTTTCCCTACCACACTCGTAAATGTAGAATAAATGTAGATGTATGATGATAAGACACTCTTAGTTCAGGCGGGACAGGCTGATGCACTTGATTTGGCATTTTATGGACTTGCACATGATTTGCATTAAATTTGATAGAAAATTCACTATGTGACCTATTACAGATATTCTTCCAAATACTATTCTTAAAAAAAAAGCATAGAATGAATCACAGTACAAAGATATTCAGTTAAGGAAATTATGTAATGAAATTTACTTTAGCAATATTGTACAAAGAATTCAAAATACAAAAATAAACAAGGCTATGGATCTTAGTCATACTAGATCCACACTGTTTTTAATTTATGGGAATGAAACTAGGCTGTGGGGGAAAGAATTGCAGTCTTTTAAATGGGTTGTACTGTTGTTTAAATTGGTGTTCATCATTCTGCTGATGAAACATTGTAAAAACATCTTTCCAAAAATATTTTCAGACAAATAACTCCAGAAAGCACAAGTTCAATTAGAGGTTAATTAGATGTGATCTTTCTACAGTACATTCCATTGTAGAGACTTTAGGTCAATCTATCACATCCTTGATTTCATTCCCATCAAAAATGATTTATAACAAACAAAACATAATTTATTTTGCTCTGTTGAAACATGCCAATTTAATTAGTCATAATTATACTTCTATTACCATCACTTGAATCACTGCAATTTAGCAAACTAAAGTAGAATGTTCCATTTTGGATAATATTTTTGCATCACTTAGAGCATATTTTCCAGTATCTTTGATTTGAGAGAAAGTGTTTGTTTCGAAAGGCCACAGTTTCATGCTTGGATCACTTTGTTTTACACTTTTAATAGTTTGTAAATGTGACTTCTCAAGGCTTTTGTTTTGTGATTGACCATTCAAAAGACACTGCACCCTGAATTCATTTGATATCCCAGCAAGAACGTCTACTGGACATTCTGTGCATCAACAAGGATCCTCTGACATAGAAAAGAACAGTAATCTCTGATTTCTGTGAAAAGAAAAAAATATTTTTATGATTGTCAGCACAAATAAAGGACACAGTCCATTTTACATAACAACATCAGAGTAAAAATATGGATTCTAAAGAATGTTCACTTCTGTATTCTGCTTCTCCTTCTGAGCAAAAGTTTAATTACACTGTTCAGAACATGACCTATTTCCTTCAAAACATTTTCCACAACAGAGCATGTTGTGTTTTTTTAAAATGAAGGAAGGTCTTAATCGCATGGCTCCATGAACGAAATGAGCAAGCAGAGGATGCTTCCCTAATGGCATCCCGTCAATCAAGGCGAGGCAAGCCGATAGAGAATCCACATAAACCCTGAGAGTGGCGGGCATGTGCCTGCTGATAATTTTTCCTGCAGAAAGTCCAGAATTGAAGCAATCTGACAGTTAACTGGATCTGCATTATGTGCACTGCACCATCTTTCAAAGATACCCCATTTATTGGCATAACTTCTTCTAGTAGAGGGAGCCCTAGCACTTAGAATGGTCTCGATAACTTCAGGTGAAAGCCCAGTGTCCCTCAGTTGGTACCCTTCAGGGGTCCCCAGATAGGTAGTTTTCTGAGTGGGAGAGAGGACGCTTTCCTTGACGTTGAGCCTCAAACCCAGAGAAATCAGATGCGCAAAGACGATATCCCTGTGTTTTAATGCCAACTACTGTGCTAGTATCAGCCAGTTGTCTATATAATTCAGAGTGCGGATACCCCGGAGTCGCAAAGGAGCCAGTGCTACATCCATGCACTTTGTGAATGTGCGGGGTGATAAGGCTAGGCTGAATGGAAGAACCCGATATTGGAAAGCTTCGAAAGCGAAGCTCAGGAACTTCCTGTGTTGTGGCAGAATTTCTAAATGAAAGTATGCGCCCATGTGATCGATCATGTCCAACCAATCGTGATGTTGGATTTGAAACACTACCATCTTGACAGTTAGCATCATGAACTTGAATGCCTTGACTGAGCGATTCAAGCCTCGAAGGTCTAAAATCGGACACAACCCCCCATCCTTCTTGGGAACCAGGAAGTATCTGCTGTAGTAACCTGACTCTCTCTCTGGAAGGGGAACATGTTCTATGTTCTATCTCTGATTTCTGTGAAAAGAAAAAAATATTTTTATGATTGTCAGCACAAATGAAGGACACAGTCCATTTCACATAACAACATCAGAGTAAAAATATGGATTCTAAAGAATATTCACTTCTGTATTCTGCTTCTCCTTCTGAGCAAAAGTTTAATTACACTGTTCAGAACATGACCTATTTCCTTCAAAACAGTTTCCACAACAGAGCATGTTGTGTTTTTTTAACATGAAGGAAATCTACATTCAATGGCTACTTTATGAGGTACACCGTTTTAAAACTAGGAAGGACCCATCTTTGCCCACAAAACAGTCTGAATTCTTCATGGGATCTAGTCAATGAGATACTGGTAACTCTCCATGGAGATTCTCATCCATGTTGTCACTTTAAGTGCTGCATGAACATTGCTATTAATCCATGGATTCTGGTTAGGGTAGATCTGCATTGTTTTGGTCAGCAATACATCATCTATGCATTTCCTGATGAAACGTGTTACGGTATCAGCGTAGACCTCGATGGCATCATCAGAGGTGGACCGGAACATCTCCCAGTCCGTGTGATCAAAACAGTCCTGTAGCGTAGAATCTGATTGGTCCGACCAGCACTGGATCGTTCTGAGAACTTCCTGTTTCCGTTTCTGCCTGTAAGCGGAGAGAGGAAGAGTGGTCTGATTTGCCAAATGGTGGGCAGGGGAGGGATTTGTATTCATCCCGGAAGAGAGAGTAGCAATGGTCCAAAACCCGGTCCCCTCAAGTGTTGAAAGTGATGTGTTGAAACAAACAAAAAACTGCAATATTGGATCGGAGCTCGCAGTGCAGCAGTCCTACTCTGTGCCATCTTTAATGACCTCATCAACCATCAGAATGGGGAATTTTTAGTGATCTTAGTAATCTTAGTGATTTTGACCGCGGCATGATTGTTGGTACCAGATGGGCTGGTTTGAGTATTTCTGTAACTGCTGATCTCCTGGGATTTTCTCACGCAGAAAAAACAGTCTAGAGTGTACAGAGAATGGTGTGAAAAACAAAAAACAACCAGTGAGGCCAGACTGGTTTGAGCTGACAGAAAGACTATGGTACTCAGATAACCCCTACAGTTGTGCAATTACAATTGTGGTGAGAATAATAGCATTCTGAGATGCGGGTTGGCGCTGTTTTGGCGGCACAAGGGGGGATCTACACAATACAAGGCAGGTGGCTGATCATTGTATACCATCAATAACAACCTCAGAGCTCATGTTAGGTATGTCTACAAAGGTCATTAAAATCAATTTGCCAAAAGAAAATTAATGGGATTTTTACTTTTGGAACCCGACTGTAGTGCTCTGTAGAGGTATATCTAATAAAGTGGGTGCAAATGGATAAAGAGCATATTGAAAAATCTTTAAGGAAGAAGAAAAAGGAAGATGGGTGTAACCAAGTTCTTAGAAGTTTATCTAAAGCATCTAGAGCATTTTTGGTACTGAAATCAAGATTAAGTGTCTTTTCCTGGCATCTAGATTATGTGTGTGCCATGGGACACAACTGGTTCCTGACAAAAGGAATGGAGAAATCACTAAGCTTAATTATAAAGATAACATTACTATATTATTTGCTCTCTCTGCTTGTGTTGTTATTGTTTTTCCTCAATCTCAGATATGAAGGTGTCAGGGTGGTCGACTAATTGGCAAGTTGTCTAACAAATGACTAGTCAATTAGTGGGGTCGACCATTAACATTAATACATTCAGTGGTGGAGGTTTTAATGGGAGATGCAATTCTCAAATTAATTGAGAGATGCAACATCTTGGAAAGCGTTTTAGCTTGGCGATAACTTGCTTTGCTTAACAGTAAATAACAGTAATCACAGTCACACTTTGCAAGTAGTTTCATCACTTTAATGCTTTAAGTTTAGTCTTTTTACGCGCTGTTGTTACAGCAAAACACTGTATCAACAATGCAATTCAAGACAATCACTGTCAGACATTAAATCCTCTGCTTTGAGTAACATTCATGTATTTGTGAGATGATGTGGAGAGATTAAAATCTTTTTTGCCGATTCTGTCTGATAAAATAAATAAATAAATAGTTGCAAAAATTTTTTCAACTGCTTGATGTCGTGAACTAGATGTTTTCCCGCAATACTATCCTATCGAGGACCAACCTAAAGGAGTCCAGTTACATTGAAGTGCTTCATTGGAGACTTTCTTATTTCTTACTTTGATAGTTTTGTAAAATGAGATCTTATAGTTATTTAGCCTATGTATTTAATTCATTAATGTATTTGTTGAATATCGTTAGTCACCATGTTAAAGTACTGCACATAGCATCTGTATATCCCTCTAAAATGTGTCTTCACATTGACTAGTCATTCAAACCACAGACTGGCTAGTTGATTTTGAAATCTATTTTATGAGGTTTATGGTTAAGGTGAACTTCGGACTTTAACTGATTTTGGCAATCATTCTTGCCAATAAGAGAGACAAAGGTCATTTTCAGACCTCTTGTTCATTTTCTTTGTTCCGAATCAGGGCCATTTGCAAAAGATAGCATTTAAAAATTGACAAAATCTTATTAATAAAAGTAACAACTGTACCCTCATTGGTCAGATTATTTGTGCGCTGTTCTGGGGTTTAGGGTTTGAGGTGCCATGGTCTGTTTTTATTAATAATTAGTTAATTTAGCATTATTTTTTCGATTAGAAAGTGCCTTTTTCTAACAGTCACTTCGCTGAGAGTGCTCTCTCACACACACACATATGGTTATCATAAGGATATTAGGGTTGTTGCGGTGGCAATTGTTTACCAACACGGTTGTTAAGGGCCAGTCATCAGTGGTGAAAGGTGTTGTTAGAGGGCGGGGTATGTGGTGCTCGTAAATTATATGTTTATTGTGGATTAAACATTAAAAAGTGCGCACTTGAACACAAAATAAAAACCCTTGTCAAATTTCACAAAATACTTAAAGTAAAATCAATAAAATAATTTAATTGGATTAACATTTCTGTCAGTTATTGCACCATACAGCCCATTTTATATGTAAGTAACATGTATACGTCAATGGCTTAAAATATTCCAGATGGATACATTCTGTTAATATCGCTAAACTCTAAAACACTAAACTATATATATATATTTTATTATTATTTTTTTTTAAATATATGATCTCTATAATTTAGGTTTCAGAATTTAGTATAGGCATTGATAAATCATGTTCAGTTAATAACATATGGTCAATGCTAATGCTGTTAAACCCATAAACAAACACATCCTGGACAGGTGCGCACACAATACAGGGGAAATAAAATAAAATTCTTACAGCGTTTCAGTTAATGATCTTCTTCAGGCATTATATAAATTTTGCTTAAGAAATTATGCTTTCATAATTTACCCGAGATGTTTCACAAATGATGCTGGAGATGCACTACGATATAATCCAGACAAGCTTAATGGTGGTGGACATCCTAATGCTGGTGTGAACTGAATATTATTTATACTCATGTCAAACCATTTTTATTGAATTCTTGAACTGTTAGATTCACAAAAGTTTCTCAGATGACAGCAAACACGTGCTCTGACAGTAAGTCCTCATTTTCTTTGAGCTTGTGCTTGCTTAATCAAAAATGTACTATGTAAATGCACTTCATTCATAAAAAGATTTAATTACTGTTCCGCATAGATGTTAAAAGCATTTACATAGATGTTAAAAGCATTTAGTTCATGAATAAACTCTTCTGTGCATGAGTTTGTGAAGGAATTTTGGGATCGTAGCATCAGTTGTGGACGAATGGATGGGCAGTTGATTTAACTAATCTGCAATCAGATGTGTTGTTTGCACATCAACATAACCAAACACAAAACACTACGCCGAGTCATTAGGTGTGCGCTTGGCTTGTGCACTAAATGCGTATCACACATGTGAATATGTCATTGCCATAACGCTCTATGTAGTGCAAAATTTTCTAAAAGAAAATGAAAATGAACACGTCCCTAGGATGAAGAATCCACAACAGTTACTAAGGATCTAATACTTTACTATACCCATCAAATGGCATTATTTCAGGAATTTATTTCAAGTTTTCACAAGGTCTTTTATGTAAGTTGATATATGTATGTCACATGCATAACCACTCTACCACCACAGTGGGACGGTTGTGCTAGCAGCCCTAAAGGAAATTGGTTGGTTCGTTGGTCCACTGGGTTGGATTGCATTCTCATCGCAAACAAACTGTTCATGTTATTGCCGTGTTCATATTTGCCAAACAAAACAAACAAAGGTGGAAAAACGCATCAGCGGCCTCATTTATAGACTTTCGTAAAATTATCTTAAATATGAACATATGACAATTTCCTAAATGTTCATATGAACGATTTATAAAACGCCCATATGCACGAAGGAATGTTCTTAAATGCAGCCCACTTTATAAATCGCAATTCATCTTAAAATAATGCGCACAAGTGCATGGACTTCGCCTACAGAATGCTCACAACGTCCTTTTCTGAATATCGTGCCACCATTTTGTGGTCCGTTCTGCATAACACGGCAGCTCGTTTTTGCTTATCACGGCACCGCACAGTCCGCCTCTGAAAGTGCGTCGGCCCACCGGGAAAATGCCCGGTATGCCAGATTACCAGTCCAGCCCTGAATGCAGCCAATTCAACAACTCCACATAAGTTATTCATTTTCATTATCAATAATAAATTAATTTTTTGACCGCGTTCACTTTAAATGCACACCCTTCTTCAACCAATGTCTATTCCTGCTAAACCTTAATTCCAAAAAGAGGTTTACATGCTTTTTTACATATAATAAAATTTGCATAGTCTGAATGGTAATCACATTCTGTATAAAATGCATGTTTTATATATTCTATTACAGTGGATATCCAAAATAAATTATTTACCTAACCCTAAACCTAAATCTTTATAATACCACATTCTGTCTCATATCGGAATATTCTTGTTCACGTAAACATGCTAAATCATTTATTTATAAATTCAGTCTGTCATTGACTACATTACTAAAATTTTAAAAATCATATCAGTGTGCACTGGCAGACCGGAGCATAAGCACAAAATCTTTTCCTACGCATGCTTGTCAGTTGACGTAGGCATAAGAACATTTTTAAGTCAGTTTCTGCATTTATAAATCTGGATTTGTTCCTCAATTTTGACATAGGATCAAATTAAAGGAATTTAGGATGAAATCTGATCATATGCACTTTTTATAAATGAGGCCCCATGTTCCAAATTACATTTTCCAAACAAACTATGAGTGAAAATGCCCTAACTCACTTGCTCACCACAGAGATAAAGGTCACACACTAAAGCAGCAATACCTGATTGGTGAAAGTTTATCTGCTTAAATGTGGGTCATGTTAATATAGGTTGACTTACTCTGGACTCTGATAGGCCACTGCTGCAGGAGAGTCTGGAACTTCATTCAGAAAAGACTTTCCCTCATCACAGCTTTTCCCTTTGGAAATCAAAATACGGAACCACATTTACAGAACTTGAAACTGCTGGCTGCAGACTTTTTTTTAGACACTTCATAAGAAACACAATGGGGAGATTTCTGAGTCTTCATTAGTTCCTTATACTGCATACACAATACAAATTTAAAAAACATGGAAACAATCTCACAACTTAAAGAAAGAGGACCCACCGCAGACCTACAATGCAATATGTTAACCTTCCTCATATCCAAACCACTTAATTAAAAACAAAACACGGATAGTATTTCATCAAAGATGTGTTAAAACTGGTTAAAAAGATTCTTATCCTTGTGACTGGATTGAGACTGGGGTGTTTAGTACAGAGTACAGGGGTACTCTACCTAGAAGAGTGCGATTTAGCTCCTCACACATCCTCTGCGCACATCCTGTGGTAGGAGGGAAGATCTGTGATGTATTCTGTCCACAGAGAGAGGAGGGTTATCAAAAACAACTAGATAATGTGCGACTTTCTTATTTAGGGCAGAATGCACAGGGCCGTAAGCACACCGACATTGAAAGAAACACATCCCCCTCAATATTCAGATAAGTGGTCGAACATTCTGTGTTTTTAAATAACAAATTCATACATTTTGCATTTGGCCCCGTTTACTCTTGAACATTTGGTTACACCCTTGAGAATGCAGACTATAATTATATGGAAAAAGGCCTTAAGGCCTTAACAAGAGTGTGGGTAAAATATAACTTTAAATAAACAAAGTCAAGTCAAGTGGTTTTTATTGTCAAGTCTAGTTAGTACAGTACACAGTGAAACGAGACAATGTTCCTCCAGGACCATGGTGCTACATAAATCAACATAGGACAACCACAGACAAACACAGAACCACATGAGACTACAGAGACTAAATAACAATCCTATATAAAGTGCACTTGCAAATGTGGCAAAAAGTCCGGGACAGTAGAATAAATTACTAAAAATGAACAGGACAATAGGCGCAATGAGAGACAGTGCAGTGCCGACCAGTACACAGTAGTACAAAAAGATGGCCGTTTCTAAAAATGCCAAATGTAAACATAACATACTATGAAATAGTGTTCTATGGACATAGCAGTTATTGAGGTAGCAGCCAGGTATAAAGTGACAATAATTAAAATGCAACTCAGGACACGTGTGTTTTTGTACTAGTATTGATGGCTTGGGGGAAGAAGCTGTTACACAGTCTGGCCATGAGGGCCCGAATGCTTCTCTTGCCAGACGGCAGGAGGGTGAAGAGTTTGTGTGAGGGGTGTGTGGGGTCATCCACAATGCTGGTTGCTTTGTGGATGCAGTGTTTTTTGTAAATGTCTTTGATGGAGGGAAGAGTGACCCCGATGATCTTCTCAGCTGTCCTCACTATCCTCTGCAGGGCTTTGCGGTCTGAAACAGTGCAAGACCCAAACCAGGCAGTGATGCAGCTGCTCAGGATGCTCTCAATAGTCCCTCTATAGAATGTAGTGGGGGGGGGGGGGGGGGGGGGGGGGGATTCTGCTGGGTTTTCTTGGTAATAGAGCTGGTGTTGAGGGACCAGGTGAGGTTCTCCGCCAGGTGAACACCAAGGAATTTGGTGCTCTTGATGATCTCCACAAGGAGCCGTCGATGTTCAGCTGAGAGGGGTCACTCTGTGCTCTCCTAAAGTCAACAACCATCTCTTTTGTTTTGTCCACATTCAGAGACAGGTTGTTAGCTCTAGACCAGTCCGTTAGCCGCTGCACCTCCTCTCTGTATGCTGACTCGTCATTCTTGCTGAGGAGACCCACCACGGTCGTGTCATCAGCGAACTTGATGATGTGATTCGAGCTGTGCATTGCTGCACAGTCGTGAGTCAGCAGAGTGAACAGCAGTGGACTGAGCACACAGCCCTGGGGGGCCCCAGTGCTCAGTGTGGTGGTGGTGGAGATGCTGTTCCCGATCCGGACTGACTGAGGTCTCCCAGTCAGGAAGTCCAGGATCCAGTTGCAGAGGGAGGTGTCCAGACCCAGCAGATTCAGCTTTCCATCAGGTGCTGGGGAATTATTGTGTTGAATGCTGAGCTGAAGTCTATGAACAACATTCAAACGTATGAGTCCTTTTTGTCTAGGTGGGTGAGGGCCAGATGGAGGGTGGTGGCGATAAAAGAAAACATAATAAAATGTATAGCACAATTAGAGCTGAAGTGTGTAATGTTTGCAACACTGGTGACACCAAATGGAATTACAAAGACAATCAGTTTTAAACAAATACTTGAAAATGTCCTCATCTTCCATTAGTACCACAGAGCCACCATTACAAAGCTACAGTGTTTACACTTTTAGGAGAAATCAACTTACCAACGGCAAAAAAAAAAAAAAAGAAAAAAAGAAAAATTCTTAATATTTTTATATAAAGTACAAAACCAATATATACAGAAAAAAACAACAGTCAACCGTAATGTGCTCTGTTTTTCTGGATGAATCTAAATGTGTACTTGTATACTATACCTTGAATTCAGGACAAACAAAGTCACTCATGTTCTCTATCATGCACATAATGGGTAATTTGGACTTTTTACAGAATTAGATGACATCCTGCAGAGACACTTCCTATTAATAAAGGGAACAAACCCTTAATAGGAACAATACCACAGTGATGATTAAAAAAATGCAGTTACAAATAGTAATAAGGATAATTTACTAACAATAAATTGTGTTATACACAAAATTTGAAAATTTGAAAAATTATGTCATCATTTACTCACCCTCATGTAGCTACAAACTCATACGACTTTCCTTCCCCTGCAGAACACAAAAGGAAATGTTAGGCTGAAGGACATGCATGATGGTGATTCATTCAGCCTAACATTTCCTTTTGTGTTCCACGGAGGAAAGAAAGTCATACTGCTTTTGAAACAGCATGAGGGTGAGGAAATGATGAAAGAATTTTTATTTTTGTCCGAACTATCCTTTTAAGGTCTGATGGAAGTAAAGTGCCATAAAGAGTGTGACCTTAATAAATACAGTGTTTACTTGGTGAATAAACCTCTACCAAAGCAACGCACACCTCTACAAGACATTCAGGTATTGCAACATGCCACTGCCCTGAAAATTAACATAACATTTTTCTTTTATGAGGAAGTATTAAAGCTTTAATGTGCCCTTTCATTCTGCCATCGCAGAAACCTGTTTAAACATTAATCACCACTGATGTTACGAATCAACTGTCTGGTATTCAAACCTTGAATGCTTAGTGGTGTGAAACATTTATGGCTTCTTGAAATATTTCAGATGCATAAGATCTACAGTGGCAAGAAAAGTACGTCAACCTTTTGGAATTAGCTGATTTTCTGCATTAATTGGTCATAAAATGTGACCTCATCTTCATCAAATTCACAAGTAAAGACCAACACAATAAGCTTAAGCTAACAACACACAAACAATTATATTATATGCCTTTATTGAACACATCCCTATAAACATTCAAAATGCAGTGGAAAAGGTACGTGAACCTTTGGATTTAATAAGTGGCCAATCCTCCTTTGGCAGCAATAACCTCAACCAAGTTTTTCTGGCATTTCTCAGCCATATTCTTAGGATGTCTGGTGTTAATGGCTCTCTTGAAGTAATTCCACAGCATCTTTAATGGGTTACGGTCTGGGCTCTGACTGGGCCACTCGAAACAGTGGATTTTTTTTAAGCCATTCTGCAGCAGATTTACTTTACATGCACAATCTTATACGATTATGCTCAATAAGCTGCCAAAGAGTGCAGTCACATAAACGCAATAAACCACGTTCCTTTACCGGCATAAAGTCCATAAACTGCTTATGAATAACCCGATTGACACAGGTAGATTTTGCCCATTACGCTGATTATGTGTGCCATGTAAGCACCTTACCCGGTGTTACTATCAGCTCATCCAATGTGCACATGCGTTGAGTGCATGCCTCTTCAAATTTTTATGTCAAAAGTATAATGTGATTATTTCAGATGTCATGTAAACGTGGACTTCTTGCCTTGTCAGATCTTTTTAATAAGCTGATTTTAGAGAGTAATCAGCATATTGGTGTGCATGTAAACAGGCTCAGTGTTTATTTTTGCAGCCCCAAATAATGATGCTCCCTCCATCGTACTTCACATTTGTTATGATGTTTTCATGTTGGAATGCGGTGCCCTTTTTATGCCATACATAATGCCAGATCACAGTGTGTAAAAGTAACTTCCTGGAAAATGGGCAGTGTTGGATGTGTTGTTGTTCACCTGTGGGGTGGTGATAATGACAGCTCCATCGATACCAGAGCCGCTGAAGTACTGCACAATGGACAAGTGCTCATCAGAAGTTCCTGGTGGTGTATCTATAATAAGATCAACTTCTCCCCAGTCGACATCCATCAGGAACTGTTTTATCATGCCTAAAAAATTGTATATTAGAAGATACTTAAAATGTGAAAACACACCGTATCACTGTATCATACACATTTTAGACTTTAAAACCTAAAGCTCACAATCATTTAATTGTTTTGAGAATGGAAAAATAAAGCCATAATAATTTGTTCAAATAAATTTAACTTGATGAGTATCTTTCTCTTTCTTTTAAGTTCACGAAGCTGACACCTTTTAAGTACCAGAATTGTTTTATTGTTATTAGTTTAAAAGGAACATTCCAGGTTCAATACAAGTTAAGCCCAATAGGGGCATAATATTGATTACCACAAAAAATTATTTTGACTTATCCCTCCTTTTCTTAAAAAAAAAAAAAAAAAAAAAGGAAGGATCTGGGTTACAGTGACACTTACAATGGAAGTGAATGGGGCCAATCTGTAAACATTAAAATATTCACTATTTCAAAAGTATAACCACAAGACATATACAGTCTGTGTATCTGTGACTGCAGTCTGTGTTATCATGATTTTAGTGTGAAAAAATCACCTACTAACCTTTCCTGTATAACGTTATAGCCAATTTGACAAATTCTCTGCCATGACAACAAACCCTAAAATTACTGTAAAAATTATGATTTAAACAACTTTACAGCTCAAATAATGCATGACTTTTAACAGAAGAATCAATGTAAGTGCTTATATATAATTATAACCTTTGCATTTCTGCCTTTAATCCTCCAAAAATGGGTTCCAATCACTTACATTGTATTTTTGTTTGTATTAAAGGAAAGAAGGAATGTGTATTGCCACAAATGCTGCTGACTGAGCTTAATTGAGCTGATTTGGGCAAGACACTGAACCTCAAGTTGCTCCCAATGGCAGGCTAGCGCCTTGCATGGCAACCCTGCCGTCATTGGTGTGCGAGTGTGTGTGTGTGAATGGGACACAGTGTAAAGCACTTTGGTAACCGCTAAGGTTAAAAAAGGTGCTATATAAGTGTAGACCATTTAACTTTGATACCTGAATAAACTTGATACTTAAATAAACTTGTCTCTTTAAATTCGCAGAGACTTAAATATAACAGCAGGGGATTTCTATTTTCCAGCATGGTTTTGCATGACACTCGTCAGGGAGAGTAAATGTTCAAATTAAGTTATATAATGTGTCTTTGTGCAAGAAGAAGGTAAAGTGAGATACTTGTAATGTTTAATATTTTGTTGTGTTTTTTAGAAAAGTTTCTGTTATTTTGGAGTTTTGGAGGTGGTCATTATGGTGAATAGTGAGGTTTCAGCTTAGGTTGAGGAAATGTATGAGTAAAAACAGGTACAGGTAAGGAAAGGTAATTAAAAAAATTTCTATATTACTTTACTCTCGGAGTAATTGCATTGCTAATCAAAGTATACTGTAGTGTTACCAATCAGCATGCATTCGGCATGCTACCACTCACTGTACTAACATATTCTATCTAGTATTATGTAGGTTTCTTCTACTTAAAGTATTTTATTTGAGATTACTTGTTAATTTTAAGTTCAGCCAAAGAGTTAAATTAAAAGTTAAGTGCCATTCAAATGTATGAGTTAGCTAACACGATATTTCAAGTAAAGAGCAATTAAAATGCATGTTTAGTACAAAGCGACGTGCCAAGCATGGGAGCAGGCCGTGCTAGCCGCTGCCTTTTCTCTCTCTACGTTTACCATAAGGCTGTTAGAAGAAGCTGGGGCCATCTAATGCTATAACATGAATAAGAGTAGTGAGAGCAGACGAGTGAGGAGATCGGATTCGGGCAGTAAAAGGTCGTCAGCTCGTCGTGCACTTCCGGGAACAAGGGGACCGGGGGAAGGGGGGGCTTGGCTGTGAGCGGCGCCTGGCCCGAAGAACCACATCAGATGCTGCAATGCTCTCCGATGCTGCGGCGATGTCATTATCCATCCCGGGGGGGGTCCGAAGGAGACATCAGACTGGCCATGGGGTGAGCCGGTCTCATCTCGTACCCGCACGGAAGCAATCAAGCTTGCTGGGTGGCAGGTGGCTTGTGAGGTTTTACCCGGCGAAGCCATGCCCGCTGAACTCCCCTCGCCTCCATTGCCGTGGGAGGAAGGCACAAATCAGAGGGCAGCTTGAGTGGTGTTTCCTTTCAGAAAGGAAATCAGCGACCGCAACATTGCCATGGTCAAGTTCTCGCAATGAGAACAAGAACCATAAACAAATGCTGCCTCGGTGTGATCGCGACCCAGACACACATCGACTATGACAGTAAGTGGTGGAGAGATATCTGCTGCATCCAGGAACTACAGACGTTTCTTTAAAAAGACTTTTCATGCCAAATGTGAAATTATGCTCTTTTAGAGGATTTATGCTCTTTCTTTCAGAAGCGCTGTCGAAGCATCCAGGGGCGTAGACTGCACAGGCGTGCAGAGAAGAGAAAGACACTGGTAACGCAGTGTAAGGTCCAACAGCAAAAGCTCTGTAGAGGTGAGTGGAACAGTCGTGAAACACCAGCTCGCTGGACACACAACCGCTCGGCTCCAAAGAAAAAAATCAGACTAAACATGCACGATTCCCTCCTTTTATACCCGTATGTCCGGGAGAGTGACATGCAAATTCTGTTCACCAATTTTCATTGGCCTTTTCTCATCGCTCAAAGGCAACTGAGGCTCTAAAGAGAGACCCCTAGTGTCACTTCACTGACACAACGTTGAGTTCTTTTAACTTACACTTGGAAATGTATTAACAAAAAATGGTGTAACTGATTGCCTTCTGCTAACTTTTTAGGATTTACAGTGACGAGACAAAAGTTTTAAAAAAGAATTTCATTTAACACATGCTGATTTTTCCTGAACATGGAAGTGTTCCAAGATTCGACTGTTTTAAATTTCTGGTCTCCAGTGTTTTCACTCGCATCTGCGTATATTCTTAGCGGGTAATGCAATGTTTATGATATTACATTTGTAAAAACTGTCTTAAAAATTAAATCGAGATGACCCATTTGTTTTTATAGACAGTGCCTCACCTGAGTGTGTAGATGATATGAAGCGGTGGTCAGAGATAAGTTATGTTGATATCATTAATTATTTTAAGCTGTAATGACAGCCGACAACTGCACAAGTTGAGCCTGAAATTAATTTCTACACCAAGTAACACTTAAATGGTTGTTGTTTAAGTTTTACTTGCCATCTTGAGACCAGAAATACAAAACAGGCAATTAGAATCATCATGGCAGTACTCAGTGCTTGCTTAGAAAATTGTGGATACCAGTGTGGTTTGATGTTCACTTGTTTACCCAAGAGCAATAACAAAAACATGATGGTCGTGAAATTCACTTTGAAGGGTAGAATTCAGAAAAACTATTCTAATTTAATAGGGAGTTGAACTAGTAATTCAAAACACCTGCTAGATAAAAAAAAACTGGACTTTTGACTTCAAATCAATTCATTAGTGAGATATAGCCTTTGTGACAACTTATCAGTGAGATAACATATATTGCTATATTGCTAATTAACCTTTAATTTTACTCTAATTTTATTTGACATTTTTATACATACATTTTTTTTAACATTGCATTCTTTCCAAGTGTATTTATTTTACACAGTTGCTAAGTCTGTTCCCTGTTTGTCGCTCACTTCAACGTTGTGTCGAAGAAGCGACACACCGAATATACCTCTGATCTCTGAAAAAAGGCCAATGAGAAGTTGGCAGACAGTATTTGCATACCCCGCCCCTGGACATACGGGTATAAAAGCGGGGAAATACGTAGAGTTCATTCAGAAATTTTCTTCGGAGCCGATGGTTGTACTGCAGCAAGCTGCGAGTTACACACCCGTTCCTGTTCCTCTGACGCTCTCTGCTGTTGGATCTACAGCGCATTACAGCGGCTTTCTCCTTCCCTGCACGGCAGTGCAGCTTTCCCCTGGTCGCTTCGACAGTATAAGAGCAAATAAAAGAGTGATATTTCTTGTAAAAGTATTAGAGTGTAGAGTATATTTCTCTATTAGAGCAATACACAGTGTGTTGAACGTCCTTTTCAGGACGCTTCTTTGTAAAGATGCCATTCCGCCCCTGTGTAGTTCATGGATGCGGTAGAGTGCTCTCCGCTTCAGACGGCCACAGGCGTTGTCTCGTGTGTTTGGGCAGCGATCACACCAAGGCAGCGTTTGTGGATGGTTCATGCTCTCACTGCAAGGACATGACCATGGCAACGTTGTGGTCATGGCTTGCTTTTAATAGAAAGCAGCCACTCCAGCCGCTCCCTGCATTGCTCCATTTTCCCACGGGGTTGAGGACGATGCGGCTGGTGATGGAGGCAATCTGGGGATGGCAGCGGATGCAGCTCCGCCGGGTACGCCCCATCAGACCACTCGCCCCCAGCACGCTCGTTGACTCCCGTCCGTGCTCGAGGCGACAGCAGCTCGCCTCACAGCCAGCCTGCTTATCCTCTAGAGCTCGAAGTGGTTGAGCTCACCGCTGCATCGGAGAGTGCGGCATCTGACATGGATGACTCCCCTGGGCTGATGCCTTCAGGCCAGCACGCCCAGGCTGAGGCTGATGCCCAGATGGCTGACATGCTTTCCCTGTCACCGCCAGCGTGGGCTTGGACTGGAACTCTCCATCCTCCCCACAGCCATCGCGGTTGTATGACTGTTTCCTGGGGTCTGGGCGCAGCTAACAGCCTCGCCCCCCCCCCCCGGTCCCGTTTTTCCCGGAGGTGCATGATGAGCTGATATCATTATGGAGAGCACCCCTCTCCACCCGTCACAGTCCACTCGCTCATCCGCTCTCGCTACCCTCGACGGCGGAGCGACCCACGGGTACACGGCAATTCCCCAGGTGAATAGGGCTGTTGCACTCCATCTGTGTCCCGGAAACCCTACCACCTGGTGGGGTCGCCCTGTGCTCCCCTCCAAGGCCTGTAGGACAACATCCTCGCTGACCGCGAAAGCCTACAGCACCGTCGGACATGCCGCTTCTGCCCTGCACGCCATGGCCCTCCTGCAAGTCCACCAGGCCAAGTGCTCAAAGATCTGCACGGGGGTAGCCCTGATCCCGATGTGCTGCAGGAACTGCGCTCAGCGACCGACCTCACCCTTAGAGCCACGAAAGTCACAGCGCAGTCACTCTAGCAGGCGATGGCCACACTCGTGGTCCAGGAACGTCATCTGTGGCTGAACTTGGTCGAGATGCATGAGACCGACAAGGCTCGCTTTCCCCTGTCTCCCAGTTTGGCCTCTTTGGCGACACCAATGAGGACTTCGCCCAGCAGTTCTCTGCGGCGAAGAAGCAGACGTAGTCCATATCTCACATCCTGCCCCGCCACAAGCCTGCCGCCATGGGCCATGCCCCATCTGCCCGCCGAGGGCATCCTCCTGCAGCAAAAAAGCACCCTGCTCCGCCTCAACTCGGGCCCAGCTCTCAGCCCCAGCATAGAGATCCCCGCAGGAAGCAGACACCCCCCATCTCAAGGACTCCCTCAAGGACCCGGAAGGCGCCCAGGCACACCTGAGATGCTCGACCCAGAGCCCGAGATGTTAGCTCCGGAGCTGGTAAGAGTTGGATTTATTTAATTTGCCGCCCCCCCTGCACGGGGCTGTGGTACCCATATTCTCAATAACAGAGCTATTTCCTTTGTCTCTTGGTCACCTGGCCCGCAAATGCTGTTCTCACGGCACCCTGCCACCAGACCTCCACAGTTCCGGCATGCTGGATGCGGACCCTCCGCCTTCAGCCCCACGACTGTTCCCTGGCCGGCCGGTTCCGACGAGACTAGAGAATGCCTACACAGGACCTCCTTCTCAGTCGCTAACCCTGCTCCGCCCTGCTGCGAAGCCCCACCGGGTACGTCAAAAATAACCGTCTCCTTGGTGCCCCTAGAACGGAGCTTGGATGCATGGCTCTCACTTCCCAACCCGTCACGCTGGCTGAACCCGGACCATTCGACTTGGTTACGCAATTCAGTTTGCCAGGCCCCCACCCCCTTCGCGGGTGTCCGCTTTATCGCAGTATACAGTGAACATGCCAAATCCCTGCAAGCGGAATCGCTACTCTTTTACTCAAAGATGCGATAGAGCCTATCCCTCCAACCGAAATGAAGAAGGGTTTCTATAGCCCTTACTTCATTGTACCCAAGAAAGGCAGTGGCTTACGACCGATCTTGGACCTGCGAATTTTCAACCGGGCTTGTTCAAAATGCTCACGCAAAAACACATCTTAACTTGCATCTGCCATCTAGATTGGTTCGCAGCGGTAGACCTGAAGGACGCGTACTTCTGCCTTGACACTGACCCTTTCAACGTTTCGCATTTGATGGCCAGGTGTATCAGTACAAAGTCCTCCCCTTTGGCATGTCTCTGTCCCCTCGCGTCTTTACGAAAGTCACAGAGGCAGCTCTTGCAAGAAGCCGGCATTTGCGTACTCAATTACCTCGACAACTGAGTTATTCTGGCCCACTAACGAGAGTTACTATGCGCTCACAGAGACCAGATGCTCAGGCACCTCAGCCGTCTGGGCCTTCAGGTCAACTGGGAAAAGAGCAAGCTCGCCCCGGTTCAGAGCATCTCTTTTTTTGGCATGGAGTTAGACTCAGTCTCAATGTCAGCACACAAGCGTGCGCAGTCTGTGCTGAGATGCCTCGCCTCTTTCAGGTCAGGCACAACGATCCCTTTAAAACTCTTCCAGAGGCTCCTGGGGCATATGGCATCCTCTGCAGCGGTCGCGCCGCTGGGGTTGATGAATATGAGACCGTTTCATCACTGGCTTCAGACTCGAGTCCCGAGATGAGCATGGTGCCGCGGCATGCACCGTGTGACGATCACCCCAGTCTGCCGCCAAACATTCAAACCCTGGACAGACCTCTGCTTTCTACGGGCAGGAGTACCCTTGCAGCAGGTGTCCCAAAGCGTCTTGGTCACCACCGACGCCTCCAGATTGGATTGGGGCACCGTGTGCAATGGGCACGCAGCTACGGGCCTTTGGAGAGGGGCCCTGCTGTGCTGGCATATCAATTGCCTAGAGTTGTTGGCAGTTTTTCTTGCCCTGCGGAAGTTCCTCCTGTTAGCTCGGGACAAACATGTCAGACAGCACCACCGTGGTAGCGTACATGAACTCAAGTCGCGACTCAAGTCGCTGCATGCCACTCATATCCCCAGAAACCTCAATGTGATAGCGAATGCGTTGTCACGACAACGCTTGCCCAGTGGAGAGTGGAGGCTTCACCCCCAGTCAGTCCAGCTGATCTGGGAACGGTTCGTCAAGGCCCAGCTAGACCGGTTTGCCTCCCGAGAAACCTCCCAGTGAGCCTTCTTGCACAGGTGCTGTGCAAGGTCAGGGAGGACAAGGAACAAGTCACCCTGGTGGCTCCTTATTGGCCTTCTCGGGCCTGGTTCTCGGACCTCGTACTCCTCGCGACAGCCCCTCCCTGGCGAAGGACCTTCTTTCTCAGGGACAGGGCACGCTCTGGCACCCGCACCCAGACATTTGGAACCTCCACATCTGGCCCCTGGTTGGGACGTGGAAGATCTAGCTGTCTACCATCTGCCATCGTAGACACAATCTTCCGAGCCAGAGCCCCTTCTATCAGGCATCTTTACGCCCTGAAGTGGCACCTGTTCGCAAATTGGTGTTCTTCCCGGGCTGAAGACCCACAGAGGTGCGCAGTTAGGTCAGTGCTCTTATTTCTGCAAGAGAAGCTGAAAGGGAGTCTGTCCCCTTCCACCCTAAATGTGTATGTCGCTGCCATCGCGGCCCACCACGACACAGTAAACGGCAAGTCTTTGGATAAGCTCAACTTAATTATCAGGATCCTAAGAGGCACAGGAGGTTGAATCCCTGCCGGCCAAGCCTGTTCCCCTCCTGGGATCTCTCAGTGGTCCTCGCGGGCCTCCAGAGACCTCACTTCGAGCCGCTAGAATCAGTCGGACTCAGGGCCCTCTCTCTAAAGACGGCCCTGCTGATCGCGCTCGCCTCCATCAAGAGGGTCAGGGACCTACAAGCGTTCTCTGTTAGCAACACTTGCCTGGAGTTCGGTCCGGCAGACACATATGTGATCCTAAGACCGCGACCGGGCTACGTGCCCAAGGTTCCTACTACACCCTTTAGAGACCAGGTAGTGAACTTGTAAGCTCTGCCCCGGGAGGTGGCAGACCCAGCCCTTTTGTTGCTGTGTCCGGTACATGCTTTGCGTACCTACTTGGACCGCACGCAGAGATTTAGATGTTCTGAGCAGCTCTTTGTCTGCTTTGGTAGACAGCGGAAAGGGAACGCTGTCTCCAAACAGAGGCTTTCCCATTGGGTCGTGGACGCCATTTCATTGGCCTATCACACCCAGGCCATTCTTACTCTATGCAAGAAACATAAGAGAGAAAAGAAAAGAGGCCCAGCCAGGCTTTGCCCATTCCCAGGTTGGCATGCGTCGCCTTGTTCCCCTGCCTAGGGTAACCAGAAGGATTCCGATTACTTTTTTTGGGGCATTGGGGAAGGGTACATGCAGTTTGACACAGCTGGTCGCTTCTGCACGTGAAATACCTGCCCGCTCCTGTGTCAGCAGTACACGTACATGGCTCAGTGCATGGCGTGATTTAAATTGGACCCCTAGTGTCGCTTCTTCAACACAACGTCGAAGTGAGCGACAGACAGGGAACGTCTAGGTTACGTATGTAACCTCTGTTCCCTTATGAAGGGAATGAGACGTTGTGTCCTCGCGACCATGTCGCTGAGCCGAGCCACTGTAGTGGCCGGACCATTTCCGACTCCTCTGAAAAATCCTGAATGAACTTGACGTATTTCCTCACTTTTTTACATTTATTTTAATAATGAATTAATTTCACAGCCTCCGTAAGTAAATAAATAACTTTGAAAGATTCCTAATTCTCTTCAGTATGGGCAGTGAAACTCAAATCAGATCAGATCAGATAGATCAACTTTGCCAATTTTTGTTCCTAAAATAACTTTTCTTCTTTTGCTTTTTACATGTGTTGTGCACCACAATGAAACCCAAACATAGTAGTTTTGTAGCTTTATTTTGTATCTGAGACTCATTTTAACATACCCAAGAGTGATTTCTGGGGCAGCTATAGTGGTTTCCTTCCTCTAAATAAATAACCCAACAAATGAATGATGTCGGCATACTTGACCCATGAATTTAATTTGTCATTTTTTCCAGATGATTATTCCAGCCTGCATCACCAAGAGCTAGATTCTCATGAAAGATTAATAAATGCTGTAAAAGTATTGTTTCTTTGTTAGTTCATGTTAACTTAATGAATACAACCACATTTTTAAATATAACAAAAATATCACAAAATGTTGATGGCCTGTCCTTTGACTTCTCATCTTTTTGGATTCAGATACAATCCAAAGTGTGCCAATACTTTGCAAACATTCCAAAAACAACAAAAGTCTCACTTTATAAATGCATTTCGAGAGCTGTGTGAGTATTAATTTGCATAATTTGAGGCTCTAAATAGAATTGCATCACAAATACAACTGAAAACATAAGTACTTCATGAAATGCAAGAAAAGATCCACCTGAACAAAACAGTCACCCTCCCTTCCCTGGCAGGTTTCAATTCTAACTGATCAAAGTTCTGGTCTCCACTAGACGTCTTTGAAAGGGTTCTGGGAGAGTTTGTATTCCCATGTACTTGGGGTTCTGCATCAGTCTAGAGTCATTCCACTCAACTAATGTGACTACATGAGCAACACAACTAATTTATTATTACTTCATTATTTAGCCCATAGCTACTCTATCTCAATGCTAAAGGAACAGAGAGAGAGAGAGAGAGAGAGAGAGAGAGAGAGAGAGAGAGAGAGAGAGAGAGAGAGAGAGAGAATGGGGAAGCCACAAACTGCACACCTGTGCTTTGAGACCAAAGCCATAAACCATAACACATGAGAAATCTAGATATCAGACTGTTTAAAATACAGAAGGAAGCGAAACCCAGAGATCCAGTCTAAACTTAGTGCTTCACATAAACAGAGGCAACTCTGCAGTGAATTGACCCATTTGATGAGAATCTTATCAGAAAAAGACTGTTCGTCTGTAGCATCAAATATAAAACATATTTATCAAATTTAATGAGGAAATGTAATATTATTGTTGCAGACAAGTAAATCATTAAATAGACATAACAAAAAGTCAAAAGTCAGTATGTATAATGCATGTAATCATCTTCTTTTTTTTTTTTAAGTTCTGCTATAATTCAGCTCCTGTATGAAGGGAACCATTTTTTTTATTTTGAATGCAGTACTTCTGCTTTATAAAGTTTTATTGTGGCTCAGGAAGCAGATGCTGCCAATACATCAGCTGTCACAGGATCAAAAGTCAATATTTATTCTTTAAAAGAACATTAAGTCAATCAACAAGTCATCATTAAGAAACACCAATTAATGCACACTAGTTGGCAAAATGCAAAGATGACAAAGACTGATAGGACGGACCCGTTTAGTGAACTGAAACTTGGAACTTAACCAAGGGGAAACGTCTCATTTCAAGACAGCTATGTAAAACCGTAAAACCAACAATCACATGACTAGTACCCACTTGTCAAAATCTCAAACATGAAGGTTTCAACCTCTTTCTAAATTTTTTCCAACACTGAAAATGTATTAGTGTACCTAGACTTTTAAAGACCTGCGTAGAGACCTTGGGCTTTTCTAGAGTTGCCTTTTTTGTATGGAGTGCCATGTTTAATTTATTTTACGTGATTGTACCACATCTAAGTTTGTCTTTACATTTAAGTTTGATACCACATAAAAAAAAATTCTAACATGCATAGTGATAGTAAACATTTCGAAATATCAATGGTCACAATATGATAATTTTAAGTCAATACCCCACCAATCTCTCTAATATAATTAATTATATAATAGCCCTGTAAAGTTTGCCCTCAAAGGCATTAAACATTTGTGTAAAACAGTTCACGTTACGGGCAAGGAAGAGGCGAGAAACCGGCTTGTCAACATAATAATAATTTAATAAAGAACTTAAAACAAACACATAGGACAGCAGACATGTCTGCTGATTAAGCTCTCTCTCTCAATCGCCGTCTGCGAGTGGCCTTTATCCCTCTTGACGGCTCAATTTAGCCTGATACGGGACCGGGCGTGCGCAATCACGCGCCGGTCCTGCCCTCCACCGTGCCACATTCCTCCCCCGTTCTCTCAGGCTGGGGACCCCCGGCCTGACGTACATCCCCTGGGGGGGAGGGGTCTGCCGGCGGGTCATCCCCATCAGCCTGGACGAGGGAGGGGGCAAGGGGAGGGAAACAACAATTAAAAATAAGGGGGGGGGGGGGGGGGGGGGGGAGGGTTCCTGCACTGGGCAGTACCTCCCCTCCCACAAACACCATAATTTAAAAAAGAGGGAAAAGGCCAACGCAGAGCGGTATCGAGAGAGAGAGGAGAGAGAGATTAAAGGAAAGAAAGAAAAAAAAACCGTACTCGCCGGTTCTCTGATACGCCGTAGCTCGTTCCTCAGCCACTTCTCCACCCTCTACAGGACAACAGCCGCGCCTCTCCGGGCAGATCGGAGGCAGTCCTCAGCCCCTGGCGGACGGAACGCCCCGCCGCGTTCCCGGCATGTCGAAGGGGCCTCCCCCCACCCCTGGCAGCGGTTCTCCCGCTCCAGGCGGTCGGCGGCGAGCCCCTCCCCGCACGCGGTCGGCAGTCTCCAACCCCGCCGCGTTCCAGCGGCCAGTAGGGAACTCCCCCGCCCCTGGCAGCGGCCCTAACCGCTCCAGACGGTCGGCCAGGAGCCCCTCCTCCCCTCGCGGTCGGCGGCCGTTCCTCCGCGTCCAGGCGGCTGGGCTCCTACGTCCCCCGGCAGATGGCCGCGGCTGCTCCATTGAGAAGTGGCGAGAACTCCGCTACGGCGTATCCCTCTTCCTTCCCGGGTTTCGGCACCAATGTAAAACAGTTCACGTTACGGGCAAGGAAGAGGCGAGAAACCGGCTTGTCAACATAAATAATAATTTAATAAAGAACTTAAAACAAACACATAGGACAGCAGACATGTCTGCTGATTAAGCTCTCTCTCTCAATCGCCGTCTGCGAGTGGCCTTTATCCCTCTTGACGGCTCAATTTAGCCTGATACGGGACCGGGCGTGCGCAATCACGCGCCGGTCCCGCCCTCCACCGTGCCACATACATGTACCGTCCTTATATACCATTGATCGGCTGTTTAGAACTTCTTTTTATCCCTGAAAGATGAACGAATTAGAACTTCTATGGATGTATATTGGGGCCTTTAAAAGGAAATAACTGTCGATCTGAAAAATTTAAAAAGCACATACAAGCACATGTTCACAGAACTTTTTCAGTGTGATATCAACATACAGTGACATAGATGATAAGCACACACATCTGAAGCTAAGTTAGTACATTTACTCCACTATAATAACTGAGAATATTGCTCTGAAGTTCATGTTTGCACTTAGATTAAATGCGATTATAATTGGCAGTTTATAAAAGTAATAATTTTTTGTGCTTTCAGACCTCTGCATACATCATCATTGATTTGTCTGTATTCTGCCCATTAACACTCTTTTAAACACACATTTTGCAGTAGTATCAGTGTCATAATAAATTACAATAACAGCGTGTAATCAGCGTATATCATGGCCACATATAGCGCGTTAGCGCATTTGCGTCACAAATTCGGAATGCAAACAAGACAATTTACGCAATATCTACTACATATATATTACTTTGTAAGACTGGCACCAAATTGTCTGCATCACCTCCAAGAAAGGCAAAGAACTCTGCGAGAACCTAAAACTCTCACACAGATGAACATCTCCACCCAAGATAACACTCCCTACTTGCTAAGGACCATAAAAAGCAAATCCCACATTTGACCTCTATCTCACCTATGACTCATCCTTTACTGTAATATAAGAGATTTTCTGTTCATATATGTTTGATATCATTCAAGAGGTCTCAGTGCAACTGGTAAAGTGGTCTCATTCCCTTTCAGAAAAACCAAATCGTGTAGATTTAAGGCCCAAATATAAACCTACCTGTCCAAAAAGACTGTGTTTATTCATATGTTTTGATAGTTTGTAACAGCTCCTTTGGGTGAACTTTTAGGAAAACATCTAAACAGCTGCAAAATGCCTTCTTACTGCCACTGGTCCACATCATGGGTAGGTGTGACCTGGAGCTCCACCAACCTTGATGCAGACAGCTAATTTTGTTTATGTTGTTCAGTCAGTAATAATCAGTCAGCAAGAACGCACCAGCATGTAGAGTTATTAGGAGCTGATGCAAATTTACCAAATTTACATCTGTACGATCGTTCATGTAGAGACGTTTACCAACACCATGTCATGCGATTTTTTTTTTGTTTAGTTTAATTAGTCTACAAAAGGAATCAAATCTACTGAAATACTCTCAAGTACCTATTTACTAATGATCCATATGCACTGAAAGCCACTCACACATCTGCCCGAAGTAAGCTGTAAAACAGATCATATTCTATCGCGTTCCAGCGGCTAGTAGGGGACTCCCCCGCCCCTGGCAGCGGCCCTAACCGCTCCAGGCGGTCGGCCAGGAGCCCCTCCTCTCCTCGCGGTCGGCGGCCGTTCCTCCACGTCCAGGCGGCTGGGCTCCTCCGTCCCCCGGCAGATGGCCGCGGCTGCTCCGCTGGGCAGTGGCGAGAACTCCGCTACGGCGCATCCCTCTTCCTTCCCGGGTATCGGCACCAATGTAAAACAGGTCAAATTCATGGGCAAGGAAGAGGCGAGAAACCGGCTTAACATATAAACTAAAGGTTTAATGGAGAACTCAAAAGACAAACACATAAGATAACTGACATCCGTAATTGAGCTCTCTCTCTCGATCGCCATCTGCGATGGGCGCCTCCCGCGCGGTCTGCCGGCAGGTCATCCCCATCAACCTGGACGAGGGAGGGGGCAAGGGGAGGGAAACAAAAAACTACAATTAAAAATGGGGGGGAGGGTTCCTGCACTGGGCAGTACCTCCCCTCCCACAAACACCATAATTTAAAAAAGAGGGAGGGGCAAGGGGAGGTAAACAACAACAATTAAAAATAGGGGGGGGGGAGGTTCCTGCACTGGGCGGTACCTCCCCTCCTACAAACACCAGAATTTTAAAAAGAGGGAAAAGGCCAACGCAGAGCAGCAGCGAGAGAGAGAGGAGAGAGAGATTAATAAAAAAAACAAAAAAACAAAAAAAAAAACACCTAACTTACCGGTTCTCTGATATGCCGTAGCTTGTTCCTCAGCCACTTCTCCACCCTCTACAGGACGACAGCCACGCCTCTCCGGGCAGATCGGAGGCAGTCCTCAGCCCCTGGTGGACGGAACGCCCTGCCGCGTTCCCGGGGTGTCGAAGGGGCCTCCCCCCGCCCCTGGCAGCGGTTCTCCTGCTCCAGGCGGTCGGCGGCGAGCCCCTCCCCGCACGCGGTCGGCAGTCTCCAACCCCGCCGCGTTCCAGCGGCTAGTAGGGGACTCCCCCGCCCCTGGCAGCGGCCCTAACCACTCCAGGCGGTCGGCCAGGAGCCCCTCCTCCCCTCGCGGTCGGTGGCCGTTCCTCTGCGTCCAGGTGGCTGGGCTCCTCCGTCCCCCGGCAGATGGTCGCGGCTGCTCCGCTGAGCAGTGGCGAGAACTCCGCTACGGTGCATCCCTCTTCCTTCCCGGTTTTTGGCACCAATGTAAAACAGTTCACGTTCATGGGCAAGGAAGAGGCGAGAAACCGGCTTGACATATAAACTAAAGGTTTAATGTAAAACTCAAAAGACAAACACATAAGACAACGGACATGTCCGTGAATGAGCTCTCTCTCTTGCATCGCCGTCCGCGAGTGGCCTTTATTCCTCTTGACGGCTTAATTAGCCTAATACGGGACCGGGCGTGCGTAATCACGTCCCGGTCCCGCCCTCCACCGTGCCACATAAGCCTTTTAGCATTTGTTTACCTTTATTCTCCACATAAGCACTTTTATACATTCATCTTTGCAGTGTCCTCATAAATTACAAAAAAGAGTGTAATTGGTACATATTATGGCTGCATATCACGTGTTAGTGCATTAGTGTCATGAATTGATAATGTCAAAAATCAAAAGTAACAGTATCTGGTGTGGCCACTAGCTGCATTAAATACTGCATTGCATCATCTCCTCATGGACTTCACCAGATTTGCCAGTTCTTGCTGTGAGATGTTAGCCCAATCTTCCACCAAGGCACTTTCAAGTTCCCAGACATTTCTGGGGGGAATGGCGCTAGCCCTCACCCTTCAATCCAACGGGTCCCAGACACGCTCAATGGAATTGAGAGCCGGGCTCTTCACTGGCCATGGCAGAACACTGACATTCCTGTCTTCTAGGAAATCACACACACAGAACGAGTAGTATGGCTGGAGGCATTGTCATGCTAGAGGGTCATGTCAGGATGAGCCTGCAGGAAGGGTATCACATGAGGGAGGAGGATGTCTTCCCTGTAACGCATAGTGTTGAGATTGCCTGCAGTGACAAAAAGCTCAGTACGATGATGCTGTGTCACACTGCCCCAGACCATGACGGACCCTCCACCTCCAAATCGATCCCGCTCCAGAGTACAGGCCTCGGTGTTACTTGGTGCTCATAATTTCGATGATAAACGCAAGTCCAACCATCACCCCTGGTGAGACAAAACTGCGACTCGTCAGTGAAGAGCACTTTTTGCCAGTCCTGTCTGGTCCAGCGAAGGTGAGTTTGTGCCCATAGGTTTCGTTGTTGCTGGTGATGTCTGGTAAGGACCTGCCTGACAACAAGCCGTCAGTCAAGCCTCTCTCAGCCTACTGCGGACAGTCTGAGCACTAATGGAGGGAATATGCGTTCTTGGGGTAACTTGGGCAGTTGTTGTTGCATACCTGTGTGACATCCTGTACCTGTGTGACATCCTCTACCTGTTTGAGGTGTGATAACACATTTTAATGTCACATTATTTTAGGTTTTACATGTAGCATCCTTATATACCATTGATCGGCTGTTTAGAACTTCTTTTTATCCCTGAAAGATGAACGAATTAGAACTTCTATGGAAGTATATTGGGGCCTTTAAAAGGAAATAACTGTCGATCTGAAAAATTGAAAAAGCACATACAAGCACATGTTCACAGAACTTTTTCAGTGTGATATCAACATAAAGTGACATAGATGATAAGCACACACATCTGAAGCTAAGTTAGTACATTTACTCCACTATAATAACTGAGAATATTGCTCTGAAGTTCATGTTTGCGCTTAGATTAAATGCGTAATAATTTTTTTGTGCTTTAAGACCTCTGCATACATCATCATTGATTTGTCTGTATTCTGCCCATTAACACTCTTTTATACACACATTTTGCAGTAGTATCAGTGTCATAATAAATTACAATAACAGCGTGTAATCAGCGTATATTATGGCCACATATAGCGCGTTAGCGCATTTGCGTCACAAATTCGGAATGCAAACAAGACAGTTTACGCAATATCTACTACATATATATTACTTTGTAAGACTGGCACCAAATTGTCTGCATCACCTCCAAGAAAGGCAAAGAACTCTGTGAGAACCTAAAACTCTCACACAGATGAACATCTCCACCCAAGATAACACTCCCTACTTGCTAAGGACCATAAAAAGCAAATCCCACATTTGACCTCTATCTCACCTAAGGGCTATTAAGAATGACTCATTCTTTTCTGTAATATAAGAGATTTTCTGTTCATACATGTTTGATATCATTCAAGAGGTCTCAGTGCAACTGGTAAAGTGGTCTCATTCCCTTTCAGAAAAACCAAATCTCCATTAAGATTTTAGATCTTAGAAAAATCCTACACTCTATTAGAGACATGTCCCTCCCAAATCTCCCACAGGGCCACATATTGAATGCAGATTAGGTAGATTCTTTATTAACATCAAATGACCTAATCATCACAAGTTTCAAAGGTCTATATACAACTCCCTAAATTGTAAACCAAATACTGGATAACATGAAACGCAATCATCTGAAATAACAATAGAATTGTTTGGTACTTAAGGAGGGTTGGCAAGTAGCTCGGGGAGTCTGCATTCAGATCTCCCACAACATTGTTGTGTAGTCTCTCTACCAGGTATGCAAACCTTATTTCTTATGTCTTGATAAATTGTCTAAATTTGTCTTATTACTATCTAATTGGATTGATGAATTTGTAATGTCACCTGGTAAATAAATTGTTACATTTGAATGTATTATGATTGATTCTTAAACTATTGTCTTTAGTAGATTACGTTAAGTCCATGTTTCCGCAAATCTTTGACCAGGTTAGCAGCAGACTAAAGCCGGTTTTGAGTGGAGCATGTGTAGCGGAGGGAAATATGCCGCCACCTTGTGGGGGAAATGTTCAGCAATACACTAAGGAAGATCGAGTGAGCAACAGGATCTGTGTCCCCCCCACCCAATGCTTTTGGTCTGGGTACAACTACTGAGTTGCTCAAAGTTGGTAATGCTCAAGAGGCGGCGAGGAGGGCTCCAGGATTTACTGGAGCAGCTACCTGAAGCTACCTGAAGTGTGTGTGTATGTGGTAAACTCACTTTAAGTCTAGTTAACTACAAAACCTACCATCCCCGGATCTAACAGGATAGGTCAGACGCCCCCACTCCTTAGTATAGCCTAAATACACAAAATTATAACAGTGTGTGGCACGGTGGAGGGCGGGACCGGCCCCGTATCAAGCTAACTTGAGCCGTCAAGAGGGATAAAGGCCACTCGCAGACGGAGATCGAGAGAGAGAGCTTAATCAGCAGACATGTCTGCTGTCCTAAATGTTTGTTTTAAGTTCTTCATTAAATTATTATTTATGTTGACAAGCCGGTTTCTCGCCTCTTCCTTGCCCGTAACGTGAACTGTTTTACATTGGTGCCGAAAGCCCGGGAAGGAAGAGGGATACGCCGTAGCAGAGTTCTCGCCACTTCTCAATGGAGCAGCCGCGGCCATCTGCCGGGGGACGGAGGAGCCCAGCCGCCTGGACGTGGAGGAACGGCCGCCGACCGCGAGGGGAGGAGGGGCTCCTGGTCGACCGCCTGGAGCGGTTAGGGCCGCTGCCAGGGGCGGGGGAGTCCCCTAGTAGCCGCTGGAACGCGGCGGGGTTGGAGACTGCCGACCGCGTGCGGGGAGGGGCTCGCCGCCGACCGCCTGGAGCGGGAGAACCGCTGCCAGGGGCGGGGGGAGGCCCCTTCGACACCCTGGGAACGCGGCGGGGCGTTCCGTCCGCCAGGGGCTGAGGACTGCCTCCGATCTGCCCGGAGAGGCGCGGCTGTTGTCCTGTAGAGGGTGGAGAAGTGGCTGAGGAACGAGCTACGGCGTATCAGAGAACCGGCGAGTACGTTTTTTTTTCTTTCTTTCCTTTAATCTCTCTCTCCTCTCTCTCTCGATACCGCTCTGCGTTGGCCTTTTCCCTCTTTTTTTTTAAATTATGGTGTTTGTGGGAGGGGAGGTACTGCCCAGTGCTGGAACCCTCCCCCCCCCCTATTTTTAATTGTTGTTTCCCTCCCCCTTGCCCCCTCCCTCGTCCAGGCTAATGGGGATGACCCGCCGGCAGACTGCCCGGGAGGCGCCGCCCCCCCCCCCCCCCCCCCCCCCCCCGGGGATGTACGTCAGGCCGGGGGTCCCCAGCCTGAGAGAACGGGGGAGGAATGTGGCACGGTGGAGGGAGGGACCGGCGCGTGATTGCGCACGCCGGTCCCGTATCAAGCTAAATTGAGCCGTCAAGAGGGATAAAGGCCACTCGCAGACAGAGATCGAGAGAGAGAGCTTAATCAGCAGACATGTCTGCTGTCCTAAATGTTTGTTTTAAGTTCTTCATTAAATTATTATTTATGTTGACAAGCCGGTTTCTCGCCTCTTCCTTGCCCGTAACGTGAACTGTTTTACACAGTGTTAGCTTGACTAACAAAAACAACATTTATTGTGGCTGTATGAATTTTAGTTCTCAGCTTTCCTTGCCTTCACAGGAAGCATAAACAAACAGATTCAAATGCAGTAAAATCACAATGAAATAAAAATGTAGAAAACAATAAAGAAAGAAAAAGAATCAATAGATTTGACTAGTTTCAGTTCAATCTCCCACGGAGTCACCTAGCCGAAATGGTTCACAGATTCATTCAGTTGGCTCAATCTTACAGATAAAGTTCACTTGGATGATCACTTTGATTCAGAAGTTCACTTAAGAAAAGTTCACTCCAATTCAGTTCAAAAATATCCAAAAATCCAACTCAAAAATCCAGGAAAAAGAAAAAGAAAATAAGCTCTGTCCACTTATGAGTTCACGTGTTCAAAAAAAAGTGCAGTTATACGTACAAAAACAGTCCATGAATCCCTTTGCAGGCAAATTCACTTATCACTGTTTCAGGATAGATAACTGTATGATTGAACAGTTCAGTTCCGATCACTCATAGACAAAAATTGGTATTTGCGTACCAGTTTTCAGTAGACAATGAAAAATAGTGTACTTCACCACTTTCAACTCGGGGATGAGATGCTGAATGATGACCTACGGAAGGCAGGGTAATGTCTCTTCACTCACTAAACCCTCTGCGATTGTCCTCGCGATCCTGGCGACAGCAGCTTAATTCGACGAGGCCGCAATCTCAGCTGATGGGGCGCAATGAGAAGACTAACAATACGTACTCCATCCGACGACACAGCAAATCTTCTTTCACTCGATCAGTGACAGTTTTCACGGTTTCACGTTCGTTTGAGCAAAAATGAAACAAAAACGGTTTAAACAAAGAAAACGCGAGTGTGTTCAACTCCTTCGCGGCTAAAACTCTAAGAAACTAACAGGCCTTTTGCCCCGCCTCACACATGACCACGGCAAAAGCTCGTTTTTCACTCATTACACAAACTTATTCATATACACGAAGACTTGTAGACAACGTCATGCAGCTCTGATGTATATTTCGGATCTCAACGTAACTTTTTAACGAGATGAAACACCCGAGTTTAACATTCACCGTCAGCTCACCGCTGCTCTCTCTTCTCTTCTCGTGCAACTCTCAACACTCTAACACACACACTAACTCCAGAATAGCGACGCACGTATCAAAAATCAAAATAAAAGTCCCTACAACCGAATTTGTAGATCCCCTACACATGGGGCACACCGACTGAGACTTTAGAGCTCCGACTAACTAATTGGCATTATTTCAAGTGTACTTAGTGTGTACAGGCTCGATAGGGAATTTCCGTTTAATGTCGAACAAGCCTAAATAGGGTGAAGTCTAAACCTCTGGTTATTGTAATAGTTTCTAGCTAAGTGTACATAGGAAACTATGGCATGATCATATAAAACTATTTTAACTTGGGTATGTTGGTCTATCTTTGTAAATTTAGTGGTCATGACCTCTGGGTAGAAATGTTACAGTAATTAAGTGTTTACTATCTAAGGGGACTAAACAAAATACTTGTAGATAAAAGGGCAAGCAGGAGCAGCCATCTAATTAGTATTTAGTCAAATACTGTTTTAATGACCAATACTGGCATATTTGTGACCGTGAGATCCGCATTTGCGGCCGGCGCGAGACTCTCTAAGCGACAGGAATCCGAATGAACGAGTACAATATAAAATAGAGTTAAATATGATGATTCAATGTTAAGTCAAATTGAATAATAATAATTAAGATTAGAACACTAATATATCCTTAGAAACTTTTATAATTGGAGTCAGATAAAATAAACGAGGATCTTAAAATGAATAATATAGTGATTTAATTAGAATGAAATCACTTAAACTGAACGCGCACGATAAGACAGAACACGCAGGAGACCTTCATCCACGCTGTTGGAAACCGCCATTGGACCAATAGGTGGACCCCCCTTACAACTTTAAGTCATCATCGAGATGAATGAGACATGAAGTCACTGATAACATATTTAAAATGTCACATTGTTGATGTTACATGTAGTCCTCATATTTAAATGTACCTCTAAACTCCTCCTCCAGCAGTGTTGCCGGTGTATGAATGTTTGGTAAGTTTGTCGTTGTTCAACAGTTTTTTACTTCTTTTTATCTCTATACAAAGTTGAACTTCTCTGAACACAATTGGTGAAGAGATGCAAATTACCAAGTATGAAGATGGCACCTGTCTGCTTGTGATCGGATCGCCCAAAACACATTTTAATGCCAGGCAATAAACAGAGCACACACACACAGTGGGAGAGTGAGTGAGGCAGTGAAGTCAAAACTCATGAACTAGGTTAAAAAGTATTTTCTTGTTTCATTTTTCAAAATGATGTACAGCATTTAGAATTATCCTTCAATATTTAAAAAAAAATCAGTAAATGACAGAATTTTCAATTATAGCAAACCCTGTCTATGCTACGCCATCAAAACTGGTCTGCAGCATAAAAGTAGGTTCAGCACTATATAAGGGTCAGTTAGTTATGCAATTCTGTCACAATTTTGGAGGGTTTGGCATCCCATACAGCTCATAACTCAAGTAAAGCTGCATGACTATAAGGAAGGATTACTGCAAGAGATCATTTAGCATGAAGATGCGAGATACTTCAACATTTCTGAATGAACTACTAAATAAAAAACATTCATATAATATTCCTTGCTTTTATTTAATATGTGCAACAGAATACAGGCTTGAAGTGAGGTACAAACCATTCGTATTTGGGCCTCTCCAGATAACCACATCATCTGGACTACTGGGCAGGAAGCCAATGGACATGACGGCAAAGTTGTCCTCTACAGAGAGAATACTGTGACATGGCAGAGGGCGGGGCCGGGCTGTGATTATACATACCCGGTCCCTTATTAGGCTAATTTAGCCTCCAAGAGGGAAAAAGGCAGATGGCAGACGGTGGTGCGACGAGAGAGAGATCGTTTACGGACAACTTTAGAGCAATATTCTCGGTTATTATAGTGGAGTAAATGTATTAACTTAGCTTCAGATGTGTGTGCTTCTCATCTATGTCACTTTATGTTGATATCACACTGAAAAAGTTGAAACGACCGTGGTGGGTCTCATCAGCAAGAACGATGAGTCAGCATACAGAGAGGAGGTGCAGCGGCTAATGGACTGGTGTAGAGCCAACAATCTGTTTCTGAATGTGGACAAAACAAAAGAGATGGTTGTTGACTTTAGGAGGGCTCTCCGCTGAACATCGACGGCTCCTCTGTGGAGATCATCAAGAGGACCAAATTCCTTGGTGTTCACCTGGTGGAGAACCTCACCTGGTCCCTCAACACCAGCTCTATTACCAAGAAAGCCCAGCAGAATCTCTCCCCCCCCCCCCCACTACATTCTATAGAGGGACTATTGAGTGCATCCTGAGCATCTGCATCACTGCCTGGTGATGCAGATGTTCACTGCATCCGCAAAGCAACCAGCATTGTGGATGACCCCACACACCCCACACACAAACTCTTCACCCTCCTGCCGTCTGGCAAGAGGTACCGAAGCATTCGGGCCCTCACAGCCAGACTGTGTAACAGCTTCTTCTCCCAAGCCATCAGACTCCTCAATACTCAGAGACTGGTTTGACACACACACACACACACACACACACACACACACACACGTGTCCTGAGTTGCAGTTTAATTATTGTCACTTTATACCTGGCTGCTACCTCAATAACTGCTATGTGCATAGAACACTATCTCATAGTATGTTATGTTTACATTTGGCATTTTTAGAAACTGTCATCTTTTTGCACTACTGTGTACTGGTCGGTGCTGCACTGTCTCTCATTGTGCCTATTGTCCTGTTAATTTTTAGTAATTTATTGTACTGTCCCATTCTTTTTGCACACGTTTGCACGTGCACTTTATATAGGACTGTTATTTAGTGTCTGTAGTCTCATGTGGTTCTGTGTTTGTCTGTGTTTGTCCTATGTTGATTTATGTAGCACCATGGTCCTGAAGGAACATTGTCTCATTTCACTGTGTACTGTACTAACTGTATATGGTTGAACGACAATAAAAACCACTTGACTTGACCTGCTCTCCCACCAACCCCATTATTTTCGGTATTGATGGACCACAGATGTCCACATCTAGCAATGCTACCTAGAACAGGGAAAAATAATCTGCTAAAGATATGTAAATTGACATATGATTGTTTAGTAAAGACATGTGGACATTTACAAAGTGTGCCTTTACCCTCCTTAATATAATTTCATTGTTTCGCTTTGGTCTAGTGCAGTACACTGAAGTTACCACAAGACGCCAGTGTGGCACAGATTACAGCCTGGTGAGACCTGCTCACTAAGTTCTTATACAAGATTGCTGAACCAACATTTAAGTCCTACATCTAAATACACAGAGCAAAACTCCCTTCAGTACACTCTTCAGCTATTTAAACTTGTCACTTCTATCCTGCTTTGTATAGAAAATATAAACTTTACCATTGCCTGTGTGGTATGAATGAAAACTTCTCTTATAAAGTACAGTACAGTGAATATATTATACCAGCCCTTAGTCGTGGTTATATTTGAACTCTGGGCCAGATGTCAAGCAGAGCTCTGAGATGAGAACAGGTGCACAATGTGTATGTGTCAGAGTGCCAGTGTGACTCATAACACAAACAGCGCACTTCAAGAACTACTGCCAAAACTAGAGAACAGACGAGAGAATTAAATTCATTTGAATTTCAAACTCAAATATAAACCTTATTAAAAAGAATCATACTGCAAATGCATTCCTAATAATGAGTTTGCAAACAGGCTTGATCAAATTCTTACAATTAAGAAAAGGAACAATTTTTTCTAAAAAATTGTGTGTAGGGAGCTTAATGTCATCCTGTCCATTTAGCTAACCTTTTACATTCCTGACCATCAGGTTCAGTGATGTCCATTCTTTTATTTATCTATAGGCCCTTTCCCACTGCAGGAAGTAAATGACTACTTTTCATAATTTTCACACATGAGGAACTATAGTTCCTCTTAGCCGGTTAGAGACTTTAGAGGGACTTTTTAGCTCCTACTCAGGGGTAGGTACTTTTTGAGAGAAGAGGGACTGTGGGAGGTACTGCAACCTGTGATTTGTCAAACGTGCATGATGCACAAAGCAATTAGATACGAAAATAGTCGACAGGTGCCATGAGTAAACAAACTGCTAGTAGCTGCTAGCTTGCTACTCAGATGCTTGCCCTAATTTCCCAATTCCCTTAACATAAAGAAATAACATAAAACCAACAATGTATCTAAAGCGTATCACCCGTTTCGCATATTATGCATGTGCGAGGGATGAGCAGAACTGCTGCGTGACTTCAATGGGAGATGCGGTTTGAGTTTTCATCGATCTGTACTGTGTAACTATACAAAAAATAAAAGTGATCGATGGATTACAACATTTAATTTTTCCTTGAATAGCGGACATATATAATAAGATGTTCGAGAGTGTGTGACTGAAATCTAAGAGCAGCCATATCACCCTGCATCTCTTGCCTGGTTGCCCACTATAGCTACTGTAAGCAGGGTTGATCCTGGGCAGTATCTGGATGGGAGACCTCCTGAGAAAAAACTAAGGTTGCTGCTGGAAGAGGTGTTAGGGAGGCCAGCAGGGGGTGCTCACCCTGTGATGTGTGTGGGTCCTGATGTCCCAGTATAGTGATGGGGACACTATATTGTAAAAAGGCACCATCTTTTGGATGAGACGTTAAATCAAGGTCCTGACTGTCTGTGGTGATTAAAAATCCCAGGACACTTCTCGTAAAAGAGTAGGCGTGTAACCCCGATGTCCTGGCCAAATTTCCCCTATACTGTACGCTCTTCTCAATCGTGGCCTCTTAATAATCCCCATCCATGAATTGGATGTATCACTCTACTCTCTCCTCTCCACCAATAGCTGGTGTGTGGTGAGTGTATTGGCGCACTATGGCTGCCGTCACATCATCCAGGTGGATGCTGCACACAGGTGGTGCTTGAGGAGAGTCTCCCTGTACTAGGTAAAAGCACTTTCAGTGCCTAGAAAAGTGGTATATAAATGTAAGGAATTATTATTATTATTATCTATTATAAACTTAACCATCATGAAATCTAGTTTACATGAGGAAAGTGTTGCGTTCCTGTTACTGCATTGTTAATATGCATCAACATGTCGATAAGTCAATGGGTGAGTATTTCAGTATAGTAATTTATGTTGAGTCATTAAAACCTTTATTTAAATGATTGTGTTGATGATCAGGTTTATAGTGCATTTTCAACATGTTTTCCGCTGAGTTCAGCATGTGCTGTGTGGTTAAAATAGCTGAGCGCCTCATCTCTGCTCTCAATGCTGCTTCAGAGATGCAGAACAGCCTGGCTCACACGCCCAGTGTAAAGACTGTAACCTGAAGACACAGTTTGTGTAAAACAGCCCTAACAAAAGTGTAGATCTGATCCTGACATTCTCAATCTGTGTTGATGATTTTGCTGTTGCTGCTGAATCGCATGTGTAAACAACATCAGAAGAAAAATTGCTGACACTAGACAACGTCACTACGAGGTTACTTTTGTGTGTTCGAATGCAAGATTGAAAGTATTCTTGGGTGTGCAATTCATCTTAAGAGCACTCTCTCTCTCTTGGTTTTCTGTTTTAAGGTGCTCTCTCTCTCTCTCTCTCTCTCTCTCTCTCTCTCTCTCTCTCTCTCTCTCTCTCTCTATCTATCTATCTATCGCAGTATTCAATATACACACCTCAGCAGGGCCTCAAACCCACAGCTGCAGATGTGATTTCGGCACAGGAAAACAATGGGATAGGGAACACCTATCAGAGCGCTGATATTCCTGGCATTTGTAAAGGAGATCGTCAAAACTCTTTCCTCTTCTCTGACAACAGGCCCCCGTGGGCTGCTGCATGCCCACTATATTATATTGCAGCATGTGTTTAAATGATTACAGCAAATCTTGTATGATGAGTAAGTGTGTGTGTGAGAATAATCAGTACCAAACGACGGGAACAGATTGAAATTCCAGATGTACTGATGATTTGCTTTTCTTTGCCTCCATTGGAGCCTTTACTTTTAGGTAAAATTTATGCCATTGTTGCATGAAATTAACATTAAAGCAGCATAGAAATATCAACAACGATGCGATAACTTGCTTTAAAATATTTGGTCTAAACATCTAAAATAGTGTGATGACCTACTTGCCACTTGCTTGAATTAAGATTCTTTGTCAACAACTGAACCAAGTACTGTATTCTTTAAACATAGCCTTGGTGCGGTCACACTCAGAAGCTTTTTATTTCTCCCCTGTTCCTCTGCTTCCTGAAGGAAATTTACTGAAAGCAAACTGGGGCAGGAAAAGAAGTAAAAAAAAATAAAAAAGCGCAGAATTCCACAAAATTAATTCCCAAAGGAACGAAGCAGGTTCTCTCCTAAGATTGTGGCAACAGAAGTCAGGGATTCTCCCCCGAAGCAACAGCGGAAGTCACACCGCGTCCATTCAGAGTCTGAATACTTTTCCTCTGGCATTCCTCTGGCATCTCCCATTCCACTTTCCAGTACTTCCCTTTTTTCTGGTTTAAAAACACAAACATACGTGTGTGCTTTATTTGACATTCCTAAATCAATGTCTGAAAATCCTTCATGCTCATTGAATATGATCTGACTGAGGAGTTGAAAGGCACGTTTTAAACTTTGAAAAATGCAAATAATCCCTTGGACCTCGTGAGGGAACTATAAAGCAGCAAAAAATGAGCCTGCTATGTTTGAGATCAGATATACTACAGGCTTAGTTTCTATAAAATTGAGGGTAAAATAAAGGTCTTAAAGAGCAAATAAAACATTAAGGTTGTTAAAAAATGAGGCAGTAAAATTGCTTTGCCTTTTTAGATACCTCATTCTGGCCAAATTCTAAGGCAGCATCACATGTATTCTTTGTAGACAAGGCAATTCCAGAATGCACTGTACAGGCATAAAAAAAAAAAAAACTATCCAAGAGTCGTCGAGAGATCTGATTTGAAATATATTTCAACAATTAAAGTATAGATAAATTCAAAATGTACTATATTTAGCTTATAAAGGTTTGTAAAATGCTAACATCAAACTCTATTGTGATTTGAGTCATGTGAGGAACAATATTTGTTTGGCATGCATAGTTGCTACCTATGAAGAGTGTTCCAAATCAGTCCCGTTTGAGGTTCCAGTTTGGTTAGGATGCTGCCATACAAGCCAGACTTCCTATGTAGGCAGTAGATAGCAAGGCAGCTCACTAGGTTTTGAAGTTGAGCTAATTAGTGTTGAGGATTTGATTTATATGACAATTCTTTCTAAAGCTGGGCTGCCCACTAATAGTCAACCACCTTAGTTGATGAGAAGAGTCTTGGTCGACCAAGTTTTGATTGGTCGGATGGATGCAGAAAATAGAAACCTCAACAGGAAACTGACGAACACCCGGCCCGATTAAAATAATGAAGCGATCCAAAAAATTATATATTACACAAGTAACCTTCCATTTACCATCAGCTCAAGAATCCGTCTAAACATGCAGGTGGAAAATTACTTACACAAATGAAGACATAAAAACAATTTTAAATGTAAAAATAATACATATAATGATGATAATAATCACTGAAATATAAATCATGGTTCAAGGTGAACGTGTTTTTGTATTATTTCATGTTTTAATCACAGATGTACAGGCTGCAGAGTTGTGATCACTATAAACTGCTCTGTGGAAATAAAGCAAACCGAACTCAAAGCACCTCCTGAGCTGAGATGTCGGAGGTCATTTGCAGCATTCTCATAGACGATCTTTGTTCTTGCAACAACAACAAAACTTCAGAAGACAGAAACAAAGAAAGAGTGAGAACATTTTACATGCTCATGTTCCACGAGACTGCACACCTCCATAAAAACAGTGTGTCATACATGTGCATAGATGGCTTTTCTGTCATCTAGTCAAGTCAAGTCAAGTCAATTTTATTTGTATAGTGCCTTTCACAACACACATCGATTCATAGCAGCTTCACATAAGATCAGGCATTAACAGACGATAAAACTATAATGTCTATAATGTCGATGAATCATCATTGTGCAATTAGATAAAATAAGATTGTTAATCGTGTTTAAAAATAAGTAATTAAATAATAATTGTATTAATAACCCCATTGAGCAAGCTTAAAGCGACATCTGTTCTCAATAATATAATAAAGAGTGTTTCTTCAAAGGCATGTCTGTGTATCTACAGGCAAATCATTTTTAATATTAATTAGATAATAATAATAGCCTAATAATAATAATTTAATACAAAACGAAAACGAGCCAAATATCGTCTTGACATGGTCAAAGGCATCAGCTGTTGGCGATCATTCTGACCATCGTCGATTCCCAGAGATCATAATCTGTCGGCACAACCCTAATGTGCATATCACTATAAATTAAAACATTTTTCAGACAGTCTCCTTGCTGGTTTTTCCAAAACATTCAGGATCATTACAGTTTTGCCGGTGTCGCTGTGGCTTGCTTCGTTTAGTATTTCTCTGTAATGTAGAACAGTGTTAGCAATGTTACTTATAACATTCATTCTCAACCATGGAACTCAAACCATTTTCTGAAATATATTTAAGTAATTCAATTACTATCATAAACGTGTGATAGCTAGTCAACTCATGGTTTAAACTAATGCCTACTAGTTGACTAGGAAACTCTTTGGATGGGAGCAGCTCTAAGCTTTTCCATTCAGGAGTACAGTTTCAGTATCCAACAAACTGCTTGGTGGATAAAGACCTTGGCTAGTAAGCCAAAGGTTGTGGATTCAAACCCCTCAACAGGAGATTACAGACCTATTGTGCTCAAGCAAGGCACTTAACCCAGGTTTCAATAATGTACTATAAGCTGCTTTGGATATAAAAAGCATATATTAAACAAAGGATACTAAGATAATACACCACCATAAATACTCATCTAATGACTGAACAAACACCTCCAATAACATTTTCATATGCTAATAATGAAATCCTCACATATTCAAAACAACATTGTTGTTAAAGAACTGAGACTTTAAAACTGTCCAGCTGCAGGCAGTTATTTTCAAACATCAAAACAACTGGCTGCTATATTCATCAGAATTCTGCTACTGCAATCGAAAACTGAATTCTGTCAGTTAAACCATCAGTATTTCCTAAGAAAGTGGCTTGGGACTCATGCAAAACAGAAGAAAATGTTTAAGATAGGCACAGCTCTCTCATAAATGGTTTTTATCCTCTGTGAAAGGAGAAGAGGCAGGACAGAGTTCATCCAAGGGAAATTCTTTCTTCTTTCTATCTTTTTCCAATACATGTCAAGAGGCTCATCTCGCAAATTATGGAAATGTATGCCATTGTATCTCTACAGACAAGCAGAAAGATATTTAAGAGTTATATGGCACAGAAAGAGAAATGCCTCACAAAATTGAAAACAGCCCGTGAAAGAAAAAACGAAAAGATTTGCAATTCAGGAACCAAAACAAGTGTGTTTGAAACATTTACAAACAGCACAGAAAATGGCACAAGAATAAGACACACCAGTGTCAAATGCAAGTCTCTTCCCAGTTTCAGCTGGGTGTAGTTTTTCCCTGTTTATCAAAACTATTTAAGAGTGCTTCTGCTAAGTGCAGCGCTATGCCATATGTCATACATGCAAAGTCAATGGGCATGGCCATGAAGTTATAGTATTTTCGTGCAAGCATGTGCGAGTCGAAGCGCAAGTTGCTTTGTTGAAATTGCACATGCAAAGCACTAAAGGGCTGGGCCAAGTGCAATTGAATTTAAACGTCCTTCCCCTGCACCGTCTGCGTCCTATTATATAGTCCATTCCATGTCAAGCAACAGCAATTTAAACAAGACAGCACATTCATAAGACGTTGGCAAAATGGACTGTATGTGCAAATGGACTGTTTGCAATGAATTAGAAGAATAGAAATATGGACTTACAATCTTTTTTGCATTAACTGCATCCTTGTTAAATGTCAGGCCAATTTCTATGACAGTGACATGCCCCTTTATATATGCATGGAAAATGTGGTTCTCATCAGGATTTGGATTTATGCTCTGTTAAGGTATTCATAATGTAAGCATTATTAATTATTTTCATCTTTTGACACAAAAATCATGGCTATTATTAACAGTGATCGTATCAGCACGTACTTCACTTCTACCAGTCAATTGTGATTAAAAAAATAATTATTTATTAAAACAGAAAAAAATTACAAAATATTTCTAAATTCAAATTACACTTCAAAGAAAATGAATATATATTCAAAATATAGAAGTGGTAAAAAAAAAAATCATACGAAATCCAAAAATTTTATTTAAAAAAATGTATTTATCCATCGGCCCCTTTTGCCACTCTACGACAACAGGTGTAAAAATATCAATACAAACTAGATCATAAATACAATTGTAAATTCAAATATAATAATAATAATAATAATAATTTAAAAATAAACCAAGACCTTGAGATAGTTTGATACAAATCTTATATATATATATATATATATATATATATATATATATATATATATATATATATATATATATATATATATAGTAATAATAGTAGAGAGAATGATTTATTTCAGCTTTTATTTCTTTCACCACATTCCCAGTGGGTCAGAAGTTTACATACACTTTGTTAGTATTTGGTAGCATTGCCTTTACATTATTTAACTTGAGTCAAACGTTTTGAGTAGTAATTTTTTAATATTTTAGAATAATAGTCATAAAGTCATTAAAACTATGGAATAACATAAATGGAACTATGGGAATTATGTTGTGACTAAACAAAATCTAAAATAAATCAAATTTTATTTTATATTTTAGCATCTTTAAAGTAGTCACCCTTTGCCTAGAATTTGCAGAAATGTACTCTTGACATTTTCTGAACTAACTTCAGGATGCTTTTTAAACAGTATTGAAGGAGTCGCCATCTATGTTGGGCACTTATTGGCTACTTTTCTTTATTATTTGGTCCAAGTCATAAATTTTAAAACTTTTTTTTAAATGAAATTGTATTTTTATAATGAAATAAATTAATATGGTGGCACAATCAATGAATTAAGCATATATATATATATATATATATATATATATATATATATATACACACACACTCACCTAAATGATTATTAGGAACACCTGTTCAATTTCTCATTAATGCAATTATCTAATCAACCAATCACATGGCAGTTGCTTCAATGCATTTAGGGGTGTGGTCCTGGTCAAGACAATCTCCTGAACTCCAAACTGAATGTCAGAATGGGAAAGAAAGGTGATTTAAGCAATTTTGAGTGTGGCATGGTTGTTGGTGCCAGACGGGCCGGTCTGAGTATTTCACAATCTGCTCAATTACTGGGATTTTCACGCACAACCATTTCTAGGGTTTACAAAGAATGGTGTGAAAAGGGAAAAACATCCAGTATGCGGCAGTCCTGTGGGCGAAAATGCCTTGTTGATGCTAGAGGTCAGAGGAGTATGGGCCGACTGATTCAAGCTGATAGAAGAGCAACTTTGACTGAAATAACCACTCGTTACAACCGAGGTATGCAGCAAAGCATTTGTGAAGCCACAACACGCACAACCTTGAGGCGGATGGGCTACAACAGCAGAAGACCCCACCGGGTACCACTCATCTCCACTACAAATAGGAAAAAGAGGCTACAATTTGCAAGAGCTCACCAAAATTGGACAGTTGAAGACTTGAAAAATGTTGCCTGGTCTGATGAGTCTCGATTTATGTTGAGACATTCAGATGGTAGAGTCAGAATTTGGCGTAAACAGAATGAGAACATGGATCCATCATGCCTTGTTACCACTGTGCAGGCTGGAGGTGGTGGTGTAATGGTGTGGGGGATGTTTTCTTGGCACACTTTAGGCCCCTTAGTGCCAATTGGGCATCGTTTAAATGCCACGGCCTACCTGAGCATTGTTTCTGACCATGTCCATCCCTTTATGGCCACCATGTACCCATCCTCTGATGGCTACTTCCAGCAGGATAATGCACCACGTCACAAAGCTCGAATAATTTCAAATTGGTTTCTTGAACATGACAATGAGTTCACTGTACTAAAATGGCCCCCACAGTCACCAGATCTCAACCCAATAGAGCCTCTTTGGGATGTGGTGGAACGGGAGCTTCGTTCCCTGGATGTGCATCCCACAAATCTCCATCAACTGCAAGATGCTATCCTATCAATATGGGCCAACATTTCTAAAGAATGCTTTCAGCACCTTGTTGAATCAATGCCACGTAGAATTAAGGCAGTTCTGAAGGCGAAAGGGGGTCAAACACAGTATTAGTATGGTGTTCCTAATAATCCTTTAGGTGAGTGTGTATATATATATATATATATATATATATATATATATATATATATATAGTACTGTGCAAAAGTCTTTTTTTGATAGTATGTGAATTCTGTCTATTACAATCCCGAATAGAAAGATGTTCAATATTGTCATTTCCACCTTTTACCTCATATTCATGTGAAAGTGCCCTCTGTCTGCTTGTATAAATGTAACACATCATAAGAAAGAAGCATTTCTCCGCTGTTCAAATGTTCTTCAGATTGCATTATTTATATGGATAAATGTTTAACAGCTGAAAAGAATAAATATTAAATAAAAAAAAACAATAAAATGCAAAGTAATGTCTTCAATTATCAAATATTATTTAATCTGATTACCAACCGTTTAAATTGTAACTGTAGTGGAACACATTTTTATTTTATTTTAAATATGTAATCCCATTTTCATTACTCCCCAACCATGATAAGTAACATATACTCCCTCAAAATAAAAATATCACAGAATGCTAAACGAAGGATTTACATTTCAATAAAATGAGAGAATTGGTTCTTATTACTTTTGCAAGTCACTATAGCAGGTTTATCCAGTTACTGCCACTAGCACAAAAACTTCCTCATTAAGTTCTGCATTATGCTGTTCATTTTGTTGTAATGATGACTTCATTACTTTTTCAGGCTCTAGTTACCATGAGTGAACGCCACACCTGTATATTACTTTACTTTTTAACTCTACTTGCATTGACATTCTGTCAGAGCCTGAAGCGTTTAACCTATATTTAAAAAGAATGTAAAAGCAGAATCTATACATAATTGACAAAATTCAATACACAGATGCTTATTAGCACAAAATGAGTTTATAGAGGCAAACAGTACTGTTTTCTATCATTTGCAGCTGGCTGATGAATTTTTGGTAATATGAGTTTCAATTTTAGCTTTGCAACCTTGGATAAATTATGGCAACAGCTTAGCAGTTTAGAAGAATAGATTTTTTACTCTGCATAATCATCTGCACTGAGAAATTCTCTTGGTATTCTAAAAATTCATACTACCAGTCTACAAGATTTAGAAGTGTTTAGCAAAACAAGCACAAAACAAAGCTGGTGTCTGGGTCTGTAAGAGTCTGTAATAACTCAACTTGATTTGCCTCTATCCCCTTCAGAAACTTCTGATTCCCATACAACACATCTCAAACATACAAGTTCCCCAAAAAAGAATGCATCCTAGTATCGGCCCTGGTCGGTGAGCATACACATTCCAGAGTACACACTCAAATAGCCAAAGTCATTTTTTTATGAAGGACTCAACTCCTTTTACTAGGACATCTACTACTAAATGACATCTTAGATCATGGGAGCATAAGCAGAGAAATGTGTTTCCTGAGAATGCAGAGTTTGCTGTGTTTATAAAGCCGTACCAGAGGAAGTAAGGGTGTGTTGCTGGATAACTGGTATATTTTATTAAATGATTTTAAGTTAACTATCAATAAATTACTACTTAAAGTGTAGGCCTATTTATAATAAGCATACTTACACCTTAAGTAGTGTGACAATTTGTATGACAATTGCTTATCATAATAATCACAATTATTTATCAAAAATTATTGTCAGCCAAATTAAATAATCATAATAGCCCTAGCTAGATTATAAGGAGCTGTGTTGCGAACAACAAAGGGTCTGAGACCACATTCATGTGAAGAGGACCAAAAAAGAAACTGGGTCCTCTTTTAAGTCCACTTATATTGTGACCACCAAAAGCACTGAGGTCATTTGCGGCTAGTTCCCTTTCTGGTTCACTTTAACCGAACTGGGTTTGGTTCACTTAAAACGCACTATATGTGAAACCACCCTTATGCTCCTTGTACTCTCTTTAAAGTTTTCAATTTGTTTATGATTTGTTCAGTCATCCGATTAAAGCCAGTGTGCATCAATTCTTGCTGTTTCTCTGTGTATACTTTTTCACTTTGCAGTCTATCTAGATAATTTTGGACTCCATAGAAGATCATAGAAGATTGACGGTTGTGTGGCGATATATGTCATAAATCTGGTGATAAATCTCCCCCTTTTCCACCCTTAAGATGCTAATATCGAAAGAGCTTTTTTTCAAAAAGTGCTTTTTTTCTGAACAGGTTTCCCAAACAGCCCCCAGCGCACTGTTCCCCATTGTTTGGACAAATAGGTTCTTCCACCTCAAACTCACACCACTGGTTCAGCCAGTGTCGGGCCGATCAAACAGGGCAAAGCTTTGAAAGACCCAAAGAACCACGTTCACACTCTTCTTGAAATCAACCTACAAATGGCTTACTCAAAGTTCAGTCTCTGAATAAGCTGGGGTATAAGTATTTTACCAAAAGATCATGTTGAATGCACAGCTTAAAATGTGTTTTACGTTGGAATTTTTTTTTTAGTGACCTGTCTGATATACAGTTGAATTAAGAAGTTTACATACATTTAGGTTGAAGTCAATAAAACTAATTTTTTAACCACTCCACAGATTTTATTTTAGCAAACTATATTTTTGCCAAGTTGTTTAGGACATCTACTTTGTGCATTACTTATTTTCCAACAGTTGTTCACAGATAGTTTGTTTAACTTTTAAATGACTATATCACAATGGGTCAGAAGTTTACATACACTAAGTTATCTGTGCCTCTAAGCAGCTTGGAAAATTCCAAGGCTTTAGGCAATAAGCCTAATTGGAGTCAATTGGAGGTGTACCTGTGGATGTATTTTAAGGCCTACCTTCAAACTCAGTGCCTCTTTGCTTCACATCATGAAAAAATCAAAAGATCACATGTATCTACATACTTTGGTCTGATGAAAAAAAGAAAGAAATGTATCATTATGTTTGGAGGAAAAAGGGTGAGGCTTGCAAGCTGAAGAACACCATCCCAACCATGAAACGTGGGGATGGCAGCATCATGTTGTGGGGGTGCTTTGCTTCAGGAGGGACTGGTGCACTTCACAAAATAGATGCCATCATGAGGAAGGAAAATTTTGTGGATGTATTAAAGCAAGTTCTCAAGACATCATCTAGAAAGATAAAGCTTGGTCGCAAATGGGTCTTCCAAATGGACAATGAACGCAAGCATACCTCCAAAGTTGTGGCAAAATGGCTTAAGGACCATTTTCTATCAATCCGATAGAAAATTTGTGGGCAGAACTGAAAAAGCATGTTCGAGCAAGGAGGCGTACAAACCGGACTTAGTTACACCAGTTCTGTCTGGAGGAATGGGCCAAAACTCCAGCAACTTATTGTGAGAAGCTTTTGGAAGGCTTCCCAAAACATTTGACCCAAGTTAAACTATTAAAGGCAATGCTACCAAATACTAACAATGTGTATGCAAACTTCTGACCCACTGGGAATGTGATGAAAGAAATAAAAGATGAAATAAATAATTCTCTCTACTATTATTCTGACATTTCACATTCTTAAAATAAAGTAGTGATCCTAACTGACCTAAGACAGAGAATGTTTTCTACGATTAAATGTCAGGAATTGTGAGTTTAATTGTAATTGGCTAAGGTGTATGTAAACTGTAGTTATTCTAACCTGATTAAGGAATTACTTATATTTGTATGGATTTAGCAAATGAGAGTTCTTTCATTATCTACTTGTATTACTTTCTTCCATGGAACACAAAGGCAGAAAGTTATAATTCAGTTTCAGTACCTTTTTTTTATTACAATGAAAGAGAATGGGGACTGAGGCTGTCATTTCCTTTTGTGTCATTTCCTTTTTTTGACCAAAGTGAAACAATTTAAAGGTAATGCTACCAAATACTAACAATGTGTATGCAACTTCTGACCCACTGGGAATGTGATGAAAGAAATAAAAGCTGAAATAAATAATTCTGACATTTCACATACTTAAAGTAGTGTCCTAACTGACCTAAGACAGGGAATATTTTCTATGACTAAAAGTCAAGAATTGTGAAAAACTAAGTTTATGTGCAGTACTGTGCAAAAGTCATAAGATGTTTCACAAAAACATTTGTCTCAAGGTTATTTACTGTATACCTTCAGCTTTAGTGTGTAAATATAAAATATACATTTTAGACTCTTAAACACTCCTTTTGCAAATAAAATAGAAGAAAAGGGACTTCTTACATGAAGAGACAGAAGAAATTGAGACAGCCTAAACATAGAAGATCAGAAGACACAGAAGAAGCTTGAAACATCCTATCTGCCAACAACAAAGAAAAACTTGTTCAGTTGTACCTAGGAGAATTGGTGTTCTTTTTAAGGCAAAGGCTGTCACACCAAATATTGACTGAGCTTTTTTACGTTTACTGGACTTTGCATGACATTAATTGATCAATAAAAACTATTTTTGGCATTATTTTTGAAGACATTCTCACTTTGCAACATTGCAAGTGCCTAAAAATTTTGCACGGTACTGTATGTAAACTTCTGACTTCAACAGTATTGTTCTCTCACTGCAAATTTTTATGCAAGCTGTCATAAGACAGACAAGTACATTTTAAGGTATGGAAGATAAAAGATATGACCACAAAATGTACATTAAAAGTGAGATTTCTCTTTCCATTCGACTTCTACATGTGAATGAAACTACCTATGTCTCTCTCATGCATGTGTGTTGGAGTGGATAAGGCAGTTAAGAGCGACTGTCTTTTCTGCTGAAGGTTGCACTGAAGGGGCCTCTCAATGCTCTACTCACTTATTTAGTTTTCATCAACAGGAAGTGTGAACAAAACATAACGCATACAACAGGATATTCCCCCTCAAGCTCATGTTCCTTGTTTATAGTCCTTCAGGAATCAGAGGGGTCCAAGCTTTCGACACAGCAGACAAAAGGGTGTTATCAGCACAAAGGCTTGAGTGGAGTGTGATGTTTGCCGTTATCTATCACACACACTCACACACACACACCATTGAGGCTTCAACTGTCAACAGTAGGGGTGTAACGGTTTATCGTGGCATGATACATAGCTGTTTAAAAATGTGACGATGCGCAACATGGAGATGGTTCAGTTTTTTACATTTAAAAATATATATTTTTTAGCATACAATGCATGCAAATGGAAATCGCTTCATTGCATAAAATGAGCTTTAAAATACAATTGCACACTAGCAGTCACAGGTTTTGTACGATGAGTTTGGCTGAAACTGAAATGTAAGTGAATGTAATACAGGGGCAGATGAGAAATGCGCCTTTTCAGCACAAGGGATCAAATGTCTGTTTTAAGTGCAAGAGTGAATCTGCTCTGACTGTGCTAGAGAAACTTAAACTTTACAGAGGTTTAATGAGAGTGCCATATTAATCTAATATACTGCATATAATCCTGAATATTATGTATAATAATGCTATGGCGGAATATAATCCTAATGTCAAATGTTATTTCTGATTTAATTTCATCAGTAAATTATTATTATTATTATTTAACTGTATAAGCATGCACTTCCATTAAATGTATATGTATTTTTGAAAATAATATTTAGATGTAATCAGAGACAATTAAATTTTTTTTTAAATCAGTGACAATGTGTTAGCATTTGTATCTAACATAATTCGGTATTTTCAGTAATTTTCAGACACTCCATCTGGTGTCACCATTGCCCTGTTCTGGGCTGATTTTTAGTCCCAGTACATCTCTGATGGATCATTCAACACTTTTAAGAACAGTACTTTTAGCTCAATTTTAAAGGACACAAACTGTTTTGCATATGTCTTCAAAGTAATAATAATAATAAAAAAACATTAAATCTGAACTTTTCTTGATTTAGGCTTAGTTTTAAGAATCGTGAACCAAACCGTGAGATCAGTATTGTGAACCGAACTGAATCAATCTATTAACAATGTGAGCCAGTGCGCATGGGGATCCACTCACAATTTGGATGAGCACTAGAGTCTTATTCAAACTAGAAAAAAATACTTGATTGTGTCCGATTACCAGTGTTGGGGAGTAACAAATCTAAAAGTACAGACGATTTAACTTAACTACACTTTTCAGTAGCGTGACAGTAGCTCTGTTGTTTTAAAAATACAGTAGCTTTTCCAGTAACAAGCTATTTTTTCCTACAAGTTCCAGTGCAGTATGATAAAACACAACATTACTTTTTTGTCATGTTGTATTGTGCACACCACTTTGCAGCTGAGTAAGATGAAATAATAACCAAACACACACTATTATGCCTTTCTTTCTCTTAAATAGCGTTGGGAAATCTGATTCATTTTAGTAAATCAGTTCGTTCGGACAGCTCATTTTAATGATTTGGTTAAAATGAAACGATTCACAGATTCATTTGAAGAATCACAGTTGTGAAAATTAAATATCTAAAAGATTTGGCCTCTTTTAAAGCTTCAATGTAGCTACCAGTGTTTTTTTAGTAGTTTATAGTGTATCCAACTACTTTTTGAATATGGTAGCTTGACTGTTGTTGAATTACTTTAAATTATAAGTGGTTATGGTGGTGGTGTAGTGGCTAGAGCACAGGGCTGCTAATCAGAAGGTCGCTGGTTTGAACCCCACAGTCACGACTATTGTGTCCTTGAGCAAGGCACTTAACTCCAGGTTGCTCCAGGGGAATTGTCCCTGTAATAAGTGCACCGTAAGTCGCTTTGGATAAAAGCGTCTGCCAAATGCATAAATGTAAATGTAAATGTTATAAGCTTGTAGCTAGACAAACAACACTGCCCTTTACTTAGTGTTAGAGGTAGACCAATATATCGATGTGGTGACGTGGGCGTGGTCTTCTGAGAGCGAGGCCAGGAGAAGGAGAATGGTATTGATTGACACCTGTGGGAAATTATCTCTAACTGCTGTTCGGTGTTTCTGTGAGAGCTGGAGAGGGATAAAAAGGGTGTCCTGACTGCCGGAGAGAGAGAGAGAGAGAGAGAGAGATGCACAATGCTGACTGTGTGCTCATGCATTTTATGTTGTGCTGATAAGCAGTTTATTGATTGACGCTGAAAACTGTAGAAATAAAACTCACGTTTGATTATTTACCCGGCTCCCGCTTCCTCCTACAGAAAGAACTCAAGATGTCAGACAGTCAGTTTTACCGATTAATCGGTGTAGATAGTTGCTTTTTTGGAACTATTGGTTATCGGCAAGTATCTATTCCGTTTTTGTTTTGTATTTAGTTTTTTTTTTATTCCTCTGTGTTCCTCTGTGACGAGCGTTGGAGGAGTCCACAGCTGGAACAACTTGGTTCTACAGTATAGCAAATTTGGTTATTAGCATAAAAATGTTCTTATATGATTCAAGTGTTCTAAATTGAAGTGAGGGCATGAAAAGAAAAATGCAACTATATGGAAACGTGCCCTTTCAGCAAATACATTGTGTCTCCAACATATATACGTATATACAAAATTCTTATTCTGGTGAAAAAAAAAATATATATATAGGCTTTAAAAAGCTTAATATGTTAAATACTTAAATATAGAGCATTGTAACAGAGTCAAGTCTCTGTCATTTCACAATACGATTTCCAAAATAAGTAAGTTTATTACGGGCCAGTTATGCTCCAAATTTTTTCCTGGATATTATTGGGATTTTGGTTGCACCTGGAATTTTATTCATTTTGTCTCATTCAACTTTGTGTGTGCCCATCATAGTAAGGAAAGACTAAGAAATCTTTTTACCATTCTATATATCGGCTGATTTATCGGTTATCTGCCTTTTCCACCATCTTAGTAATCGGTCTCTGTAAAATCCACTATTGTTCAAACTCTAAGTGTGCTATATGCTTATGTAACCACTGAGAAATAGTAATAGCCTCTAAGAGAGAAAATGCAGAGAAAAATGCCAATACAATTGCACACAATAGCCATCAAATGAGGGATAGAGAGAGAGAGAGATATGAGAGGAAAAAAAGCATGAACTATACTTTTAAAGACCTTTTAAGAGGTTGCCACACACTGGAAACTGAGAGCATAGAACTCAATTCCTTGCGGCTTTATAGACGTCAGGCGACAATAGAGCATTTCACATTGTGGAAGTCCCCAAGCTGAGAGATTTAAAATAGTTGAGGGTTTAAAGATTATTTCAGTCAGTGAGCTGACAAAAGGCTACAGTCCACACGCTGACAGCACCATTGTGGCCACGGTGTTTTGAGTTGAGGTCAATACAACTCGTCCCAATGTGCTGGATCAGAAAGTGTCGCGGTCAGAGCCGTGCTCTTCTAAATAAACCCTGTAAGTCCGGCTCTTTCTGACACAAACCCCTACACAAAGCACTAAATATAGCCAGCCATCTAAGATGGAGAAATGTTATTATGAAGTGGTTGGCTTCAATGCTGAGATACAAACAGAAGATTTGCCCATGTTAGCTGCTCTCTCGTTGATTTAAACAATTTCAAGGTTCTGGCTGTTTGAGTTTCCTATTTTGATTAAAACTATAGTGTCTTGACCAAAGGCGTCACACTAAAAATGTCTGGTATGATTTTGAAAATGTAGTGAAAGAGTTTGGAATTGTGATTAAATATTCACAGTGCTGTAAGGCAGGAATTATCTGAACATATCCACTGGAAAAAGAGGCTACAGTGTGAATATTAAATTAAAATCAAATTCTGTATAAAAAATGTATTTGCATGAGTCAAGCTTACAGCCCATCTAAAGCAATTTCTGTATCTGACAGTGTGCAAAAATGCCTTTTAAACAGGGTACCAATGGATTTCCATGAAATCTCTATTGCTAATCTTGTCGTTTGTATATGATAAGGATTTAAAAACATCTTTTTATAGATTTTCTCAAAAAGTATTTGTAAAAATGTCGAGTCGATAACTCAATTTCAAGCACTGTTATCCAAATAGTGACACAAATATTCAACAATCAAAAATAACTGGCATCTTTGAAGGCATTTTTTTGGCAATTTTTGAAGGCAGCATACTGTAGATGTGCCTTTCGCTGCGTATGACATTGCATAATCCGGTGAGTGCAGTTTGGCTGATGGTTGAATAAAACTAGGGCTGTCAGTCAATTAAAAATTGTAATCAAATACATTACAAGTTATGGCAGTTAACTAATCTAATTAATTGCAATTAATCGCATACATAAATATTTACTGAGAAAGCCCCTAAAATAACAATAATTCAATATATATTGATTAAATAATTATAAATGGTTATATTTAAATAATTAGTCATACAATATACAGTACTGTGCAAAAGTCTTAGGCATAAAAACATTTGTCTTAAGATGGTTATTTATATCTTCATCTTTAGTGTGTCAATATTAAATATAAATGTTAGACTCCCAAACATTCCTTTTGCAAATAGAAAAGATTAGAATAGAAGAACAGGGAGCCCTGCAACAGATGCCATGGGCCCAACAAAGCCCCCAACTGAACATCATGTATGTCTGAGATTACATATAGAAGCAGAAGCAATTGAGACAGCCTAAACAGATAGAAGAACTGTGGAGAATTCTCCAAGAAGCTTGGAACATCCTATCTGTCAACAACTGAGAAAAACTGTGTCCAGGAGTACCTAGGAGAATTGGTGCTGTTTGACAAAGGCAAAGGTGCCCACACCAAATATTGATTTAGCTTTTTTATGTTTACTGGACTTTGTATAGTGATAAATGAAAACTATTTATGCCATTATTTTTGAAGACATCGTCACTTTGCAACATTTTTCACAAGTGCCTAAAACTTCTGCACAGCACTGTATATATATATTTAAAAAAAATAGTAAAACTGATCATTAAAATGCATTAAAAAATTTAGGCACACAAGTTAAGACCATACAAAAAGTGCCTTTAGAATGCAATATATTGTTTATTTCCATATTACTAAACATAAACCTACTGGTGTACAGTTCACAGGAATCTATTTCGCGATTGAACTCGTCAATCAGTCCGAGATTTATTATAAGTGTCAATGTACATCTGCATCATGCGCAGGTTGCTTTGTGTCATACAAATACAGTTTTTAGGTCGCTGTGTCAAGTTAAACAAATCTCCCCGTGTGAGATTTGTGCTCTATCAATCTGTGTTTTTATGCAAGAATGTGTTCTCATCTTGTGTTGTCTGCACTCCGTAAGTGTGGTTTGTGGTCTGTATAAGCTGCACGTTGCCTATACAGTGAGTTTTGCATACTGCCCCCTGCAGAAAATAGGTGATACTCCATGCTTGAATTTCTTATATGAAATGAATATTCCTTATTACGGTCCAGAGACATGATTAATTGCGTAAATGTTTTTAACGCATAATTATTTTATAGAATTAATCACGCTGATGTGTTAAATCAACAGCCCTACATAAAACATGATGCTACAGTGTCTTAGAAGTTGGTCTCAAACCAGTTTTTTAGGAGGTACATTAATAAAATCCGCATACGGATCTTGCTGATCTGGCAATATTTAAATCTTTAAGGATTCAAAGTTTTAGCATGGAATATCAAATTACATCATCATCGTCATCATCATCATCATCATCAAAAAAAGAAGAGTCAATAGGATCCTAAAGCCAATGTTTAATATTAAACAACTAAGCACTTTAAACCTCCACTTTAATTTGATTAGATTCCTGTTTATATTATTGAATAGTGCCAGGTATTGTGTGAGATTTGGTGCCAACACATAAAGTCTTTCCTCTTATACAAGCTTCCCAGAAACTATGGATGAACCAACTGACTAATCAGGTCAACAAATAACTTTGCTAAGAGACGATATAAACAAAGAAATCCAGATTTCACAGATCAGGCCTTACTGAATCACACTTCGACATATCATTGTTAGTGGTAACAATGAATTGAATAAAAACTAAATTTTTAGACCAAAACAATAAGAAAAGTAATTTTGATTAAGTGCCTTGCACATTTTCTTGCTTTATTTTTAGTTTGAATATTCTTCTTCATTGTGTTCATTTAGCAAAAACAGTGTGGAAAACATGCATTGATTATTTCTAACTATATTTACTATATTTAAAGGATATTACCTCTGAAAACTAAATAAATTGAAGGAATAGTTCACCCAGAAATGAAAATTCTCTCATCATTTACTCTCCCTCATGCCTTACCAGATGTGTATGACTTTCTTTCTTTAGCAGAACACAAATTAAGATTTTTAGAAGATCTCAGCTCTGCAGGATCTATCAATGCATGTCTACATCTACAGATCTACAGAGCTGAAATATTCTTCAAAAAATTTTAATTTGTGTTTGCTGAAAAAAAAAAAAGTTAGGGTGATTAAATGATGAGAGAATTAGAATTTTTTTGTGTGTGAACTATCCCTTTAATAATTTAATAATAACTTTAAGAATTGAGACATTGAATATCATCACATGTATATATTGCCTTTTCCTAGACAATAATTTACAAGACACACTAGTGTAAACCACAACTGTACATTGCAATATCAATAATAAATCAAGGATGTTAAGATTTCCTTGGGAAAATGTAACATTACTGTAAACAATTACCTTTTGGTTAATAATAAAAAACTACTGCATCTTTAAGAACTCATCAAACAATTAAAATGAGAACCCATCGTGACTCTAAATTAATATGAATTAGGCTGTGTTGACAAATTCTACAATGGTTGTTTTATTCTAAGGTGATTCTTAAGACCTTTATAAAGTAAGTATAGGAGAAGAGGGCTTACCTCTTTGGAGTCACCACTAGCTAATGCATGTGATAAATGTGTACTAAAAGTGCTCTTCCCAACACACCCTTTCCCAGACAGAACAAGAATCTTGTGCTTCACAGTGGTCATCTTCTGTCTGATTTCCTCTATAGCTGCAGTGGGAAAAAGGTGGTTACAGCCTTTAGATTCAGGGGAAAAGTACATTAATTTAAAAAAGCATTATGTTTCTTCTTTATCTGCAAACACATCTGTAGGGTTTAAAGATCCCATGAAATCAAAATTGGAGTTTTGTGGCTTGTAGTCCAAGTCTATTAGCTCTGAGGCCATCTATAAAAGGAATACTCTTAAACGTTTTAGCACATATTCATGTTTAGATATACATTGACACTTCATATTTTATGCATTCTAAGGATTATAGAAATATTTGTTTAATAAAATGCTGTCTGAATATAGAATCTGTTAATACCATCTGCAACTCACTAGCAATAACAAGCAGCAAATAATGGTGTTTTTTTTATTGTTATTATTATTATTATTATTATATACACTGACAGCCAAAAGTTTGAAATAATGTAAAAATGTTGCTGTTTCAGAAGAAAATTGTTACCAAAATGTCAAATGGCATTCAACTGATCACAAAGTATAGTCAGGACATTACTGATGTAAAAAAACAGCACAAACACAATTTGAAAAAAATCATTTTTGATTAAATCTAGCCAGGCCCCATTTCCAGCAGCCATCACATCGAGTAATCATGCTAAATTGCTATTTGGTACTAGAAAATCACTTGCCATTATATCAAACACAGCTGAAAGCTATTTGGTTTGTTAAATGAAGCTTAACATTGTCTGTGTTTGTTTTTGAGTTGCCACAGTATGCAATAGACTGGCATGTCTTAAGGTCAATATTAGGTCAAAAATGGCAACAATGCTTGCTATGCAATGCTTGAAGTTTCAGCCAAAAAACTGAAGATTTCATACAAAGGTGTACACTACAGTCTTCAAAGACAAAGGACAACTGGCTCTAACAAGGACAGAAAGAGATGTGGAAGGCCAGATGTACAACTAAATAAGAGGATAAGTACATCAGAGTCTCTAGTTTGAGAAGCAGACATCTCACATGTCCTCAGCTGACAGCTTCATCGAACTCTTCCTATTCAACACTAGTTCCCCGTCTGTCGCTCACTTCGACGTCGTGTCGAAGAAGCGACACTAGGGGTCTCTCTTGAGCGCCGAAAGATACCTCTGATCTATGAAAAAAGGCCAATGAGAGTTGGCGAACAGTATTTGCATACTCCGCCTCCGGATACGGATATAAAGGCGAGAGAAATACGCTCGTTCATTCAGTAATTTTCTTCGGAGCCGATGGTCGTGTGTATGCAGTCAGCTGCGAGTAACACAACTGATCCTGCTTCTGATCCTCTGACGCTCTGCTTTGCTGTTGGATTTACGGCGCACTACAGCGGCTTTTCTCTTCACTGCCGGCGTGCAGTTTGCCCCTGGGCGCTTCGACAGCGCAGAGTTAAAAGAGTTGAAAGAGTGATTCTCTCCATAAAAGAGTTTATTTCTCTGAAAGAGCATTACACAGCGGCGTTGAACGTCCTTTTCAGGACGCGTCTTTTTAAAGATGTAATTTCCGCCCCTGTGTAGTTTCTGGATGCGGTGTTTTCTCCCCACCTCTCTCGGTCATAAAACACTATCTTGCATGCCTGGGCTGCGATCACATGCAAGCAGTGTTTTATGAATGGTTTATGTTCTCAGTGCGAGAACATAGCCATGGCAACATTGCGGTCGTGTGGCTTTCTTTTGTAGTGAGAGAAAGCCGTTTCAGCCGCCCCCCGCGCCTCGCCTCCTTCCTACGGGATTGACGCAGGCGCCGCGGGCGATGAACACGATTTGGGGACAATGACGGGCTCTGTTCGCCGGGTAAATCCCCTCGAACTTCCCGCCTCCCCGGCACGCTTGTTTGCTAGCATTGCGGTCGTGTGGCTTTCTTTTGTAATGAGAAAAAGCCGTTTCAGCCGCCCCCCGCGCCTCGCCTCCTTCCTACGGGATTGACGCAGGCGCCGCGGGCGATGAACACGATTTGGGGACAATGACGGGCTCTGTTCGCCGGGTAAATCCCCTCGAACCGCCCGCCTCCCCAGCACGCTTGCTTGCTTGCTTCCGTCTGAGCTCGGGATGAGTATTCTCTCCAATGGTTCATCTTCTCAGTGTGAGAACATGGCCGTTATAGCATTGCGGTCGCACAGCTTTTCTTTTGTAATGAGAGAAAGCCACTTCAACCGCCCCCCGCGCTCCGCCTTCTTCCTACGGGATCGGCGCAGGCGCTGCGGGCGATGAAGGCGATTTGGGGAATATGACGGGCTCTGTTCGCCGGGTAAACCCCCTCGAACCGCCCGCCTCCCCAGCACGCTTGCTTGCCTCAGAATTGGATGACATCACCGCTGCATCGGAGAGCGTTACAGCGGCATCGGATGCTGATCGTTCGCCTGGGCCGCCACCTTCGGGTCTGCCGCCCAGCCTGAGCCTGACGCACGGAGATCCGCTATGCTTTCCCGGGCTACTTGATCGGTTCCGCGGGCAGGTGCGCCGCTCACAGCCACGCCCCCCCCCCCCGTTCCCTTCTTCCCGGACGTGCACGACGAGTTGAGCTAAGCCAAGGCTTTTTTGCTCCTCCGCTCTCACTACCCTCGCGGTGGAACGGTCCCAGACCGCTTCCACTCTGCACGCCACGGCCCTTCCTGCAACCAATGCCAGGCCAAGGCACTTCAAAACCTGCACCTTGGGTAGTCCTGTTCTTGATGTGCTGCAGGAACTGCGCTGGATGACCAACCGCGCCCCCGGGCCACGGAGGTCAGAAGCGCTGGCACTCGAACAGGCGATGGCCACCCCTTGTGGTCCAGAAACAAACCTGTGGACTGGACCTGGTCGAAATGCGGGAGGCAGACAAGGCACACCTTCTCTCACACCCCCGCCTCCCAGCTCCGTCCATTCGGCGCCACCGTTGACGACTCTGCCCAGCAGTCCTCAGCGGTGAGGCAGACGGAGGCCACTGCACATCCTGCCCCGCCGCAAGCTTGCCGCCATGGGCCATGCCCCGTCTGCTCGCCGACGGGCGTCCTCCTGCGGCTATGAAACACCCTGCTCCGCCTCAACCCGGGCCCAGCTCTCAGCCCCAGCGTCGAGCACGCTGCAGGGAACGGACGCCCCCGTCTCACGGACCCCCTCGAGGACCCGGAAGGCTCCCAGGCTGTCCGTAGACGTTCAACCCAGGGACCAAGATGTTAGCTCTGGAGGCTGGTAAGACCACTCCGTCCCCGGTGGAGGGCCGGGAGGAGAATCTTTTCTTGTTGAATTAATTTTCACATTCTCATATTCTCTGTAATGAGCTATTTCCTTTTGTCTCTGGGTCACCTGGCCCGCAAATGCCGTTCTCACGGCACTTTGCCCCCAGATATCAACAGTCCTGGCTTCCTGGACACGGACCACCCGTCTTCAGCCCCACGACTGTCCCCCGGCCGGCCGGTTCCGACGAGTCTAGAGGACGCCTACCCAGGACCTCCTCCTCAGTCGCTAACCCGCCCCCTGCCGGGTGTGCGGAGCAAGGTAAGTGCTTGAGTCTTTTCTCAGCACCTCAGCTGCGGGTCGCCCCGTCGCCGCCCAACGCTGCCCTACCTGCTCCGCCCCGCTGCGAAGCCCCGCCGGGTACGTCAAATTAATCGTCCCTTTGGTGCCCCTAGCGCAGAGGTTGGACGCGTGGCTTTCACTTCCCAACCCGTCTCGCTGGCTGGCCCGGACCATCCGACTCGGTTACGCAATTCAGTTTGCCAGGCCCCCGTCCCCCTTCATGGGCGTCCGCTTTTCCGCAGTACACGGCGAACACGCCCACTCCCTGCGCACGGAAATCGCGACTCTTCTGGCCAAAGACGCGATAGAGCCTGTCCCTCCAACCGAGATGAAGATGGGTTTCTACAGCCCTTACTTCATCGTACCCAAGAAAAGCGGCGGCTTATGACCAATCTTGGACCTGCGAGTTCTCAACCGAGCGTTGCACAAACTCCCGTTCAAAATGCTCACGCTTAACCTGCGTCCGGCATCTAGATTGGTTCGCAGCGGTAGACCTGAAGGACACGTACTTCATGTCTCCACCCTGCCCCGACACCGCCCCTACCTGCGGTTTGCGTTCGGGGGCCAGGTGTATCAGTACAAGTCCTCCCCTTTGGCCTGTCTCTGTCCTCTCACGAGAGTTACTATGCAAAACCCACAGAGATCAGGTGCTCAGGCACCTCAGCCGTCTGGGGCTTCAGGTCAACTGGGAAAAGAGCCAGCTCACTCCAGTTCAGAGCATCTCTTTTCTCAGGATGGAGTTAGACTCGGTCTCAATGTCGGCACGTCTCACCAACGAGCGTGCCCAGTCAGTGTTGAACTGCCTCGCCGCCTTCAGGCCAGGCACAGCGGTCCCCTTAAAACTTTTCCAGACGCTCCTGGGGCATATGGCGTCCTCTGCGGCGGTCGCGCCGCTGGGGTTGATGCATATGAGACCGCTCCAACACTGGCTCCAGACCCGAGTCCCGAGACGAGCATGGCGCCACGGCGCCGTATGCAACGGGCACGCAGCCTCAGGCCGTTGGAAAGGGGCCCAGCTGCGTTGGCACATCAACTGCCTCGAGTTGTTGACCGTCCTTTTTGCCCTGCGGAAGTTTCTCCCGTTAATTCGGGACGAACATATCCTAGTCAGGTCGGACAGCACCACTGCGGTCGCGTACATAAATCGCCAAGGCGGCGTATGCTCCCGTCACATGTCACAACTCGCCCGTCGTCTCCTCCTTTGGAGCCAGCACCGACTCAAGTCGCTGCGTGCCACTCACATCCCCGGCAACCCCAATGTGATAGCGGACGCGCTGTCATGACAATGCTTGTCTGGCGGAGAGTGGAGGCTTCACCCCCACTCGGTGCAGCTGATTTGGGAACGGTTCGGCAAGGCCCAGGTAGACCCCTCTGCCTCCCGAGAGACCTCCCACTGCCCGCTCTGGTACGCCCGTTAAGAGGCTCCCCTCGGGGCAGATGCACTGGCACACAGCTGGCCGGTGGGGCTGCGCAAGTACGCATTCCCCCCAGTGAGCCTTCTTGCACAGGTGCTGTGCAAGGTCAGGGAGGACGAGGAGCAAGTCACTCTCGTGGCTCCTTACTGGCCCACCCGGGCCTGGTTCTCGGACCTCATACTCCTTGCGACAGCCCCTCCCTGGCGAATTCCCCTGAGGAAGGACCTTCTTTCTCAGGGACGGGGCACGCTCTGGCATCCGCACCCAGACCTCTGGAACCTCCACGTCTGGTCCCTGATGCGGAAGATCTAGCTGGTCTACCACCCACGGTCGTAGCCACGTTCAACCAAGCCAGAGCCCCTTCTACCAGGCAACTCTACGCCCTGAAATGGCGTCTGTTCGTGAATTGGTGTTCTTCCCGGGCAGAAGACCCACAGAGATGCGCAGTTAGGTCTGTGCTCCTGTCCCTACGGGAGAGGTTGGGGGGGAGGCTGTCCCCATCCACCTCGTAGGTGTATGTTGCCACTATTGCAGCTCACCACAACCCAGTAGACAGCAACTCTCTGGGTAAGCACGACTTAATCGTCAGGTTCCCAAGAGGTGCCCGGAGGTTAAAAACCCCTCCTGGCCAAACCTGTTCCCCTCCTGGGGATCTCTCGGTGGTCCTTGCCGGTCTTCAGAGATCCCCCCCCGAGTCGCTAGAATCAGTTGGCTCAGGGCCCTCTCCTGAAAAGACGGCCCTGCTGATTGCGCTCACTTCCATCAAGAGGGTCGGGGACCTGCAAGCGTCCCCTACTAACGACACTTGCCTGGAGCTCGGTCCGGCAGATACTCATGTGATCCTAAGACCTCGACTGGGCTATGTGCCCATGGTTCCTACCATGCCCTCTGGAGATCAGGTAGTGAACCTACAAGCGCTGCCCCGGGAGGAGGCAGACCCAGCCCCTCTCACTGTCGTGTCCGGTACGTGCCTTGTGTGCCTACCTGGACCGCCCCCAGAGCTTCAGGCGCTCTCAGCAGCTCTTTGTCTGCTTTGGAGGACCAGCAGAAAGGGAACGCTGTCTCCAAACAGAGGTGTCTCACTGGGTGATGGATGCCATTCAGTTGGCCTATCACACCCAGGCCATGCCCCCCACTTACGGGTTCGAACCCACTCCACTAGGAGCGTGACATCCTCATGGGCACTGGCGAGGGGCACCTCCCTAGCAGACATTCGCAGAGCTGCGGGCTGGGCAGCACCTAACACCCTTATGATCTCAGGGTTGAGTCAGTCTCGTCCCGTGTTCTCTCAGGTCCGAGCCCGTAGAACTCGGTACACGTCGACGATCTGACCGGGTGAACCGCTTGTTCCAGCGCCGTTTCCCTCTGCCGAGGCAAAACAGTGCGCTTTTGCCCCAGAGGACCCAGGTCCCTGGTTGATTCCTCCCTAGCACTTCGGACCCGCAGCAGTTCATCGGAGGAACGTGCTGGTCCAGTCCACTACGGGTACCTCCGGCTACCCCTACTGGAATAAGTGCTCCACAGATCAGGCCTCCTACGGGACTCCTCCTGTGTGTATTTCCGCGGCACGGTCACCTTACGAGCTGACCCGCGTCTCCCTTAGGCAGTCCTTCGCTGCCCTCCGGTCGCCGTGTTGTAGCAACTCCCCCCTCCTTGAGGTTGGATCTACCACCGTGCCATTTCCTTCCACATGCCTAAGTGGCCATGTGATGTATTTTGCCACCTTTACCTCCCCTGTTGGGCGGGTGTGGCCTCCGCAGGGTCTTTTCCCCCTAAGAATAGGAATTTGGAATAAGACCCCCTTCCCTCGATGCGGTAAGGGCCCCGGCTGCTCTTGCTCTATGCCGAGAAAACATAGAGAGAAAAGAGGCCCAGCCAGGCTTGGCCCGTTCCCTAGTTGGGAGCGTCACCTTGTTCCCCCCTGGGGTAACCAAAAGGATGCTGACGCTTTTTCGGGGCATTGGGGAAGAGTACGTGCAGCCTGAACACAGTTGGTCGCTTGCGCACGTGCAAAATACCTGCCCTCTTCTGTGTCAGCAGTACACGTACATGGCTCAGCGCATGGCGAGTTTTGAAGTGGACCCCTAGTGTCGCTTCTTCGACACGACGTCGAAGTGAGCGACAGACGGGGAACGTCTCGGTTACGTATGTAACCTCCGTTCCCTGATGGAGGGAACGAGACGTCGTGTCTTCCCGGCCACGTCGCTGAGCCGAGCCGCTGAGATGCCTGGAACACTCCCGGCTCCTCAGAAAAATCCTGAATGAACGAGCGTATTTCTCTCGCCTTTATATCCGTATCCGGAGGCGGAGTATGCAAATACTGTTCGCCAACTCTCATTGGCCTTTTTTCATAGATCAGAGGTATCTTTCGGCGCTCAAGAGAGACCCCTAGTGTCGCTTCTTCGACACGACGTCTCGTTCCCTCCATCAGGGAACGGAGGTTACATACGTAACCGAGACGTTTCATGTACAACAGTAAAGAGAAGACTCAGGGGTGCAGGCCTTATGGGAAGAATTGCAAAGAAAAAGGATTTTTTAATGAGAACTTTTTGAAGTAGTTTAAGTAGTTTTTAGTTAAATTTTTTTTACATTTTTCACGTTATTAATGTTCTGACAATACATTGTGATCAGTTAAATGCCACTTTGAATAAAAGTACCAATTTTTTTTACATAAGAGCAACATCTGTACAACATTCCAAATATTTTGCCACCAGTGTATAAACATTTATGAATGAATGTATACCAGGATCAGGGGCTTTGGCAGCACCGGATGAACAAATATTCTGGTTTGGGCATCCGTGACAGGCAGATGATTTGCCAGCCTGGTCACTGCCTGTGCCTGGACAGTCTAAAGAGATTTACAATAAAAAAAAATTATCAATACATAAACAGAAATATATAAAGTGCAACTGAACTGATAACTCTGTAAGCTTTGCTCTCCCATGTCTGTCTTTAACTGAAATTATTGATAAAATATACATGTAAACAGACATAATGGTTAACTTTTCAAAAAACAAACCAGAAGCAAATTACCAGACTAAGTTTGATCCCATGTTGTAAGTGTAAGTGTATTTATGGATGTTTAAGCAGCCTAAACATTAAAGTAAATGTCTAAGCAGCTAAAACAGGCAATTGCTTTGACAGATTGTCTAACATGACAGATGTAAAATTTTGTTCAGTTTTCATGATATAAATAAAAAACTAACAAGGCGTTGCAAGACAATGCAAATACAGTATATGTATAGCTAGCAATGGCGTAATGTAAACAGTAATTTTTTTTTTTCCATTTTAAAGTGCCTAATGTTATGAAATTCACACTCTGGTGCATCACTAGGAACATCTGCCATCTTTCAAACACGGGCGCATTTTCTGGCAACGGTGCAACGATCATAACATTCCCCGGAAATTTAGTCTACCGAATGTAAAAGTTTCTGTACTTTTGTGCGCAGTTGCATTCGTTATTTCGTTTGTGACACTGGAAACAGTGAAACTGGTAGTAGTAGCTGAGCTTTGAGGTAAATGTGCTTAGGTGCATGTTTCAGTTCGTGAAATAACTAATAGCCACTGATAAAAAAACAGACAAACAATAAATTTTGACGAAAATTATTTACTGTGTGGATGTGCAGGGTCAAAAGTAGAATGTGAAATTGTATCATATTGGGTCAATGTAATGCATTCCATGCTTGTAAGGCTAACTGTCAGACCCATAGCTGAATTTCAAAGTTTTTTATTAAGTGATTAAGAATACATAAAAATAATAGTAGCTGACACTCAACTGTATCAAAACAACAGTTTTGGTTTGGGAGAAATTGCATATTGAATGTCATAGCTTGCTAAATTATCAGTATTATCCCATTGACTGCCATTGTTTGTGTACATTTTTTATTAATCTGTGGCTTCCTAAAAACCAAGGGGAAAAAAAGAAAATACATAATCAATGTCCATGCTTGGGTATCTTGGGGTTAAACAAAAGTTGAAGACGTGTGAAGAGAATGTGAAGAGTGTGGCCAACATTTATGAAAAATAATTCTGAGTGTAAGAAGACAACCAAAAGGCATACACTTTATTTGTTTTTGGTTATATACACAGTTGACTACCTTTTGTTCTTTTTCCCTAAAAATGCAACAAAAACAAACTACAATTTTTTAAACTGATCTGTAGATTTAGCTTTATCCAGATACTGCAAAAATGGCACCAATGAAACTGTCTTTTTGTTTGTTTGTTTTGGTCTGTATGCTTGCAAGTTACACATTAACATGTATTCATTTAGAAGTTGTTTTTATCCAAAGCGACTTAAAAATAAGGAATACAGCAAAAGCAATTCAGCATAAGGAGGCAATAACATGAGAAGTGCTACAATACAATGGTGAAAGAATGGAGTATGATTTTTTTGAATGAAGAAAGAAGACATGAAGAAAGTGCATTAATATGATTAGGTCAAGTACTCATGACGCAAGAGATGTGTCTTTAGATCTCTCTTGAAAATAGTTAGAGAATCAGATGCTCAGGCAGAGTTTTTGTAAGTGAGCATCATTGCCTTGAACAACCAATGGCAGCCAGTGCAGCTTGATGAAGAGAAGCAAGACATGCACTCTCCTGGGCTTGTTGAAGAGGTTGCAGAGGTTTAACTGTACATGCAGAAAGTCCTGCCAGAAAAGCATTGCAGTAGTCCAGTCTAGATATGGCAAAAGCTTGGACAAAATGTTGTGTAACATGCTCAGATAGAAAAGTTCTGATCTTCCTAATGTTGTACAGTGCAAATCTGCATGATCGGGCTGTCTTTGTGATGTGGTCCGTGAAGTTCAACTAATTGCCAAACGCAATCACAACATTTCTGAATGTCCTGGATGGTGTGTTCTTTGACAAGTCATGGTGTTGAATGGTGAAGTTATGTTTTATGGCTAGGCTCGCTGGAACAACGATAAGTTCCGTCTTTGCTGTATTTAGTTGGAGTGTTTTTCCATCCAAGGCAAGATGTCTACCAGACAGTCTAAGATCCGTGCAGCAACCGTAGGATCGTCAGACTTGAATAAGAGGTAGAGTTGTGTGTCATCGACAAAGCAACGATAGGAAAAGCCATGTGCCTGAATGACAAATCCCAGTGATGTCATGTTCTGTATATGGAGAAGAGAGGGGCCCACGCACTGAACCCTGTGGTACCCCAGTAGCTAGTCTGTGTGACTTGGACACTGCTCCCCTCCAAGTCACTGTGAAGGACCTACCTGTGAGGTAAGACTCAAACCAGTGGAGTGCGGCTCATGTGATGCCCATTGTTGAGAAGGTGGAAGGAGGAACTGGTATGGGATTATATTTGTGCCAATTGTTTTGAATGTAACTTTTCATGAAGTGAATACAAATATAAAATAAGAATGAATAAAATGAATCCATCTTAATGATTGATTTTAAAGTTTGAATGGATTAAACTTGATTACAATTGTTGTAATTACTTTATTAGTGCAGAATACACAACACTCACTGAAAATATGTACACATTATACATAATAACCATATTACATAACACACACATTGAACACAATATACAGACAACAAAACAAGAAATAATATAGACAATAAAAAAATAATATACTTATTGTTTTTTAATGTGTTACACCATTTATATTTTAACATTTATGTGGATGCCAACACATTAGTGGCTTGTTTCTTTTTATTAATTCAGTGTTCCTATACTGTAGACTTTACTGTCACTTTACAATTGTATTAATCTGGACAAACCATATAATATTTTAAATGTCTTAACCTCAAGCGTCAAGAAGTGCACAATCAAGTTAGAGAATGATCATTTATGTTCATTTTCAGACATCAGCGGTCAATTATAATTTATCATCTATAAAACTCACCTGCTTCTGGTCAACAGATACATTTCTGTATTCTTACACTTACAGGTTTACAAATATACTTTTAAAGACAACAAATACACTATTATGATTTGTCTATAATCTTTAAGTTGTCTCAGGTATGTTTATAAGCATAAAGGATGTTAATATAAGAAATGGCAAGCAGCTGTAGCCTGAATGTGAAATGGAATGTGCCTGATGCAAGGGTCCTTCCTAGTGGTGTATCTGTAACATATTTCCAAGTATGCATTCTATAGTATGTGGTAATGAGTGCAATATCAGGCATTAATATTCATTTGTTTTTCAGGATGCTAGTCAGAGACTAGAGTATGTAAAGTGTCTAGTGTAGTCTAATAAAGTGTTACTGTTTGTGTACTTGTGAATTGTTTGGTTGATTCTAGAACTCAAAGCAAATTAAGTAGAACATAGTCTGCATAATATCACAGTTTAATAGTGTCTGGAGATCCAGGTCATTCAAAAGAGATATCAGGGGATGTATTTATCCATGCAGAATAGCAAGATTCTAGTCTGATAAGGGGCAATGGGTCTCTGGTACCACCACTCCATCCTCTGGGTCATCAGAATTTTTTTTGTTCTGTTAAATAAAAAGGAAAAGAGATTGTAGTTAAACACCACTGCTTTGAACTCCAATATAACAAATGGCTGATCTAAATTATTAATTTATTTGTTTTATATTATTAGTCATTGCTTAAAGCTTCGTTTTATTTCAAGCCTATATGTATGACTTTCTTTCATGAAACACAAAAGGAAATGACAGCCTCAGTCCCCATTCACTTTCATTGTATTTGTCATGTTCACCGTTGTCTTTTGTATTTGTGCTCTTATTTTGAAGTTCCTGTTTTGTTCCTGTTTCCTTTTTGGTTTTTGTAGTCCCTTGTAGTTTTATTTTATGATTGGTTTTCCCCTGATTAGTTCTCTTTCCCTGATTGTTTCACCAGGTGTTCCTCATTCCCTTGTTAGTCCCTTTATGTATTTAAGTCCTTGGTTTCCCTGTTTTCTGTGACGACAGGCAGCGAGAGAGGATCTAAGTGCAGCTTTTATTTAACTAAAAAGGGAAAACAAAGAACAAGGAAAACCAGGCTCGGGAGGAAAACAACATACAACATGAAATAACTAACACAGAAAACAGGGAAACCAAGGACTTAAATACATAAAGGGACTAACAAGGGAATGAGGAACACCTGGTGAAACAATCAGGGAAAGGGAACTAATCAGGGGAAAACCAATCATAAAATAAAACTACAAGGGACTACAAAAACCAAAAGGGAAACAGGAACAAAACAGGAACTTCAAAATAAGAGCACAAAAACAAAAGACAGCGGTGAACATGACAGTATTAAAAAAAAGGTACTGAAACTGAATTATAACTTTCTGCCTTTGTGTTCCATGGAAGAAAGTAATACAAGTAAATAATGACAGAGCTCTCATTTGCTAAATCCATACAAATATAAGTAATTCCTTAATCAGGTTAGAATAACTACAGTTTACATACACCTTAGCCAATTACAATTAAACTCACAATTCCTGACATTTAATCGTAGAAAACATTCTCTGTCTTAGGTCAGTTAGGATCACTACTTTATTTTAAGAATGTGAAATGTCAGAATAATAGTAGAGAGAATTATTTATTTCATCTTTTATTTCTTTCATCACATTCCCAGTGGGTCAAAAGTTTGCATACACATTGTTAGTATTTGGTAGCATTGCCTTTAATAGTTTAACTTGGGTCAAACGTTTTGGGTAGCCTTCCACAAGCTTCTCACAATAAGTTGCTGGAGTTTTGGCCCATTCTTCCAGACAGAACTAGTGTAACTGAGTCAGGTTTGTGGGCCTCCTTGCTCGAACATGCTTTTTCAGTTATGACCACAAATTTCGGATTCAGGTCAGGACTTTGTGATGGCCACTCCAATACCTTGACTTGAACTTTTGCATTTGCAATCTAGCTTTAACATCGTGGTGGCGTAGTGGCTAGAGCACAGGGCTGCTAATCAGAAGGTTGCTTGTTTGAACCCCACGGCCACCACCATTGTGCCCTTGAGCAAGGTACTTAACTCCAGGTTGCTCCAGGGGGATTGTCCCTGTAATAAGGGCTCTGTAAGTCGCTTTGGATAAAAGCGTCTGCCAAATGCATAAATGTAAATGGCTGATGTCTTGAGATGTTGCTTTAATATATCCACATAATTTTATCCACTATATTGTGAAGTGTACCAGTCCCTCCTTCAGCAAAGCACCCCCACAACATGATGCTGCCACCTCCATGCTTCACGGCTGGGATGGTGTGCAAGCCTCATCCTTTTTCCTCAAAACATAATGATGGTCATTATGGATAAACAGTTCAATTTTTGTTTCATCAGACCAGAGGACATTTCTCCCACAATGTATGCCACAACTGTCATGTTGTCTGAGTGAATCAGAACATAACAGTTCTCTGTTTCAGACTGAAAAGCCTTCAAGGCTAGGAAGACAGCCGATAGATCCAGGCGGTTGATGTGCCACGACCTCCTTGCACCTGTCCAGGTGCAGAAAGGCCTGCCCCAGAATGACACCTCACTGTTAAAGGCAGGAGCTGTCCAAGGTGCTAGAGCAGCTATACAGCGGTGAGATGTAGTGATGTGTATGCGCCCTTGGTGTCAAGAATGTTGTGGTACACAGCTCTTGAGCCAGCACTGAAGAGGTCTCTTGTGTAAAAGACCAAATGGAATGATGGCAAATAACACTGCCATAAGCCCCAATGCTTTTTGAAACTGTAAAATGGCCTGAACGCTCTCGCTCATGAGGTACGTGCATGTTGCGAGTCAAGGTGGACTCCCAAAAAGATTTATTGGCTGGGGGAGGCCCAAGCTGTTTAGATATTGAAGCAGTAAGTCTCGGTGCTGGCATAACAGAGCCTTTGATTGGGCCAGTAGCAGCCAATTATCGAGGTAGTTCAAAATGTACACACCGATCAGTTTCAGAGGGGCGAGAACCGCATCGATGCATTTTGTGAATGTGCGAGGAGCCAGAGACAATCCGAAGGGCAGGATTTGAATTGATACGCAGTTCCCTCGCACGTGAATCTCAAAAACATCCTGTGATGTATTAATCTTTCAGATCTATCAATGCCAACCAATCGTGTGGGTGGACGTGTGATAAGATCTGTTTGTGAGTAATCATTTTGTATTGACACTTTGCAAGTGCAAAATTTAAATGTCTCAGAACTAGGATTGGCAGAAGCCTACTGTCTTTCTGTGGGACAAGAAAACCCTTTTTGGGTTTGACAATTTAGGACAACCTCTATCGTGATCATCGCAAGGATATTGTGTATTTCGGGTCGTAACACTGCATTAATCAAATAATTTGTATAGTCCGATAGCAAATCGATGTAGATTCAAAGAAGGAAGAAATGGTTCTTAAGGTATTGTCAACAGACTCCGTAGAGTTCATCTTCACTGTACTGATCAGTTATTTCACATTCTGTCACTTTTCACCAACCTGTATCATGTCTATATGTGTTAGATTAGATTTATTTTTTGAATAGTAATAAAGTTTGTCTGTGTTCAAAGATAACTTGACTGTGATGTATTTTGATAAATAATCTCATCCCTGTTTCTGAAATATTTCGCTTCAAAGCTTTAAATACATGTGAAATTATTTTCAATAAGCTATGAGAATAATATCACTCCAATAAGTGAATTAATCATAATTCACTTATTAAAGCTAATTCCTTACAGTGGAAATTGTGAGCTGATAGAATTAGACATTGTATTATGTTTTCAATGGTGGAGAATTTATTAAGATAAATAATCTAGTTATTTGTCATTTATCTAATTTATAATGGTTGTCAAACGCGACTAATTCCGTTATACATTTCCTTACCTAATAAGGACAGTTTAATTTAGTTCATAGTTCACATATTTCGAGACCTTAAATTCCATCCTAAATTTAGCATGTGTGCAAATTACCCTACATATTATGGTGGTAAAATGCATGCAAAATACCCATCTCTAAATTATATATGTAATACCCTACATATTATGGTGTGACATTGCGGGCATTTTAACTGATTGAGTCCACATCTCTAAATTATATATGTAATACCCTACATGAGAATAGATGATTTGGATGCTTTTGAAGCCAGACTAGTTGCTGTCTAGCAAGTTGTCCTGGGAGAGAAAAAAGGAGACCTGGTTTAACGCAACTAGTTTTTTTGCTATGACAGGGCTGTAATTTTCTAAGAGTGCAGGGTTTAGTTTGGGTTAGCCAAACACAAGCCTGCTTTAATGTAATGGGAAAGGTACCAGCAAGGAGAAAAATGTTAATAATGTGTGTGAGCACAGGTAGGATAGAAGGAGAAATGGCATGGAGGAGATGAGAGGGATTAGGGTAGAAGGGTGGCTGAAGAGAAGATGTTAAAAGCCTCAGCCTCAGAGATGGGAGAAAAAGAGGGGAGGAGTGGGTTATGTGTTGGTGTTGGGTGGGTTTGTGGCATGGAGAATTGAGTGCTTATGTTTTTTATTTTATCTGTGAAAAAAATTGGCAAAGTCATCAGCTGTTGGAGAGGATTTGGGAGGGGGAGGAGGAGGGCAGAGGAGATATGTAAAAATTTTTAAGAGCATGCAAGTGTCAGAAGTGCTGTTGATTTTGTCTTGTTTATATGGTGTTTTAGTGCTAGAGAAGTTAGCAGAGAAGGAAGAGAGCAATGACTGATACTTACTCAGGTTGACACCTTTAGGCTACAACTATTGCTCAAGTTCTACCAGTCACATGTTTACAGAAAAATCTGCAGACAATAAGGAATTCTCAGGGAAAGTGGTTGAATAAAAGGATTATAGAAGTCATATTGTGAAGTAGTATGGTGGGTTGTGTCAGAGCTGCTGTTGAAACAAGAGCAATTATGCATGTTAAAAGCAATTGCATGAACTAAGAATCTGTTGCTGGTGAAAGGAGGGTGGGGGTCTGAGGGAAATGTGTTACTGACAAATCTGGAATGCCTTTACCAGGAAATAGTTTCTCCATCAAATATATTCTTACATCTAGGTGGAACCAAGTTTATGCATATACTTTTGTACAAAATGAAAATATAATAGGGATACATTTAAACAGTTTACATGAGTAGTATATTTTCTTTTAATACACCATTCCTGTTTAGTCTTGAATTGAACAACTTATTTACCTTTAATTCCACATGGAGGGTTGAAATCTTGAACAAAACTTCTGTTCACTAGGCCTAAATGTCTTTGCCCTTTCATTTAACATCTCAAGATGCAGTATTCTTAGTGGATTTAGCAGTTAGTTGTAGATTTCTTATTGGTGTCTTACAAAAAGCATTTGAACGACAAGCGTGTGGCTTTTGAGGTTGATAGAAAAAGTCACAACAAATAATTAGGGAAATCAGCAAAGTGAACTTCTGCCTATTTGAGCAAACTGGATGAGAGGTCAGCAGTAATAATGCTCTGTGACTACAAATGGCAAACTAATTTCCCTTGCAATCCACATTAGACCTCAACTCTCACTCCTCTTTTGGTTAAGTGGTGATTGAAATGCAGCTGAGTCCCTCGGTCACCAAAGGGTTAACTCTGTGTTTGTGCAGGGCTTTTGAGGAAGCAGAAATAACTGTCAAGAGTTAGTTTCCTAGAACCTCCCAAGGGCCGTGTCACTGTAGACAGGGCTGCTTTGAGGTTGAATTGCCCAGTTACGGATGTTTCTTTTTCAATGTCAGAGAACACATGAAAGGCAATGTGATTGGCTGACTGCTGGCCATTTGTCATCCACAATTCTGCCTTTGCTCTCACAAAGCTTTAGAGTGTCTCTTTGTGAGGCCAGATAAATAAGAGCCATCTGAGACTCAACTTTTTAAAACTTGGAGCATGTTTCTCAAATCCTGGAGAAAAGGTGACAAATTCAGCCTCACAAAAACATGTTATGTTGGCTTAGGATGTCATTTACTGTATGTTCTTTTGTTTATGAGAAAGTAAGCTTAGATGGGATTTTCTTTGAAAAGTTTCTATCTCCACAGGGATTTGAGTTTGCTCATTGGCAGTTTATTTTTCTTATATCTAAATATTGTGTTTATTCTCCCCTTAAGATTTTCTTGGCCAGGGAATGTAATATGATATGTCCTTTGTTTCCAAAACCCTTCACAAATGGCTAAGTGCTGAGGAGACACGCCTGTGGATAGGCGTTAAAAGATGGAGAGCTCCTACCCATCCAACATTCATTTAAAAATCTTCTTTTTTATGAATCCCTCAGGTATGCTGTGAAATTTTCTCTTTTACTGAGTATGACAGAAAGCTTAAATCCTTGTTTTTGCAAAGACTATATTCTCTCTGAAAGGCAATACTCAATTAAAGTGAGATATAATTGACAATATCTTTAGAAATTATAGAAAAAGTTATTTATAGTGAATGCACACATCTGCATGTGCAATGTTTAATGCTCTCCTGAAGAGGGTGACAAAGGGATTTCTTTAGAAAAAGGGAATTAGCAAGTGTTCATTAATCAATACAGATTTGGGGTTCCAGTTCGTAGTCTTTAAAGATAATTTAGTCTTTTTGAGATAATTTAACATCTTATTTTCAATTGTGGAGAGAAATGTATAACCTGGCAGTCAGTCAAAAGTAGTAACACAAAGCAGCAGCAGTTTAAATAATAGACACATCATTGTGATTGGTTATCCCTAGTCACATGACCTGTTGGTGCAAAAAAATCATACAAAGCCATATAAAAGCACTTAATCATAAAGCCACACAGCAGAAACAAAAAAGCAAGGTGGTCACTGACTGCCTATAAAGAAGTCTCTATAACTCCAAATAGCCCAGGGCAACTAGTGCACAGATAAATGTCAGATTGTTGCCAAGGAAACTATTCCAACTAGCTGGCTAGACCCAGTTGCCGCTCCTTCAGTCTAGACTGATATCCTCTGTAGGCGGGCTGGGAAGATGTTTGTGTTTTTTCTTCTTCTCCAAAGACCAAAAGCTTGTAATTCCTCTTATACTTTATGGCTATCACGGTTTTGTTAAAGTCAGATTGTGCATGACATTAATTTTACCATGGATAAAAGTAAATAGTATCTTCTATTAAAAATATGAATAAACAATTCTTCCACCAAGCAATGTACAGTAGTCGTCACTATATGCTGTTTCAGGTTGTCAAGCAACTTAGCAACTTGATGCATTAATATGGAATGTGCAGTGTTGGTTTATTGGCATTTCAATGTGAATTGGAATACAGCACATCCAATCAGAATTGAGAGTTGGACCTGTTGGACCTGTTCATTTTACAAGATGGACTATTTTATGAAGTGAGTTAAGACAGGGAAAGTGAGCTTGTGCTGTGGATGTAAGAGCCACAAGATAATGTCTTGAAGATAACATCCTATTGTCGGATCAAGTATTTTGTCTTGTCTAATGCCCTCAACGCATGCCATTTAATGTGAACCAGAGGAATAAATAATCTCAATGTAAAAAACAAATAATAACGGTTATTCATATTTGTCAAGACACAGCATTATCTGATGACCTCATTCGTCATACAAAAACAGTTACAACGTTTACACCTGTAACTGATTTGAGATGTCAAAAATGTTATACACAACACTTGTTTAAATGTAATTTTTTGACAGTTGAAGTTTAAATTGTCTTGGCCAGTTTCACTATAAATTTGTCCATGTTGTAGTCCAAAAACCCGTTGTTTTTACAATGTTTTTATAATGTTGATAATTATTTTAATTTTTTTTAAAGTTCGAGGTTCAAGAGAAATTAAGCTCAATCAGCAGTATTTGTGGTATAATGTACAGCTTAAGACAGAAGTTTACATACACTTAGGTTGAAGTCATTAAAACAAATTTTTTAACCACTCCACAGATTTAATATTTGAAAACTAACAATTTGGCAAGTCGTTTAGGGCATCTACTTTGTGCATGACATGAGTAGTTTTTCCAACAATTATTTACAGAGACATTGTTTCACTTTAAATTGACCATATCACTATTCCAGTGGGTCAGAAGTTTACATACACTAAGTTAACTGTGCCTTTAGGCAGCTTTGAAAATTTCAGAAAATTATGTCAAGCCTTTAGACAATTAGCTTCTGATTGGAGGTGTATTGAATTGGAGGTGTACCTGTGGATGTATTTTAAGGCCCTTATTTAAGAAAGGAAAAGAATTGTGACTCCAGCCAGGACTCCTAAGCAACCAAATTGTCCTGGTTGTTAGGGAGGGTAGAGTCACATGTGGTAACCTGCTCGTGGTCACTATAATGTGGTTCTCACTCTCAGTGGGGCGTGTGGTGAGTTGTGCGTGGATACCACGAGAATAGTGTGAAGTCTCTACATGCGCTATGTCTCCATGGTAACATGCTCAACATGCAACAGAGAATAGTGTGAAGCCTCTACATGTGCTATGTCTCCGTGGTAACATGCTCAACAAGCCACGTGATAAGATGCGTGGATTGATGGTCTCAGACGTGGAGGCAACTGAGATTTGTCCTCCGCCACCCGGATTGAGGCAAGTCACTACACCACAACAAGGACTTAGAGTGCATTGGGAATTGGCAGTTTTCAAATTGGGGAGAAAAGAGGAGGAAAAAAAAAAGAAAAGAATTGTAGTTACAGTAAGGCAATTAAAATGGAAGTGAATAGGTACCAGTCCATAAACTTTCAAATACACACAGTTTTAAAAGTATGGCCATGAGATGTAAACATTATATGTGTCAAGTATTAAGGAGTTTGGCAGATTACAGGGTTTGCCGGTGTTACGTCATCAGGGAAACAAAGTTGTAGTATAAGATACTTAAAACCTTATTTATACTTAAGACCGTATTGTTGATACACATTAGGTATCAACTTGTGTTCAACTACAGACCACATTAACTAGCTCTTTGAGCAAGGCATTTTCTTTGCAGAACATATTGTGCTTTAGTGAACTGTCAGTGTAGAAGCTACTGTTCTTCAACTGCGAGCCTTTGAGAGGGAAGCTCTATGGTTCAAGGTGGAGAGACTGAGATAAGCCTTCACGTGATCGGTCTTTCTTCAAGGGCTCTCAAGGACAAATACTTTAATCTGTTCTCCTTTCTTCAGTCCTGCTTGCTCTCCTGGACAGATTAGTCTCCAAGGCTTCAGTTATATGTACGAGAAGGGATTAGATTTTTGCTCTTTGGAGCCTGGCCATATCCCATGCTGAGATGTTCGGATAGAGGACTGCAGGGCACACTCTGGTCAACTCGAGGCTGATCAGTATGCACTCCAAGAGGATGGGGAATGTGCAACCAATCATAGCACTCACCCTGAAGAGCAATGGTACAGAGATACTTTAAGGGCATGTTCAACAGAACACAAGTGTGCTCTTGTGACAGGCCTGTGGATCATTGAGAGCTGATCTCCAGTACTCTAAATCTCTTAGAAGGATACACCATCCTCAGTTGTTTTTCTAGAAAAATATGATTTTTGTTCAATGAAATGTCGTGATGAGTCCTAGTGGAACAGTAGATCTGTTATGGGTGATCCAGGGTTTCAGCCAAGTCCTCATATAATCCAGTATCTTTGGAAGAGTCTTCACTAATGGATCCTTGAGAGAAGCTATTCTTTGCTGTGTCTGCGAGTCATTTAATGTAAATTTAGTACTTAGTATTAAGTGCTTGCTAGAGACGAGTGCTATTTTTTATTCTGAAGTTAATTACAGTAACCACCATGCTGGAATAGATTGCCCTTCGCTGAGTACTTCTGACGTGAGATGCCTGCTGACATAGTTTGTGGACATCTAGTAAAACGAGAGACACATTTATGGCTAAACAAGCTTTCATTGAAAGAAAAAAAAAATTATTGTATTTTTAACTGTTACGATTCACTGTTGTCTGCCCTGTGTTCTCCCCTGGCATCTGTTCCCCATGGACTACACTTCCCATAATTCCCTGCCCTCATCACAGCCAGCTATCTCCTATTGTTCTCACATGTGTTTAATTGTCATTGTGTATTTAAAGCCCTGTTAGTTTGCTCACCGGTTGTCAGTTGTTTAATGTATGTATGTATTCAGACCTTCCATATCTTGATCCTGTTCTTGTTTAAGTTTTCCCATCGTGGTTGTTTTATTTGTTCCTGTATTTTGTTTTTATCATTAAAAGCTGCTTTTAGATCCCCATTCCTCGTCTGCCTCGTTACAGAAGTGTAGTCCATGGGGAACAGATGCCAGGGGAGAACACAGGGCAGACAACAGTGAATCGTGACATTAACCAAGTACATTTTAAGTGTGATGTTAAGTTTGGATAATATTGGAAAGGAAGTACAAAAGCAAGTAAAAGTACTGGAGATATGTTGCAAGCCAGATTCAAATTCATGTTACTCATATGAGCACCATAGCTCAATGTGTCTGAACATATGTGCTTACTGCAATGCCACAGCTCAGATGAGCCATTACCAACCTTAAATGGACAGTTGACCCATAAAATTCATCAATTACTCATGTTGTTCCAAACCCCACTCACTTACTTCTGTCGAACACAAAGGGAGATGTTAGGAAGAATGCCGCAGTCACCATTTACTTGTGTAACCAGTCCTGCTGGATCTGCTCCGAATGGGATTTGAACCACCGTCTCCAGCATGGGATGTAGGTACGCTAACGAGAAGGCTAAAGGCTACAGTCTCTAGGGTCAGTCACTAATGCACCTCTTGAGGCCAGGGGAGGGAGGTTTACACACTGCACAGCTACATACCAGCTGGCTACATTACACTTGCGTTGTATAAAAAAAGATGCAATAAAGTAAATGGTGACTAAGGCAAACATTCTGCCTAACATCTCCTTTTGTGTTGTAATTGTGTTGTGCAAAGTAAAAAAGTTATACAGTTTTGGAACCACATACAGGTGAGGCCACATCAACACTAATATGTTTTTGTTTGAAAATGCAATAATTTCCCTACATTGACACCACTCATCCACATTAGAATGGGATTTTTTAATCCACTCACAATGTAGACTTTGCACTTTTTTGTGTAAACTTACATATTAAATATTAGGAGCCATTAATGTCATGAAAACTAGATGTGCTTCACAAGATTTTATGATATATTGCAAGTTAAGACCAGACTAATACATCAAAGGAATGCAAAGCAGCTGTAAACACATGGAATAGAGCAAACGTACACTTCAAACATATATTATATGGGCAATATTAAACAAGTCTCCAGCCCTCTGTATCTTTTGTGCTGGTGGTAACCGCATTGCAATGTGTGAGTGAGCTTTGTAAAATGCTGGCAAAGCAAAGAGAAAAGCGAAAATGCAAATGGACTTTCTCAGAGTGCTAGTGTGCTGCCCAGGGGGAGTGGCTCACTGGCATTACCAGCAATCACACTGATTGGGTTCACTCACTACAAAATCTTGCTATTTATCATTTGTCTCTATAACACAAGAAATAAAGACTGACAGAGACATCAGCTCACATTTTAAGACTGGAGTGGTTGACTCTAAAACAATGGAGTGTCAGAATATATCAGCAAAGCCACCACAATTTGTACTTGTGCTGTGTCCACAGACACTGCAAGAGATTTTTAAGACTGAGAGGAACATCAGTGAGCTGAAACAGATTTAGTCATTTTGCCATTTTTAATTGAGAGGACTAAGAGAACCATAGGGAAGGAAAATAATTAATAAATTCTAATATCTCAATTGTTTCTCTTAGACAGCAGTGAGATTACATGGAGATCAAATATCAGCTACGGGCTGTTGGAAAGGGGCCCCTCTACGCTGGCACATCAACTGCCTGGAGTTGCTGACTGTTTTAGAGACTTTTGCTTCTCAGATTTCTCTTCTTAAATTCAACAAATTCTGATTTACAAAAATAGTGCAGTCAAAAGTCTTAAATATCATAATGAGCTTGTGAACTTTTTTTGTCTCAGGAAGATATTCAAGAGTACTTCATAAAGCTAATTACAATATCTAAGCATTGCCATCCAAATGAATGGTAACCTTTCACAATAAGGCTCCATTTGTTAACATGCATATGCATCAGGTATCATGAACTAACAACGAACAATATATTTAACAGGTATTTATTAATCTTTGTTCATGTTAATAGATGAAAACACAATTGTTCTTTGTTAGTTCATGTTAGTTCATATTGCATTAACATATAGGCTACTACTTTAAATTTTAATGCTGTTTTATTAAATGTTCAGTTAACCTTTACCTAGATTAACAAAAGCTGTAAAAGTATTGTTCATTGTTATTCATGTTAACAAATTTAGTAAACTAATGATAATAAATGGAACCTTATTGTAAAGTGTTATCAAATTAATTTTATTAAATTATTTTCTCATAATTTACTCACCCTCATGCCATCCCAGATGTGTATTACTTTCTTTCTTCTGCTGAACAGAACACAAATGAAGATTTTTAGAAAAACATTTCAGCTATATAGGTCCATACAATGCAAGTAACACCGTGTACAACGCAAATACACCGTGTGATGGTCACCCCCGCCTGCCGCCAAACATTCAAACCTCTGCTTTCTGCGGGCAGAAGTCCCCTTGCAGCAGGTGTCCCGACGCGTCCTGGTCACGACAGATGCCTCCAGACTGGGTTGGGGTGCCGTGTGCAACGGGCACGCAGCTGCGGGCTGTTGGAAAGGGGCCCCTCTACGCTGGCACAAAGACTGTTTTCTTTGCCCTGCGGAAGTTTCTCCTGCTAGTTCAGGGCAAGCATGTCTTGATCAAATCAGACAGCACCACCATGGTAGTGTACATAAATCGCCAAGGCAGCGTACGCTCCCGTCACATGTCACAGCTCGCCCGTCGTCTCCTCCTTTGGAGCCAGCAGTGACTCAAGTCGAGCCTGTCCCCTCCTGGGATCTCTCAGTGGTCCTCTTGGGCCTTCAGAGACCCCCATTTGAGCCACTAGAATCAGTTGGACTCAGGGCCCTCTCCTTAAAAACGGCCCTGCTGATCGCGCTCGCCTCCATCAAGAGGGTCGGGGACCTGCAAGCTTTATCTATCAGCGACACTTGCCTGGAGTTCGGTCCGGCAGATACACATGTGATCCTAAGACCGCATCCGGGCTATGTGCCCAAGGTTCCTACCACACCCTTCAGAGACCAGGTAGTGAACCTGCAAGCGCTGCCCCGGGAGGAGGCAGAACCAGCCCCTTCGTTGCTGTGTCCGGTACGTGCTTTGCGTACCTACTTGGACCGCACGCAGAGCTTTAGACACTCTAAGCAGCTCTTTGTCTGCTTCGGTGGACAGAGGAAAGGGAACGCTGTCTCCAAACAGAGGCTCTCCCATTGGGTGGTAGATGCCATTTCATTGGCCTATCGGACCAAGGCCGTGCCCCACCCCCCCACCCTTGCAGGTCCGAGCACACTCAACAAGGAGTGTTGCAACCTCATGGGCACTGGCCAGAGGCATCTCCCTGGCAGACATATGCAGAGCAGCGGGTTGGGCAACACCTAATACCTTTGCGAGATTCTACAATCTCAGGGTAGAGTCAGTCTCGTCCCGTGTTTTCTCAGGTCCGAGCCGGTAGAACTCGATAACACACTGACGGATTGACCTGGTGAATAGCTTGCACCTAGCGCCTTGACCTTCGGCTGAGGTAATACTGTGTGTTTTTTCTCCCAGGAGAGCCCACTCACTCGGCTCCCTGGATGACTCCTCCCTAGCCCTGTGGGTCCGCAATTCGGCGGAGGAATTCGCTGACCCAATCCATTGTGGGTACTCAAATCTATCCTGTACTGGAATAGGTGCTCCACAGGTCAAGACTCCTACATGGACGTTCCGCCTGTGTGTATTTTCCGTGGTACGGTCTCCTTATGAGTGGACCTGCATCTCACTTGGGCAGTTCCCGCTGCCCCCCGGTTGCCGTGTCTGTAGCAATGCCTCCCTCCAAAGAGGCGGGATCTATCACTGCGCCACTTCCCACATGTGACCTAAAAGCAAATGTGGTGTATTTTGCCACTTTACCTCCCCCTCTCTGGATGGGTGTGGTCTCCGCAGGGTCTTTTCCCCCTGAAAGAATAGGAAACTGGGTAAGACCCCCTTCCCACAATGCGTGTAAGGGCCCCAGACGTTTTTCTCAGCGCATGGCGTGATTTAAATTGGACCCCTAGTGTCGCTTCTTCGACACAACGTCGAAGTGAGAGACAGACGGGGAGCATCTAGGTTACGTATGTAACCTCGTTCCCTGATGGAGGGAACGAGATGTTGTGTCCTCTCGGCCACGTCGCTGAGCCGAGCCACTGTTGTGACCGGACCATTTCCGGCTCCTCAGAAAAATCCTGAACGAAACAGACGCATTTCCCTTTATACCCGTATGTCTGGGGACGGTACATGCAAATTCTGTCCGCCAACTTCTCATTGGCCTTTTTTCATAGAACAGAGGTATATTCGGTACTCAAGAGAGACCCCTAGTGTCGCTTCTTTGACACAACGTCTCGTTCCCTTCATCAGGTGTCTTCAAGAGGTTACATACGTAATCTAGCCGATTTTCTAAGTAGTTACAACAACTTTTTTCAAGCAATCTTTTAATTTGGCTCTTTATACTCATTCCCTGTACTTCAAGCAGGTTATTTTTAATTTGCCAGTGTATAAATTTTGCTTGCTTTAAAAATAAAAACTTGTGCTATTTTGTCTGGCATTGACCAAATGTTTTAGCGGTATAACCCCTTACCCCCCACACCCCCAATCTACCCCTGTTCATTTACATTCTCAACAGTCATCTATCTTTAAAGGCACACATTCCTTTGAGTCGATTATTGTTTGGACTATATCTCACCCTTGGTTTATGCTGTCTGCCCTATGTTATGAAATCTTTCAGCTGTGTCAGAGCCCTGCCTGCCTCTCATTGTAATAGTACAGTTCACATTGCAGTTTGTGAGACAGGAGCCCTCAACAGACCTGTGTGCCAGCTCAGATTTTTTTCCTTGTACATTATGAGAAACTGGCAAGATAAAAAGAGTAGAGCCAGTAGCACAACAATTGGATGTAACATTAGAGCTCTTTGATATGGGATGATTTATGTGTGGCAGGTTATATCCATTAGACAATGAACATACTGGAGCAGTGCCCTGGTGATGCACGTGACACAATGTGGCAGCTGGCTCACTTCAAGGCCACACCGGAACAGGAGGCCGATTTATTGTTTATAGACCAGGAGCGCTGCATGGGTCTGCACAAGAGTTTTCCCTGTGTACTCTGCCAGGTGTAATATGACTTGAGGTATATACACACAACATACATTGATGAAAAGCCCACATACACATACTTTGTATGTATATACAGCTCTAAGGCATTCACAGTAAACTGGGTTCTTATTTTTCTTCCATATGCAAAGTGAACTTATACACTACCATTCAAAGGTTTGGACAAACTTGACAAGACATTTAGATTTTTTACAAAACTTTCCTTTACAGTCCTTTAGAAGATCCGTTGCATTTTTTTTCATTTTACAATAAGGTTATAATTGTTAACATGTGCAAATGCATTAGGTATCATGATCTAACAATGAAAAAAAGGTTTTTACAGCATATTTGCATTTTTTAATTTTATTTTTATTGTTAGATCATGTTCCTTCATAATGCATTAATATATCTTAATATATGCAATGTTTAATTAAAAAAAATATTAATATTTATTGAAATTAACATAAATCAAGATTAAATCAATTGCTTCTTTTTCTTCCATATACAAAGTCAGTTTATACACTTCCAGTCAAAAGTTTGGACACACTTGACAGAATTGAAGGTTCTCGTGATCTTAAAGACATTTTTATTTAATTTGACTTATGCAATTAGATTTGTAGAAAAATATACATTTTGTCTATGAATTATTATTATTATTAATTTTTCCAAACTTTCCTTTACAAAATTGCAATTGCATTTTTATTTATTTATTTTTTGGAACACTTTACAAAAAGGTTCTAATTGTTAACATGATTAAATGCATTAGGGATCATGATTCATCACTTATCAAATATTTTTACAGAATTGATTAATCCTGGTTAATGTTAATGAAAAAATTATTTATTGTCAGTTCATGTTAATTTATAATGCATTAACTAATGATAATATATGCATCCTTTAATGTAAAAAATCAATAGTATTGTGTATATTGAAATGAACATAGATCAAGATTGATAAGAGCTTCTTTTTCTTCATATACAAAGTAAGTGAACTTATTCACAACTAATAAAAGGTTTGGACCCACCTGACACAGTCAAGATTAAAAAGTATTTTTTATTGTCAGTTAATGTGATCTAATGTGTTTAACTAATGTTAATGAATACAATCTCATTGTAAAGTGTTCTAATTTCATTTTATTTTATTTTAGATGGATGTGCTGGCCCAGAATACATGGAAACAACTTCAATATTGATAAAAAAAAAATCATCCTGGGTGAAGCTTTTTTTATTATTATTATTGAGAGAATAAAAAAAATGTGTCACAAAATAATTCCTATGCTTCCATTTGTGTTATTTCATCGTTTTGATATTATGGAAAATAGTGATAATAAATAATGAGAATGTGTGTCCAAGCTTTTGACTCTTAGAGTATGCACCATAATGTCATTTTACAGTGAGGATATTTAACAAAAATAACCTGAGAACCTGTCTGCACTGTTTTGTCCATCTGGATCAATTTATTTCACAACTGTTAGGGTGTCTCTCCCAGCTTCCCCTTCATGAAGGAGACGAGTGTTCCAAATAATGATGCATGACCAGTTTCAAACGGCAATACAAATTAGCACATGTGTGACCATGTAGCAAACCATCCCTAAAGACTTTCAGCTTGGTGAAAGAAGACCCAAGACTGCCAGCTCTTTACAACCATTTGACATCGCATGCATGAAAATTGTGGCCTAATTTTGGACAATCAAAGACACTACTTGTCATTTAGTTCCTTGTCTTCACCTTGTTTCAGTATTTGCTTTTGGATGGAACATGAGAGTTCACAGAACTGAATTTGTCATGTACTCTCAGTCCTCCCAATGCAAATTTGTCATGACAGATTGTATTATTTTTTTGTGCAGGTTTACATGATAAGTGCTTAACACTCATGTTATATAGCCTTAAGTCATTTCAAATTGCTCAAAGAATATACCTAACATTGAAATATATGATTGATAGGCTACTTAATGACTTTTCCTAATCTTATAAGAACTGATGAGAACAAGAGGAACATGTCCTCTTGATAACAAACTTCAACTGCCATCCATACAAAAAAAATGCTTTTTATAATGAGAAGCTTTTCTGAGACAATGCCACAGTACAAATGGAATTTCTCAGCAGTACACTAGACAGCACACATGAAACCTACAACATTTTCCTGCTACTAACACTGCTACTTTGAAAACACTTTTTGTGCCAGCATTCTTAAAAATAAACTGGCTACTATTTGGAGAGGATAAATGTGTTTTCATCCAGTTTGTTTGCACAGCAATACTTACACATAGCTCCTGTTGTGCCAGCAGGGAGGCGTCCACAGAACCTTGTCCAAGATCCTGTACTGTAGCTACATCATTAGCAAGGTGACATTCAATCTTAGTTTACAAAAAGAAGACTGCACCCATCTGATTGATGTTTGGAGTTTAAGCTTTTATATTTACATTACGGTTTGAATGGAATGTTACAAAAAGAACAGCAGCTGCTACACTGTTAAAGGGTTAACTTGCATTTGTTACCTTAAACATCTATTTCTTCTTGATCTAACTATTATCACTTACTTTTGTTGGTGTACTCTAACAAATTCAAGCTGCTGCTGGAAGCCCCAAATAGCTTTAAACTTAAATCTGCTTTTACCATCGTTATTTTCTTTCATGTTTTACCTTGTCTGTGAGCTTGCTTGTGTGAATAATCCAATGTCATATCTTAGATGTCCAGAACAAAATAGGCGGTCCAGCAGGATAAGCATGCTAAACAAATCATCGGAAATGTTGCAATAACAATTTCTCCCTGAATGTCACCAAGACCAAGGAGATGGTTATTGATTACGGGAGGAAGCTGGTGAGGAACTACAGCCCCCTGATGATCAACAGGGCCACAGTCTAGAGGGTGAGCAGCTTCAAATACCTTGGGTCAACCTCACAGATGACCTCTTCTGGACAAAACACACAAACAGCTTGGTGACAAGGGTGCGCCAGCATCTTTACCACCTACGATGCCTGGCCAGGTTCAAGATCTCCCATAGCGTGCTGAGGGCTTTCTATTTCTACTCTGGGGCTGTGGAGAGATTTCTCACAGGAAGCATAACCGCCTGGTTCAGAGGCACAGGATGGAAAGGTGCTGTCCAGAGTGGTGAGGACAACAGAGAAGGCCGTCAGGACTCTCCCCTGCATCACAGACACCTACACCCAGAGATGCAGGATAAGGGCCAGGAGAATTATCAAAGAATTTCACCACCACGGATAGAGACTCTTATCAATGCTCCCATCAAGGACGTGCTACTGGATACTGAGGACCAACACAGAGAGACTCGGGAGGAGTTTTTATCCTCAGGCAATCTACTACTTGAGATAGTCTATATATTCCTGCTTCGGACAGACACACATACACAAAACACTAAAATATTAATTAACTAAATATTTTGCACAGTTCTGTATATTTAACATATTTTCTACTATATTTTATTTATTCACATTTAAAAAAATGTACAGTAATTTCAAATCAGATGATTGGAACTCTCTCCAAAAAAGTTGAGATGGGCAATTTAAGACTAATACAATTTTGACGAGTTAAAATAACAAGGTGATGTGAAACCGGAGATGATAAACAGGTGAGGAAATCATGTTATAGTATATAAAAAGCCTCCAAAAACAGCCTAGTCCTTCAAGAGCAAGGATCATTTGAGTTTACCCACAGATGCTTCAGCAAATAATCCAGCACTTTGAGTACAATGTTCCCCAAAGACAAATTAGAAGGATTTGGTGCATTTCACCCTCTAAAGTGCACAATATAGTTAAAAAATTCAAGGAATCTGGTCAAATCTTAGTGCGTAAAGGGCAAAACAAAAACCACTTCTGAATGTGCGTGATCTCTGATCACTCAGACATCACTGACTTAAAAAAAACATCATTCATCTGTAATGGATATCATGAACATGGGTTTGGGATAACTTTAGTAAACCTTTGTTAGTCAACACCACTCGCCGTTGCATCCACAGATGCAAGCTAAGACTTTACTGTGCAAAGCAGAAGCCATACATCAACACTGTCCAGAAGCTCTGCCAACTTCTCTGGGCTCGTTCTCATATTAGATGGAAAGTAGAACAGTGGAACTGTTTTTTTTTTTGGTCTGAAAAGACCACATTTCAAAAAAGCTTTTGAAAAACAAAGGTGTTGTGTTATCGGGGAAAAAGAGGAAAAGGGCCATTCAAGCTGTTATCAGCATCAGGTCCAAAAGCCAGTGTCTGTATGGGCCAGGGGTGTGTCAGTGCCCATGGCATGGGTAACTTGCACATCTTTGAGAACACCATGAATGCAGACAGATATGTTCAAATTTTGAGAAACATATCTGCCATCCAGCACCGTCTTTTCCAGGGATATCCCTGCAGTTTTTAGCAGGACAACTTCAAACCACACACTGCCCAGATTACAGGTGTATGGCTGTGAAGCAGAGAGCCTGCAGTCCTGACATGTCTTCAATTGAGAATGTGTTACGCATTATGAAACACACCATACAGCAACGAAGACCCTGTACAATTGTACAGCTAAAGACCTACATAATGGATGAATGGGGGAAAATTCCACTTACTAAAATTAACAAACTTGTGTCTTCAGTGCCCAAATGAGTGTTATTATAAGAAATGGTAGCGATTCACAGTGGTAAACACTCGACTGTTCCAACTTTTGTGGAGCGTGTTGCAATCATCTGATTTAAAATTACTTTACATTTTCAAAAAGGAAAAACATAATATAATGTGTAGTTGTAGTACTTTTTTTAATATAGAAAAGGGTGAATATAAATTACAAATCATCCCTTTTTTTTTATTGGCATTTGTCATTCTGTCCCAACTTTTTCGGAATTGGGGTTGAACCTGAAATATATGTAATCGTCTATTAATTATATAATCTTATACATCATTGCAGAGAGGAGGATATCTAGGCTGAGCTACTAGTCCACTCAGAGGCCGGGATATTCTATGAAACAATGTGGGTGGTGTATGAAATAACATTTGACTGAATGTCTATGGACGAGCACAACTGTGAGGGCTAAAAAGTGTTAGAGTGCCACCTACATTTCAGATTGGTATTTTGTAACATAAGGTGATGGAGAAATAATATTTTTTTTCTTGTATTTGCTGCCATCTAGAGTTATAAAATAAGACTTTTTTGAGAGCGGGAGTGAAAAGAACGAGAAATACATGCTTACAAAGTTAGGACAAAAAAACAAACAAACACAAAATATATTATAAGATTATAAGATTGTAAACATATACAATATTGTTTATGAACAATTGTAATCTTTTTTATTTTATTTTGTATTTGTATTTTTTTGAAAGAAGAAGAAAAGAGACCAAAGTTTAGCAATTAGTCCACAGTATATGTAAATGTTGATCTTAAAAGCATATGTTGTAAATTGCAGGTGGCAGCCCAAAAATGTCCCAGAGTTGAAGTTAATTTAGATATTACCACATGAACCACATTTTTTAGGTTAACATTTTGTCAGTGTTATTTGTACAGTGCTATGATGCAAAAAACTAATTTGGCATGTCGGAATGTGTGTATGCCAGGATGGAAAACACTGAGGACTATGATCCCAAACACTTCAGTCCTTCCACTACTTAACCATATGGTTAAACCAAATTCAACCCCATAAACTCTACAGGTCAGATGTCTGAGTTCAAACAAGCTATCTATGGCAGCACAGCATAGAAAACAAGCCAATTGGCCTCATGACATTGCAACTACCATTTATGACACAGTTGCTCCAGGAAATCACAGAGCCCAAAACAGTCACATGGAAGGAAGAGAGCCTTCCATTTTGGTTGCACTCTGACCAGTATACATTTAATCTGTTTCTAGCAAAGGAAAGAGCTAGACATGCATTTCCTTACAATACCAGCTACGTGTGTTTTCTCACTATGAATAGTGCAGTACAGGCAGTGAGTCTTGTTGGATGTTAGGGTGTGTGTGCTTGGCTACTAGATCATCAGTCATGTTGAGGGAGGGAGCAGTAGATGTTAGTCTCAGGGGAGGATTGCCTGCAATGACATCAAACAGCTGTGCAAACACACTCCCATCTTACAAATCTTATCCGCAACTATAGACCTCTGCTGAATGGATTTTTATTGTCACACAGAGTAAGAAAGATATGTAAGGTGTGTTCAAAATGATAGTTGTGTATCCATAAGGGAACAAATATCACACATTAGATCACTTTAATATGTCAATTGTTTCTCAAAGAGAGCAATGAGATTAAATGGAGAGCAAATGGAAAAGCTTGCTAAAGTCTCCTTTATCTCAGATTTTTATCATGAGAAAAAGACTACAAACTGTAAACCCTAAAATGTTAGCAGAACTCAAAAACTTTGAGGAAATCAATCACATACATTTAGTAAGTTAATAAACTCCCAAGTTTAAGTTAAAGGTGCACTCTGTAACTCTTGTCTTTGTGTCATCTTGGACTTACACTTACACATAGTGCCTTGGATGCAGCATCATTTAAATCAATAGTTTTAGAAATTTAGCATTCACAGTCAGCCATGATTACTTTAATTAATGAGTGAAAGTGTCAAATAACAGGATGGTTACTGTGATTAAGCGAGTACTATTCAGCTGGTCATGTGATTCTAACATGGCAGCCCCCAAGTGCGGACCCTCTCCATGTAGAATAAAACAACTTTTATAAAGTTTCTGATATGACTGGAATCTTAATTTTAATGTGAGTGGACATCATTTCCTACAGATACTGCAAAATTGCAATTCATATATTTAGGAGTTTCACTTTTTTAATGAGAAGAAAATTACTGAGTGCATCTTTAATATAACTTTCAGATTTTAATTTTGAACCACACATGCATGTTTATCGCTCTCAACTTGAAATATTGAATAAACTAATCAATACATTTTGATGCCACTTGACTTTTAATTGAACTCTTTGGCTGAACTTAAAATTAACAACTAATCTCAATTTAAATACTTTACATAAAGAAAAGCTAACTAGTTAATCAAATGGTTAGATGCTAAATTCATGCTAATTAGAAACACAATGCTTTGATTAACATCATACTTGTTCAGTGAATAAAGCAAAATTATCTATTTCTGATTTATCTAACCGTAAAAACTTTTTTTTTTTTTTACAGTTTACAAATCTTATGCGTCTCCAGTTTCTTGAGAGACCTCAACAATGTCTCAAATTGTACTCAGATTTGCCAAGATATACAAGTTTACAATCAAAAGTCATTGATTTCAATATAAAATTTCCCAAGGCCAAATTATATGTGCATTGCAATCCACATTAATTTTACTGCATGCCCACAACTGAGGAATTTTGAGAGAAACAATTTGATACTTGAATAAAACATACATGAGAACAACATTAAATCTCCTGAGACATTAAAGATCAGGAGCAATAAAATCTTTGAGCAATAGCATTTTCCCTTGAATATTCAGACCACATTTATGGATGTCCAGTGAAAAAGTGGCTTGCTCTTGTCAAGTTTTTGCAAGTCAAGTGGTCATCCAAATGAGATAGCACCAAGTTTACTCCATTCAGTGTAGGCTTATTGGCCTACATTATATTTCAACATTTATCAATGTTATTTAAGTCTGTTGATTCAGAAGGTGTGGTCTCAACGAATTGTCCATTAGCTCATCAGTTGAACTGCTGGCATTAGGACAACAGCTCCAAACAGACAGGAATCTTGCCCAAATGCTTGGGCACAATTAGAGATAGTTTATAAGCCTTTCATTCAGTTTCATGAGAACAAATCACTTTTGTCTTAATTTCCCTCCACTTCTGTGGGGCTAAGAGTACTTGAGCTTAATCAGAACAGGGAGAAAACAATTCATTCTGCTTATGTCAGTGTGAAAGAAGAGCCTCTGTCATGATGTTGGAGACTCTATCTACACAAATGCACTCTTGTGAGTCACACGTTTAAACAAATCAATGAAAGATGAAATGCAAATTGTATGGAAAAACTTGCCCTGAAAAAAAATGGTTGTCCTGCACTAACCCAACGATGGGAAATGGAGAAAGTGTAGGAGGGAATGATAGAACTGGTTTTACTGGCAACATAATAGAGCTCTTTTCTTACCCCCCATTTCTCCCCCGAGCAAATGGGCAGTGTCTTTGTGCAGTACACTATGCGGGCAGAGCATAAGGTTAAGGCCAGCTCAAGTTCTCAACAAGAATCATAAAAGGGGCAGGATCTTCCTGCCTTAGCCAAATAGCACAATTTCATTTAATTGTTTTTGCTCATAGAAAAAAGAGTGGATAGAGTTTCGAGATAGAATATAGGGAAGACGTGTACGTGTATATGTGAAGACGGGGATAGTTGTCACAGATGGGGCTATATCTCGGAAACTATAAGGTTTGGAGTAAAAAGTCCATTTACAAAAATGCTTTAGAATATAATACTAATATAAGTCATTATTTAGAATATGTTTTGTGAATTCTATCTTGCAAACTCAAATTTCAATATCATCATATTTTTTGAATAGCTCTTGGGTACACAAGTGAAAACAAAAACCCCACACCACTATTGGGGAGTGCTGTCACAAAAGGTCAGTATAAAATGAACTGTGTCCTTTTTCCTGAGCAATATTAATGGAAATATTCAATAGCTTTTTGTAGCCAAGACTTCCATACAAAACAGCTGTTAATGCAAACAGTATAAAATAATTTGTTGGCAGATCATACTTTCTTAGTCTGCGAGTCTGTGTTTTTAGCAATAATTAGGTGTATTGTGTATAGTGTATTCCCTGGTTGAGTCTAATCTGGAGTTTTGCATAAAATGTAAAGCATGTGATGCTTTGAACATAAGGAAATAAACCCTTTATCAAGGGAACAAACAGACTCGTTGCTTTTAAAAAATTCAAATACATGGAATAGTCCATCCCACCTCAACCCCTGAGGGCTGCACTACTGTACTACTCCACCTGTGACCTGGTCATCACCCACAGCATAGTTCCCAAAACATCCTGCAGCTCCTGACCATCCTCCTCTGTGCTTTCTCACCCCAGCTGCTCCAAAATCCTGATGATTTAGGCTGCTCAATTTATTCACGCTCACAGTGATGAAAACACCCAGCCAAAAACTTGTGGAAATGACATCCATTCAAACTGGAATGTGGGTGATCACTGTTCTGTAATTAGCCCTGAACTTAACTAGGTTGTTTGATAAACCATTAATGATGATATATTGTGTTGGATCTTGGCAATGATGATACGATAGGAATGTGAGGCCTCTAGGCCAAACCATCATGTTCTCTATGAGGTCCCTTGGGGCCTTGAAAAATATTCCTAAAACTTGAGTATGAGGTTTAATCTTATGAGAACTTATTGTAAACGAAATATCAACTTGTTAGCACGCTACAAATGCCCTCCATGAAAAATGCTATATATATATTTTATGTTTGGGTCTCATAGACCACATGTATAAAACATATAAGATGAACAGAAGAGGTCACTAAATGTTTCTAGAATGGATCCCAATTACATTTCTGTTCAGGCCTTCTCTGTGGTCAAGCAGACAGAAAAGCTTTAAAGGGATAGTTCACTAAAAAATGTAAATACTCTCATCATTCACTCACTTTCATGCCATCCCTGATGTGTGTCACTTTCTTTCTTCTGCTGAACACAAACTAAGATTTTTAGAGAATGTCTTAGATCAATAGTTCCATACATTACAAGTGAATGGTGACCAGACATTTGAAGCTCCAAAAATCACATAAAGGCCACATAAAAAACTTAGTTAATGTTAATTTCAACATAATACATTTTTAAAATCAAATGTTGTATTATTTGGCATTAGTTAATGCACTTTGAACTAACATGAACAATTGTATTTTTATTAACTAACATTAACAAAGATTAATAAATTCTTTAAAACATATATTGTTAATCCATTTTGGCATGCTTTTTCAGATGTCTAATTTCAGGAAGTATTTTTCCCATTCATTTCATCCATAGACTTTTCATAAAATCTTCCATTAAAGAGTTCTAAAGCATGACACGACCAACCAGCTCCAAGGTGAATCGCAACATTAATGGCTTAGTTTTAAGGCAAAACTTTATTTAAAATCCAACCATAAGACCAAGGTACAAGTTTGTGTACTTATACCATCTTTAATGAGGGCACAGACTACAATCCCATGAAGCACTGTGAATTATGAAATTGAGTATATAACAATGGCAATATATAAAACTATTGATAATAGTATAGAAACAATATAGTTTACATTTATAAATATTCTGATATATACAAATATGTACAGTAAATAGTTTGAGAGTGTAGGGAGACCAGCTTTATTCCGTAATTCAGAGTGCATCATGGGAGTGGGCGGTCGCTTCTGGGCTTATTTCGTAGGCTTTCTTGGCTGTGGTTCTCTGATTGGTGGATCTTTCTCCACTATTGAGGACAATTTTTGGAACAATCAAATTGAAACAATGCAGACGGATGGCTTCTGTAACGATCCACACCGTCTTTGGTTTGTTTACCTTTTTACTTTTAGTTTTTGGCACTTTTTATGTTCCACATTGTTCTTTGTTTATGCACTCTTTGAGTTTTGGCACCTTTTATGTTCCGTATTGCTTTCTGTTTTAAGCACTCTTATTTTGAAGTTTTGTCATGTCCTGTCCTCCCTCCTCGTCCATGTGTCCGCTCCCCATTGGTTTATTGTTTAACCACTTTACTCTCTGTTCTAGTCTTGTCATTGGTTTTAGTTAATTACCTCTTCACCTTGTTATTAGTTCTCATTGTCCATTGGTTTATGTTTTCCCTTGTTTTGTATTTTAGGTCCTGATGTTCACCTTGTCCTTTGTCGGTCGTTGTTTGATGTTAGTGTTTGATGTCTGAAGCTCAGTCCCGTATCCAGCCTTGTTCCGTGTTCCTGCCTAAGCCCACTTTGCAAAACCCCCGGTGTTGTTTTCTTGTTTTCATTTCTTTAGTTTTCCCCTCGTGGAGGTTTGTTTTGTTCCTGCCTTTGTGTTTCCTGTTTATTTAATAAACTGCATTTGGATCCTCACTCCCTCGTCTGACCTCATCATTACAGAACGACCGACCCAACTAATGGATCCAGCAGCCTGCACCGCTCAACAGGCCAATCTTCTGCTTCTCGGCCTCAGACAGGAGGATCGCCCAATTGAGGTCCACGTCCGTGAGTTTCTCGAGCTGGCCAACCTGTCTGACTTCTCGGAGTTTCTTTTGGTCGGTTTCTTCCGGGCGAATCTAGACCCCTCTCTGAAGGAGCTTCTCCCACCAGCGACCCCAGGCTGGACGCTCATGGCGTACCTTGAAGCGACCCTGAGGATCTGTGGCTCTCCTCTGACTGTGGGCATTGCAGAGGAGGCCGCTATCTCTCCCCACACAGAGGTCACCTCCCAGCCTTCCATGACTCGTTCCTCCACGCCTGCTACGGCCAACGTACCCCCAGCCTTGTCTGTCCCTGGGCCAACGTTGACAACCCCGTCCGCCAGGAGGAGGAGGAGAAGAGGAAAGGCTTCTGCTTCCCGGTCTCCGCCTGCCACGGCCTACGATCCAACGCCCACGCCTGCCACGGCCAACGAGCCAACGCCCACGCCTGCCACGGCCAACGAGCCAACGCCCACGCCTGCCACGGCCAACGAGCCAACGCCCACGCCTGCCACGGCCAACGAGCCAACGCCCACGCCTGCCACGGCCAACGAGCTGGAAGCCTCGTCCGTCCCAGAGCCGGCGTTGCCAGCCTCGTCCGTCCCAGAGCCGGCGTTGCCAGCCTCGTCCGTCCCAGAGCCGGCGTTGCCAGCCTCGTCCGTCCCAGAGCCGGCGTTGCCAGCCTCGACCGTCCAAGAGCCAGAGCCCGCGCCTGTAGCCTCGACCGTCCAAGAGCCAGAGCCCGCGCCTGTAGCCTCGACCGTCCAAGAGCCAGAGCCCGCGCCTGTAGCCTCGACCGTCCAAGAGCCAGAGCCCGCGCCTGTAGCCTCGACCGTCCAAGAGCCAGAGCCAGCGCCTGTAGCCTCGACCGTCCAAGAGCCAACACTTCCTGGGCCTCCTCAACTCCTCTCAGGCCTTCTGGCCTTGTCCTGTGGCCTCCTAGGCCTTCTGACCCTGCCTTGTGGCCTCCTCTCAGGCCTCCTGACCCTGCCTTGTGGCCTCCTCTCTGGTCTTCTGACCTTGTCCTGTGGCCACCTCCCTGGCCTTCTGACCCTGCCTTGTGGCCTCCTCTCAGGCCTTCTGACCCTGCCTTGTGGCCTCCTCTCAGGCCTTCTAACCCTGCCTTGTGGCCTCCTCTCGGGCCTTCTGACCCTGCCTTGTGGCCTCCTCTCGGGCCTTCTGACCCTGCCTTGTGGCCTCCTCTCGGGCCTACTGACCCTGCCTTGTGGCCTCCTCCCTGGCCTTCTGACCCTACCTTGTGGCCTCCTCCCTGGCCTTCTGACCCTACCTTGTGGCCTCCTCCCTGGCCTTCTGACCCTGTCTTGTGGCCCCCTCCCAGGCCTTCTGATCCTGTCTCATGGTCTCCTGACCCTATCCCGTGGCCTCCTCCTGACCCTGTCCCAGTCCTGAGGCCGTCTCCAAAGCCTCCTGACCCTGCCCTAGCCTTGTGGCCATCCCCTAGACCCCCTGACCCGATCCCTGCCCTACGGCCACTTCCCCGGCCTCCAGACCCAGTCCCTGCCATGGGGCTGCCTCCCTGGCCACCTGACCCGATCCCTGCCCTACGGCCACTTCCCTGGCCTCCAGACCCAGTCCCTGCCATGGGGCTGCCTCCCTGGCCACCTGACCCGATCCCTGCCCTACGGCCACCTCCCCGGCCTCCTGACCCAGTCCCTGCCCGATGGATGCCCCCGACCCGGTCCCCTCCTTCAAGTTGTCCCCTGGGCACCTACCCGGCCTCCTTGTTCTCCTGACCACCCATCTGTTCTGTCACTGTCTTCCTGTCCACGTCTTGTCCCTCTGTCCCTCTCGTGTTCCCTAGATCTGCCTGTTTGTTTTCGTTGTCGTTTTGCCCCTCCTTTGATTAGGAGCGTCTGGGATCCGCTCCTTAAAGGGGGGGCTCTGTAACGATCCACACCGTCTTTGGTTTGTTTACCTTTTTACTTTTAGTTTTTGGCACTTTTTATGTTCCACATTGTTCTTTGTTTATGCACTCTTTGAGTTTTGGCACCTTTTATGTTCCGTATTGCTTTCTGTTTTAAGCACTCTTATTTTGAAGTTTTGTCATGTCCTGTCCTCCCTCCTCGTCCATGTGTCCGCTCCCCATTGGTTTATTGTTTAACCACTTTACTCTCTGTTCTAGTCTTGTCATTGGTTTTAGTTAATTACCTCTTCACCTTGTTATTAGTTCTCATTGTCCATTGGTTTATGTTTTCCCTTGTTTTGTATTTTAGGTCCTGATGTTCACCTTGTCCTTTGTCGGTCGTTGTTTGATGTTAGTGTTTGATGTCTGAAGCTCAGTCCCGTATCCAGCCTTGTTCCGTGTTCCTGCCTAAGCCCACTTTGCAAAACCCCCGGTGTTGTTTTCTTGTTTTCATTTCTTTAGTTTTCCCCTCGTGGAGGTTTGTTTTGTTCCTGCCTTTGTGTTTCCTGTTTATTTAATAAACTGCATTTGGATCCTCACTCCCTCGTCTGACCTCATCATTACAGCTTCAATGTAATCATATACCATAAACAACCTCAGAGCTCATGGCAGGTCTGTCTTAAATGGTTTATAAGTTAGTGTTGAAAGTCAATTAGTCTCTGGAAAAAATGAAAGGGATTTTTACTTCTGGAACTAGAATGTTGTTTATGATACCTATACATTAGCTAATGTTAACGAATGGAATCTTATTGTAAAGTGTTATTAATTTTTATCTGTTTCTTTCCCACACTTACAGTATATTGCTTTTGAAGATATGGATATAACCACTGGAGTCTTATGGATTACTTTTAAGCTACCTAAATATGCTTTTTGGAGCTTCAAAGGACTGGTTACATTCACTTACAATGCATTGCCTGACGGAGCTGAGATATTCTTCTAAACATTTTTGTGTTCTGCATAATAGAGAAAGTAGTACACATCTGGGATAGCATGAGGGTAAGCAAATGATGAGAGAATTTTTGGATGAACTATCCCTTTAACAGTATCTGCCCACTGGGGTTTGAATAGGTCTGAGGAATTTGTTAAAAGAATTTGAAGGAAAAGTAAGAGTTTCATTTTGAAATTACAATTATTATTATTTTTGACAGAACATGAGGGCTAAGTTCACAAAGTACTGTACTGTGGAATTATTGACTATAAATTCAAAATTATCAGCTAGGATCCAGTCTGCACATTTCATATACTGAATCAATGCACACCACATTCCCAACACAGATGCATGAAATTGAATTCTTGTTCCATTTTTACTGTCTCATTAGGCAGAGATCTGAAGCAGAATGTTAGCCTGGAGAACAACAAGAAGCGGAGGGTGAAGAGAGAGGACACGGTAGGGCCGTCCAAGTCTTCTGCTGCACCCTGCTCTATTGGCAGTCAGCCTGCTATTTCACAGCTGTCTGGATCACAAGAGTTTCCACATCACGACACCAAATGAGCAAAAAGCATCCAAGCATCCAACACAAAGTCTGAGCACATACTGTAAACATGCTATGTCTGATTGAAACTTCAACTTTTAAAAATGTAATCTATGCCTAAAGGTGTGTTATCTTGATGTTAAAATACTTAATATGCATTTACAACTATAAGTTAGCCATTTGTAGATTGATTCCCCAGACTAGCTTTAAACACCATCATTGGTTCAACCACTGGCATAGGTTTGGGCGGGGCCCCTGTTTGGTACCAATCAATGGAGACAGGGGGAACATTTGGGAACCCTGTTTTAAAACAGTAATTATGATTATGTATGTAAATTTCATCTGCATTAAATATTGTTTATTGTATTTCTATACCCTCTGAGTTCTGGTAATTTGGTTAACAAAAGCATGCACAGCTGATTTGTACAAGACAGAGCAGGAAGCATCGGTTTTCACCTGCGTCACTGCAGAAGTAGGAAGAATGTGTCTTTGTATTTATGTACAGCATCAATGGGGGCTGTGGATAAAAATGTCACACGCACAGGCTTTTCTCTCGACTGTATACCTACAAGGGTTTCATGCTGTATTTTATGGCTGTTTTTAATTGAACCATTGCATTTCATAATCCGTAGGAGATGCAAATATAACACCAGGCCCAAGTTTGCCCACTCTGTAATCACTACACAATCCACAAAATGAAAGCTGAGAGGCAAAAGAAAAATTCATTGACTCAAGAGCTGTGGAGTAGTACACTGTTAGTCACCAATTTAACTTTGAAAAATGCCTTGCTGGTTTTGACACCAGGGTCAGCACAATCAGTGACAACAGATGCATACTAGCTACTTCAAAGGATAAATGACCCCAAACATTGATTCGGGATTTGTGACAGGGTTTGTTTCCCATGAGAAATCCTAGTACTTTGGACATGTGGCTGAGGAACTGTTTTTTTTCCATTGGATGATAAAGGCCTTTTGAAGGCTGCTATAAATTTTAACTTGAGTTATAAGAATCACAATTCTAAGTTATCTCAAATTGTAAAAAAAAAAAAAAAAGAAAAGTTTACTCAGTTTAATCTTTGACTGTTCTTACTAAGTTACCACTACTCTCTAAACCCTTAAGTTATCATTAATAAAAACATTTATGTGTTCCTAATAAAACAGTATATGAAATGTCATATTTTGGAATCATAACTCAAATACTGTATATACATTCTTTACACTTTGGTTTTGAGCACTGCTAACTCAAAATTTGTAAGTACAAAAGTGCAGCTGTGTGGAATACCCATGAGCCCATTGCTTGAATAAACTATATACAGTATGTTTGGTCAAAATAAGGGAACTTATGTAGAAAAATAATAATTGTTATTTAAAAATGTATATACTTTTAATTCTCATGACTATTGTTGTTGTTTTGTTGTGGCTGGTTGAAAGTTGTGATTTGTGTGAAGTCACCATTAAGATAATTAGTGCTACCTCTGGTGAACTGGAGCATGTTAAATTGAAGTCATTTTTCTCAAAATAAATGTACTTTAAAAAAGATCAGATTTATGTGCATTAAGAAGTACTGAGGAGAATCCAATGTACCATTTAGCTAATTGAGAACAGTTATAATTTCACCCATACTGTATAAGACTTTCTATAATTCAATTTATATAATTAAATAAAAACTACACTGTAATCACAGATGAGTTAAGCTTACATGTAACTAGTTAACGTTCTTGAAAATATTCAGTTCACATGAGCCAAATACTATAAGTATGTTAATATAGAAAAAAACATGCAAACTGATTGCCTTATAAAATCAAAGTATGGTCAACTGCAGTGTATTTTTGAGCAAACTTAATGCCAAATGAAATATTTAGCTCAAATCTTTATTTATTTGGTTTCACTTTATATTAAGTGTCTTTAGCTACCATGTACTAACAGTAAAATACATACAATACATATTGTGTAACATGTTTTTTCTGCAAAAGTATCACAAGATTCACATTTACTGCTACTGAAGTTGAGGTACGGGTATGTTTAGGGGTAGGGTTAGGGTTAATTTTGAAATAAGGGTTAGGGTTGGGGTAGGGTTAGGCTAAGGATTGGGAGTAAAATGTCCTTAAAAGCAGGTACTTATGTATGTATATAATAAGTACATAGTATTAAATGCCTAAGTACATAGTAGTTAAAGACACCTACTATAAAGTGGGTCCTATTTTTTTTTACTCAAATGTCAAAATCAGATAAGTATCTCTGGAATTATCATAAAGAGGCTATAGTCTTTGAACTGCAAAAAGCAGTTGTTTAAAGACAGGAATGTACTTTCAAAATACACACTTTAGACATCTTTTAAGCATACCCCTCTGCTGATAGTGAGAAAGATAATAAATTCAGTCTTTGATTGGATCAGAGTCAGTCAGGATAGTAAACCCTTTCTAATAAAACAGACAAGCTCAGATATTACACACATGCACTCAGGAAACTCGTGGAGCCAAAAACCTGGGGATGTCATGCAAAAGGGAGGAGCACACAGGAAATGAACAGAGACAAACATTTGCAGATGGCGCATTTTGTATATTAATAAAGCCCTGTTAACACAATAGATATGTGAGATGGCAATATAATCATACACAGCCTACATACTGTATAAAGTGCCTATCTATCTCTGTCTGTCTATCTGTCTGTCTGTCTGTCTCTCTCTCTCTCTCTCTCTCTCTCTCTCTCTCTCTCTCTCTATATATATATATATATATATATATACACATACTGTATAGTTATTGCATCAATGGTATAGCTGAATATGGAGCCATCTGTAGGTTAGCTGAAGCTGCTGCTCAGAGAAACAAGGGAAGGGTAGCAAAGGGGAGGCGCAGGGTTTTCAGTGGCTGAAATTGGGGGCGCAGCCCCTGAATTTGACAGTTTCCTTTGTAAGTAAATTTCCTTGCTCCACATTTGCTGCTGCTGGCTTCATTCTGTCTTGCCACCAGATTCAGGCTCAGACTTTCCCCTTTCTGCTCTTGGTCTTCTACAATAGGCTACTACAGTGAACCACATATAGACACACACACACACACACACACACACACACACACACACAAACAAACCATCAACTATACATGCCACTTTCTCGAGCAAGAGGTTGTGAGAATGAGAGGGAACATATACAAGATAAAAATAATTAAATAAATAAATAATAATAATAATGAAAAAAAAAATGCACTCATGTGCTTGACATAGTCGCTGTTTTTTAGACGGAATTTCAAGCGCGTCTCGAGACACCTGCGTTCTTTTTTCTTTCTGTCTGAACGGACCCTTAAACTTTCACAGATATCCCAAGAAGGTCACTTTAGGACAAGTTTTAATAGTAATGTGGTGTTTTGACTATTGAAGTGTTAAACCACGCCCTAATTAAAACATAATAGTTCCACAAAGAACTTTGTAGGCTATATAATTTAAACACCTAATGCGTCCACAAAGGATCCCCTCCCCGTTTCCTCAGCACATATTACATTTCAGACCACACCCAACAAGAGTTCTGGGCAGTTCAGGATTTTGGAAAAGGAGGAGCGCGCACTTTCCCCCTCATTTCACTACTACTACGTTAGTCACGTTCACGCTCGCATCACTTCGTATCCACATCAAACTAAACAATATTTGACACTTTTGGCTCCTTGTATAGCGGTAAGTGTGAATGATAACTAACTGCTTGTTTCTGCCTGTAACCAGATGTTTGTAGCGTGATACAACTGATTGAGGATATTAAGAAGTCTGACTTTGTGCAAATTTGTGAATACTGTATCGAGCAACTATATGTTCATTATATGAGGCTCTATCTATGCGTTTGAGTGTTTGTAAACTTTTAAACTCACGCAGGAAAGTCAGTGAAGAAAGGGGCGTTGGCGCCACGCGCCGATGATGCGTCTTTACTGATGCTTCACTGGGTGAACCACAAACTTGTTGTGACCAGACGTGTATTGTTTACTTGTAATCCTTTTAAACCTATTTTAAGCAAGGGAGAGTATCTAGTTAGACTTTGGTTTTAACAATATGAAAGACTAGCCGTGTGTTTTGAAAAGAAACATAGGTTAGTTCTGTCTTTATATTTTTAGTTGACGTGTTTGGGGTTGTGTATTTAGAAGTAGTTTGAAGGAGTGAGGTACCACCAACCTGTCTCGCATGTCGCCTCCTGGTGACAGTAGGGAGCATTTCATCATTCGACATGCGTTTAAATATTTTATGGGTTAAATATTATTTAATATATATAAATATGTAGGCTAATTTACATTAAATTATGTATTTTATACATTAAGTGTAAAATAGCCTACATATGTAAACAAAAAAAAAACATATAGTTACATAACCTATGTTGATATTCGTATATGTTTGTAATTTATACAATATATTTACATATTTATTTACTTTCTGAGGTGTATTAACAGTCATTCACCAAGCAAGATCAAATTACTTATTTATTTAGAATACATAAACTGTTAACAGACGTTAAAAATCATGTTGAAGATGACAAACTATGTTAAAGATTTAAAAAGATGTTGATGTTGAGATGTTTTGTGGTTTTCTGTACAAGACCATGCATTGTTCCCGAGGTGGCCGTACAGCGTGTTTTGCATGTATAATTAATTTAGCATGTCTGGCATTTTATCTTGTTCAGTACAGTCACGTGTGTTTGTGTGCTTTCTCAGTGGCACATTCCAGTGTGTTACTCATGGGGCTGTTCTTGGGGGTGGGTAGTGTGTTGTGTGTTCATGAGGTGCAGCAGTTTTCACTGGACTGGATTTCCGGACGCCTGTCTGCTCTGCTATTACAACACAAACACAGCCTGCAGTGAGCGCCATAATTCAAACCTACCTATCAAAAGCAAAACCTATATAGGAAAGGATATATGCACAGAAACACCTCTCCCATGCTTTTCTTTCCTCTATTGCATAGTATGATATATAGTCTGGCAACTGTGAAAAGTCCTATCCACAGATGTTTGAAACATATTTTTCATTCTACACACAGTTTGTGCAGCAACTTATCCATGCATTATACTACATTGTAAAGAATTGTTTGTCAGGTAACTTAAAGAAAAAAAATGAAAATCCTCTCATGATTGACTAACCTTTAAGCCATCTCAGATGTGTACGACCTTCCTTTTTCAGCAGAACCGAAGTGAAGATATTTATAAAATGTCAGCTTTTTTTGTCCATACAATGGAAGAATACAGGAGTCATTAGACTTCTGGCTGTTTGATGGTCCAAACGGCATATTTAGGCAGCATAAAAGTAATCCACACGACTCCAGTCAATAAATTAATGTCTTCTAAAGCAAATCGATAGGTTGATGTAAGAAACAAATAGATAATTAAAACGTTTTTAACTTTATCGTTGCTTCCGTTTGCTATTTGAAATGACCTAACTCTCACGTGACGTTCGTATCCTCTGTTGTATACAAAGCTGCAATTCCGACTGCTCACATGAACGCGCCATTGCACTTACGTCACTGATGCGTCGACTGCTGGGAGGAAGCAATTTTTAAAACTAATAAAGTTTTAGTTATAGATTTATTTTTTACACAAACCAATCGATTTGCTTCATAAGACATTAACTGATTGACTGGAGATTACTGCCTAAATATGCCTTTTGGGCACCCATGCCCCCATTGGCACACATTCTCTTTCATTGTATGGACAAAAAGAGCTGAAATGTGCTTATAAAAAATCATCACTTCGGGGTGACTAAAAGGTAAGTAAATCCTGAGAGAATTTTCATTTTAGGGTAAACTAACCCTTTTAAAGTAAGACACTTGATTGATCCCTTGAGGAAAATAATTGGTGCAAAAATGTGCTTTACGTGGTGAAATCTAGGGCTGCACGATTTGGACAAAAAGTCATTTTGTGATTATTTTGAAAACTCTGAACTGGGATTATGATAGACAAAAAAAAAAACATGGTAATGTTTTCCACATGGCACAACTGCCAGAAGGCTGTTGAGGTTTTCACACATAAGACCTCTTAAAAGGAACCAAATTGAGAAATTTTTTTCAATTTACCCACAAACAAATATATATATAAACAGTGAAACAAAGAAAAACTCTGTCTTCTTAATATTCAAATTGTAACCATCCACTGTGTACCTGCTTTCCAATACCAATCTCCAATTTACTATTTATCTAATCATCCGATGCTGATTAAGTTTATATCATCTGCTCTGTCAAAACTGGTTATATGTAAGCTTTCTGCTCAATGTCACTGTTAACTGAATTTTTCTGTTGGGAATACCATAGTTGTTCCGTCGTTTTTGATGTCAAAATAACTGTTGTTTCATTGAATAATTAAATAAGCACAACATTTTCAATTTTACTCTTTACTATAGGCCTTAAAAACAAATAGGCTTATACAAACTATTCTCTACTGTATCAATATGACTAAATCAACCTTTTTAGGTTACACCAACGAAAGTCATTTTTATAGACCCTTGAAACCAAAATTAGTTTTGTGTCTTTCACTACTAGTCTCTTATCTATTCACTTTTAGCAGATATAAACATTTAAAGGAATATTCAGGGTTTAATATAAGTTAAACTCAATCGACAGTATTTGTGGCGTAATGTTGATAACCACAAAAATAAATTTCAACTTGTCTCTCCTTTAAAAAAAGAATAATAATAAAAAAGTCTGTTACAGTGCAACACTTAAAATGGAAGTGAATGGGGCCAATTTGTAAACATTAAAATACTGTTTAGTATAGCCACAAGATGTAAATAACGTGTGTTAACATGATTTTAGTGTGATAAAAATGTTTACTAACCTTTTCTGTGTAAAGTCATAGTCAATTTTACAACTTCGTTGCCATGACAATGTGATGCTGTAAACTCTAAAACAATAGTAAAATCAAAGTTTTAAACAACTTTACAGCTAAAATAATACAAATGTTAATGTAAGTGCTTATATAACATTTTCAGCTTCACATTTCTGCCTTTAAATCCTCCACAAATTGGCCCCATTCACTTAAATTACATGCAACAGGAGGGACAAGTCAAAATAAGTTTTTGTGGTTATCAACATTATGCCACAAATGTTGTCAATTGAGTTTGAATTGACTTATTGATATTTTAATTTAGAATGTAGGTTTTCTCTTCTGGGACATTAGACCAAAAATATTGATGACCCATACTCAATACCATCTACTTCAGAATACCTATTGCATGTATCTTCTTTTTTCAGTGAAATACACTATTTTTATTTCTCATCAACTCCTTTGCTGAGGTTTTACATGGGCAATTTGGTCAGATTGATGATTTCTTAACATTAACATTTTATTATGCAAAAGTGAGAGATTTTTCCAGTCGTTTGTTTATATAAATTGTTTCCAATCCTGATTTTTTTCTCTTTTGTTTTTGGCCAATGATTGATCCAACAGAAATGATGCCATTCAGAAAAGTGCTGTTTGCAGGGGTTTCCAGAGAATAGGTGGCAGGTTTTGTTGTGGATGGGCAGTTCCATTAGAATCAATGCTCTCAATGTTCATCAGGAAGTGCCTCTCCCTTTGGCCAGGCTTAAGCTCTGGTCCCTTTGTGTTTTTTAACTGCTGCAGCAAGCTCAAAGTGACCAAGCCTGCTATAATGATTCTGCAGACCTGAACTTTTAGCTGAAGACAGTGAAACAGCAGGGAGGCAGCTGCCAACTATTAAATTAAATTGCCAACTATTCCAACACAAACTCCATTATTGCTTTAGCAAAACTATGACAATGACTTTAAGCTATTTTAATCTTGCAATGGACTGCTAATGTGAACATTCAGAAGTTAATGTCACATCAGTACATTGTTTCCAGCAACATAATGCTGTGAAATGAGGGGAAAAATGAAGCCATGTACGAAAGTTGTTTGGTTTGACTTGTGGCTTTGTAATCTTCCTTTGTTTTCACCAATTACAGAAAGAATCACAATGAAACTCATCTATCTTCAGTGATAGGGGAAATTGAGGGTCATTGGTGTGTCAGACTCTGAGACAAATTGACGTGACAATTGAGTGAATCAGAAACCAAGTATGAGTGTTTGAGTCTGGGACATTGTGATCTGCATTCATGTTTTTGGGCAGGACTCTGGACTGAGACAATGAATTGCACATGTCTTCACAACTGTGTGTTTTGGTAGCCAGGGGTCTTCTCAGGGGTAAATGGTTTAAAACCCAGATTTGTTTTTTTTTTTCATTCTCATCATTAACTTTCCCTCATGCCGTCCCAGGTGTGTCTGACTTATTTTTTCTGCAACACAAATATTTCTTGAAGAATATCTCAGCTCTGTCAGTCCATTCAATGCAAGTGAATGGTGGCCAGACCTTTTGAAGGTCCAAAAAGCACATAAAGGTAGCACAAAAGTAATCCATAAGACCCCAGTGCAGCTAATTCTATGTCTTCAAAAGCAATATGATAGTTGCGGGTGAGAAACAGATCAACATTTATGTCCTTTTTTACATAAATCTCCACTTTCGCTTTCACATTCACATTTTGAAAATGAAAGTGAAGATTTATAGTAAAAAAGGACTTACATATTGATCTGTTTCTCACCTAAACCATATCGCTTCTGAAGACAGATTTAACCACTTAAGACTAACCCTGCTGCTTTTATCAGATTTTTGGAGCTTTAAAGTTTTGGCCACCATTCACTTGCATTATAAGGACCCAAAGAACTTCCTCTAAAAATCTTTGTTTGTGTTCAGCAGAAGAAAGAAAGTCGCACACATTTGGGTGGCATGAGGGTGAGTAAATGATAACGGAATTAAAATTTTTGGTGAACTATACCTTTAAGGAATAGTTCACCAAAAATGAAAATTTGCTGATAATTTCCTCACAGCTTTTTAGGATTTAATTGCAGGCCTCCTCCTTTAAACAATGCAAGTGAATGTACTCCATATTTTGACAATCCAAATGCAAATTTAGGGTGCATCAAAATAATCCACAGATAAATACAAATAAAGTTCATCTGAACCCAAACGATTGATTATTTTTAGAAACAAAACAATACTTTTAAACTACAAATATTCACTTCTGTACATCTCTGACACATGCTCATGAGAGGGATGATGTATGTTCATTGTAAGGTCACGCGTCATGTGGAGGAGGAGGCAGGAAGTGCGTTATTGATTACTGGAGAAACTTGCACAGACAACAGACCAAGCGCCATTCACAAACCAAAACAATAAACAATATAAAATAAAAAAGTATAATAATTTCCAAATAATTAAAAAAAAAAAAAAACATTACTGCAGTAAATAACCATCCTATATTTCGGAGCAATGCCTTTGCGTTATCTAATTGTGCTTTTTCTTCAGCAGAAATATATAGGCTAGATGACTGTCAGGAATTCAAGCCACACAAGTTGTAAGTCGTGTGAATTATTTTGATGCACCCTAAATATGCATTTTGCATACAAATATGCATACACCAGCATAGTCCTACTCTTTATACACTAATCTACAACAAAGTCTTGTTTTGCATAATTTCGATGCTGTATTGTAATCATTCTAAAACTTGTAAACTAAAAGCAACATACTCAGTAATTTGGCTTTTAGTCAACATGAAGTCAAAATTGATTTTTACTTTCTTAGATTGTACTCCTGGTTTTATTGTGCATGATTCATTGGTGCATGACATTTCAAATAAATCAAAAATCATTAAAAAAATAAAAAAATTTCCCAATAACTCCAATAAGGCTTTCCTTTTCAGCAAACGTCACAATAATGACATAATAATTGCCATAATATGCATGCAGCAATTACACTCTTTTATGAATACTGACTGAACAACTTAAACAAAGTAGAAGGTGGAGCTTCAGGTCACACCTACTGATGACATGGACCAATTGCATTAAGATGTTTAGCAGCAGTTAGAAGTTTTCCTAAAAATTCACACAGACAAGCCGTATGAACCACCTAAAAGAAATACAAAACACCTTCTTTTTGTTCTAAATGATGTCATACCCATTCGTTATTCGATTTCGGATTTTAACATGCAAATAGGCTACAAAACAAACATGAATTTGTCCAACCATTTATGCTAACATCTCTTAAACATATAGTGCATCAATATTTCTACACTACTGCACAATACATGACTTAAGTCTGTTAGAATTTCCTCTGACATGTTTTTAGAAGCAAAATTGTTCTATTGAGAGACATGGCCCTACAGCTCCTCTCTGGTCCGTGACTTTAGCACACTTAAGGTTTGAAACCCCAGTGGAATCCCACTGCTAAATCCATTGGAAGCAACAAGAAACTCCTTAGGAGCCAGAGCCTTCTCTTCTTTCCTGCTGAAAGATCAATGCTGCTGTTGAAGATCCAGACTTTGTGAATTAATGATTAACGAGAGGCTGTGGAACATGTTATTACATCAATGAAAGTTGGTGTACAGATGTAACAGCATTGAAGAAGATGTTCTGTCCTAATTTAGAAGTGCTCTTCATCAACTTTACGCCTTTCTACTTACTGCAAGAGTTTTCCTCGATCATTCTGGTGAGTTTTTATATTCCGTCACAAGCATGCATGAATGCTGTGCTGCAACAGCTGGCTGATCACATCACAGACATGGAGCAACAACACCTGGACTCACTTATTATTCTGGGAGATTTTAATAAATCTAACCTCACCCGTGAACTGCCAAATTGCAAACAACACATTACATGCCCCACCAGAGACAGCAATATACTGGACCACTGCTACACCACTGTAAAGGATGCATATCGCTCACGTGCAGATTTAGGACTCTCTGATTACTATCTGGTTCATCTTCTCCCGACCTACAAGCAGAAAATAAAATCAGATAAGCCTGTAGTAAAGACTGTAAAGAGTGCACTACTGAAGCAGAGTTGGAACTACAAGCTTGCTTTGTATGTACTGATTGGAGTGTTTTTGAAGCAGCAGCAGCCACAGACCTGGATAAGCTCACAGATACTGTGTGTAAAGGGAACAAGGGAAAGGAGGAGGCGAGAACCGGCTTGACAATATAAACAAAATTTTATTAAATAAAAAGACACACAAACATACACGGGGCAGCTGCCCGTAAATGCTCTCCCTCTGTTGCACCATCGTCCCCAGTTGGCCTTTATCCCTCTCTGGAGGCTTGATTAACCTGATAAGGGGCCGGGTGTGTAAAATCATGACCCGGACCTGCCCTCCGCCCTGTCACACTGTGACATAATATATCTGTTTCTGTGAGGATATGTGCATCCCGACTAAGACATTTTTTATCATTCAATAATGATAAACCATGGTATACTGGACAGCTTCATCATTGCCAAAGAGGATGCTTACAGATGTGGGGATGAAATATTGTACAACCAGGCCAGGAACACACCGACTAAGGAAATCAGAGTGGCTAAAAGAAGCTACTCTGAAAACTGTAAAAACAGTTTTCAGCCAATGATCCTGCATCTGTGTGGAAAGGCCTGAAAAGCATCACCAAGTACAAGTAACCTACCCCTCGCTCTATAGAGAGTGAACTAATGGCTGATGAACTAAATGTATTTTACTGCAGGTTTGAAAAGCCCAGTCTCACACCCCTCCCCCGATCTGATCTTCACTTCACACACACACACCAACTGTGAACAACCCTCCTCCCCCTCAATCTGCACTTTTATGATCTGTGAGGAGGATGTGTGCCTTTTCTTCGGAAACAAAAGACTAGGAAAGCTGCAGGGCCAGAAGGTGTTCCACCTGCCTGTTTGAAAGTCTGCGCTGAACAATTTGCCCCATCTTCATACAGATCTTCAATAGATCACTGGAGCAGTGTGAAGTTCCCTGCTGCTTCAAACGCTCCACCACATTTCAGTCCCCAACAACCCCAAAAAAACAGGACTTAATGAGTACAGACCTGTCGCTCTTACGTCTGTGGTCATGAAATTGTTCGAAAGACTGGTTTTGGCCTACCTAAAGGACATCACTGGACCCCTGCTGGACCTCCTTCAGGTTGCTTACTGAGCAAACAGGTCAGTGGATGATGCTGTCAATATGGGTACCCCAATCTGTAGATGGATCACCAGCTTTCTGACAGCTAGTGAGACTGGGGAAACTCACATCCGGGACCCTCACTATTAGCACTTGTGCTTCTCAGGGATGCATTCCCTCTGCACTGCTCTTCTCCCTGTACACAAATGACCCCACTGTCAAGCTCCTGAAGTTTGCAGATGGCACAACAGTCATCGGCCTCGTCCATGACAGTGACGAGTCTGCATATAGATGGGAGGTTGATCAGCTGGTTGTCTGGTGCAGTCACAACAACCTTGAGCTGAACACTCTCAAAACATTGGAGATGATGGTGGACTTCACGACTTCCTTTGTTTTATATTCTGTGTCTCACTGTAATGTTCTGTGCGCACTTGTTTCTTCTATCACTTATAAAATTCCTTGTGTATGTGATAACATGGCAATAAAGCTCATTCTGATTATAAACAGTAGTCTTGATAACCAGCCGGGGGGTCCATCGGCATGTCTGTTGACAGCTCAACGTGGACACTGTTACTTATGTCCACAGAGTGTCATCTGTGGAATGCAATGTGAAAACAGGGCCTGCAGCACCTGAAAACCAAGGCTCTGTGGTAGAGCTCAGCAGCATTGCGGATGGCATCCCTGAGATGAAAGCCTATCAGCCTGCAGTATCAGCACCCGGTGTGGGCTTTCAACCCAGCAGGCCTGGCTGAGGGCAGATCAAGACCCTGCCGTGTGTGAATGAGGCTCCCCCTGAGATCAGCTGTAGCCAAACACATGTGCCGTGCCATAATACATTCCTTTTACAAAACGGCAGCCTCTTGTGCCAAATCTACCCATGTAGTGTTGAAATATCTGTGGGGAGCCTCAGAGTTGTGTGATAAAGATTCTAAGGCATCGTACAAGTAGCAGACTGTACTAGCCATAGCCAGTAGGCTCACTGCAAAAATATAATGTTTACGAAAGAAGAATAGGAAAGTTGCTTTTATCAATGATGTAATGTAATTGCTGACCCCTAACTAATAAGGTTATTTAAGGAAACCCACATACTGATAATATTTAAACCTTGAATGTTAATTGCTTTGGATTAAAGCAACTACCAAATGCATAAATGAAAATGTAATCATTACTCTGCTGTTCAACCTCCAAAATCTGTTTAAAGATGCAGAAATAGGACTACTGGTATGTATTCGAGGCTTATTTTAATAATAACTTAAGCTCAAATTAATTCTTGTACAGAACTTTTAGTAAGCCAACTAGAAATTCTTGAAACTACCAGTCATTAAACATTTGCAAGCTGGAGTAAGTTTTTTTTTTTTTTACAGTGCAGCAGGGCCATTTCACACTGCACGTGTGGCCCTCCCTGGGAGTTTGTTTTCTTTTTCCTTTCTTTTTCGTCTATTTTTTTGTGTCCAAGCACTCGGCTGGGGCTTATCATGCTTTAGACACAATAACCAAAACAGAGCTTTGTTTTGTTGTGTACATTAAACCTAATTTCTGTTTGCCAGCCAAGGCAGCAATAGACTTTTTGTTTTGTCTAAAAATAAGCCTTGTGCTTTCATTGTTGTTCACAAGCACAAATGACGCTGCGGGTGCCGAGCGGTGAGGAAAAGATAATCAGAGACGTCAGCAAATGATCTGATTCTTTACATGTGTTGGAAAAAGCTGCCATTCCATTTCACTCTGTAAAAAACAGTAAAGGTACAGTTGTTTACCTTAAGGGGCTATTTCTACCAGATTTGACCCTTTTAAATTACTTGAATTAGTGTGACCTAATGTAGTCAGGTTGATTTAGACGTATATATTAAATTATATTTTTTGCTCAAAATTTTATGTTACAAGAAAAAGAACAAAATTTGTCAACACAGTGCAAATCTATCTATCAAGGTTTGAATTTTGTCATAAAACTAATAGCTTTTAACACGGCCCTGACAGAGTTTTAAAACTAGTCCCCACAATTTATTTTGCATTTTCTTTGGTGATTTTGGGGCACTTTGCTGAATTTAACAAGGTGAAATGTGGAGCTGAGTGTATTGTTGTATACTAGGGGTAACTGAAAGCATTATTAAATCAGCCAAAATCATTCCTTTTAATAAAGGAACACTCAACAGGCTGTAAGCGATGGCCATTCGAATTCTATGGAAATCTGGTGAGCTCCATTAGACAAAGCAAAGATGTATGAGTTTGAAAGCATACTTGATTGTAGTGTGTGTCTGCTTAGAACTGTCTACAAGTAGTTATACATGTGAAAGTCCTACTCATCTATTAAACAAACTAAAGATTTATGAGTTTTAAAGCATACTTGATTGTAGTGATTTGTAACAAATGCCATAGATCACAGCACCACTGACAAATATACTGTACAACAGAATGTTTCTTTTGAAAAAAATCATGCTTTTCATCCATTTGATATCTTTCTGTTTAAAGCAGCCTTTGAATGTCGTGTCAGTCGACATACAGCAGGCTTAATCAGAAAACCATTTGCATGGGACCCAGCAGGCAACATTTCAGCTGCTCATGCTTCATTTTCACTTTATTGAGCCAGAATAGGCCTGCTTTTAATTTATGACTGCATTTTAAAACAAACTCCTGTCCCCGAAACGATAAAAATGGAAATTAATGTGCAATACACAAGTGCTTCGGTGGAAATTAGTCTACGACAATGCATTGATCTTAATTAGATCACTTTTTATAGGCTAGCACTTCCCAGGAGAAGATGATGTTGTTTATCCAAGGCTGTTAACCTTCACAGCTTTACAGCTGTTCTGGAGAAGTCTTCTTTTCAGATCTTTTCTTTCATCCTCACTGTGAAAGACGACTTAAAATGAACTCTGTGCATCATTATTACAATCCATTGAAACAGTGAGTAATTGTCAGGGTGTGTTGGTGGCAGGGACGTCATGCGGCTATTTTTTAAATGATGAGATAAGACAAGACCTCAGGGGGTACAGTTTTTGTTTAGTGTGAAATGAGAAACTCAAATCTTAATAAACAGAGTAAAATTGCATCTACATTCAAAAGTCAGTGATAATGCATAGTAAAGAGAAGCTTTGACATTGTTCCATGCACTGTAAAAAGTGGTAACCTGCAATTATTACCCAAATTGCAATAATTACTGCAGTTATTAAAATTAGTTTTGTTGGCATAACCTAATGTAGGGCGGCACGGTGGTGCAGCGGTTAGCACTGTCACCTCACAGCAAGAAGGTCATGGGTTCAAACCCCGGTTGTTGTTTCTGTGTGGAGTTTGCATGTTCTGCGTGGGTTCTCTCCGGGTGCTGCGGCTTCCTCCCACCATCCAAAGACATGCAGGCTAGGTTAATTGGTGTCTCCAAAAATTGCCCTAGGTGTGGATGTGAGTGTGAGTGTGAGTGTGAGTGTGTGTCTGTCTATGTGTGGCCCTGCAATGAACTGGCGACCTGTCCAGGGTGTACCCCGCCTTTCGCCCAATGTTAGCTGGGATAGGCTCCCGTGACCCTGTACGCAGGATAAGCGGTTGATGATGGATGGATGGATGGATGGCATAACCTAATGTATCCAGGTTAGTTCAGTAATGTTAATTTAGAAAAACTTGAATAAAACAACTTATTTAAATGTTACAACATGAAGCGCATTTTTTTTTATTAACTTTTTTTTCCGGGGTGACTATTTGCACCCAAGTTTAAATAACACCTTTCATACAGTGTGGCTATTTGCACCACAATAGTCTATTGGAAACCGTAATTTATGCCAAACTGTATTGTAAGTGTTGCTGCAGTGGTGTGGGGTATAGCGATGATTCAATAGCTGTTTGTGTGGAGGACCAGGTTCAAATATGCCTTAGTCACACTAATTTTCCCATTCTCTTTCCTGTCTCCGGTCTTAACATTTTCTTCAATACTACGGGTTGTTCGCTGTCCTTTTCTGCATATTGCGGCACCGTTTTGTGGTCCGTTCTGTCTGATGGCCAGTATGCCCCTGATCACCCCCAAAGTACACCTGCCCATCGGGAAAATGCCCGGTATGCCAGATTACAAGTCCAGCCCTTTTTACCAGGATTGAGGTGCAAATAATATTTGCCACTATTTGCATTATTTTGGAAATGGAATTTGGACTTTTTGACTACAATAATAATGCAACTTCATTTTCAGATACAAATATTTTTTAGAAGTTGCATTTAAAATCAACTTGGCTCAAAAATCTGAGGGGATATGTGCCCCCCTCACTTTGAATAGGCATGAAGCTTCTACTTGGTAGCATCAATGTGGTGCGAGGATTTTGTTTTAATCCTTCAGATCAACCCATGATTCTGAGTTGGCTGGTTAGTGTTATAACACGTCAGGTACACGTGCGCTGGATAGAAGCCGCAAAGCTTTGCAGGGTGGCATTGGAGCTTTCCGTCTCATTTCAATCATTTGTTCCATGACTGCAATCTCTTTTTTTCTGCAGTGGCCGACTTGGAAGCCTGCTGGAGACTGCGGCTTTTTTATATGTAAAAAAAAAATTACATTTAAAGTGAAACGCAAGTCAGCTTTTTCCACCAAGCTTAGGGGAACAGAGAGTGGTTGCTTAGTGTGTACACACACTCACACATATGCAAGCAGTTCTACATGCAGAAATAAGTAGAAATTGCTTATCTTATACATTTTAAAGTTTTATGGGTTTAGAAGTACATGGAGAGTGAGCAGATGTTGGCAGAATGTAAATTTTTGGATAAAATATCACTTTAAGGCATTGACACCAATTAATTTACTAATGATGGTTGGTGTATACTCAACCTCTGAGGCTGGGGTGGTATGGCTGTCATTATCATTCCACAGGATTCCAAATAGCAAACTCAAACCCCACAGCCTTATGCAGCGTGTTTCCAAGACAAACGTTTTTAGGTTTTCATGTCTCAGCCTATATAAACTTTAAAGGGGCCTCAACCCCAACTCCATTAGAAGGCTAAGCTAAAAGCTTGAATTTGTTCTCTTTGTCGTTTGAGGCTATAGTACAGATGTAACTTATTTGTGTCTTGGCCTGATGGATTGATCTAATGTATAGAACTGACATATTTATTCATCAAAATGGTTAAATGGTATTCAAAAGCCACACAAGGTGTTCTTGCTGTTATTTCTGTCCTTTCTGTTTAATATATTTTGAGATAGTCCAGATCCATCATTCAGGAGTATTTTAGTTGTGTTGGGTCATATCATTAGTATTTGTATTTTACATATTTACATGTACATTTTTGTAAGTTTGTATAGACACTGAAACATATAATATAAATGTATTCGCAGCATCTAAAAGTGCTAAAATATAAAAAAAATACAAGTAGGACGAATATTTATGCAACAGCGCTCTTTACTCATTTCACTCACATAAAAACAGATTATATACTCCTTTTAATGCATCAACACAATGGAAAGAACATAATGCAACAGTTATGCCACATTAGGTAAATAAATGCTTTAACAGCGTTCATTATATTAATCCTTAGCACTGGCTACAGGGCAGGGTAGGAAAGTATAAATGTTTGAAGAACAGCAAAAACACTGCCTACTGTACAGGGGTGAAGAAGTTTTTCATTAAAATTTTTTACACACTCTGTGTGTAGTAGACCTTTCATCAGAAGTTTGTCTCACATAATCGTCACAGATTTGGTGTGAACAGGCCTTTGGCGCGGGCCAAACATTTGTCTATCACGGGCCACCGCCTATTGAGGAACCCTGCTTTACAGTATATAATTTGTTCCTAAAAGGCCCAAGGGAAATATGCAAGATGATTATGCCTCTGTGTAGCCGCCATACCATTTTCAGTATGTTTCTACAAGAATTTCTTTCATCAATGTTTTCATCTTTCACAGAGCCATTGGTGACATAAACAACTAAACACTAGGTCTAGTGTTTTTGAGTTCTCTGTGTGTTAAATGCCACATTTTGTGCCATTATGCTATCGTCAAATTAACAGGCGCTTCCCAGCAGCTTTTGGGAATGCAGTGATCCTCACTGATTGCTTGCCACAATTACGGACTTAGCTGAAAAGTGCAACATAAAGCAAAAACTTTAAGACCTTTACTAAAGATCAAATGTAATTAAAAAAGTGCTTAATTTATTTTGATGTTAAAACAATACTTTCTCCTATCACAAATTAATGTGGATAGACAACTCTATTTAAGCCATTTTAGGTTGAATTCCCCCACAAATTGAAAACAGAGTGGCACTGTGTTGCTTTTAGAACATTGCTCTGTTTGTTTGAGCATCCCGACCTGCCCGACAACAATCCACATTGGATCTGGTGGGGCTATCTGTTTGGTCATATAGCCTATCTTATCATATCAATGGCAGATGGGGCGGTGTTCAGGGAAAACTGTTTGAAAACAATAATTATTTTTGCAAATTCGTTTGGTGCTGCGAGTGGTGCAGAAATGACACACTTCACCTATTTTAGATTATTACAATACATTCATTGCATCAGAAAGAAAGTTAATGCCCAGAATAATCCGTGAAACATATTTCATTGTTTATTTGTAATTTTTAGACAGCATGTTTCGAGTTTATCTTCCCACGTTCCCCCCTCCCCCAGCTCCGCCCCTTTCAGCCTTTACGCCTCTCAGGACAACACAGGAAGGCAGCTGCAGAGAAAATTAAGACCATGTGTGGACCGAGACCACGTTACACTACGATTAAATGAAACCAGCCCCCCACTTTACACTCTACAGAGACAGACAGCTAATGTACAGCATGAAGGGGTGGTGTCTCCTGAGGACTTCTACTACAGCCTTTGAATAAATAACCAATATTCTCAATCTTTATAAATGCCTGTGATTAAAGCTGACTTTTGTAATTCCTGTGCCACACCAAACAGAATTGCAAAAGTAATCACTGTTTTAAAAAATATTCCAGAAAACTCATGCTGTCTTATTTTGACTGAGGAGAAATGTTAGAAAATCCACCTCTGCCTACTGCTTAAACTTTTAAATGCATTTTAATAGTTTATGCGCATATCAAGCTTTTCCTTTCTGGGTTTTTAAGCGCAAATGTACAATTTGCATAAAATATTTGGATGGAAACCCAGCAAATTTGCAGCTAGTTTGCCAGAACTCTAGATTTTTTGTTATGGCTGGTATAAGGGAAAGAATGGAAACATCATCTAAATTATACACATCCACTTTAGTTTTGTTCTTAGTTACTCCATTGAACTTAAAGGAGAACTCAAAGTAATGAAAGTTAAATAAGTCGATTTTCAGGCATTTTGAGATCTCATGGCATAGATTGTAAAGCTGAGACACTTCTCGTAGACATGGATCATCCTATACCCTCCCACATTGTGCTTCCCTTGTGTACTTAGGCTAGTTTCCTGTTAGCCGACCCAGGTCTCTTTCATTATGATTCCACGTTGGCTGAATCTATAGTCTTTGCTGTCTCGTTTGTGAGCTGTAATTGGGTACGTGCCTTTGCCTTCCTCTTGAGGCTGAGCTCCGTGAGAAACCCTCCATACTTTAACCATTCTTTCCCGCCTAAACTGCACTGCTCAAATGCCACACCCTGTGTCCCACATTCCATGCTAACGATCTTTATTTGTCTTAACCACCATACATCTTCATTTTCTCCAGTAACTCTATATCAGACATTTTTATCCTACAGATACATAGTAATTTGTATTAGGGTGACCATATTCTGGTTTTCTAAAAAGAGGACACCTTTTGTGCACCTTTGAGGGGGTGGAATAATAAGGTTCAAAACAGTGTTACTATGAATGCAAACTTTAATACAGTGAAAAAGACACTCTATTAACAATGTCCATGTACTAAAATAAAATTTGATGCCATGAGTGTACCTTCACTATTACTATTATTTTGAATGGCCATTGAAAATGAAGCAATGTGATATCAAATTTGCCTGGTCGCAAAAAGTAGTCCATTAATTTACCTGATGAACTTTCACCTTTTGCTGACCCTTTATGCTTCATAGAGCTAATGTGTGCTTCTAAATCACTTGCACCTTTATTAGCAACTGACGCATAAGTGCCAGCTTTACATGTCATACATTCAGCTTCCCACAGATCTCGACCTGGACAAAAGCATGGGAATGTTTGGTAAATTTGCACTTTTTTTTGGGCATTGTTTCCACTCAGATGTTATTTGCTGCTACTGTCAAGCATCTGTTTAATGCCGAACACAACAGCACTTCGCGCGTTCGTGGAGAGATCGACAGGCAGGACTTTGGCCAATAGTTGCTGCAAGCCTCTTATAATCGACCAATTGGCGTGCGAGAAGGCGGGACTTACAAAGACAGGTTAAAGCAATGCAAAGATGTGTGCACACACAATGAAGTATTAGACCAGATGCACGTCGCAATGCAAATAAAGCTGAATCCCGGACATTTTAGCAAATTTAGAAATCATGGCCTAATGCTTTCTGAAAAAGAGGACGTGTCTGGGAAAAAGAGAATGTATGGTCACCCTATTTGTATATGCCTTATTTAAGTTATTTTACATATATTTCACATAAAGTGACTTTAAGTATAACAGATTAGCATAGTCTAGTTAGCCTCTGACACACAGAGCATCTTTCTCCATTGATGGCCTTTTAAAAGTAGATGTGTTTTCTGATTAAATAACATTCTTAGCAAGCAACATATAAATAACAAATATTTCATTATACTAAAGTGCATTATATGTGTTTCTAGTGCTAGATTTTTTTTGAAAAGCTCTTAAAAGCTTAAATATGGTCTTAAATGTATCCCTGTCTGCTGCATTTCACATCACAGCTCAGGATAGTTGCTAGTGAAGGGCTTGAGACTGTGTGCATTCTTGAGGTGCTGTTAGCCAATCAGTGTTGTGATGATGACATTTTCACATGGCATTTATGGCTCAGGTGATTGGCTCCTTCTGGGGTTCCCATGAGCAAAGATGGCATATTTTAAATCGTATTTACAGGGGTCCTGCACCAGTCGAGCAACTGCCTCAGAGATGAATAGAAATTCAAATTGATAGCTCTCGTTAGAAATTTTAGACCTCCTCAAAAATATGCTGCTTGGTGCTGATGTGGAAGAGTTCACATCCTGGCTCAATGGCTCCACCTCAGGTCAGTTTTATCATGGCACCCCTCATTAAAGTAAACACTTGGAGCCAAATGCCTTCATCTTAATTAAGAGAAGTAAAAGGCAGTATTTGATGAAGCTTGTTGGTGTTGGTTTTTTGAAAGGCTTATTACATGTAACTTAATTAGCTGAGGAATACTTGTGTGCTTAAAAGTGGGGAAACATTGTCTTTGTTACTGGACTGCTAATTCTGTGAATCCTTATTTTCTTTCCTAAGACTTTATTGTAATTTCTGGAAACTCTAAAATAAGCTGCAAAGTGGAACAGATGCTTGAGTTTCAGCATAAAGTCATAAAGTTATAAAGTCTGGTCCACTTCGCATATCATTCAGGCCAAGAACTGCCTATTCAGAAGAGAAATTATATTGAATGGTGACTGAGAAAGTCATTCTGCCTTACATCTTCTTTTGTTTTACATGGAAGAAAGAAAGTAATATGGGTTTGGAACAACATGAGTTCAAGAAAACGATGACAGAATTTCATTATTTGCGTGCACCATCCCTTTAAATAAATTAAATACATATTAAATAGATGATACCACAATTACAGACCAGTGGTCTGTTAATGGACTTTTGTTTAATCAACATATACTTGTGGACAGAAATACAGTTCATCACAGATGGTGCTGCTAAAGCAACGTGAGCCATCTAAATCACAGCCTTAGTGCTGAAGAAATATTTTCCTTTGAGGTATCTTCTTTTCATTTATTGTTTCCTTAAGTACTTAGCATTAAGGCACATTTTTAGGAGAGGAAATTAGTTTCCCACCTCAAGTACAACCTCAAACACACTAAATAAGTTGAAGGAAAAAAAGCCATTCATATATTGCTGGGAGCAGATTTTGTGCAGGTTGAGATATAGGGTGTCTGTATGTGGCCGCAAAGCAGTGAATCACGAGAGGCTAAATTAGCAGCCGGCCTCTGAGTCACGTGTGTGATGCAGATAGAAGCTGACTGCATTTGCTGGCAAATCCTGCGTGAAGTTTTGGCCTCATACAGCCAAATCCTCTCCTGAATGGAGCTACAGACAGCGAGCTCAGGAAGTTTGAAGCATTATCTCATCAGTGAATGGGCAGAATAGTGAGGTCAGCAGTGCTGTTTCTGCATCCCTGGAGACAGACTGATATTTATCAAATCGGAACCTTGTCAAAATTCTCCACCTGACAGGTTTTTGGACGGCAGTTAAGGCATCCTTATATGACTTAATTTGAGACCAGACAGTTGCATTTTAAAGAGCTGTAAATAAAGTCCACACAATCATAAAAAAGTTAAATTAACTTAATTGAATTGAGAGCCTGTAAAGACACACAGATGCTCTTTAAACAAGATTTCCAACTTAGTGTGCAAAGATCCTTTTTATTTTTATTTTATTTTTTTTCTCCAATTTTAATTTTTTCACTCCCCAATTTTGGAATGCCCAAATCCCATTGCTTACTAGGTTTTTGTGGTGGCGCGGTTACTGACCTAATCTCCGTTTCTAAGACAGTCAATCCGTGCATTTCATCACGGCTCGCTGTGCATGACACCGTGGAGGCACACAACATGTGGAGGCTTATGCTACTCTCTGTGATCCACGCACAACTACCACATGCCCCATTGAGAGCGAGAACCACTTAATCGCAATCACAAGGTTACCCCAAGTGACTCTACACCAGAGGTGGGTAGAGTAGCCAAAAACTGTACTCAAGTAAATGTACAATTACTTCAAAAACATAATTACTCAAGTTGAAGTAAAAGTACTAACATAAATAATTACTTGAGTAAGAAAGTATACAATTAAAAGAGTACTCAAGTAGTGAGTAACATGTACTACAGAATTATTCTTATTCTTGTTATTATTATTAAAGGAAATTCTGTCATCATTCACCATCATGTTGTTCCAAACCCGTATTACTTTCTTTCTTCCATAGAACGCAATAAGGAGATATTAGACAGAATGTTTGCCTATGTCACTATTGAGATAGTGAGTCACTATTTACTTTCAGTGAATGTGTTTTTTATATATATATATATATATATATATATATATATATATATATATATATATATATATATATATATATATATATATATATATATATATATTGAAAGTGAATGGTGACTGAGACTGTCAGTCCCAAAACATATTTTGTGTTCCACAGAATACAAAGCCTCACACTGGTTTGGAACATCACGAGGGTAGAGAAAATATGACAGAATATTAAATTCTGGCTGAGCTATCACATTAAAGATATAGTTTACCCAAAAATGAAAATTCTCTCATCATTTACTCACCCTCATGCCATCCCAGATGTGTTTCACTTTCTTTCTTCTGCAGAACACAAATTCAGATTTGTAGAAGAATATTTCAGCTCTGTAGGCCAAATATTTTGATGTTCCAAAAAGCACATAAAGGCAGTATAAAAGTAATTTATAAGACTCCAGTGGTTAAATCCATGTCTTCAGAAGTGATATGATAGGTGTGGGTGAGAAACAGACCAATATTGTTCATTTTTTGCTAGACAGCAGGGGCGATATGCAGAAAAGAATGTGAATCACCAAAAACACAAGAAGTAAGTGAAAGTGATCTGTTTCTCTGTTTCTCACACCTATCACATCACTTCTGAAAATACTGATTTAACCACTGGAGTTTTATGGATTATTTTTATGCTGACTTGTGTTTGTTTAGCTTTAAAATGTTGCCACCAGAGTATGTGAGCGGAGTGGGATGGCAACAATTTCCCCTCCGTGCTCAAAGTATTATTTAATCACTCCGCTCCAGCTCCACTCTGAGTTGTCTCGCACACTCCGCGCTCCTTGATTACAGAAACCCTGTGTTCGCTCCATGGAAAAATTAGCGCTTATTTCACCAGTTATTTCAGTATTCTTTTTATCACAACCTTCCGTGCAGAAGGTGTATTAAATATAAAATACATACACCATACTAGAAGATATGCTACAATGTGCTTTATTAGAAAACTAACATTAGCCCAAACTTAATTAAATAATTTGTATAGTTTACTTTTGAAACATATCGGCAGCATTCTCTGGGTTCGATCAGTTAAATAAATTGCTGGATGCAAAAAACAAAACAAAAAAAACATTAAATTAAAAATATCAATTAACAAACAATTTTTTTTTATTTTTTTTTACCAGAACAAAAACAAAACATTAAATTAAATCAAATTAATAAATAAACATTATTAGGTCTATGTATTATTGCCTAATTATTGCCTAATATTTTCTATTATTGCACTTCTTTTAATTAACCTTGCCCTATCATTCTGTGAAAAAAAAAAAAATATTCTCAGAATGTTATACACTTTTTTTAATCAAAACTAGATAAGACTGTCAAAACTACATGTCTAATGCAGAGTTCACTTTTAGAAATACTAGCGTTTTTAAAGCTTCCTCTATTCGCATTTGCTGAGCTTCTTCATCTGCAAATGTATAATGCATAAATTAGCCTACGGCACTAAAATAAATTAAGATGGCAATCAATTAAAGTCAAACAATGTAATATTAACATATTGATTAGTTCAGTTGATGTTTTTCGTCGTTAAAACTTCCATTTCTATTTAATTCGGGACATAATAGCCTACTGTTAATATTGTGATGCATTAGATTAGAATAATGATATATGATTATTCAAAATATTTTATAGAGGAGAGATATAGATGTTTGTATTGATGACATTTAGATTTTATCTCCACATATGAATGGATTATCTTCATGTTTTCTGGACACGTCTTTTAGGATTTCACAATAAACATTTGATCGTGGCAATCACCTCCCCACTCGTGTTCTCCTTCGCCATACCGTCATTGATTTTCAATAAATGGCAGTTTATGCAGGAATAAAGAGACAAGACACAAGCATGTAGTTAAGTCAAGCTTATCTCAGTAATAGGAGTGTAAAAACAAAGCGAAAGTAACCTTTGCGCTGGAGGTCGAACATTACCAAGTGCTGCTAGATTTTAAATTAGTATTTTTTTTTATTACTTTCTTTCTGGCTATATCAGAAATTCCATCTTTCCTTCATGCCAATAGTGTTTAACACTGCTTAACACATGGTGAATTATTGCATTAAGGTCCGTTAACAGGGGATTTGCCCAAGATGGAGCATTAGTGGAGTGCTCTTGGAGCGAGGAAAAAACAATGTCACTCCAACCCGCTCCTCGCTCCAGGCAAAATCAGTCCGCTCACATACTCTGGTTGCCAGCCATTCACTTGCATTGTATGGACCTACAGAGCCGAGAAATTCTTCTAAAATTTTTTATTTAAGTTCAGCATAAGAAAGTAAGTCATACACATCTGGGGTTTCATGAGGGTGAGTAAATAATGAGACTTGTAATTTTTGTGTGAACTATCCCTTTAAGAGCAAAGATCTGTTTGAATTTGTCAATAAGAAGAGAGTTTTGGAAACATTTCTTGTAATTATTACAGTAAAAAAATGAAAATGTCCCACGAGCACATTATATATAATGCTGAAATATAATGCCTTCTTTTCCTATTTCATAGCTTTTAAAGTACTGTGTGGATTCTTATTTCAGCATAGTTACAGTTTTCATTCTTGTAAGTATTTAGATTGTAAATTCTGTACAGCAGTACCACCGCTATCTAAATGCAGAGCACGCAGCCTACGTAGGGCACCAACTCTGGTCGTGGAACTATCAATGTGTCTGAAACTGCCCCCTATCCACTATATAGTGCACTATTTCGAGTTTTCGCTATTTTGTAGGAGTGTTTTAATTCCAAGTGAGCCACTCATTCCCTACTTTTGTTCACTCATTCTTACCCACAATGCACTCTAATTTCAAGTGTACATTTCAAGTACACTCGATGATGGTTAATTTCCCACAATCCACCACGGGGAAGATGTAAGAGCTAGGAGATTACTGCTTCCTTCACTCCTGCAATGTTTTATTTCATGCTGAATGTAGTAAATTACTTTTTGACAAATCATTAGAAATGACAAATTACTGGATTAAAATAACTTAATAACATATAGAGAGACAAAACATACAGGTACATTTTAAAATGTACTCTTTATTTGATCAAATGTGTTTACTCTTTATATTAACACGCAGTATATATTAAAAACAAACAGCATGAAAGATTTATTGTATTAATATATTATAATTAAATAATAATATATTATTTAATAATAATATAAGGCCCAAAATACCCACGTCCGTATTCACTCATTTCATTCACTTACTGCTGAGATATAGTGCACTAACTGCAATTCACAATATAGGAAATAGTGAATGAGCGAACGGTTGCGACACAGCCACTCTCGTCGTGATGATTGCCTTGTCACACACGTGCATCCCGCGCACCTCGCTGTGCACGTGCAGAAATGCTGTCTGTACGCGCTCCAGTTGTTGATCACACAAATGGCAGTGATAAACTTGGATGTTTACATGGATTTTACAGTTAATACGCCTGAAGTAGCTGCGATTAGTTTCCAGTACCCTGCAAGGGCGCGCAGTAAATGCATAAATACTGCTTATGACATGCGGGATGTGGGACAAAGCACACTGATATATTGATGCACTGATTTAAAAATGTACACTTAAAAACTGATGTCATAAGAGCGCAGTTACAGAATCACCATCTCATTACACAGAAAAGCCCGTTAGAATTAGAGCCTACATTTACCTCAGCGTGCTGCCTGAAGTTGGAGCTGTTACTTTATTCTTGAAATATTATCTTGTCTTGGTGTTAATGAAGGCATTGCATGATGAAACTATTATTTTTTTTCACTGTGTGGAGCGAAGAAAGTGTTTAATTTTGAAGAGTTTGATGCTGCTGCACTGATGACTTGAGTGACAGTCTCGTCACGCAAGTGGGAGCGTCTCATCACGCACAGCTGTGAACTTCCGCTCTCTTAAAAGTCCCATTCAATAATCTATCAATAAATTACACATTAATTCAAATTAAACCCAGTAATGTAACGACAGTAACGTCACACATTGTAAAGAAGTAAAAGTAAAAAACAATCATTCTAAATTTACTTGAGTGAGAGTAAAAAGTACCCACTTTCAAAACTACTCTAAAAGTAAAATTTTCCCCAAAACATTTCTCAAGTAAATGTAACAGAGTAAATGTAACATGTTACTACCCACCTCTACACTACTCTCCCTGCCAATTTGGTTGCTTAGGAGACCTGGCTGGAGTCACTCAGCACACCCTGGATTTAAACTCACAACTTCAGGTGTGGTAGTCAGCGTCAATACTCACTGAGCTACCCAGGCCCAAGTGCATTCGCAGGATCCTTAACATCCAACACTCAAACCACAATGAAGGTGCCACTCAACAACCACATATTTAAAGGGAAAATTCACCCAAAATTGAACATTCCGCCATCATTTACTCACCTTCATGTAAATCTTAACCCAACCTAGACTCAAAGAATGAAGGTCTACATTTACATTTTTCAAGTGGACCAAAAAGAGATCTGAGCCCACTTTCAAGATCACAAATATTGTGAATGCAAAGAGAACTGTGTCCTTTTTTTACTTTTTGGTCCACTTAAAGGGGTCTGAGTTTGGTCCTAACAGGACCCAAGTGTGAAAACACTCTTACACACGCATTCCAATGTGATTAGCTTTTGTGGTAGCTCTCCTGATAGAGGGTTCAACTTTGGATTTGGAGGACCGAGGCTCTAGCCCAGCCAAACATGCAAGCTGACACGTGAGAGTAAAGGGTCATAGGAAGCAACCCAAAATGACATGGTTGCTTCTGAAAATGTGCTTTTTTGCTTTTTCCACACTACCAGTTAGATTAAGGTATTGGTTTAAGATAAGGATGTCTGTTTTGTTTACCTCTCATTTGCATTAATTTCACTATCGGTTGAGTTTATGTAGGAAAGGTTAATTTTACTCATTAAAACCTACATTTAATATTCACCTTAAAAACCTTATCTGATTACGACAACGTTTTACTCACTTTTGGTGCACCCCGCTAGACATTTCACTAGGAAACTACAACCAAATGTGAAGCTTGTAATTTCGTTTGGCAAAAACGTAGCCACTCTCATGTAATGTTCATGAGATCAGACTGTCTAAACCTGTATAACTTACTTTTTTCAGTGGAATACAAAGGAGATGTTAACCAGGCAGAATGTAAGGACCGACAGTTTCAGTCACCATTAACTTTCATTGTATGGAAAAAATACAATGAAAGAGAATGGTGACTGAAGCTAATACTCTGCCTAACATCCCCTTTTGTATTCCACAAATGAAAGAAAGTTATACGGTTTGGCAACTTGGCAATAACATGAGGGTGAAAAAATTATGATGGCTATCTCTACATGTATAGAGATGCACTTGAAGTTAACAACACACACCGCATAATAATAATAAAAAAGTGTTATATTAGCTCATTTTAATTAACCAAGCAGCAAAAATTCATTTTTCCATGCTTTGAGTGTATATAGTGTTCAATAACCAACAGTTATTGAAGCTCTCAAAGCACTCATGCAAAGGAATCAAGAGTTTCTTTTAAATTACGGTTGAGAAATAGAAAGACCAAAAGGATCAGCACTTATACTACTGTTCCAGCTCCCAGTGTCACCCCATTACATGAGTGTATTCATTTAATTCAACAGGATATCTCTAATATTCATGTTTCTTTCTTTCGTAGATTCTCTTGCTTTGGATTTTCTGTTGCATCACCAGCTATGTTGATTATTTTGGCCTTCATCATCCTCTTCCACATCACCTCTGCAATTTTACTCTTCATAGCAACCATCAGAAATGTAAGTTGATTTTTTAAAATCTTAAAATAGAATTGTGATTTTATATCAATACATGTTACAATTTGACATGACTTTTCTATCTTTTCAAGTCATGGTGGGTTTCGAATGAGTTCTTCATAGACCTCTGGTACAACTGCAACAACACAAATTGTTATGACATACCAAACAGTTCAACCTCTGATGCAGGTAGGCTTTCATTATCCAAGAATCTAAATGAATATACACTTTGCACAAGGTAACATTATATACAGTGATGTCATGTATAGAGTCAAAAGACTCAGTCACCTGTTACTGTCATTGCATGGAAAAAAGATACAATGAAAGTGAATGATGACTAAGGCTGTTAGTTTTAATGTTTTAATTTTTGGGTGAACTCTCCCTTGAAGAGCAGGGATTAACTTATACTTAAAATTAAATTCATTTTAATGTATCCAGACCAGTGGTATATCAGTCAGGGATATTAATTGGCCGATATTTGGTATTTTGAGATTATCAGCATTGTCATACACATTGATTTTGCTATCATTAATATGTCTTTTCTATTTCTGATTTTTAATACATTTATTTTATAAAACATTTTTTTTTAATTTCAGAATTTCTCAGTTTTTTATATGTACCCTTTTCTTTAAATCCAATGTGCTCTCAGACTTTTGAACCCCACTGAATATAGATATTGGCAAAAGCCAACTATAAGTTGAGTACTACTGCAGACATAACAGAATGTTCTCCCATTTATAACAATTTGCTCCAGACATTTCTGGTCACAGTATGAAAAAAGACCAAGATTTTCACAAAGAAATCTTGTGTCCTCTCTTGAACAGCCTATCTTCAGATTATCCAGGCCACCATGATACTTTCCACTATCTTGTGCTGTGTGGGGTTCTTTGTCTTCATCCTTCAACTCTTCCGTCTGAAGCAGGGGGAGAGATTTGTCTTCTCCGCAATCATTCAGCTCCTGTCCTGTGAGTTTACTTCAACACTCTATATCTAACTCAAAGCACAGATTGTTTTATTTTTTGAATAATGTTCTTTATTTGTATAGAGGATATCTGTTAAGAATCACGTGAGGAATGGATAGTGTACTTCCTTACTGCCAAAACACAGTAATTACATATTTTGTCAAATTGAGTTATAACCAACATCAGAACTCATAGACTATGATCTGTACTGTGACAGACAGTGTTGGGTAAGTTATCCCATTCAAATGACTAATGATTTTTTTAAAATATAATCAGATTACTTTACTGATTACTTAATCTCAGTTACTTTCTAAATACATTTTTCTAGAAATGTCTTTGGATCCCCTCAAATTCAGAATATCTGTATTTCCTCCTCATTCACTGTCGCACACCCTTCAGCTGTCTCAGAAACGCTAACATAGGTTCCTATGAATTCATATTTTAAATGTATTATACTTATTACTTTAGTGCAAGTAATGTACTTAAAAGTAATTACTTTCATTGAAAGTCAGTAACTGTAATCTGATTACAAGAATTTTAAATGTAATGCCTATTGACTAAAAAGTAAATAGATTACTGTAACTAATTACTTTGTAATCAGATACACCCGACACTGGTGACAGATGGGTTTGGCTCAACCATGCTCTGATTTAGAGAAGATTAAGTTTGACTTAAATCTACATTTGGCTGGAAAAGTTTTAAGCCATTTTTCAGTTCCTAATTGGTGTATGTTAAAAGATAGTAACTAGTATAAGAAACATCAGAGTTTTCACTGAAGTATTGCATTTTCTTAGGGTATTATGCTGTCAGTAGAACTAACAGCCTGCCACACACTTGAAGTAGATTGCAGTGGCAATTTCAGTTTATTTATTTTTTAATTTTTTAATTCAAGTATTTAAACTGTTATATACAAAATACAGCTTAACCCAGTAGAGAAACCAAAATATGTATATATTGCATATATTGTGATTGCACCCTTGAGTTCAAAATATGGTATATAAATACATAATATATATGGTACATATACTATGTGACAGCAGTTATTATTAAGATATTCATGATGATAACCGTAACTAATTCTAGCTCTTGACAGATGTCATGAGGGGCTTCTTTACTAGTGATGTCCAATCCGTGGAAGCTGATTGGCCTTGAGGCACTTTATTATCAAAAACATCCTGGATATATCTTAGGACAAACAGGTTGTATTATTTTCCTCAAGGTTACATGGCACCCAGACCTAGCTGGAATGTGGGGGCCAGCAAGGAGACTTGGGAAGAGCATAGAAAAAAACAATACAATCATACAAACCGTAATTCTACATAAAGCTTTCATTTTTTATTAAATCAAAATTAGAGTGATTAATGGTGATCGATGGAGCTAGAAAGAGTTATGTTTTCTTCTTCTATTTAACCCACAAGGCACACAGGACACACACACATAAATGTCTGATATTGCTTGTATGAATACACAAAAAAAGGCATAAAATAAGAACTATATTATTCATAAGAAATAAACATTTCATTAAAATGTCTCTCTCTGAAATTAATGATTAAATTAGATGAATAGATAAAGTACAACACAAGTGCATATCCCCTACAAAATTGTTTATAAATCTCTCATTATGCTGTATTATCACCAAATATTGGATTATATATTTTTTCCAACTTGTTTTCTTTCAATTAGCACAGGTTTTGTATTTCTTTTTGGAACTTACTGATTGAAGGCCTCATTGACCTTAGCTTATACACCTCTGTTTTTGAGTGGGAAAAAAAGCATTATTTGTGAATAGTTTTTAATTTCTGTACTATTTATCACACTAGTGTGCTTTAATGCTTAACCAGGAAGTTTGTTTTGAAATGCTTTTATTTTGTACAAAATGGCACAAAGTCACACTTGTGGTGTTCCTGGTCAAATGACCGGCCATTGAAAATGAATGGGGTAGATCAAAAATAAGAGAAAAATTAAGTGTTCAGGAGCATGTTTATTATGTTAATCTTCACATATGTGCATGTGTTCTTGCAAACACAAAGGCCTTAGACCTGTGCATGTGCCAATACACACACATGCACACTAACACACACCACACACACACACCAACACATACATGCTTACACAAACTCACACAAACACTTTTCAGTATTACATGCTTTCTTATTCACAGAGATAAACTTAATCCTACCCTGAACCGCACATTCAATCATCCATCCAACATTACCACACCCCCCACACACACAACTATAGATTCTATCCCCTAACCCTACCCCTAAACCTAACCCTCACAAAAAACTTTATGCATTTTACATTTGCAAAAAAAAGTGATTTGAATTATAGGGATGCTAGAAATGTCCTCATAAACCACATTTGTAGCATAATTCCCTTGTAATTACCAGTTTGTAACCTAAAATAATGTTCTCGTAAAACGCAAACGCACACACGCACGCACGCACACACACACACACACACACACCAGAACTGTCTTTCCCCCACAGTGACCCCTCTCCAATTGAATCTCTCTTTGATGATCTTTCATCAAGCATTGTGTGTTTAAAATTCAGAGTACACATTTGCAAGGCACATGCAAAAAACTATTGTCAGTTATGTGCATGAGGACACAAAACCACCAGATGTTCTTTGATTCGGTTTGTTGTTTATTAGAAAATATAACATAAATGAACAGTGTTGGTATTTTTGTTCCATGAAATGTTCTTTACATGATGGTGTTAATGTGTAAATAGGCTTAGGCCAGTTTTCTTTGTCACAATGTTCAGATTTGACAGGGAATACCACAAGTGTTACTTTGTGTCCCTTGTCAGAAAATAAAAGCATTTCAAAATAAAAGCATTTACAAATAATAGTCCTGTTTTTTGTGATCTTCCCCATTCATTTTCAATGGCCAGTGATCTTTGACCAGGAACACCACAGTTCTATTGATTCTATTGGAGAGGGGTCACAAAATGTGTTTGTGTGTGCGTCTGCACATGTATGAGCACATGCACAGATCCGTGGCCTTTTATATTTGCAAGCACAGATATGAACATGAGCATGTAAGAAGGCATGTACTACTCAAGAGTTTGTGCGTGTACGTGGGTATGTGTATGTGTTAGTGTGCATGTGTATGTGTGTGTGCAAAGATCCGAGGCACACATGCACATATGTGAAAACCAACACGTAAGAAAGCATGAAAAAAAAGTGTGTGGTAATGCTGGATATAGTTGGATGTTGCATATAGTTCAGGGTAGGATAAATTTCATCTCTATGAAAAAAAAGCATATAATACTCAGAAGAGTTTGTGAGTGTACTTGAGCATGTGTGTGTGTGTGTGTGTGTGTGTGTGTGCGTGCACAGGTCCGAGGCCTTTATATTTGCAAGCACACATGCACATACTGTATGTGAATATGAACATGATCAACAAGCTCCTGAACACTAAATGTTTCTCTTATTTTTGATCACCCGTATTAATTTTCAGTAGCCGGTCATTTTTGACCAGGAACACCACAAGTGTGACATTGTGCCATTTTGTACAAAATAAAAGCGTTTCAAAACAAACTAACACAGAATATTTTCATATTTTATGTAATATTGCCAAAATTATCCACAAAAAATGCCTTTTTTGACTAAACAATGGAGGTGCATAAGCTCAGGTCAATGAGGCCTACGATCAATAAGTTCCAAAAATAAATACAAAACCTGTGCTAATTGAAAGAAAACAAGTTGGCAAAAACATGTAATCCAAAATTTGGTGATAATACAGCATAATGAGAGATTTATAAGCAATTTTTAGAGGCTGGTCATTTTTGACCAGGAACACCAAAAGTATAACAAGGTCAACCCCCCTTCAAACCCCACCCCCTTCCCATTTTTTTTTTTTATATTATAAACATTTTGTGGAGAAATTGTGATACCCTGTGTGAGCAAAGCCTGTACGTTTTAGTCCAAAAAGACAATATTAACTATCATTTTCAGGCAAAAGAATATCCTCTATGGGTCAAAATGACCAGAACACAACATGAGGGTTAAAAACATTATTCACATGCTGTTTTGACAGCAGTGATCTAATTTTATGATGAAGTTGACTATCAAGATGCAGAAAGGTATCACAAAATAAGTTACATCTATATTAGATAATTACCAAGCCTATTCAATAAATTGAAGCCTATTTAAAAATTATGAGGTTTTTAATAAAATTACACACCAAAATAAATAAAAATGCATGGACCCTCATCATGTGATTATGGCCAAATCCTCACTGCAAATAACCTTTAACAGCTTTGTTATATAATATATTTTCCATAAAGAAAACAGAAAATCATTGCTATTATTATTATTCAATTATTATTCAATTTTAATAAAACTTTTCAAACAAAATGTATAATATAGATTATGATAAATTATGAGAGCACATTATGTGCTGTGTACAAATTGTGCTTCGTGTGGATTATCTAATGATCTGTGCATCTGATTCTTTGTGTGTGTGGGCTCGATTTAACGGGAATCCTCTCCTATAAGTAATTTTATGTGATATGTTATGTTCTGTTTATTTTTCGAAAAGCAATACGCAGCATATAAGCAACACTTGTTTAGATGTAACATGTATGTCAAAGACATATACTTGGCTATTACTTGCTATATTTTTCTCTGTTAGTAAAACAAATAGGCTGGTTGTATTCGACTCTTTGAGAGCAACAACATATAGCAGTCGTTGATCAGTTTGATGTTTTTACCAATTAAAATAAAATGTCTGCAAATTTAAAAGCACTTGTTCAGTTTTGGTCATAATGCCTACATGCATTGTAAAGCAGAGCGTCTAAGCTTTCAAATGATACCTATTTTGTGTTGGTCAAGACTATAGTTATTAATATTTTGATCCACATTTTTTTCCAGGTGGGACCTATGGTGGGCCAATCCGAGCTTTAAGGGTTAAAAAAAATAAACTATCTTGAGTTCACACCCAGACTCTATAACTCAAAGCCAGACTCTAAATCTATACAAAAGCAAAGAAATTATTTGCAGTTTTCTTGTTTGAACCTACTGAATTTATCTTGAATCAGTATAACACTGACTGTAAACTGTTCATTTCAATAAATTGCCCTTTTGTCCCTCTCTTTGTAGCTCTCTGTGTGATGACCGCTGCATCCATCTACACGGCAGAGCACTTAAATTTCAAGAGTGGGGATTTCAAGGATGGGGACTATGGGTACGCCTTCGTCCTAGCCTGGGTCGCATTTCCCATGACGCTGATGAGCGGCTTGATGTATCTAGTGCTAAGGAAACGCAAATAAAGAACACTCCACCTCACTAGCTGCCACCAGCTACAGCCCTAGCAAAGAGACTTTATTTGTAGTAATACCTGTTTTTTAAATGTAGATTAAAGACAAGCCAACTTTAGAGTGAAAAGTAGATAAACTTTTAATATCAATAATTGCATACTGGAAACTTAATTATATTTTCTTCATGGTATGTTATGTAGATTATTTTTAACCTTGCTGTGTATAATTGTGTTTTACCCACCTCTCTGGCAAGAAAATGTGCTATGCTGTGATTTAGTAAGATAAAATAGGGGGTGGAAGAAAGAAGACAACAGTGGGTGATATTTGAAAAACGAAATATTGGGGGCCTGGGTAGCTCAGCAAGTAAAGATGCTGACTACCACACCTTGAGTCATAAGTTCGAATCCAGGGCGTGCTGAGTGACTCCTGACAGGCTTCCTAAGCAACTAATTGGCCCGGTTGCTAGGGTGGGTAGAGTCACATTGTGTTAACCTCCTCGTGGTCACCATAATGTGGTTCTCACTCTCGGTGGGGTGTGTGGCAAGTTGTCATAGATGCTGCGAAGAATAGTGTGAAGCCTCCCCACACTTGGTCGTCCTCTGCCACATGGATTGATGCAAGTCACTACGCCACCATGAGGACTTAAGAGCGCATTGGGAATTTGGCATTCCAAATTGGAGAGAAAATCAAAAAAAGAAAATATTTATAACATGGAACCACTAAAGGCTAGAGAGCCTACCTGTCCTTGAGGCCTACATGTATTCATGGGAATTGCTTATGTTTAGTACTCAGCATGTAGAAAATAACATACTGATATATTTCCTGGCCAATATTGTCAGGAAATAGCCTGATTGTGCCTAGGAAAATTAAATAACCAAATATGAAATTAGACTGTGCTGCCAATTTGCTGAGCACTATATCATACTTGAAGCTGATCAAATTGTCAATGTTAGTAGCATGATGTGTTCTCATGTATAGTTTTTTTTAATAGTCTTTTAGTGTTGATTAATTATAATGCATGTTTTTATTTGCAGCATTTAGTTTGAAATCAGTATCTACAACAGTGCAAATTTGTAGTTCCTTAGGTATTGTAATAACTCAATTTGTTTAAATTGGGCACTTGGGATTTCATTAATGAGAATACAATTATTTTACAGGGACAGTTCCCCTAAACTTGCAAATTCTGATCATTTACTCACCTTTGTGTTGTTCCTAACATATATGACTTTCTTTTCTCCATGGAACATAAAAGGTGATTTTGGGCAGTGTGTTTGTCTTAGTCACTTTCACCATTCAATTAAAGTAAATGGTGTCTGAGGCAGTAAAGTCTTCAAAACAATTTATTTTGTGTTCCATGGAAGAAAGTTATACAGGTTTGGAACAACACGAAGGTCAGAAATTGATCACAGAATTTCAATTTTATTGGGGTGATCCATCCCTTTAAAATGTTTTTGGTTAAGGATGGTTTTATGCCCCCCCGGATTTGTAATCTTTTTATCATGTTTCAACACTCACTTATGGGAAAAAAAAGCTATTTGCTAAAATTGATTTAGGCAAAAGTGAAATTAAGCTGTATTTATTAAGACTAACTGCATTGTTGCTGTTAATATTTTTTGTAATTAAGTATTATTTCAACAGGTCTGAGCATGTTTCTTAATTGCTCACTTTTAAGAAGGTTTTACTTAATATTACTGAAGGCTTTTAAACAATGGCAGCTTTTTTTTTTTAAATGTCTGCTGACTTGTTCAGGTCTGCTTTGTTTCTGGAGACTGATCCCCACCAAGGGTTCAATTTTTTTTTTTTAATCAAATAAATGTGTTTTACATGACAAAGCAGTTTGTGTCTTTTGTGCTGTCATGATAGACACCAAACACCAGAGATGGAAACTTGAGTCTTAGACTCACTCTCAAAAAAAAAAAGAAATACATTGATTTAAGACTTAACTTGGACTTAAATTTACAGAAAATATTTGTATAATTGGATTAAATTAAAATGCAAATCACATTTCTTATTAACTTGCAGAATCTACAAACTCAGTAATTACAAGAAATAAATGGCGTTTGAAAGGGTTTTCCAACACTTAAATTGGACCTTACCAACCAGATTTCACTCCTGTCTAATCCATCTAGTGACAGCTTTGTTAACTGATGCCACTGAACAAATGAAATCAGGTTTACTTTATAACCAAATTAAAAACAGTACAAGATGGCAGCTTCTTAATACCGTTTGTGATTGTAAATTATAAAAGGTCATGTTTTCTGTTGAATAGTGTTTTATGAGGTTGTGTGGTTGTTTAAAAGCATATCAAATGTTTAGTAGACAAAACATTGAAAATAAATGTTTATTAAAAACGAAAAAAGAACAGAACACACACTAGTGTAAATCAGAACTGCTAGGATCTTCATACACTGAATACCCTTGTAAAGTCTGCTAAATGGTGTCTACCCTGACTGTGGTTTACAAAATAAACAGCCACATTCATCATGTTTGTCCCAGTCCAACAGTATGTACGTCACTGTACGGCCCATAACGTCCAAATATATCTTTCCCTATGACAATAAAACACAGTCTTTTATCTCGACTGCAGTCCGAGACTTTGCAGGCCATAGGAAGAGGCATGGCTTTGATCACGCCAAGGCACTTCCAATCTGAAAAAGTGCCATTTCTGTGTTCATGGGCAACATATATGTAGTAGGTGTCCATCTCAGCAGCATGAGGGTCTTTCCTATCAACGCTCCATGCAATGCCTAATTCTTGTTCATGTCCAATTCGTGCAAGTTTCACCACTGGCTTCTGGGGCAAGTTGTAAGAGGCAGCTGTAACTGGAAGCTCCTTGGGAAATGGGGTATCCGGAAAGGGAGGGAGTTTTGAATGCCAGTTCTCCTATAGAAGTTAAGATATGTAATATTATGAAGACCATTATGACAAGACTATTTTGTTTAAAAGAAAATACTCTGGATTAGCATACCTCTTCCAATTGCACTGAAGAACTGACAGTGTCCTCCTCCACAGCTGTTCATTAAAAGGTAATGATACACAAAAAAAAAGACAAATGTTACATTTGCTTCCTATCATTCCAAGGAGCCGTTAAGACAGGATGCGTTCTTTCATGCCATCTCATGTTGGTCTATGCAAACATACGCTAGATGCACATCTTTGACTATTATGATACTTCTTGTGCTTCAATGTTTTTAAAATGCTGTGTGAAGACAATTTTTGACAAAGTCAGTTTTAAAACAATGGATTAAGACGTATCTAGGGCAGGATAAGCAATTTACATATGGACAAAAATACTGAGAATTTATTAAAGCAATAAGTCACTAAAGTGCATCCATTTGAGTGAATTTACCACAATGAAATGGGTTTTAGACACTTTGCGTCATGCCAAAAGTAAGAACAATCACTGTATCACACTGACTGTCTCAAGTGGCTTGTTGCTACTATAAAACAGCAGCAACAGCAATGTGATAAGACACCAATGTTCAAGAATTCAATATCAAATAACCAGAATTAACAATGCTTCCACAAAAATAGCTCAATTCGAACAGTAGGAATTTGTAAGCATGTCTTGCAATTTTCAGCTCAATTTAGTTTATAATTTATCCCCATGGGAAATTTCATTTGCACAGGTGTTACAACAAAACAAGCATACACAGAAATAATTCAATATTCAGGTCAAGAGCAATATGGATTTGTCAAAATAAACTTTAAGTAAATTAAATGCACCATTGCACAATAACCTTAACCTTCCAACTGCTAAAGGGATGAAGGAGTTCCTAAAGCCCAAATGTAGCATGTTGGGTCATTAAAGCTGAAGTGTGTTACTTTTGCAGCAAAATATTCTCAAACTGTAGACATTTTTTCTGTAGCGCTATAAAAATTCCTGTTTTGAGCAACCAAAGCCAGCTGTAACAAAATTGATACATTTTGACTATCTGTTTGTTTGATCAACAGCAAAAAGGGCTTGGGTCATATTCAGAAAGCTATTTGACAACAATGTTTGAGCAATTCTGTTTGGTGGTGCAGAAATGAAACACTTAGGCTTCACATTCTATGCAGTGATAGAATTTAGAATCCGAAATATCCATTTTTGAAACTGCCAATGGTGAATGGGAGTTGAAGCGCCTATAAACACACCTTCTGTTCAGTATTAACCATAATTTTAGAATTGACCAGATAAAATCAGTCTGGTTTCTTGGAGAATTATTTAGATGAATATTTCCTATATGTCTTCGGTGAACCATGTATATTATTTATAAAAAAATAAACAAAGTGAAGTCAGAGTATCTTTGTATCCTGTATATGTAAGGTGAGTGCAAAGACTATTCAAAATATCTACCATTCTTTCATTCAAGAAAATGTGGAGATAGTTATTTGTACAGTAAAATACTAACAAAAATGACATGATAAATTCAATTTGATCATACCTTTCATGGCTGTGGGAGGTGTTCCTGGGGGTTTTGATTGTTCTGGTGGTTCCACTTTCTGCAAGGATTCAGCAAAACACAAATGTAAAAAACAACACCATAAAACACATCTGCAGTTAACACAAATATTTGAACAAGATTATGATGGCGTACCTGATCTGATGGCTGGGTAAACTGGCTCTCATCATTCAGTCTATCTGCTGTACCAAAACACACACAATCGCTACCATACAGCACATACAACAACACTGCATTGCATTCATAATTACATTAGATTTTTATTGAAGATTGATTACTGAATTACCTCCGTCTTCCTCTGTAAGGTCAACAACTTGTTTCTTGGACCGCTGAAAAAAAAAAGAACATAATTTTCCCCCAAATTTAAAACTGCAAATTTACATGGCAAAATTACATTAGACAATATTGTCATATAAATCTTGTACAAACCATAAACCAAAAATCTGAACACTGGAGATGTTAAAGAAAATGACAAAGAAACAAAATTACCAGACTCTCCCAGTACCCCTTCTTGGGTCTTTTCGAAGCGGCTACTTCACAGTTTTTATCTATTAGTGCAAAAGTAATCATTTCAATGTGTGACATTGCATGTAATTTACATGATCAAAGCTATATTAATAATAAATCATGATAGTAGTAACAAGACCTGCTGATGACACTGAAGTTCGGTCACTGGAACATCCTCCAATGAGTAAACTTCTGGTGAAAACATTGCCTGAAATTAGAATTCTCTAATATAGACTGCACACCAGCAAGACATTTTAAATGTGATTTAATTTCTGTACCACCAAATGGAAATCGCAAAAATAAAGATGGTTTCCAAAAAGACTTCCTCAAACACTCAAGCAAATTATCTGATATCCAAATGCATGTGTCGGAGTTCAGTTCACAATGCATTTAGACAAAATGTAGTACTCTCATCAGCCACAGTTTCAGTGTGATGGACCCTGATTTATAATTTAAAAAAAAATATTGAAAAATGTATCGGAAGGAAGTGGTTGAATATTTAGGATAATTTCCATATATCACATATTTTAGTGAGAGAGAAGGCAAGCGCCTTGGAAGACAAACATTCAGCAGCTGTGAACTTTCCAATAAAGCATACTAGCTGATAAGGCTAAAACAGGCCCACAAAAAAAGTAATGAATACCATTCGACATGCAGCACCTCAAGGAAAAAAAAAAATGGAAAGGGGCCAAGACTGCAGCCTTGAACCATTGCTGAACTTAGAAACAACACTGAGATGACTTCAAAAGATATGTTTAAATGCTAATAGTATGTGAATGGGCTGTGATGAAACCGTAAATGTAATATTTTAACGACTGACAGCTGCAGCTTACTGTAGCAACAGTGTAGTTATTTTCTTAAAGACCCCGTGGAATTGCTTGATGAGGGTAGTTTTCTTTCCTGCATTTACAGATTTTCAATTGAAAGATGATATTTGGGCAGGACATAAAAGGACTACATTTTAGTTTTTTTTAACCAATAGGTTTTACTTTGACTTCCTACCAGTTGCAGGTGGTATTGGGGAGGGACAGTCTCATTCTAGACTGCATTTGATTGGACAAAAATCTATATAGAGCAAGAGTCGTCATCAATATTATTATTATTTTTTTATGTTTTTCCGTATAAGAAAGACGTGTATCTGCTAAAAGTGACTTTTGTCAATATTTAGGAGTAAAGTAGCACACGGGCCAGTTGCACGATCAGGCCAATGCTGGATTTATAACATTAGTGCAAGCAAACAAGCGAAAGAGCACAAAAATGACCCTGTGCAAACAAAGTATTGTAACCGCCGAGCAAGTGTGATTCTATTTAGCTTGCAAAGATGCATGAGAGCATAATATACTGAAAGCGCCAAGGCACAGTTGCGTGCATGCACAAGATCGTGCAAACACCGAGCGCACTCTCCTAGCACTATCCTTGCTCTTTTCCAAATATTTTAGCATTAGCTATTACCAATGTGTAGAAAATAACACGGAAAAAAACCCCCCAATTAATTAATTTCGTAGTGGGATTTAACGTCTTAGTGCAACATTTTAAGTATCCCCGTACATTCCGTGTTCAGTGCGTGAAATCCCCACATTTTTAAATGTAGGTGCAAATTAGTAATTTACACACTGGAACAAAATCAACAGTTTCTTTCTATAGGACTGAGATCCATGTCTCTCCGTGCATATGTCTCATCATCATCTCTCTTCGTGCAGTGTAGACTGTTTAACATACATGTGCTCGTAAAGGGACGGAACGCTAGTTTTATTCCCACTGTAAAGATCAAACACATTTTCTCTCATTCATTTGCCTTTAGAGATGAAGCACTGAACAAGACGTAATAAACGTTGTTAAACCCCAGTTATACACGTGTCTGGAAATCACGAGCTGCTCAATATCCAAAATGTAAGTAGGCCTATACATTTAATTAGGTAATGTTTCAAAACGTAAACGTTAATTCGATTAATATATTTGAATTATTAAAAGCAGCAAGATCACTATGGCTATTATTATCAGAGCTGTTCAGCTGCAGGGTGAAGATGAATATTTGAAAGTCTACTTCATATCATCCTCATAAAACAACTTTTACATGTCTCATTTCTGTACCATACAGGTATTTTTGTTTTTGTATATCAGTTAGTGTTGGTCTTATTCAGGTTGTCTGATTTCATGTTATACACATTGTTGATTCACAGATTAGGCCCAATATCTACCTACTGTATATTACAAATCACAAACGATTTAGTAGCAAGTCTTTGTTCTCTCAGTCAATAATAAAATCTTTAACTTGAATAATTTTTTTTATCCTTCTTGTGAAATCACTACACCTGGTCAAAAGTTGCATGACAGCATGACTAAACGGGTGACCGAAAACCCATCTCCTCCTCCACAGAACCCCTGGCTTAAAAGCAAATGTGTAAATAATAGGACGGCTGAGGTTAATGATGCATTTATGAATTTATATCTGTAAAGTGCATATATGGGATTACACAAGGCAAATTATAAATGCGATTCAATTTTGGGGGACATTACATTTCCTTATTTTTTTGCTCCCCAATTTGGAATGCCCAATTCCCAATGAGATCTAAATACTCGTGGTGGCGTAGGGACTCAATCACTCAATCCGGGTGACAGAAGACGAATCTCAGTTGCCTCCGCGTCTGAGACCATCAAACTGTACATCTTATCATGTGTTTTGAGCATGTTACCTTGGAGACATGGCTTCACGCTATTCTCCGCGGCATCCTCGCAGAATTCACCACGCACCCCACCGAGAGGGAGAACCACATTATAGCTACCATGAGGAGGTTATGCCATGTGACTCTACCCTCCATAGCAACCCGGGCCAATTTGGTTGCTTAGGAGACCTGGCTGGAGTCACTCAGCATGCCCTGGATTAGAATTTGCAACTCCAGGGGGACATTGTATTAAAAACGTAAGATATGTAAAAATTACTTATCTTCGGACATATTTTTTAAAGCCATGATTGTACAGCTATTTGTCATTTGTGTTGGGGCCAGTGAAAATGTTGCAAGGGCCAGTAAAAATCTGAAGCACTGACCCAACCGGTCCAGTAGAAAAAAAATCCTTAGTGTTGAGCCCTGAATTTTTTACTAACGTTTATTTCCATAACTTTTTTTTTTTCCCCCTCAAGTCTGCACAAACGAAGGGACAGTTAAAAAGTTAAAACGGAAAGCCCTTACCAGGACTGCAAATATTTCAGAATACCTGGACATGCAATTAATACTTGGTTCAGCTGCAGAGATGCATTGCTGTGGCTGCCCAGAAGCAGCACCGGAAAGTACAGTAGAGAAAGACTGTTAAAAATATAAAAGGGTACAACAGTGCTAAGTTATGCATAAATAACAATGGTACATATTATTCATAAAAGTAATGAGAATGTCACCATCATAAATATTTTGGTTCTACATATAAATATAAATAAAATAAAACTCTAGACCATACCAGACTCCCCAAGGATCTGACTTTTTGAATATATGCAAATACAGCATCTCCCCTTCGTTTTATCTTCATTACATGTGCCTGAAAACAAGAGGATTTCACATAGAAAATTGTTACGTAAAGGTTGCATAGGAGAGGTATACTGGTTCTGCAGAGCAGTGCATTTACACATCGGTCATTCACTGTAAATAATATGGAAGTGGATTTAAAACAAATATGTAAATTAACTGCTGAGGTGCACAGACAGGGGAAATGTGATCACTTACTTCCAGTTTCTGGATTCTTGCATCATATCTGGGTTCACTCTTCACCTCACTTATTCTCCCCATCAGATCTTTCATCTTGTGGTCGGACAGCTCAACCGCAACCCTTACCTTATTTGAAATAATCTTCTCCACCTATCAATCAGGTTATAAAAGGAGAGCTCAAACTCCTGCTTTTCTGGGGCTATGATAGACCATTCAGGTCATTATACCAATTGAACTCATAGCCAGACTTTCAGGTTTAAAGACAAAGAAATCATTAAATACTATGACTTTTTTTAGGTGTAGGCTAGGAATGTGCACAAGCAATCGACCATTCTACTTGATTAGTCCATTATTCGTGCACATTCCTAGCAATCGACCATTCTACTCGATTAGTCCATTATTCGTGCACATTCCTAGCAATCGACCATTCTACTCGATTAGTCCATTATTCGTGCACATTCCTAGCAATCGACCATTCTACTCGATTAGTCCATTATTCGTGCACATTCCTAGCAATCGACCATTCTACTCGATTAGTCCATTATTCGTGCACATTCCTAGCAATCGACCATTCTACTCGATTAGTCCATTATTCGTGCACATTCCTAGCAATCGACCATTCTACTCGATTAGTCCATTATTCGTGCACATTCCTAGCAATCGACCATTCTACTTGATTAGTCCATTATTCGTGCACATTTAAAAGTTTTTGTAATAAATTCTTTTTTTTTTTTTTTTTTTAAGAGCAAAAATGTCTCGCTCTGCACCAACTAGTCGCATATTAAAAACACTAATTGATTGTGGTACATTTATTTTCTTTTTACATTTGCCTGCCGCAGGCAACACTGAAATATACTGTACATTATGTAGACTCAGATGGTGGCATAGAGGGCTAAAGCACTATACTGTTAAGTAGAAGGTTGTCGGTTCGATCCCCACAACCACCACCATTGTGTCCTTGAGCAAGGCACTTAACTCCAGGTTGCTCTGGGGGAATTGTCCCTGTAAGTCACTTTGGATAAAAGCATCTGCCAAATCCATAAATGTAGAAGAGCTTTCTTATTTAAGCTCTGGGTAAGGTTAATTTTATTTAATTATCTCTTTAATTTTCCCCTTTTTTTGAATGCATTGCTCATTTAATTTTTTTAAAAGAAAAGCATAGTTTGTTAAAGTTAGCTTATTTTGTAACCATTCTTGGTAACGTTTGTGAATAAAAACTAAATATAAATGTCATAGTCATACCTTTTACTTTTAACTTACATTTCAATTTACGAGTAATGGTCAACTCGGTTTTTGTGGGTTAGAGTAGTCAACTACACAATTACTCAATAATATGCATCTCTAGAGTAGGCTAACAGGTAGGAGAAGAAAATAAGTAAATGAAAAACTTGCCTCTGATCGAGGGAGCTTGTTTGCTCGCAGCCCAGTTTCTTGAACCAAGTGTACTGTTCCAGGGTCTTCATCATATCTACTTCTTTTCATACCTAAGTAATGTTGAGTTATTTTTATTTTCAGGAATAATAATAATGTATTTATTTTAATGAAAAACAAAATATCAAAAGTTAAAACGAGTTTAAACTCAACCATAAGAAACGTATAGGGTACGGAAAAGGGGAACTCTAAAAATAAATCAGAACACATTTTCACGAATTTCATGACATGAATTTGCATTCGGTCCAAAGACCAGAGATCATTATTCTAAGCCAAGTAACGGATTCGAAGCCAATTTCATGTTCATACATTACAATTTGAGCGGAGGGCTTTATACAAGTAATGCAGGACATGTGTTCAAGTACATCTAGATGTAATGCTGCGTTAAGTCACTTCCGGGTTGTTAGATTCAAAAGCAGCGGTGCTCTCGAGTAAATAAATCTCTACCAATACTCGAACCTGTAAGATTGATCGTAAATGTTAATTTCGTTATGCACGTTGTATTCGACGATTATAAATTAGGAGCAAGAACTGTTGCCATTGACAGAGGCAGCTAATGCTGATGCTAAGATGCTGATGTTCACTGCAGTTCTGGTTCAAAATTGACAATGAAAAGTCCTACAAAGGTACATCAGAATGACTTCGTAAATGAACTTATATTAAGAGGGAACTTAATCAACATCGCCAGACAAACAGCATTAGCAGTATTTATGAGTTTCCAAAACAAAATGCTTAACCATATAACGCGCGTGCAAGACTCCAAACGGAGCGCGTGGATCTTAGCTAATCCTCGAGCTCTCGCAATACAACATAAAACACAATACAAATAATAATAAATAACCCACCTGGAAAGCTCCTTATATTTAAAATTATAGCGACTGTTTCGTGTTCGATGGACAGCGTTGTATGTGGAGCCTACTCTCAGCTGGTGTATTTCCTGCCTCTTTAAATAATATAAGTCCCGCCAGGAGAAATTGGGTGGAGAGTGATAGTGGACCGGTTTAAACCTGGGTTTAAAAGTAGTTATCCTCAAGCGTTTAGCTCTGTACCACTAGCTAGCTGCTACGTGTTATATAGTGTAAATGAATGAAAGTTTTTCAGATTAACATTTTTTTTATTGGTTGCTCCTCAAGCATGACACATACCATATCCCTGGGGCCAAGCCCTAGACCACAAGCAGATAAAAATAATAATAATAATAATAATAAAAAATAAAATAAATAAATAAATAATAATAAAATATATATATATATATATATATATATATATATATATATATATATATATATATATATATATAATAGATACACACATTTAAAACAATAAGTTCCTCTCCATTGCCCACCCATCCCAGAGAGCCCTCCAAAAATGCCAAATAGCTGCCCCAGTTTTCTTTAAAAAACTCCAGGTTTCCTAGTCTTCTATACAACACTTCCTCAAATGCCGCCACCCTGCCCATCTCTTTGCACCACTCCTGAAATGAGGGCACTCCAGCCAACTTCCATCCCCTAAGGATGACCTGGCTGCCAATCATAACACTGGCTTGGACCCATTTTTTTTATATATTTATCCCCTATATTAATGACTGCCCCATCGCCTAAAATACAGAGTCTGGGCAAAAGGAAATTTGAGTGCCCAATACGTCACACGTAAAACTCTGAACCCTCAAACAAAATTCTTGGATCATACCACACTACGAAAAAACATGGGTTGTGTCCCCATCTTCTGATTGGCATAGCCAGCAGGTGGGTGTGCTTTCAGACCAAGCCTGTACAATCTCTAGATGTGGACTTCTAGCCCACACTCCCTCCTCCAATACCAAGTTTAAATCTTTCTCACATTATCTCTTGAGAGAAGTTGAATCTCTGTCTCCCAGACTCTGAATTAACAGAGAGTAATCAAATCAAATCAAATCACTTTATTGTCACACTACCATGTACACAAGTGCAACAGTATGTGAAAGTCTTGTGTGCAGTTCCGAGCAACATAGCAGTCATGACAGTGACGAGACATAAACCACTTTACAATAACAACATTTACACAACACAATTTACATATCAAATGTATTCATACTTACACAGCACAATAATAATACACAATGTACAGTAAACAATACACACAATATCGAATACACATACAATAAAAATTAAAATAAAGAGTATATAAATATATATATATATATATATATATATATATACAGTAGTTGTATTGAGGAGAATATAGTTGACAGTCCAGTGTGAGATAATAGATTATAGATTAACAAAGTGCAATGCTAATAATTGATCATGAGCGATCAAGTGTTCAAAAGTCTGATTGCTTGGGGGAAGAAGCTGTCATGTAGTCGGCTGTTGCAGGTCCTGATGCTGCGATACCACCTGCCTGATGGTAGCAGTGAGAGCAGCCCATGACTCGGGTGGCTGGAGTCTCTGATGATCCTCCGAGCTTTTTTCACACACTGCCTGTTATAGATGTCCTGAAGGGAGGGAAGCTTACCTCCGATGATGTGTCTGGCAGTTCGCACCACCCTTTGCAGGGCTTTGTGGTTGTGGGTGGTGCTATTGTCGTACCAGGTGGATGTGCAGCCAGTCGGGATGCTCTCTACAGTACTGGTGTAGGACCGTGTGAGAATGTGGTGGTTCATCCCAAACTTCCTCAGCCATCTCAGGAAGAAGAGGCGCCGATGAGCCTTTTCACAACGGCCTCAGTGTGGACGGATCATGTGAGTTCCTCAGTAATGTGGACACCGAGTAACTTGAAACTGTTGACTCTCTCCACCGGTGCTCCATTAATGGTGATGGGGCTGTGTTCTCTGTCTTTCTCCCCGAAGTCCACTACAAGCTCCTTGGTTTTACTGACGTTGAGGGAGAAGTTGTGCTCCTGAAACCAGCGTGTCAGAGTGTGCACCTCCTCTCTGTAGGCTGTTTCATCATTGTCAGTGATCAGACCTACCACCGTTCTATTGTCAGCAAACTTAATGATGGCATTTGAGCTATGTGTTGCTACACAGTCATGTGTGTATAGGGAATACAGGAGTGGGCTGAGAACACAGCCCTGTGGGGCTCCAGTGTTGAGGGTCAGTGGTGAGGAGATGTTGCTGCCCATTCTAACCACCTGACATCTGCCTGACAGGAAGTACTGGATCCAGCTGCACAGTGAGCTGTTTAAGCCCAGAGCCTGGAGTTTCTCAAGCTTGGAGGGCACTATGGTGTTGAATGCTGAGCTGTAGTCTACAAAAAGCATTCTCACATATGTGTTCCTTTTTTCCAGATGGGAGAGAGCAGTGTGTATTGTAGATGCAATGGCATCATCAGTGGAGCGGTTGTTGCGGTAGGCAAACTGCAATGGGTCCAAAGAGGTGGGCAGCACAGAGCAGATGTGATCTCTGATTAGCCTCTCAAATCATTTGCTGATGATGGGGGTCAGAGCAACAGGACGCCAGTCATTTAAGCAAGTGATTTTGGCTTGCTTCGGTACAGGCACAATGGTTGATGTTTTGAAGCATGTGGGGACTACAGACAGGGAGAGGTACAGCTTGAAAATGTCAGTAAAAACATCAGCCAGTTGGTTCGCGCACACGCTGATGACGTGGCCCGGAATGCTGCCTGGACCCGCGGCTTTACGGATGTTCAACCGTCGGAAGGATTGGGTTACATCCGCAATAGAGACGGGGAGTGAACCAACCACTGTGGCGTCAGCCGCGAGTGCTCTCTCCGCAAGGGTGGAGTTATAGCATAAAATGTATTAAGTTCATCTGGGAGAGATGCAGCGGTGTTCGCGGCTGAGTTTTTATTCCATTTGTAGTTTGTGATGATGTTAATTCCGAGTCGGTGGTGTTGAACTGTCGTTCAATTTTGTGCCTGTACTGGCGTTTGGCTGCACTGATAGAGTTACGGAGGGCATAACTGGCTTGTTTATGCTCCTTCGTTAACCCATGGTTTCTGGTTGGGGTAGACCCGTATTGTTTTGGCTGGCACTACGCACTTCCTGATGAAACACATTACGCTATCAGCGTAAACCTCGATGTCGTCATCAGAGGCGGACCGGAACATCTCCCAGTCCACGTGATCAAAACAGTCTTGTAGCGCAGATTCTGATTAGTCCGACCAGCACTGGATCGTTCTGAGTGTGGGTGCTTCCCGTTTCAGTTTCTGCCTGTAAGTAGGCAGAAGCAGAACGGAAGAGTGGTCTGATTTGCCAAATGGTGGGCGGGGGAGGGATTTGTAGCCATCCCGGAAAGGAGAATAATAATGATCCGAAACCCGGTCCCCTCGTGTTTTGAAGTTGATGTGTTGGTGGTATTTTGGAGCAATTGATTTAAAATTGGCTTTGTTAAAGTCCCCGGTAACAATGAACGAGGCCTCAGGGTGCACAGTTTCCAGCTCACTTATGCTCCCATACAGTTCCTCGAGTGCCCGGTCTGTGTCGGCTTGTGGGGGGATGTACACAGCTGTGATAATGACCGCTGGGAATTCCCTCAGTAACCAGAATGGTCGACACAGAAGCATGAGATATTCCAGATCAGGAGAGCAGAAAGACTTGATAATATGTATGTTCTTCTGATCACACCATGATTTGTTGATCATAAAACATACACCACCACCTCTGCTTTTACCTGAGAGGTCTTTCGCTCTGTCCACTCGGCGCACGGAGGCCGAGTCTGGAATCTCCGCAGCCAGCCAGGTTTCTGTAAAGTAGATAACACAGCAATCTCTCGTCCCTTGTTGGATAGAGATCCATGCTCTCAGCTCGCAGAGCTTGTTGTCCAGAGACTTAACATTTGCTAGTAGTATACTGGGTAGCGGGGGTCGATTTGCATGACGTCTTACTCTGATGAGAACGCCGGATCTTTTTCCCCTTTTCCTTCTGCGTTTCCGTGGCAGCCCAGACAAAGGGCTCTGCTGGCATGTTTGTAAACAGCAGGTATGCGTTGAGGAATTTGAAGTCCGGTTTTCGGTGTGTAATTGTAGAACCAATGTCCAAAAGCGTTTTTCTGTCGTATACAATAAGGCAGACAACATCCAAGACAAAAAAAAAAAACTGTAAACAAAACAAACAATAAACTGCAGTGTTGTGTCGGAGCATGCAACGCAGCAGCCATACTCGTCGCCATCTTTAATGCCTCATGGCCTTTTCCGAAAGCAGTAATCACCACTCCCAGAGTATCTGCCGATTTAGGGGGGTGTATGCTACTCCTATATGTAGTACAAAGCTACTGTAGCGCAGTGGGGCAGCTGTAAATACCTAAAGAATTGAGACTTGGGAATCCCAAAATGTTGAACCATATTATCATATCTCATCACTCCACTCTCAGATAGGTCACTGAGTGCAGTATTATCCCTCACAATTCACTCTGTCCAACAGAAAGGGGACATAATTTTGGGTTCAGCCATATGCTCAAAGCAACATTTAAATAAATGTCTGAATTAAACACTCTGGACACTTTTGTCCATACCGCGTGCAAATGCGAAATAACGGGGTGTAACTTAACTTCTCTGGTTAGTTTGATAGAAACGCTGTGCAATGGTGAAATAGGGGCAAGAACATCCTGTTCAATACAAAACCAGGGGGGGGCTCTCTCTCAGGTGGAAGCAACAAATGTGCCAAATGTCAATCGGCCTATGCAACTTACTGAAATGTAATCCGTTATATTTACCATTCCAAATGAAGGATTTCACTACGCTGTAAAATTACTTGAAATAAGAGAGGGGGACATCTATAGGGAGAGACTATAGCAGATAGTTGAATTTTGGAAAACAATTAATTTTAATAACATTAAACTTCCCAATCATAGCTAAATGTAATGAAGCTCACCAGCCCACAAAAAAAGGTCAAAATGAACTATAACTAAATCACACAAATTTGCTGGGAATAAAATACCCAAATACTGGAAAGCGCCCTGTTGAAAAGCCATTACCAGCCAGGACGCTGTCAGAGCCACTTCGGAATTAGACCATTTAACTCCATATCCTGAGAATTTAGGTGTCTATAAAGTAACTTAATCCATCCAATAAAAGTATTCCCGAACCCATACATTTCCAAAATCTTTAAAAGATAATCTCATTCTACCATATCAAAGCCATTTTGGCGTCAAGTGAGATGGCAGTGACCAGAGTCTGATCATTCACCACTGACAACAGGATATTGATGAAATGCCTAATATTACAGCCACAAAAAGCCCACCTGATCTAAATGTATAAGAGATTACATAACTTTACTTAATCGGTTAGCCATTCGGTTAGTCAACATTTTTGACAATATTTTAACATCTAGCTGGATCAGGGATATTGGACGGTAACTCTTACGCTCACTTGGAGCTTTGTACTTTTTAAGAATCAGACTGATCCGGGCTTGTCTCATGGTTGGCAGAAGCTTTCCATTCTTTAATGATTCTGTATAAACTTCTATCAAAAGTGGAGCCAGATCTGTAGCATAAGATCTAAATAACTCAGCAGCACAGCCATCTGGCCTGGAGCCTTGCTCGTTGGCAAGGCCTTAATTACCTCGCCAAGCTCCTCCAATGTTATCTCAGAATCAAAATATCATGAGTTGTCAGTTAAGGAAGTTCTAATGGTTCCAAAAAGTTTCTAATATCTTCATCAGTAGATGAAGACGTGGAACTATAGAGATCAATATAGAATTCTTTAAAAGCATTATTAAAATCAATGACCGAGGTAAATATTTCACCACCAACAGATTTCACTGAGAAAATGGAAGAAAAAAACGTTCTCTATTTTATATCTAGCCAGGGTTTCCCTGCTTTGTCCCCCAACTCAAAGTATGACTGTCTTGCCCTGAATAGCCAAAACTCCACCTTCCGACAAAATAGTATTAAACTCAGACAAAAGGAAACATCCCTTTTTCAGGACACTGTATTTTAAAGATAATTTTGTAAAAATTCAAATAACTGTACTGACGTCACATGACTCCCAAAGTTCAACTGTACTGTATGTACTGAAGGTGTGTTGCTCCACAACATAAACCCCAGCCGCTAGGCGGAACCAGCACAAAAAGGGACCGCAGAATCTTCAAACAGTCAAGCTAATGTTCAGTGAGCTGGACCACTCGGCTGCAATGTATCACAAGATGACCTACTCACTCCATTGACTTTATGAAGGACATCGCTTGCTGTGGGCATGTGAATGTTTTACGGCCATCCTTGGCAATTTGGCTGAGAATCAGTGCAATCAGTGCAAAAGCGACCTTCCGTTGTTGTAAATGTTTCTTGCATTCATTGACTCGATCACGTTTCTCTCTTGTCGAGTTTGCATATGCTGGGAACAAGAAAATGCTGTGATTCTTTCAAGAAACCTTCCTTTACACCTTTATTGGATGATCTCAGAAATTTGCCCAGAATTGTTCGGGGACTGTCTCCTTCTGCGGATAGCCGAGCCAACAGTTATGGAATAGAGTGTGTTGAATATCACCGGTTTATGTCATAAAAAGCATTAAAACTAGCAAAGTGCGCAGAGCTGGCCGTTCACATGTCCAATCCTCGCATGGTGTCACATGACTCCCGAAGTTCATCTTTTTGATAAGGTAGATTCTAGCAATAAAAACATCTTCTTTTTACTGAGTGAAAATATTATTAGATGCTATTTACACCCCTAATTAAATACTAAAATACAGACAGCATAGAGTCCCACAGACACGCAACACCAACCCCTAAACCTAATATTACCGTACAAACATTTACCATGGCTTTTCTACAGTATCCATAGTATCACCATGGAATTAGTAGTACAATCATAGTAACCACAAAAGGAATTATTAAGAGTGGAAAGAGGAAACAGAATTGGAAAAAGTGTGACAAAAAGCAGAATCGAACCTGGGTTGTCCACATGAAAACAGAACATCCACGCCAACTTTACACACTACACCGTTGTGCAACACTAAGGGCTACATTTTGTCTTCAATTTCTGTTTCCATCAGACTATTTGATTGCAAATAGTGGCGCTGTGGTCAATCCGTTTTAATAATCTTGAGGGTGGTTTACACCGCACGTGTCCTCGCCCTAAAAAAATAAAAATAAATAGATGCAGCCCCAAGAACGAAACAAGCCGCAGATGTCTCGAGACGCGCTTTGGGGTAAAAAGCCCCTCACCACCATTAAAAAAAGGTGGTCGAATTGGCCTTTTTAATCAAAACAATTTACCGTTATTATTTATTTTCACACAAACTGTTGCTCCATCAATATACAATGAAAAAAAAATATTTTCTCAGTCTCTATACACTTTAAAAAATTATTTTTAAATACTGCAAACATTATTTTAAAATAATGCAGCCACAACGTGAAGCGCATTATTGCATGTGTTGCGCATTATTTTTTCCAATAATTTACCGTTAAATTCTGTAAATACGTTAATTCGTCCATTAAAATCTTGTGAGTAGAACAAATTTTTTATGCTGCAGATTCAGTGTCTTGCTTTGACACAGCCCAAGCCTTCGTTGCGAATTTAGACTTATTGGAGTAATCAAGGCATGTGAGTGTGTGAGAAAGATATGCGTGAAAATGAAAAAATATATAATTATGTATGTTGTTTTGCCCTGTCTGTTCGAGGGTGCTTTCAACAGATTAATTGTTTTTAAAGTCAGTAGCTTCAAAATTCACATTTGAGGTATGACTGTGCAATTTAAGTTGTAAAACAAAACATCAGTACTGTATATTACCACAAATGTATTATTATTATTATTTTTTTACTCATAAGTTGAAAAACATCATTATAAAAACCCATAGGAAATTCCAGAGGGAACCCATGGCAAATAAGCCTTCCAGGTTAGCCTACAAATCGACCTTATGTCTGAAAAGCTCTATAATGTGCACTTCACACTGGTTCCTAAAATACAAAGCGCCACCCTACGGTCGGAGCTCGTTTTGCAAGCTGTTGATGTTCTGTTCCACAGGGCTCTGAGTGAGCGCAGAAGCAGGGATACATTTTCAATGATTGGCTTTCTCGGAAACATAAAATTTTCCCCTTCAAAAAACTAATTTACCGCTCCTTTGATTGAGGTATAAAATATTATGGCACGGGGCACCCTATAGTTTCTTGTTGAAAATCTTAATGGGATGAACTGAATACATATGATGCTTTTCTGCTGTGTGAAAGTGTACAATCTCCATTTATTGATTCCAAAATTGCAGTTAAGTCAAATGTGGTGCCTATTTAATTTCACTTTCACATCTGAAAGTGAAAGTGGAGATTTAGTAAAAAAGGACTAAAATTTTGATCTGTTTCACACCCACATCTGTCAAATCGCTTCTGAAGACATAAATTTAACCACTGGAGTCAAATGGATTACTTTTATGTTTCCTTTATGTGATTTTTGGGGCTATGAAAACAACATGCTGCTTTACTCAAGGAGCAATTACTTCTTAGCATCGAGCTTGGTAATGCTATTGCTATCTAAAAGTTAGCTAGCTAGCATAACCTTTCAACATATATCAGTAATGTGACACAAAAATACTATGCAAATCGAGTCCACTTAATTGGTTCATTTTAAAATAACTTTATTCCATTATTTTGAAATTAAGTGAACAAATGATGTTTCCTTTACAGAATTAATGAGCTAACCGAGAAGAAAAAAATATGTTGATGCAACTTTATTGATTCATGTGGAACCAATAAACATGATTAATCATGTAATTCAAAGCATTTTTTCATTTTTCAGTGTATGGATGTAAAATACAGGCTTATAGCTTAGTACAGAAACAATCAAAGGATAGTTCCCAGCATGATCGAAAGACAATTGTGTGTGTTAGTTTGTGCAAATTGGAGAAAAGTCATGTGCATCACTCCTAGGAGGCTTCATTTGAGTTTTGTTACCTAATCCTTGGTTGCACGGTCTTGATGTAACCACTCACATTTTTATTTTTTGCAGGGACATTCACTTTTCATTACTTCTCAAACAGAAATGATACTACTTCCCTGCATTCAAGCGTGACTTTACACCCACCGCCACAGTGCATAATTTTAGGGCTGAAATAAAAACCCTCTGGCAAAACTGAGAGCTGCAGTTTGAGCCAGAACAATTGCTCAATTTTGTAACTAAGCATGAGCTAGGGTGCAGACACTGTCCAGAAAATAAGGGCCAGTATGATTGGGATTAAACTGTCCAAAATAGAAAGACCTGCTGTAGGAAGTGTGCTTGTTGCTTTCATATTGGGTCGTTTCTTTCTTTTTCTGTTAGACATGCAGAACTAAAATTGAAATGTCTGTGCAGATGAATCTCTAATGAGTAAGTCATGTTCCTTACCTTTGCAGAAAATGTGAAAATTGTAATTTTCCCCTGTCTGAGAAGATAATGTGAGTTGGGGGGCTGGGGGTATAAAGAGTACTCTCACTATGGGGATCTTCCATGAGCAAAACGTGTTCTCCACAACACAGTGGCTCAGCTTGATCACAGCAGGGTCCTGACTACAGAACCTGGTGACATCACATAAGGAGCTTTCCTATGAGTCATGGCAATCTTTTCAATGCTCAGTTTGAATCATGCCTGATCAATAGTGCAAGTCACATTTACTCTCAAATGATTCAGAGGGGTTGGGATGCCAAAATATAGAGGAAGCATGTCACACATCTTGTGTGCATTTATTGAAGGGGATATCTCTTCCATGTTAGGAAAATCTTCAAATAATGCAGAATTAGAGGACTCTTCCATTACTGTATATAGCCAGTGCTTTAGCGACGTTATTGAACGTTGTGGCATTTGTGCTTGAATCGCATGTGCTTCATTGACGCAGCTGTTGACTTGAGAACAAGCATAGCTTATAAATGCTTACGTGCACGAGTGCCTTTGACCATTCATGTGAACGAATTGACATGAAACGCAGCTCGATGTTTCCTCTCAACAAGTAAGGGAGACGTTCGACATAGCTGGATCATGATATGCGCATTTAACGAACGACACCATCAAAATGATCTGTGAGATGTGTTGAAATGACATGCGAGTGTAAAGCAGCATCTGCCTTGATGTCTGAGCACTACTCACTGCACATGTGAATGATGATGAGCGCTCAGTGGTTTCCGCAGTGAAGTTTGGCTCTGGAATTTCAAACGCTCGCACGTCACCTAGAGGCAATCCCTCACCGAAATGATTCAGACCATTGACGAAGCTGAAGAAATACACCGCAACATATTATAGCTCCACAAACCGAACCGAGTTTTTCCTTGAGAAACCATATCTAAAGTCGTATGTCGGGCTCAAGCATTTTCTAACTTTTAGGAATAAGTTAGGACAAGTGACGACTGGCATAACGCTTTAGGCTACACACATGATGTCTGAGAAGACTGGGCAACTCAAGTTGAATCGTCGCATTTGAACTGTTTCTATTAGGGGGTGCTGTGCTCTGAAACAGGGCGTAATTCTCATTTTCACCTCTATTTACGGCATGCCTCAGTTCCAGTGAGGCTGTGGGGAAAGAGGACTGTGTGAGACTGTCTTCTGGTCCTGCAGCAGAACTGCCTTCGTCCAATTTCTTGCGGATCCAGTGCGTCTCGCGCTGTCTTATTTGAGAGCGCGCGGCGAGGAAGAGTCATGGGTAAATCGTAAACATGCAAACCAATGGAGTAATTTGATTCGTTTGGTTTTGGGATTGAAGTTGAGGGGTTCGTCGCTGGGGAAAACTGTCCATATTTCCAACCTGGCTGCTGAACGAAGGACTGTTGCAATGCCATCCCATTCAACATTTTTGGTGCTTTGTGGAAGAGGGATGCTGTGAGTATAGTAGCATACAAAATGTTTTCCTGTCAAAAATAGATTTGTCCAAAAAACAAAAACAACAACAACAAAAAAACAGCAACAACGGCGCTGGTCCGTGTTACGCATTTGGTCTCCAAAGAGAGAGATGCACCCGAGAATGAGCAATAAACGTATTCAAATGTTAAACCCACCCTTTCTTTTACAGTTAATGTGGATGTACTGGTGTTTGAAATTAATTTGATGCAGCAAAACGTGATGTTATTTTTTCCTGCATTATTGGGGTCGCGCGAACCTTACAAAAGCACAAAACGGGAGGAAAATGGAATTGGTTGCTTCACAACCGCTCGATAGGGGTTTAAATCAATATCATCTAAACAATAATCGAGTTTTATCGAGTTCTGTTAAACTGCGCGTTCTTTTCGTTCTTTTTTTTTTCTTTTTTTTTTTTTTTACCTGTGTGAAAACTCGTGTTATCATCATGTGAGCAGCAAATCTCAGGCGTGTTCTTCGCCTTTGCTGGATTAAAAGAGACCATTTAGAAATGAACAAAACAAAATTAGAACATACAAAGAAAGAAATGCAGACGTGTTTCTTGAAAAGGACTTGTCTATGCTTCTGATGAATGCGGATTTTGGTCCAGTTGTTGGTCCAACTTAGGAAGGCTGCTTTTCATTGAGCACAGGTGTTAATTTCCTATCATTTTTGAAAATAAATTTATAATAATAATACATAGTGATATTAGCAACCTTCTTAGTACTCAAGTATATTTTTTCATTGAATAGGCTATTATTCTTCCCTAAATTATACTGAGATTGACCGTTCCAGCTGAGAACGCAAAGCGCACGAGATGCGCCGACAGGGGGCGCACTTGCATAATGGACGTTTTAAGGAAATTAATGAGGTATCAGAAGGAATATTCATCTAGATATATTCCCCATGTTGAGATATCTGTCACGTTGTAAGAACACTGATATCGCATTTCACAAGTTCTCATTCTCTCTCTCTCTCTCTCTCTCTCTCTCTCTCTCTCTCTCTCTCTCTCTCTCTCTCTCTCTTGAATTTTTTTCAATTCAATTTTAAAGTACTTTATTGGCATGATTGTGTTTACATACAATATTGCCAAAGCATTAATACACAAAACAGATAATGACAAGACAAATAATAATAATAAAATGGTAACAAATAACAATAAAGATAGAATAAAATAAGGTGCCAGGTAATTAATTAAATAAAAACTATAATAACAATATACAGTATAGAATAAAATAAGCATTTAACAGGACATTATGAACATAAGAGAATAAAAGTGACTGAAGTACATTAAGGCAGTGATTGGTTTCTGAGGGTGTGCATCTCAAAAATGAATTTTGCTGCAACTGTTGCATGATGGTCCTCCCCCAGTAACACCAGCATCTGATCCGTTTCTGCTGAACTGGGAAATTTTGGCATGAGGTTTGAGAGTTTGTGGAGGTATTCTCTCTCTCTCTCTCTCTCTCTCTCTCTCTCTCTCTCTCTCTCTCTCTCTCTCTCTCTCTCTAATTAATTTTCATGAAAAATAAAGATCATATAAATATAAATGTGATTGCCAAAATCTAAGACATGGCCTCCAGCCAAAGAGCATCTGCAATCTGGACTACACTTTCATTATTTTTTGTCAAACTTCATGATTGTATTAATTTGATGATTTATATATTTTCACTTTGTCTAGAACATGAACACTGTAAATTTTATAAACCGGTCGACCACTCAAAAACAGGATATCACAATAACTGTATTGAATGTACATGGGGTCATTCAATTATTGAAAATACCCATTAAAGAAAAAAAACTACTTGATTGATATTTATGAAGTCACCGTAAAGCTTAATATACAGTAAGCATCTAATCTAAATGCACATGGGCAAACAGGCATCAGAATGTTACATTTTTGTGTGGAATGCTAACCTGACTCTACCGGTTTCTTAGTTTGATCAGAAAAAACTATGATAAACTGAGTTTGCTCAAGCCTAAATAATGATAATGTGATGCTGATGATGCATCTTCATGAGAATCGCAGGCTTTAACAGTCCCCACACCACATGTTATTTCTCTGCAGTTTTAAACCTTGCTTTTTAATGCATCTGTTTGTGTACACATGTTGGCAACAGTGGCATAGAACCTTTTCCTAGCTTCTTCCTCTCAGTCCAAGACTCTTCATGTGATGATGTCAGCTTTACTCTCTTCTGCCCTGCTTGCTGCTCAGATTCAGTGTCACATGTGATATTCATCATTTTCTCAATGCTAGTTATTCATTGTCTAAATTTCAAAATGAGATTATAAAATCCTGTGATTGCCATCCCACTGAACTCAATTGTATGTAAGGATGAAATGAATACAGTTATCAACTAGATATTATATTGAGAGTGATCAAGTAAATATTATTATTAATGGAATTCCAAACTAAACAAATTATTGACTAATGCTGGATATGGTTCGGATATGACTCTTATAATGTATTCCCTGTAAGACTAATGCAGTCTGTAGACCGCAAAGGCAACACAGAAGCTACATCTGAAGCAGTATACATAGCATAAAAATGTGAATTTGTACAGACTCTTTAAAGCTGATCAGAGTTGGCATGAATGCACTTACACAGGAATTTCAGTTGCAGAAATGTTATTCAAATAATGTTAAATATGAAGTGATGAATAAAGAAGCAGGAAATTATGCACATAAATATTAAATTATACATAAAATGTGGAATTATTAAAATATGGAATACATTTTACAGAGTTGCCTCTAAAACTAGTGGGATAAGGTTGGTTAAGAACAAGAAAGTATGGCTTATATGGTGCACTGCATCTTTACGTAGAAATTGGAGCAAGCACAGATCCTGCTCAGAGCAGCCTTAAAAAGATAATTCACTAAAAAATGAATATTCATAATGATTTACACCTTTAATGACTTTCTTTCTTCTGTTGAACACAATAGCAAATGTTAGTCAGAATGTTAGCCTCAGTCTCCATTCACTTTCATTGCATCTTTTTTCCATATAGTGAAAGTGAATGGTGACTAGGGGTGGGAATGTTTAGGCACCTCACGATTTGATCAGATTCTGATTCTGGAAATCACCATCGATTCCAAAACTAGTTCTGATATATCTATATTTACATTATATATATATTTTCTTATTACAGTAAATATTCTGCTGTGCAAAAGCAAAACACAGTAACTTAACATTTTGATCAAAATTCTTTCCTGTGGCAGACCGGTCTGACCAGACAAGTAATGGTTTTGTTGGTTTTGTGGCAGTATTTTCAACATAAAAAATGATAAACATTGACTTTATTTCTTTTATTTTATTAACAAAATGCCCCTTTACATTCAGTATGAATGTAGCTGTGAACAAAACATGAAATATATAATTAAATAAGCGGTCCTCTATCAAGCATTTATTTTTGTAGAGGATCACAATTGTTTTGTTTCTTTCTTCAGAATCTTTTTTCAAAGAACTCTCTTTAACCTCCTGAGATCAGGGCATGACTGCTGTGTGTATTTTCCATTTGACTTTTTGATTTGCAACTAGTAGAACCTAATATACAAATAATAATAATAATAAAAAATTCTAGAGCAAATAGTTTCCCTAAAATATTGGGACTAATTTGTGAAATTTTAAATAATACCATAATATGCATTATGTTTCCAGGAGTGTTGGCTATTCATGCTTTTGAGACATTACAGACATTACATCAGAAATGAGCATAATTAATTCTTAATTCTGAGTAATGGCCAGCATTATCCGATCACTGCCAACCATGTTAAAATAAAATTCTAAATTCTAAATAGATGTACGGAATACCATTGTCCCATATCTGCCAAACATGTTGAGTGGTCCAAACATCATAGTGAATGCACTTAGCTGCATAGAAAGCTATTGGATGCTCCCTTGCTCCCTATTTAGTAAATTACTTAACCTCCAGTGTGCTGTCTTTCTGCACTGGTCTCAGAGCGGTTCGGAATGCAACTTATTTTCAACCTAACTCCATATAAAGCCCCTAAAAGCAAAAATGTTCCGCTTTTGGATAAACCCATTGATTCTCAATTTGATAATGTGCAGTAAATATAGAATTTCTAAGGGAAAAAATGTGCTAAAGTATACATTAATGTACAGTGTGTATAATGGCATATTAGATGAAACTAGAGACACTAAATATTATAAATATTAAATATTAGTTATTTATCAAAACACTCTATAAATTATTTCAACTGATTATATTAAAATTGCATTGTTAATCATATTGATGAAATAATATGAAATAATTAATTAGAATGAATGTATCCATAGCCTATTAATTTTTATTTTAACTATAACCACAACAGGAGGTTGCAGGTCTAGGATGGCTATATGAGATATCTGCTTATTTGAGAGTGCAGATGTTAACTTCTCTTTTCCACGACACAGATATAGCGTTGCTGCTTAAGAAATCTATCAAGCATCTCATATGTGCACTGTTCTGACAAGCGAGAGACCGGAGATGAACAACAGCCAATGCAATATAGAGAAAGTACAAGAGGAGAAAAAGGCATTGGGAAGCAGGAGACAAAAAATGATTTGAAAGTGAAAATATTACCCATGTATCCAGAACCGCTGTCTCATCATATTCAACATTTTTTTTCCTTTTCTGTGCAAATCAGCGCAGTAACTGGCGTGAGACGGTCTTTCATGTTGTTAGTTGACATGTTATCGTGGATTACTATTTCTCTGAGTTTGTGAATGAATTTCGGGATCGTAGTTGGGGACAAATGGTCATGTCATTGATACACACAGTCTGCGATCAGTCATGTAGTGTGTAGTGCATGCTCATAAGCACCACTGCGCTGCAGCGATTTGAATTGAACTCAGAATCGATTCTGAATCTTTGAGAATCAAACCAGAAATGTTCGAGAAAGAATCATGATACATTAGAAAATCGATCATTAGTTAAAAAATATTCTCCCACCCCTAACGGTGACTGAGGCTTACTTGCTGCTTTAACTTTTCCTTTAGTGTTCCACAGAAGTCATAGGGGTTTGGAAAAATATAAGGATGAATAAATGATGACATAATCTCTTTGTTGTGGGTGAGCTATCCCTTTAACTCAGCTGTGTAAAGACACCTAAATACAGTTAAATACCATGAGAACAACTGCTATTATGTTGCTATATAATTTCTACACATTTAACAACTGTTAAGATTGCACCAGGCATTCACAAAAAAAAAAAAAAACTTCCTGGAGTATTTGAAAAACCTTGAATGCATTATTTCACAAACAACCTTTTGTGTGTGTTTGTTCTTCTAGGGAATGAAGTTGAGCACTATGGGGTTCTCCAGTTTGGTTCTTCTGACTCTTCCAGCTCTTCTTACCCTCATCAGCAACTCATATGCGGCAGAGAAAGTGCCCATACTGAACATTGCTGTGATCCTGGGTCAAACACGCTACATCTCAGACAGAGATATACGAGCTCTGTGGAGCAAAGATGATCCCATTGACGTCAACGTCGTAACCCTGCTAGTGAATGAGACGGACCCCAAAAGCATAATTACCCATGTGTGCGATCTTATGTCCGGGACTAAAATCCATGGGGTGGTGTTTGGGGACGGCACAGACCAGGAAGCCATCGCCCAGATTTTGGATTTTATTTCCTCTCAGACTTTGATACCCATCCTGGGGATCCATGGGGGCTCCTCCATGATCATGGCGGATAAGGTCAGTCTGTCATATTTCAGGCATTAACTTACCTGGCGCATCGTATGGCCTTTGGGTTAAAAATTTGCCAAACAGAGTTAAAAAGCAGGATGCAAAACTTCAAGAACATCACTATTCTTAAAGGGTTAGTTCACCCTAAAATGAATATTCTGTCAACATTAACTCACCCTAATGTCGCTTCAAACTAGTGACTTTCTTCTGTGGAACACAAAAAGCCTTCAAACTTTTTTGCCATATAATAAAAGTGAATATTGAATCCAGCCTGTCAACTTCTAAAAAGAACCAAATAACAAATAAAATAACACACACACACACAAAAACACACCATAAAACTACAGTAAAAGTAATTGATATGACTCATGCACTACATTCCAACACTTTTAAAGCCATACAATCAGTTTGTGTGATGAACAAACAAAATTTGTATTTCAAATTAAATCATTGATAAGCTGTGTATGCATGCCGAAATCAAATATGCCGAATAAGACACAGGTTTGATGTCATGATGTTTGGTTATGAGACAAGCAAGAACCAATGGGGTGTGATATTACTGACTATTTATTCACTTTCGTTTTATGGCATAAAAGCCTTATGAAGACTTGTTTTTCAATAAAGGAAAAAGTACCACTGGTTTGAAGTGGCATTAGGATGAATAAATAATGACAGAATTTTCACTTTTTATGTGAACTATCCCTTTAAAAATGTAAAATCAATTTATTCCTGAAGTGGATGCTTGCAATATAATTGTCATCTCAAAATTAGTTAATTTGGTAAAAATGTACACTCATGTGGTTTGGTAATGACAATGATGTATATTAATACTATTAGCACAACATGCATCGTTCCTTAACTGTTCCCCTGACAAATGACCATATGGAGTTATTTCACAACATATGCTTCATCAGACCTACAAAAGTTGGTTTTCCCTGGAGTAATCACTTTTCTGAAACTGACTTCAGAGAACAAATATCTCTTCAATTACGGCTGTCATCATGCAATTGAATAATATTGAGAGCATTGTGTCATGTGGCAAAGAGGGGCAAAAAGAAAGAAAACAAAAAACTAAATCAGATCAGAGATTGGCTCATGTAACAGTTAAGTTAGTTAACCAGAGATGCAATAATTTGCCACTTTGTTGACTATGTGCCTTTCTCATTACCTTCCAATAACAGCACAGCTGATTTCCCACTCAGTATAAAATCCCTTTGGCGAGCTTCTCATCACAGAGTTGTGTTGAGTTTATATAATAAGCCTGTGTTTCTCATGAGTGTTTGATGCTGCATTCAGATGTGTTTACTCCGTTTTTATCCTGGATGTCACTGTATTAAATGTAGCAATGCTTTGAAACCTTATTCCCTGTAGATTTTCTTCAGCAGTACTTTAAGTCATTCTATACTCTGTGTTGATCCTCAGGGAAATAAATGTCAACACGGTTGTAACTCGGGGACATTTGCATCTTCTTTTGTTGAATTATATATCACATGTTAAAAATTTTAACTGTATTTCATTAGGCCGTGGGTATGTATGCTACTACCAGTGACGTTTATGTGTACACTTTACATGGTTTACGTGAATGTATCATGCTAGCATTATGAAATCCTGATCTGCCTCAACTGTTTGAATATGATAGGAAGTTCACCAAAAAATTAAAATTCTGTACTTTTTTCAGCCTAATGTTATTCTAAACCCATATCAATTTCTTTCCTTCATGGAAAAAAAAGCAATGTAAGTGAATAGTGACAGAGGCTTCTGTCTAACATCTCTAAATGATGGCTGAAATAAATGTTTGGGTGCACTAGACTTTTTATGCTGTGTGCCGTTCAAAAAGCAACTTTGATTTCTGTCTTGAATGTTGCACTGATTTTCAGTGCTTATCTTTAATTTCATAAAGTTGTTTTTCACTGAAATATCAAATTGATAATCACAACATTTTGATTCTAAGAAGCGTTGTTGATGAGGACAGACAAGATTAAATTAATTGTAGCTCATGGTATTGGCGTCCCAATGTTTTTGCTATTTTTCTGCTAAGGAGACGAGAAACCATACACATGGTAATTATTGTTGGGCCTTTGGGAAGGTCCATCTTCATTTAGTGCCCATACAGCAGGATTTGTTCTCTATAAACACAGGGATCATTGACATGTGTCAGGGGATTCTTTGTTTTATATCTAAAGTGCTGCCTCCAGCAGAATGCGGCCCATGCACGGGCACGCTTGCAGGCAGTTACGGCCAAAGATCAACTGACTATCTTATCGACATTTCTGTGTTACTTTCCAATATATCTCCTGCCTGAAGCAATTGATTTAAGACACATGATTGTCATTTAATACTCGCGGCTGCCAAGAGTAGAGGCAACATACAATGGAGATGGCCATTTAGGCAATTACCTAACAAAGGTACACTCTCTTTCTCTAGTCCATCACTGAAAGTAAAATGCTCAATGTCGTGATCTTTCTAAGCCCTGCCAGTTTGGATATACACATTCTGAAATAATAATCCATTAATATACTCTCTGATCACAAACCTAACAGACCAAGATATTGATTCAATAAAAGCATGTTGACTCAGCTTCTATTTACTTTACTCTAAATTATGTTATCATTAGACCATTTGTTGATGTTCCCTGAGGAATTTACGGAAAAAGTTTACTAATACAAAGCATTTTCTGTCTTTAATTTGTAACAATGTGGTCATGTGTATTTCGCTTATGCATCACAGCAGGAATTGAACAACAACAAATAGCTTCAACTGATAGTGTCATTTATTTGCACATGTTGTCTACATTGTTTTTCACTAAAGGATTTATGCAAACCAGGTACCAGCACAAACATGGGCCAAACTTTAGTGCTAAATGCAATTTTAGCTGCAATATCAAATTTTGTGGGTCAGTTCTGAGTGTTCGGTCATGGAGGATTCAGTAGATTTCAGAAATCTGGCACATCTTACTGGAACCTGAACTGGCAGTTTAAAATGCAGGAAGTGCGCTAATATACAGTATATGGGCTGACCAATACGGGCTAGGGCTGGGAAATATATCAAATATTCATGATAATATCGCAATAATTTTGCTAGCAATATAACTTTTTTTTAGCAATATCGTGAGTATCATGATGATTGTAGTGCGCTTTTTATTAGGTCAATTCCTTTCCATGATAGCACCTCGTGAGACTAATTTTATTATTAAACAAAAAAGGCAGTGATTTAATTAAATTAATAAATAGTCTGTGTTGGCTTCAGAGTGAACAGGTGGCATGTTCTGTGATGGTACGCTGTTTCCAGCGCTCTCAGAGTGGTTTGTGTGCATTTTGAAATTCCAAACATTTGCAACTTCTATAAGTTATTATAAAAATCTATAAACAGGACATTGTATCACAGAAGAGAAGATTTGTGATGAGCATCATTGTAAATTGACAAATACACACTCAGCTCCAAATGAAGGTAAACATGACAGCACTTTATGCTTTCCACCAAAATAAAAGCTCCAGGTAAAGATAAATATGACAAAGATGTATTATTATTGTACAAAACTTGTAAGTGAATGAACTTGTTCACAAAAATTGTTTTAGTACAAATCTGTCAATATAAATAAAGGTAAATAAATATAGCTTTATTTCTGTATTGTTGTATTGGTGCATCTAAATTAAAATTATTAAATTTCACTTTTGTGATAATTTTGTGAAAAACTGAGGAAATCTGTGGAAGACTTAAAAAAAAAAAAAAAAAAAAAGTATTATAGGTGCTGTACGCGATTTTAGCCGTTCTAGTATTTCCCAAGGGGAGGCGTTGGATTAGCAGTTACTTTCCATTATATTCTTTGTGCTGCATCTAGCTTTTTGTAGTGCAGGAACGTGTTTGGTCTGAATGGTCCCTCCCTAATGCTTTATTTTTAGACACCTGTTTGTTTTGACAGTATGTGGGAGGGGCATGTTACGACAAGGTGTGCTTTAAACTACATATAGAACATCTCTTTCCATCCCTTGTAAAGTGCTGGTGCTTGTGCTTTGAGCATGGTTAACTGGGACACAAATTACAAGCCTAGAGTAGATGTTTTCCCATGATTAGACATGAGTCTTTCTGTTCAGAGTATAGTATAAACCAATCTATCACTGTTATTGTGACCTACTTTGAGGCATGCCGAGCACTTAAGGTGTTCATGGATGTAGTATACAGTGAGTCTGCTGAGCGTAATGTTATCTCTTGGATGAAATCTGGCCTCACTTTCAAGTTTTATAATTTTAAGGACTTAAATTTGGAAGATGGACTTGTCACTCAAGAGAGGCTTGTGTAATGCATTCAAGAGCACACAGTGGTGTAATTGTGAAGTTTGTTGTTTAAGCATGCTTACCTCTTGAGTTCTAGCATTTTCCACGTGTTTACATGGTAAATGCGAGGAACCATGTGCAGAAGATCACTCAAATCAGGATATCCTATTTACCATGCACCTTTTAACACACACACACACACACACACACACACACACACACACTCATGAATATAGAAAAAGCTATAACATATTCCAACCATCCATTCATCCATCCAACCATTTATCCATCCATCCATCCATGAAATGTCAGATTTTCACAAAACATATATTTATCTCATCAGCAAAACACAAAAGAGCTTTTCATCCAAGTAATTGCTCAGAGAATTGTTCAGCTATCTGTTTGCTTCATCTATCGTAAATGAGAAAACACAATGCAAACCAAGAAACCTTTAAACAAACCTAGTCATGATATGGCTGAAGTTCTAATGAGACCTTGGTGTTGTGAATTCTATTGGTCCTGTAGTCATATCCATTAAGTGTTTTATAATATTTATGAAAATTCATTAACAAAGAAATGCTGAGAACAAGCTCAGCACTTATCTTTACCATTCACTAATAAGAGCAAAATGTAATTAACTTACTGCCATCTTAAAACGAATAACGTGCTGTTGCTGTAGATGAGCGAACAACCAAGGGGTGGAGATTGTAAATTAAATTAAGAATTAACCCACTGTAGGCCCATGGTGATGTTTATCGAAACTGCCATATTAGGGAGCTATGGCAATGGTCAAAGGATAGACCAAGACTTTAATGTGGGATGAAAAGTGATGCTTCAGACAAAAATGAACAAAGAAATCTCTTATTTCTGGTGCCAGAACATACTGGGCATGCACAACCCTAAAACTTGGCAGAACCTGATCTATCCTGTGACTTCTACCATTGAGAAAAAAATGGTATCAGTCCCCCTTCGCTAAAGAAACACCTTTGTGTATCCTGATTGTGTTTAGCGATATTTGTGCTAATTGTGATTTCAGTGAGTGCTAACCTCTTGTTTGCAGTTTGCAGGTGTTTCTGTCTGTTATATTTCAGCAAAAATGCCCCAGAGACTACATTTACATTTATGCATTTGGCAGACGCTTTTATCCAAAGCGACTTACAGTGCACTTATTACAGGGACAATCCCCCCAGAGCAACCTGAAGTTAAGTGCCTTGCTCAAGGACACAATGGTGGTGGCTGTGGGGTCGAACCTACAACCTTCTGATTAACAGTTATGTGCTGTAGCCCACTACACCGCCACCACTCCATTGGAGTGAATAGAATTCCAGACTAGTACTCATTCAAAACAATTGTGATCCATTGTATAGGAATAAAGCACTGATTGTGAATATCTCCACAAATGCTAATGTCCTGAATACACCGTACCCTGAGCCTCATCAAATATTCCTCACAACTGTATTATTGCATGACTAGCGTTAAGAAACAAGCATATCTGCTCCCCCCGGAAAAGGCACAGTTGTAGTTGGGTCACCTCTATGTACTCCAAACCTTTAAAAAAAAAAATGAAAATTAAACCACATACAGTCTGCCAGAAAACATTTGACTGGATTGAATTAAACAGAAAAACAGATAAATGATCAATTAATTTATTCCCTCCTGGAGGCTTAGAAAATTGTTATTTAGAAGGGTTCAGTCTTCAATTAATTAAATATTATTATTATTATTATTATTATTTTTATTTTTTTTAGAAATAGTAATATATTAAAAGGGAAATGGCATGCTGGAAATGAAACAGAGATATATTCAAAGGGAAATGCCATGCTGGAAATATTGCTTAAACAGCTCTCGTGGGGCTTGACTCATTGTGGCCTTTGATTCAGAGAAGTCTATTCATCTATATTCTGCCTCCAGGATTTTCAAATGGGGATGAAAATGCCTTGAGGTTGAAATGGCCTGTGTTGCATGTTTTGACTGTTAATAAGAGTGAAGAGGTCAACACAAGGATTCTCAGAGTAGCTGCACTATGTTCTGGAAATGTGCCATTGACCCTTGGAAACACCGCAGTTCAGACTTACTGATGTCACTATTAATGAAAGATGATATGAAGACAGGATAGTTTGCACCAAAGAAATTTAGGGTCAAAGGCCAACTGTCTGTTGTTTCTTTAGTTAAATACTGCTAATTATTTACCATCAATTATGAGGTAAATTAAGCCACTGACATTTACAGTGCATCTGGAAAGTATTCACAGCACTTCAGTATTTCCACATTTTGTTATGTTACAGCCTTATTCCAAAATGTATTAAATTGATTATTTTCCTCAAAATTCTGCAAACAATACCCCATAATGACAATGTGAAATAAGTTTGTTTGAAATCTTTTCAAATTTATTAAAAATAAAAATAAAATAAAATCACATGTACATAAGTATTCACAGCCTTTGCCATGACACTCAAAATTGATCTCAGGTGCATCCTGTTTCCACTGATCATCCTTGAGATGTTTCCACAACTTGATTGGAGTCCACCTGTGGTAAATTCAGTTGAATGGTCATGATTTGGAAAGGCACACACCTGTCTATATAAGATCCCACAGTTAACAGTGCATGTCAGAGCACAAACCAAGCCATGAAGTCCAATGAATTGTCTGTAGACCTCCGAGACGGGATTGTATCGAGGCACAGATCTGGGGAAAGGTACAGAAAAATGTATGCAGCATTGAAGGTCCCAATGATCACAGTGGCCTCCATCATCCGTAAATGGAAGAAGTTTGGAACCACCAGGACTCTTCCTAGAGCTGGCCACCCGGCCAAACTGAGTGATCGGGGGAGAACGGCCTTAGTCAGGGAGGTGACCAAGAACCCGATGGTCACTCTGACAGAGCTCCATCGTTTCTCTGTGGAGAGAGGAGAACCAGAAGAACAACCATCTCTGCAGCACTCCACCAATCAGGCCTGTATGGTAGAGTGGCCAGACGGAAGTCACTCCTCAGTAAAAAGGCACATGACAGCCTGCCTGGAGTTTGCCAAAAGGCACCTGAAGGACTTTCAGACCATGAGAAACAAAATTCTCTGGTCTGATGAAATAAAGATTGAACACTTTGTCCTGAATGGCAAGCGTCATGTCTGGAGGAAACCAGGCACCACTCATAACCTGGCCAATACCATCCATACAGTGAAGCATGGTGGTGGGAGCATCGTGCTGTGGGGATGTTTTTCAGTGGCAGGAACTGGGAGACTAGTCAGGATGAGGGAAAGATGAATGCAGCAATGTACAAAGACATCCTTGATGAAAACCTGCTCCAGAGCACTCTGGACCTCAGACTGGGGCGAAGGTTCATCTTTTAACAGGACAGTGGCCCTAAGCACACAGCCAAGACAACAAAGGAGTGGCTACAGGACAACTTTGTGAATGCCCTTTAGTTGCCCAGACTTGAACCCGATTGAACATCTCTGGAGAGATCTGAAAATGGCTGTGCACCGATGCTCACCATCCAACCTGATGGAGCTTGAGAGGTCCTGCAAAGAAGAATGGGAGAAACTGCCCAAAAATATGTGAGCCAAGCTTGTAGCATCATACACAAAAAGACTTGAGGCTGTAATTGGTACCAAAGGTGCTTCAACAAAGTATTGCGCAAAGGCTGTGAATACTTATGTACATGTGATTTTTTTTTTTGTTTTGTTTTTATTTGTAATAAATTTGCAAAACTACTTTCACGTTGTCATTATGGGGTATTGTTTGTAGAATTTTGAGGAAAATAATGAATTTAATCCATTTTGGAATAAGGCTGTAACATAACAAAATGTGGCAAAAGTGAAGCGCTGTGAATACTTTCCAGATGCACTGTATTAGACAACAAAGGTCTAACTGAGAGATTGACCCCCCAGCTGCATGCTCTATTATGTAAGGACCAAGCCATTGGAGGGTGTAATCACACAATTGGGCTACTTGCTAACAGCGGACCTTATCACAGCGAAACTGTAATCTTACATAAGGCAAACTGGAACTACAGAGCAGGCTTGAAAATGACAATGAATTCAGAGTACTATAAAGTTTGGCTCGTTAATTAAAGTCAGGTCAGTGAGGTATGAGGCAGATGTTTTCCTGGCTTCTGGAATGCTCTTGTTTGCCTGAGTTAAGGGCACGTAAAGGTAATTGGATTCCCTCACTCTCTCAAAGTTACAGTATTACAGCACTTTACCCAATACAAGTTAAAAAATGTCACCTTCATGTTGTTCCAAACTTATATGATTTTCTTGCTTTCGTGGAACACAAAAGGAGATTTTAGGCAGTAAGTTCACACTGCTCTATTCCATAAAATGAAAGTAAATGGTGACCATCAAGCTTCAAAGATAAAAAAGTTCCAGAAAAGTATTATAACTGTAAGTTTTACACATGCACTTTTTTTTCCAAGTCTTCTGAAAACATATGATAGCTTTGTGTGAGGAACAGACCAAAGTTGAAATGATACTTTACTGAAATCTTACCATTGACATTCTGACAGCCCTTCGTCACATTTCACTTTTATTTTTTTTTTTAAAAAACAATAGTGAATATAGGCTGTCAGTCTCTAACATTCTGCCTAACATCTCCTTTTTGTGTTACACAGAAGAAAATCATGTGGGTTTGGAACAACATGAGTATGAGTAAATGATAACAAAGAGTTCTCATATATGGGTGAACTATCCCTTTAAGACAATACATCCTACTGAGTAGATAGTACATCTCTCCATAACAACCTTGTTTTCATATGCATCAAATTTAACTATTAAATTGTCACTATTCTACTGCATGTAGAAAGTGAAGAAAAAACACACAAAAAAGAATAGCTTATCCAAATCCTGAAGGAAAGACTGAAACTTTTACAAAATGAGTATGACAAGCATTCAGATTTCACTAGTATTGACAGAGTCCCAGAGTATTACATATGCTGTGCTTCCAAGTGTTTGGTACCTGATACTGTATTTTAGGCAGAGGAGAAGTGCATCTTCACAGCATGTTACTTGGCTTTCATGTGACTGCAAAATGAATAAAGCTTTCCCCCAGACTCGCTTGTCCTCTGCCGAGGCAAGATGAGAGATGCACTGCAGTGTTCATGCAGCGAACACAATTACATCAGAATACACTCCTCTGTATTGATACAAGTTCTTTTCAAAAGCAGTGAAGTGTGTTCAAAGACAGAAAATTGAAGTGGATGACATGAATTAAATATATTTTTGCATTCATTAGAAACACGCATTTACCAGGGCCCAATGGACGGTACAAGACTAATTGCTCACAAAAGCATGGTGTAATTTTGAGGAAATCTGAAGGCGTATGCTTTGGTAGATCATGGAACAGCACAAACTGCATTGAGTGGCATTGTTCTCTCTGGCAATGCTCGCTGCAGAGCTCAGGTTAATAATGTTAAGGACATTGAACCTGCTTTAGAATAGATCCATTGCTTATGGATGCAGCAAATAAATTGTGTTATTGAAATAAGAGGCTTCAGTTCAATTCATTGCATCTTTTTTCCTTACAATGAATGTGAATGCTGAACTATCCCATAAGTATTTAATTCATTTACTTTTCATTTAAGCTGTTCAGCATGAACAAACCGTTTTCACATTCTTGATCCATATTTGCTTCAGGCCTTTAGATGGTGAATTTAATGGAGGTCATCCAAATAGCATTATTACAAAATGTATTACAAAATCACATGCTGCAGGATTTTGAATGTATAATTGATTAACAGAAGATTAACATCTTAATCAATGACAACTATTGACCAGTTTTATGTGCAATGAGAGCTTTGCTGGGCTTATTTCTGAAAGGACTGAAGTACTTTAAAGGATAAATTCACCAAAAATTACAATTCTGTCATTATTTATTCACCTTCATGTAGTTTCATTGTATGGCAGAAAGCAGCTTGGTCTCTCCTCCTCCTTTTGTGTTCCAAGGAAATAAAGTCATTCAAGTTTGATATGGGTTTGGAACAACGTGAGGGTTAATGATGACAGATAATTTTTGGGTTTCACATTTTGTAACATTCTAATATTCTTTAAAAAAGCACTTTGTCTTTCAAGTAGCTTCAATAACTGCACTTCAATAACTGTCTGGTTTGGCTCAGCTACTAAATCGGACACCAGGAGACTACAAAGGACAGTTCTGACTGCTGAGGTGGTTGTTGCCCAGCCAACCCTTTAAAAATTGTACACCTCTAGAGTGAGAAAAAGGGCTGGAAAAATCACTCTGGACCCCACTCAACCAGCCCACAACATTTCTGAACTGTTGCCTTTTGGACTGAGCACCAGAACAGTCAAGCACAATAATTTTTTTTCCCTCAGACCACCCATCTCATGAACAGTTAAAACTTCACCCGAGGACTCACAACTGTGCAATATAATCATGTGCAATAACAATGTACTTATATATTTATATTCAACATACACTACCTCTTCTACCATTTAATTTCTGTGCACCTAACTGTATAACTGTATACACTCACTGAACACTTTATTACTTTTTTTTATTACTGAGAACTTTATTTCACTACGGTCCTAATAAAGTGCCTGATGTGGTCCTCTGCTGTTGTAGCCCATCTGTCTCAGGGTTTGATGTGTTGAGCATTCTGAGATGCTATTCTGCTCAGACTGTACAGAGTGATTATCTGAGTTACTGTAGCCTTTCTGTCAGCTTGAATCAGTCTGGCCATTCTCCATTGACCTCTCTCATTAACAAGCTGTTTCTGTCCGCAGAACTGCTGCTCACTGGATGTTTTTGGCACCATTCTGAGTACACTCCCAAAACAATCCCAGGAGATCAGCAGTTACAGAAATACTCAAACCAGCCCATCTCACACCAACAATCATGCCACGGTCAATCACTGATATAAAAATTATTTTCCCCATTTGGATGGTTGATGTGAACATTAACTGAAGCTCCTGACCCATATCTGCATGATTTTCTGCATTGCACTACTGCCACACGTTTGGCTTATTAGATAATTGCATGAATAAGTAGGCGTACAGCATATTTGTAGATTAGTTATTATTTGTCTTATTGCATATTTATATATATATATGTTATACACTGATTTTTATTTTATCATCTGTCTTGTTGCTGTTTTTCTCTGTGCACAGGAAGCTTACAGTATGCCACAATGACAAATTCCTTGTGTGTGTAAGCATAGTTGGCAATGAAGCTCATTCTTATTCTTTTAGGAATATGTACTTATAGCTGGACAATGACTAGAACTCATGATATTTTTCTAAAATTGCTTCATGCTTTTAGAGTAAACTAGATTTTGTTCTACTTCTTCCAATGTTCCTTCGTTCTTAATGAGTGGACATACCTTATAAATAGGTCCAAAGGTTGCAAAGATAAATTACAAAATAGCTGAGTTTTTCAGGGTCAGCTTTGACAAATGAGACAGCAGACTTTCAGAGCTCCAGAGACTTCCACAGTTAGGTCACTAATCTCTGGAGGTAGATGGGAAAGCTTTTTTGTTATGCTTTAGGCAGCAGTCTAGGTCTTGAAATAGTCCTTTTTGCTGATAAATATATGCACATAGTTGCACTTAGTTGTACATAGACTTACTGATGTTTGGGATAATCATTAGATGAAGAGGCTTAGATTCAATAAAATTCTCGCTCCTGAAACCTTGACTGTTTTTTATGCTTGAAAAAAGCCAAAGACCTTCACTACGAGACCATGCGTGAGTCGTGACAACTCTCACCTTTGAAAGGAAAGTGTAGAGGCATTCTGGTGCTATCCTGCATGAACAACGAAAGGAAACGATTTTAAAGAACAGCCTGTTCATTGTTGCCAAAAAGAGTGATTATGGGGCAGACAAATAGTGGCTTCGAACATTACTCCGTTTATGAGGTGGAAAGACAAGCTTTGCACTTGAGATTTACCTAAATGTACAGTAGGTTAAATGTTAGAGGGATATTTCATCCAAAAATTATCCAAGATTTCATCCAAGATTTTAGGAAGAGTTTACGGAAAAAGATACAATTAAAGTACATAGTGGCTTAGGCTAAAGAATGTCAAATGTGTTTGTAATGACATGTACTGTAGGTAAGTAAATTATGATAGAATTTTCTTTTTTTGGTGAACTGTCCCTTTAAGTGAAATGACTGGGCATCTAATGAGTCCTCAGTCAGTCTTTGCAGAAATACCAAATGAACCAAATCAAAGGGTGGGTTGGAAAAGCCAGGATTACTTTAAACAGGCTCCATATTTTCAGCGTCAAACTGGTGACAGTCCAAGTGCACCAGAGGACTTAACAAACAGAGGTTCAAAACCAATTACCTTCACATGAGATGACTGATAAAGGAACACTTAACTGCAAAATATCAGATTTTCTGAGAGAAATGATGGCTCTACGGGAAAAGGAGACACTGGTATGCCCTATTTTATATCGAAATAGAGAATCCAAAATAGCAGATGCTCTTCAAAGGTCTCTCTGTGCGACACAGTTTCTCTTGAATGTGTTTGTGATTATTGCCAGGATGTTGCATATAAACCCCTCAGAAGTCAATTTGAAACATGTGTTTTTTCCCCAAGGGCTGAAGTCTGTACTGATTTTTTGTTGTATAGAGAGGCAGCCCAAGGGCTGTGAAATATCCAATGCCAGCTGAGTTCCACCCCGCCCAGGCAGCTGGTGTAACTTGGGTGGACTGGCTTTTATCTGTTTTTTTTGTGTATGGCAGAGAACCAGGGCAGTGCAAGGTCATAGAGTCTGTCTGAGTGGTCAATGGCATCACCTAATCTCAGCCTTTGGTGACATGATTAGAGTTCTTACCTGTGACATTGCTTTAAGTCAGGTGGAATAATGTCTGGGGTAAGGAATGAAACAGCATAACCTGTCAATAGCTGATCATCAGGGCTAGTCATGTGAAACCTCTGCGCAAAGACCAAGAACCTTGTGTATAAAATTTGCATAGAGTTTGTCCTAAAAGTGTGTGAACGGCTGTATGCACAAAGGCATATTTTGCATATGCACTGAAGTTATGAGATGGATAAAACCGTATAAAAATATGTGCAAAGTTCACTCAGTTTGTGGAGTTGACAACAGCTTAATTTTATTCCTAACCACATCTGCATACATTTTACATTCAGACACTACTGCATTTAACGTTGCTAAAATTGGAAAATAGATTATACGTGATACTTTTCTTAAAATGTATCTTTGCTTTGTCTTTGTCTAAACATCCTTAAAACAAGATACATTTAGCCAAGAAGCAATATGATTGATGCAGATTTTCGTCATTCTGTGAAAAGAATGAGCTGAACCTGAATAAAAGCAAAATTCACTCATTTGTTATTTTCTTTTATTAAAATGAAAACAAATCAACCTTTAATTCAAAAATCAAAGATCAGTGCCTTAAAGAGACAGTTCACCCAAAAATTAAAATTCTGTCATGGAACATAAAAGTGTTATTTTGTTGATAGAATGGCAGCCTCAATCACCATATACTTTAATTGAATGGAAAAATTATGCAATGAAAGTGAATGGTGACTAAGACTAACATACTGTCTAACATCTCCTTTTGAGATGTTTGAGATGTCACAGAGGAAAAATGCATACTGGTTTGGAACATGAGTATGCATGGGGTAAGCATTCTTTCCTTTTAAAAGCTTAATTTTAATGCTAAAAATTCAGAATTTGTGTTAATAAGTATTAACATTAATGACGATCAGAAAAAAACCCCGGAATATTTTGTTACAGAGAGATAATCAGCATATGCTGATTCTACTACAGTTCACTTGTTCCTTGGTCAGTGTATTAGGGAGAAATCTTTTCTGGAAAATAAGCTTACAGCCTTCAAAACTTGCTGAGATCAAAGGAACCCATTAGATAAAACATTCACAGACCTCCAATATGCTCCTTATACTTTATAGTATCCCCTCACATACTGTACTTATAGTACATGCACTTATCCTCTCTCTATGACACAGATATGACTCACAGGCCAATGAATTATGAAATGCTTTAGGTCACAGCAAATGTGCACACAGGCTAATGAGATGTCATGATGTCATCATGCTAAGCCTGCTTCCTTATAGCTCTCTTCTCCTCTCCTGGAAATTTCAGTACAAAAATGATTGTCTTAGTGGGTACCATTTTCAAAGAAGGTCACTGTCATGACTCTTTGTTGTTGTTGTTTTCAGTGTCTAAAAACATAGCATTACAAACATTATTTATCATAATTTCCAAACGCCTCTCCAAACAAATAAAAGCATAATATTGTACATAGAAACAAATAACACATGCAAACACAACAATGACTAAAGGTTTGCACTAGGAAGTGTTATAAAGCTTGAAATCATGATTGTGCCTAGAGACTGCAATGGCAAGATGTACAGTGAAATTTTTATTTTATTTTATTCTGTTCTTCTCCCCAAACCAACTGGATCGCTTCAGAAGACATCAGTAAACAACTGGAGTCATTGGGATTACTTTTATGCTAACTTTATCTTCTTTTTGGAGCTTCGAAGGCCTGATCACTATTCACTCACATTGTATGGACCTACAGAGCTGAGATATGCTTCTAAAAATCGTTGTTTGTGTTCAGCAGAAGAAAGAAAGTCATACTCATCTGTGATGGCATGAGTGTGAGTAAATGATGGGAGAATTTAGATTTTTGGGTGAACTATTCCTTTAAGATGCCAGATAGCCAGATGCTGTGTGCACATGGTGCCTCATGTGGGTTATCTTATGATCTATGCATCTGATTACTTTGTGTGGGGGCTCGTTTTAAAGATAATCACCTCCTCTAAGTAATGCTATATAATATTTGTGTTCTGTTGATTTTTCATGAAGTTATAAGCACAAACGCGGCATATGAGCAACACCTGTTCACATATGTCAGACATATACTTAGCTCTTACTTTGTAAAATAAAAAAAATAGATTGTATTATACTCTTTCCAACAAGATATGTTTGAAATATTTTGGTATTTAAAAAAAAAATTAATTATCAAAACGGGACACTTGTGATTTGTCTGCAAATTTCAAAGCTTTTGTTCAGTTTTGGTCACATTGCCTACATACACTGTAAAGTAGAGCTTCTAAGCTTTAAAACGATAAATAATTGCGTTGGACAAGACTGTAGTTATTAACATTTTGATAAAAGAAAATTTCTCGCAGGGCCATCCGAGCTTAAAGGAAGAAATATAGAATGCACCTTTAATAGAGATTTATTGCTTATTGTTCAATTTAATTGCATTGCCATAGCAATGTACCAACAGCTATTTCAGACAAATCAAAATACAGTGTAAATCAATTTACAGTATGAACTACATTACACAGTAGGCAGGCAATCGTATTAGGCCAGCAGAAGTCCTGGGCTGTTTTTAGTTGCAGTCAATCACTTGTTAAAACAAGCAGAATTCTCCTCTCCCTCCCAGTATCTTGACTCTTTCTGTCTGATGTTCTCATCCCCTGTGGCAGCTCATCGAATTTCCCCCAGGGGACCCCCCCCCCCCCCCCATGCCTTTCAACACACGCTCTCTTATCTCTTTGTCCAACACGTGGAACTGTTTGGATTCTTTAGCTGCTCGCTGCCTCTACCATGTCAGTCACTCTCTGGCTCCTTACACTGGAGAGTCCCGATGATCAGACCAGAGCATCCATCAAAAGAGATGAAAGACCAGCTGAAGTCACGAAGAGGAGGAGGACTGACTCATGTCATCACTGATAATGTGCAGGCATTAACTGATGAAAGCATTATGACGTAGAGCTGCATGATTATACATTACATGATCGATCATTTACATTGTGTTTAATTAATAGAAATTACATTCAAATACTATTTTTTTGAGGGACAAGCACAAGCTATATTCTTTATTCAGGCAACACATCCAAAACAAGCTAAAAATTGTTTAATTATGCTTAAAAGATTTATAAAATGGCAGCGGTGCCCATATCCACCATTGAAATCTGCTGTACAAAAGACCCCAGAAGCACTCTGCCCCTGCCCCTTTCATTCACAAATCTAAAGGTGCCCTTTACAAATGTAAAGGTGCCCTTTTAAGCGGAGGTGCATTTAAGAGCACAGAGATTTAAGCGGAGGTCTCTTTACACAAACTCGCTCAACAACTATTGCTGTTTTTGATTTTCATATACTTTCTTTGCTTTTAATCAAAGTTTGTAAAGTTGAGATTCACCTCAGCACTAGTTGGGTTGATTCCTGGCTTAGAAATCTTTTATAAAGAATTACATTAAAATCCATATGGAAAAAATGCCAAAAACACTTTCAGAATGAAAACAGCTGAAAAACTAGGCACTGCTGTGCTCTATACTCAACTGCTGCAAAAAATAAAATATAAAAATATCTAAATAGAAATTTGTTACATTAAGGAAGTAGACCCTGTAGCTTATTGACACTTTTCACAATACATTAATTGTGGTAGCTGTAATTGCAATCTTGATTACTTCTTCCGTTAATTGTGCAGCCCTAGTGTGATGTCAGTTGCGAGGAAGAAATATCTAAAGCTATGAAAATGCCAGGGATTGCATGCTTAACTTTGCAGTAATTGCCCCACAAGAGTCATGGTGTAGCAGATCTGCTTAGAAATATATTAGTGTGTAAAAGAAGTGCCCTCTTTCATATTCAATCACATGACCTCAATTTAGATTTGATGATCTCCCTCATTAGCGGATCAAGTAGATAATGTCTCTGTGCCAGCTCTGATCCAAACAATTCCCCATGTTTCATTGCAGCTTTTGAGATATAAAAGACATCCCAGGTTCTGGGTTAAGAGATAAACAAATCACTGAGAAACTGGAAAAGAAACTACATTAAATCCAGAGTCAATGTGACTGCACTGCTTAAAATAAAACTGTTCAAATCAAATTATGGTATTTAATTCAGTTTAGAGACTTTACGACGTGAAAGTCGATTTATTTTGAAGATTCAGTTTCGATTTAGCATAAAGAGGACTGTAAGATGCTGTTCCTGACCTTCTCGTTTGGTCAGGCTTCTTGTACCGCTTGCTTTTTAAGCATTTTGTATTTCTTAATTGTTATGTATTGTTATCTAATATACACTTGTTAGTGTCTCATTCTAAACAAAATGGAATGTGGCTCTAAGAGGATTCCATTTGCTCCCTTTACAGACTATAATCAAAAAGCCAGGTCCAAAGAGTCGATAAATAGTCTCTTTGAAACTTTGCTGCATAATGCATACAGAAATGTCTCTGCTTTGCAAGCTGGCTGAACATACTGATATATGAGTAATAACGTTTGCTGCTTTTCATTGAATTACATTTCGGTACTCATCATTTTTGCAAAACTGTTGTTATGTGAATGGATGCTTATATGTACAGGAGATTTTTGTGTTTTGACAGTTGACTGTCGCTGCCCATGAGGTTTAATGGAATAAGTTCTCTCATTTCTTTCCTTATTTTTTAAGTTTGGCAGCAGATAAATGTAAAAGCAGACAACAAGTGCCCAGTATACATGGAAATTCCTTTGGAAAAGCATCCCAGGTGCACACCTCATAAAGTTTATTGAGAGAATGCCTAAGTTTGTTGAGAGTAGTGATTGACTGATATGGGTTTTTTAATGGCCGATGCCGATATCCAGAGAGCAGGGTAGCCGATAGGCTGACACAATTCAGATATATCTCACAATTTAATATAGTAAATAACATAAACATAAAATTGCTAAAATAGTGCTTATTTAGTAGTTTAATAGTTCTTACCGACATCTTCAGCATCTCTCTGAGCAGCGCCGTCGTTCCAACGTGCTTCAAGGCCACCACCATCGTCCCCATGCCATAGAAGTCTTTTGTGTCCTGCCTCAATGAATACCGTCCTGTCGTACTCACACCCATCATCGTGAAGTGCTTCAAAAGGCTCGTCATGAGGCACATTAAGACCCAGCTGCCCCCTTCACTAGACCCACTGCAGTTTGCGTATCGTCTCAACCATTCAACAGACGACACCATCGCCACCACCCTCCATCTGGCCCTCACCACCTAGATAAAAAGGACTCATATGTTTGATTGCTGTTCATAGACTTCAGTTCAGTATTCAACACAATCATTCCTCAGCACCTGATTGGAAAGCTGAACCTGCTGGGCCTGGACATCTCCCTCTGCAACTGGATCCTGGACTTCCTGACTGGGAGACCTCAGTCAGTCCGGATCGGGAACAGCACCTCCACCACCACCACACTGAGCACTGGGGCTCCCCAGGGCTGTGTGCTCAGTCCACTGCTGTTCACTCTGCTGACTCATGACTGTGCAGCAATGCACAGCTCGAACCGCATCGTCACGTTCGCCGATGACACGACCGTGATGGGTTTCAGAAAGATGAGCATACACAGAGGAGGTGCAGCGGCTAATGGACTGGTGTAGAGCCAACAACCTGTTTCTGAATGTGGACAAAACAAAAGAGATGGTTGTTGACAAGAGAGCACATAGTGAACACTCTCCACTGAAAATCGACGGCTCCTCTGTGGAGCTCATCAGGAGCACCAAATTCCTTGTTCACCTGGCGGAGAACCTCACCTGGTCCCTCAACATCAGCTCTATTACCAAGAAAGCACAGCAGCGTCTCTACTTTCTTCAAAGGCTGAGAAAAGCACATCTCCTACCCCCCATCCTCACTACTTTCTATAGAGGGACTATTGAGAGCATCCTGAGCAGCTGCATCACTGCCTGGTTTGGGACTTGCACCGTTTCGTACCACAAAGCCCTGCAGAGGATATTGAGAACAGCTGAGAAGATCATAGGGGTCTCACTTCCCTCCATCAAAGACATTTACATAAAACGCTGCATCCACAAAGCAACCAGCAGTGTGGATGACCCCACACACCCCTCACACAAACTCTTTACTCTCCTGCCGTCTGGCAAGAGGTAGCGAAGCATTCGGGCCCTCAAGGCCAGACTGTGTAACAGCTTCTTCCCCCTAGCCATCAAACTCCTTAATACTCAGGGACTGGATACACACACACACACACCTGTACACTATCCAACTTTTGCACATGTCCAGAGTTGCACTTTAATTCATTGTCACTTTATACCTGGCTGCTACCTCAATAACTGCTATGTCCATAGAATACTATTTCATAGTATGCTATGTTTATATTTGGCATTTTTAGAAAGTGTCATCTTTTTGCACTACTCGATTACAAATGTGTACTGGTTGGCGCTGCACTGTCCCTTACTGTGCCTATTGTCCTGTTCCTCTTAGTAGTTTATTGTACTGTCTTGTACAATTTGCACACGTTTGCACGTGCACTTTATGTAGAAATGTTATTTAGTCTGTGTAGTCTCATGTGGTTCTGTGTTTGTCCTATGATGTTTTATGTAGCACCATGGTCCTGGAGGAACGTTGTCTCGTTTCGCTGTGTACTGTATTAACTTGACTATATCTTCTCAATTTCACTCAAAACTTTAACTCTGTAAAAAATAATCTAAAAAATAATATTGTATTTTAAATGGTAGATAGCAGTTTCTTCTGATTTCTGTTTAGACATCAAATGTTTGTAATTTAACCATGATTTTTTTTAAATATATATATTAGGAAGACGCAAATAACAGTACACCCAGTAGTCCAGCAACCATGGATGGCATGTCCACATTAGTAATTGTATTTTCTCAAAAAGTACAGAATCAAACAAATTGTACATACAGGGCATAGTGAATATAGCATTTACTTATAGCACACATGAAGCGCTTTTACTTTGAAGTTGCACTCATGCGCTTGTGTGGATACAGCGCAAGCAGAAATCCCCTGATAATTTAAATGGCCTGGATCACCAGCTTGGATTGTTATGGACTGACCGTCATGATTTGTGAAGTTTTCATTCTGGTTGATAGAATATGTGCTTCAGAGGAAGGTATTAGATGAGCATTCGACTGGAAGAAAATGCTGGATTTTCTTGAGGTTTGTGAATTACATCTGTTTAAACGAGATATCTGCATATTTGCAGATGGTATATAATAAAATTTTTATTGATATTTGCCTTTTCTCATTACGTGCTTCAGAGGAAGATTTATGAGCACTCTCTAGATGCTGGATCTGCTGAAGTTGTGTGAGGTTGGTTTATTACATCTGTTTAAACGAGATATGCACATATTTGCAGATGGTTTATGATATTAGTTTGATCAATATTTGCCTTTTTGTCATTAGACAAGACAGTTAAAAGTTACATGGAACTGTTGAGGAGAGAATGAAACAGGTGAGCACTTTAACATTATGAGCTCAATCGGCCTGACGCGGGCGGTCTGATATTCGGACATTTTCAGAATCAGAATCAGCTTTATTGCCAGGTATGTGTACACATACGAGGAATTTGACTCAGGATTGTACATTGCTCACGATGTGCTTATACATACAAAAATATAATAATAAAATAAAATCAGACACAGGCTACAGTGTAGACAACACAAATATACACACTATGAACAAAAACATTATAGATATATTGACAAATAGTGCAGTGATCAGAGTGCAAAGGATGCAGGAGTAAAATGATAATTATCATTATTATGTACATGTCGGAGGTGGATGTGATATACAGGTACACATACATGCATACATGTACACCGTGCGATGAAGCATAGTGCAAAGGATGCTGGGATAAATAGTATAAGTAGAGTTGTGACTTGAGGTAGGTGGATTGGTATACAGTATATACAATATGACAATATAATATGAACAGTATGAACAGCTCTGAAATAGAGAATGGTGAATAAATAATAAGTAGTAACCAGTAAATAGGTGGCTGATTGGAGACAGAGTTACTGGGTTATTGCATAGGAATTGTTCCTGACACTGTGAGTCAGAAATCAGCTGTTCATCAGAGTGATGGTTTGTGAGAAGAAACTGTTTCTGTGTCTGTTGGTTTTGGTGTACATTGCTCTGTAGCACCTACCAGAGGGGAGAAGCTGGAACAGGTTGTGTCCGGGGTGAGATGGATCTACAGTGATGTTTCCTGCCCGTTTCCTATCTGAAGTCCACAAACAGGATCATTGCATATGTCCCTGGAGTGTTGAGGTGTTGCAGGATGTAATGCAACATCTACTGACCTGTTAGCCCTGTAGGCAAACTGCAGGGGGTCCAGCAAGGGGCCTGTAATGTCCTTCAGGTGGGCCAAAACTAGTCTTTCAAAGGATTTCATGACTACAGATGTCAGGGCAATAGGCCTGTAGACATTTAGTCCAGAGATGGAGGGTTTTTTGGGTACCGGGATGATTGTGGTGCATTTGAAGCAGGAGGGAACTTCATACTTCGCTCCAGTGATCTGTTAAAGATCTGTGTGAAGATGGGGGCCAGCTGGTCTGCACAGATTTTTAGGCAGGATGGTGACACACCGTCAGGGCCAGGAGCCTTCCTGATATTCTGCCTTTGGAAGAGGTGGCTCACATCCTCTTCACAGATCTTGAGTGCAGATGAGGGGTCAGAGAGAGGGGGTGACAGCGTGTCAGAGGGGGAAGGTGGTTGTTTGAAGATGGTTGTGGAGTGGGGGAGAGGTGTGACTGTGGGCTTTTCAAACCTACAATAAAAGCCATTCAGCTCGTCTTCCAGTTGTTGAGTACCAGCAATGTTGGGGGATGGTCTCCTATAGTTAGTGAGTGTCCGCAGGCCTCTCCACACTGATGCAGGATCGTTGGCTGCAAAGCTGTTATTTAGCTTTTCGGCATAGCTCCTCTTTGCAGCTTTGATCTCTTTAGTCAGTGTGATCCTGGCCTGGTTATACAGGACTCTGTCCCCATTCTGAAGGCCTCCGCTTTGGTCTGATGAAGCTGCCTGAGTTTCACTATGAACCAGGGTTTTTGGTTGTTGTATGTGCGGAAGGTTTTAGTTGGCACACACATGTCCTCACAAAAATGTGACTGTTTTGCACACTGGTCTATTATTGTAGTAACATGATGGCATGTAACAACAAAATGAACTGTGACTGGTCCTTTACATGTCTCAGTCACTTCACATGCAAGCAGGCGATTCTCAGAGCCCTTAAGAAACAAATCGACCAAACAGGAAAATGTATCGACCAATGCTGATTCTTAAAAAAATCTGAATATCAGCTTCCTCGATATATCAGTCGACCACTAGTGCAGAGCTGTAATCTAGGTAAAAGGTGGCTACTTTAAATAATCTAAAATATAGATAGTTTTGATAGTTTCAATCAGTTTTTCATTTTTCAGAATTCCCATACTTCCTTGTGTGGCATTTCATCATTTGTTTGGCTGTGACCGTACTAACCTGCTGGCCTGCTGACAGATGTGCCACCAATGAAAATTTGGCTTTTGAATGGTTTTGTTGTTGTAGCCAGGCTTTGAATTGATCTAGTACCATGGGGAGAGCAATACTCCATATTTCAATCTAATATACATTATAAAGAGAGAGACAAGGAGAAAGAGAACACTACAGGATCTGTGTTAGGTGTGTTATTATTATCAGCCAACAATTAAAGTAATGTTCTGGGTTCAAAACTAATTGAGCTCAATTAACAGCATTTGTGGCACAATATTAATGACACAAATAATTATTTTGACTTTGCTTAAAAATCACGAATACAGTAAGGCACTGGAAGGTAATGGAAGTAAATGGGGCGTTTACAAGAATACAGGGCTTACTGGTGTTATGTCATCTTGACAATGAAGTTACGATATTGGACATAACTTTAAACAGATAAGATTAGTAAGCAATTTTATCAAACTCAAATCATGTTAAGATATTAATATAATGTTTACAGCTTGTGGCTATACTTTTGTAAAGTGAGCATTTTAATGTTTATGGACTGGCCCTATTCAGTTCCACTGTAAGTGCTTAATTTAACCACAATTGTTGCTTTCTTTTTAGTGTGTAAATAAATGAGGATCTAGCCAAAATTATTTTTGTGGAAAACATTATACCATTAATGCTGTCAATGGAGCCTAACTTGTATTGAACCTGAAACAATCATTTAAATTCACTCTATCAAATAGAAACAGTCATTTTGCTATGTGGAAATCTGCATGTAATTTTTGCTTTTCTTGCCCATGTGCCTCTTCTCTGTTGGGTCTAAAAGCTGTAATAGATGGTCCGAATGTTGGCCCATTATAACTCATTTTGCAGGACATTCCTTTTGTTACAGATGAACTGATTGGCTCATTGTGGGTCTGCTTCACTGCATGTTCAATGAGACAATGAGACAGCCTCCATTGATTGTGTGTGTGCAGCGTGTACAAATGTATGTGTGTCTCCCTCATGCTTCCCCAACATCAGACAGCCTACACCTGCCGTTCTTGGCAAATTAACTGTGAGTGAGGTCCACCTCCAGATGCATCTGATGTCTGTGAATAGATATAGTTCTCTATGTGCTGGAGGTGTCTGCTGCTGAATGATCATGGTTGAGTCACAAGTCGTGCTCTGTTTTGGGTGACGCTTTCTATAAAAGACAAGCTTTGTCTCTTGATGAGAGTAGAACTCTTTTTGTACCTACTGCCATGATTGTGGTAGATGTCAAAAATATGAAGTGCTGTGGTCCTCCAGGACCCGTCCCCCAGTCATTTCTGATTGGAAATAGCTATGTAATTTGTTTAAAAATGATGATAATGATACCAATTCTTCTTCTCTAATTTACAAGTAAATTTAAAAATGTTACCATTAATTTGCATATGCAAATAAGCAAATTCATGAAACTTTAGTACAGTAAAAACATACACTTCTATAAGTGTATTATGTGAGAATGTGACAAATATTGGAAGCAGATTGCTGCCATCTGGTGACCATAGTATAAATAACATGACTTGAAAATCATGTCATGACAATAATAGCCAGTAGATGGCTGCATCTAGATAGATCATGTTCTATGATCTTTGTTCACTGTATGCAGGAGTGTTTGTGTTCTGTGTTCTCCTTTTTGGGCGTGTTAGTCTTACCCATTTATTTCTATGTGTGTGTGTGTGTGTGTGCGTGTTTTGCATTGCAGGTGTGTTATTGTCTCACCCTCTCATTCTATGTCTCACCCCCTCAATTTTGAATGCAAAGACAAAAGTTGTTGCTTTTTTATGATTTCTTATCAAATCATACCCATTTTTTTATGTTTAGATGGCAAGTGGAGGAAAAATCTTGTGTCTTGTGTAGTGATAAGTCATCATCAATATATATGGTCTGTTTTCCTGTAAGAAAGCATTTTCCCAGTGTGTACTTTGTCTGCTGAAAGTTCATTTTGTCAACATTTAGGAGTACACTAGCATATACAGTAGATGTCCTCAAAGCAAACATACATGGCTAAAGTCCCACAAACAAAATTTTTGATGATTAATGGTAAATCTCTACTCCACTCAGCTATTGAAAACACATCAAGGACGGGTCCTGAATCCTTTCTCTGCCTCACATGTTCTTGGTACAGTGCCGAAGACCTTAACGCTCGGTCAGGATTATGTGGGTGTTTTGATTGAAGCGGCAGCTATTTAAATGATTTGTTTTTGCTTTTTATCACAGATTTCTTGCTCTATAATGCAAGAGCTTTTATCTGCAGGTGAAATTCAGAACATGCAGTGTAGTATCTGTGGCGACAGTCTGCCTCAGTTGTCTTGGAGATGGGTCAAATGAGGAAAATTATGTTTTCTCTCCTCTGGCCCAGGAAAAAAATATCCCCCATCCAGTAAAGTGTGCAGCCTCTGCCTGGCTTTGTGATGAATGGGGGAGACTCTATCTGTCGCTCGCAGGCTGTGAGATGGCGTTTGTGTTTTGTGAGTTTCTGAGGGTGTGTATAGAGGAGAGTGATGTGGTTATTGGTATGTATTTTGGAGTGTGTGTGTTCTAATGTGTATGTGTGCCCTGTGGGTTCTCTCTCTCATATACTGTGTAATTATTAATGGTGCTTGGACAGTGCCAGCTCCCCTCTCCTTTCTGGCTCTGAAGCTGTGCACACTGGGCGGACATGGGGTTCTTAAACTGAAGTGGCTGTTTCTAGGATTATTTGGCAGGTACAGTGGTTCATCGGCATGACAGTTAAACTACAACAAAAATTTGTTTTATAAACTTTTTTTATGGAAATGCTTAAGTCAGACAGAAATTGTACCAGTTACATTTTTGCAAAGTTAGGCTAACAGACCTTGATAATGCAACTGTATCTCGGCTTCATCCAGCATGTACAGTATAAACTTTAATCAGACCACAATTGGCCTAGTTGTTTTGTGCATGCTCAGAAAGACACAAGTGAGGCACAACATAGATGAAATTCTTAAATACATGGACAGATGAAAAACAAGGAATGGCCCACATTAGAAAAAAGCAGTCACTGAAAAGCTGGAAGCCCTGAACAAATCTCAAAAAGCACCTCAAATGGAGCAATTGCAGGGCAAATGAGATGAGTGGAAGGAATTGCCCACACGCAGAGATTAAGTAGAATATTCACTGCCTCAGCTGACATACTTCCTTCAAATATTCGATTATGCATTTGTGTCATGTACAGTATACTTTGACAGATGGATTAGGTATACTGCTTGACTATGCAAACCCCACTGTAGCTTGACTATAACTGCTCATGTTAAAATACAGGCCTCCTGTGTGTGTCGGGCTTTGTTTGCATGTATTTCTCTAAAGGGTTTGTGGAGGGTTGTTTAATGGCAGTACCACCACTCCATATAATCAGACTACGCAGTCTGCATAGGGCATCAACTCCTTAGGGGGGCACCATCTTACCTTAGGAAGGCACCAGAAAGTCCACTGGCTGCCCTTACTCGCACGTTATACATAATTGAAGGACCCAAAAGCAGTTGCGGAACACAAACGATCGCTTTGCACTCATATTACGTCATATTACATATTACGACTTGCTCTTTTTTGCTCAACCACTCTTTCCCTTACTATCTCTACATTTACTGCCATGTTTTCAGTGTATGGAAAGGCATTGCAAATAATTTTCTTGCCATTGTCCATAAGTTGAATCAAAGTGGCTTGACTTGTCAGAGCCTTGACCAAGTGGTCAGCATATGTGGGTGACACTTTTCTGGCTTGCAACATCAGGCTTGAAAAATTTTTTTCAATCCTAACTTTAATGTTTCTAATGGTTTAATGGTTTTTAATGGTTCCTGTCTATATAAATATATGACATTAATAGTGGCCACTTACATATAGTGCACATGAAGGGCTTTATTTAAAGTTGCTCTCTTGCTCTCTGCGGATCCAGCGAGAGCAGCAATCTCTTAACTGCTTCCCCTTTAACTGAGTCTCACGGACTGATTGTCAGAGCTAGTTTTGATCCAGGCTGATATAATACTCAATTCAGATGAAGATTTATACATGCTCCACAAGAATGTGTGCTTCACAGGAAGAAATCCCTGTGCAATTATTGTGAGTTTTGTGAATTACTGCAGATTTAAAAATGGAAAAAATTGCCCAGTTTACCAACCTCTAAGGTACATCAGTCGATCGCTACTGCATACATCTCACACAAACACACTGGACCTCTCCCATGCTTCCAATCCACCAAAATATCAGCAGACATGCAAGTTTCCTGCCCTGTAAGGCATTGTGATGTGAGAGAGGCATACATAGACTTGCATCACCCAAGTCGGCCTGCAGGCCCTTCTAAAGCATCTGTCTATCTGATGTCCTCAGTGGGTTTGGGAGAGGCAGAGGCCTGAGTTATTCCTGAATCATTAGTTACTACATTGAAGCACGCTTAGCCGCACAGCTCTGTACCTTCTCCTAGGTTCCTTACTAAAAGCCAGAGATGATTTCTTTAAACTGGGAGTTTTGCCAGAGAAACCAAGAGAATAACAAAATCAATGATATGCCATAAGAGTCATTCAAGGGTACCAGGCTGATTTTGCTGGCAGCTCGTCTGCTTCATTGAGATGTCGTAGTTGGTGGCGTAGTCATGCAATGGATAAAGGCTGCGGTGTGTATGGGGAACAAAACAGAGAAATTGGGGGTGGGAATAAGGGGATTGAAGGATGTTTATGAATGAGTGGAGGGGACAGATGAGAACAGAGCGGTGGACTGATGCCCAGTATTTTTTAGACTATTGGTATCAGCCACCACTGCTAAATGATGCATTTAAAAGAACCTTTGCAATCTCTTTCTTTTGTTAACTCTTCCTCCTTTTGCTGTGCTACTTGGAGGTTTGGTACTGATTTGGCCATGCCTTGGAGAGCCATTACTCCATCCCATCCCTTGCCTTGTATCGATTCTTTTTCTATTGTACCACGTAGCCCCTTTCTGACGGGGTGGGTGGCCTTTTGACGCTAAAGGATTCTTCAAGGTTGTCAGGCCCCATGGTGGGGCCGATCTTTTCAAAACAACATGTCCATTACTCCTACCATGACATGTTTGACTGGACCTCAATCTGCAGGGCAGTTACAAACACAGCTCACCCAAATATACCACCTCAATCAGGCCCACCTACGGTGAGATATGTTACACCTCCTCAGTCCACCAGCTACTGTATATTCCACAGCCTACACACTCACTATGGGTCTGTTCCAAATGTGATCTTACTTTCATCAGACCTTTAATACATCATAGATGTACTCCCGACGTGAAGGCTGTTCCAAAATCTAGGTATCTTAATTATGCTGCCTCCTAAGATATCTTGTTTGGCCAAACGTTAAGGTATCATCTGATTCTGATTGTATGTATCCTTCCCTTGGTAGGCAATTCCTGAATGCAACGTGATGAGCTCGATAGATAATTTAATCCAAGAAGTCGAGCGAAAGGGATACTTATTTATTATAAATATACTTATAATCCATTCAATACTGAAAAGAATCAATATTTTTTTTTATATGATAGAAAACTAATTATGCTTAAGAATCTTGAAAATTTTAAATCAGTGGCTTCCTAAAAAAAAAAAACTTTCAATGAGGAAAAAACAAACTACATAATCAATGTGAATGCTTGGGTCTGTGAGAGCTAAAATTAAACATTGATGTGTATTAATATTTCCATGAACTGCACAGGCCAATATGCCAAATTCTTAACTTGACATAGGCAGATTAAAAAAAGGAAAATTTAGGTTTCCAGATGTATGTTAAATTTCTATGGCTTCATGCTCTTAGGACTCAGTAATTCGTCATACGCAAAAAATATTTGTAGTTGGCACAAATCATGTTTATCCTGGCTGTAAATCAACCAATATTTAACATAGTATGGTTCATAATATATTTTTACCTTGATTAATGTTTTTCACGTTTTTTAAGAATGAGGACCTCTCTTGAAACCAATCCATATTGGCATCTGCCTAAATTGATACTATCAAGTGGCAGAATAATCTGTGGCAAAATTATTTTTTGATTGGATGTACAGCCTTTTTAAGATATGGGAAGCATATTCTCCTCACTTTTAAACATTAATAAGCCTTATATTTGCCATCTTAACAATGCATGATAATATGCTTAGTTGCATATGATTATTTGCATTTAGAATAATTTTCCCCCTGCTGTCCATGACCCAATCAGAACAGACCTGCAACAAATTTTTGGGTCCCATCCCACCAGTTTAGAACCACTGCTATACACCCTAAATCCACCAAGCTCAAGTAGACTTCCCTGCAGAGAGATAAACTGCAAATGACAGTATCAACACATTCATCCAAAACATCTCAAATCTGCAATCTCCTTTCAGACTTCCTACTGAAATGCAGATTGTAAATCCAAATTTTTTTACTTATCACCCAAGACTGAGAACAACACATACTGTTTAACCGAACTTTTCACTTGCAGAGTGATGGACTACAGGCAGATAACCCATCAAGCTTTATACCGTAGGTCACCTTTAGCTAGTCCAGAAACATCATTAGATGCTATATTAATATTATTTTTCTTGATGGTAATGAAGAGATGGTGGTTGATATATTTCCCAGCCTCTAAGTCTTGTGACAGCAGCATTGATTAAAACAAGGCCATGCTGTAGAAGAGGTACAAAAGGTTGCTTGTTCAGAATGCTGATGGCATTTTCTTGGTACAGGATCCCTTTCATAATGAATCTACATCTACTTGTCTTCATGCAAACCCACTGATGATGGGTAGGGAGCATCTGTGTACCATAGGGACTGCTTCACACATTTTTTTTGGGGCCAGTGTAAATGGTGTTTAAAGGACGTCACCTTTGCTGTAAAATACTTTCCAGGGATTTAGGTAATGGGCTCAGGAAATATAAATCATGCCATCTCTCATATCGACTTTTAACATTACGCTCACATCGGTGACCCAAGAGCAGCTAAATCACTCTCATATATGCAGGGTTTTTAATAAATAAACAGAACCGTATTTTTCTCTGAAGCGTCTGGATTGGCTCCAGTCAAAGATCTCCAGGACTTAGAGAATGACTTGTCGCTTGCACTTTCCCTGATTAATATAGCAATTTTTTTTTTTATCTCATTTGATCTTAAAAAGAAATAGGTCACATATTCCTGTCCTTTAAAACTAATTATAATGCTAGCACTTTGAAATGATATAGATGATCTTTCTCTGTCCTGTGGCCATTTACAAGAAGACAAGTTCAAGGGAAGATGCATACAGTATCTCTGGAAAATATGACACATAGACACAGTCCTTTAAGAAGAACTGTAGTATGAATGCTTGCTGAACCTCTAACCCTGTTTCCCTGCTTATAGCTGCCTGGCTCTCTTACCAGACACAATGGGAGAATAAAAGTGTGTGAATTTATGATGAAAAAGAAGCTGATGTGGCAGTAGTTCCCATAATCTCTTTGTGTGTGTGTGAACGAGAAAGAGATATAGAAAAATGTGTGGTGGTGGCCCTGATTAATATTGAGAGATTTAGATTCTACATTCATTCAATGTAATTTTTTAGCTAGTGTTAAACTTTTTGGGTTGCACTATACAGTACTTAACCTACCTCTGAGTGTTTAGGGGTTTCTGAATCTATATCTATTGTTCATTTTATGGTGAAAGTAGTTATCAATGTTTTTGATGCACTGTGTACATTGTTTTCTACACATATGGTGGAAAATAAAGTTCCCCGTCTGTCACTCACTTCGACGTCGTGTAAAAAACTTTTCCAGAGGCTCCTGGGGCATATTGCGTCCTCCGCGGCGGTCACGCCGCTGGGGTTGATGCATATGAGACCGCTCCAACACTGGCTCCAGACCCGAGTCCTGAGACAAGCATGGCGCCACGGCACGCACCGGGTAACAATCACCCCCGCCTGCCGTCAGACATTCAACCCCTGGACAGACCTCTGTTTCTTACGGGCTGGAGTGCCCCTACAGCAGGTGTCCAGACGCGTCCTGGTCACGACCGACGCCTCCAGATTGGGTTGGGGCGCCGTTTGCAACGGGCACGCAGCCTCAGGCCTGAGGAAGGCCCAGCTGCGTTGGCACATCAACTGCCTCGAGTTGTTGACCGTCCTTTTGGCCCTGTGGAAGTTTCTCCCGTTAATTCAGGACGGACATATCCTAGTCAGGTCGGACAGCACCACTGCGGTCGCGTACATAAATCGCCAAGGCGGCGTACGCTCCCGCCACATGTCATAACTCGCCCGTTGTCTCCTCCTTTGGAGCTAGCACCGACTCAAGTCGCTGCGTGCCACTCACATCCCCGGCAACCTCAATGTGATAGCGGACGCACTGTCACGACAACGCTTGCCTGGCGGAGAGTGGAGGCTTCACCCCCACTCGGTTCAGCTGATTTGGGAACGGTTCGGCAAGGCCCAGGTAGACCCCTCTGCCTCCCGAGAGACGTCCCACTGCCCGCTCTGAAACGCCCGCTCAGAGGCTCCCCTTGGGGCAGATGCACTGGCACACAGATGGCCGGTGGGGCTGCACAAGTACGCATTCCCCCAGTGAGCCTTCTTGCACAGGTGCTGTGCAAGGTCAGGGAGGACGAGGAGCAAGTCACTCTCGTGGCTCCTTACTGGCCCACCCGGGCCTGGTTCTCAGACCTTGTACTCCTCGTGACAGCCCCTCCCTGGCGAATTCCCCTGAGGGAGGACCTTCTTTCTCAGGGACGGGGCACGCTCTGGCATCTGCACCCAGACCTTTGGAACCTCCACGTCTGGCCCCTGAACGGGATGCGGAAGATCTAGCTGGTCTACCACCACGGTCGTAGCCATGATCAACCAAGCCAGAGCCCCTTCTACCAGGCAACTCTACGCCCTGAAATGGCGTCTGTTCGTAAATTGGTGTTCTTCCTGGGCAGAAGACCCACAGAGGTGCGCAGTTAGGTCGGTGCTCCTGTTCCTGCAGGAGAGGTTGGAGGGGAGGCTGTCCCCGTCCACCCTGAAGGTGTATGTTGCCACTGTCACAGCTCACCACGACCCAGTAGTCGGCAAGTCTCTGGGTAAGCACGACTTAATCGTCAGGTTCCTAAGAGGTGCCCGGAGGTTAAACCCCTCCCGGCCAAACCTGTTCCCCTCCTGGGATCTCTCAGTGGTCCTCGCCGGTCTTCAGAGATCCCCCCCGAGTCGCTAGAATCAGTTGGCTCAGGGCCCTCTCCTTAAAAAGACGGCCCTGCTGATCGTGCTCGCTTCCATCAAGAGGGTCGGGGACCTGTAAGCGTTCTCTACTAACGACACTTGCCTGGAGCTCGGTCCGGCAGATACTCATGTGATCCTAAGACCTCGACCGGGCTATGTGCCCAAGGTTCCTACCACGCTCTTCAGGATCAGGTAGTGAACCTACAAGTGCTGCCCCGGGAGGAGGCAGACCCAGCCCTCTCACTATTGTGTCCAGTACGTGCCTTGCGTGCCTACCTGGAACGCACCCAGGGCTTCAGGCGCTCTCAGCAGCTCTTTGTCTGCTTTGGAGGACAGCAGAAAGGGAACGCTGTCTCCAAACAGAGGTTGTCTCATTGGGTGGTGGAGGCCATTCAGTTGGCCTACCACACCCAGGCCGTGCCTCCCCCCTTACGGGTACGAGCCCACTCCACTAGGAGCATGGCATCCTCATGGGCACTGGTGAGGGGCACCTCCCTAGCAGACATTTGCAGAGCTGCGGGCTGGGCAGCACCTAACACCTTTACGAGATTCTACAATCTCAGGGTTGAGTCAGTCTCGTCCCGTGTTCTCTCAGGTCCGAGCCCGTAGAACTTGGTACACGTCGACGATCTGACCGGGTGAACTGCTTGTTCCAGCGCCGTTTCCCTCTGCCAAGGCAAAACAGTGCGCTTCTGTCCCAGGGGACCTAGGTCCCTGATTGATTCCTCCCTAGCCCTTCAGGCCCACAGCAGTTCAGCGGAGGAACGTGCTGGTCCAGTCCACTACGGGTACCCCAGGTTATCCCTACTGGAATAGGTGCTCCACAGATCAGGCCTCCTACGGGACTCCTCCTGTGTGTACTTCCGCGGTACGGTCACCTTACGAGCTGACCCGCGTCTCCCTTAGGCAGTCCTTTGCTGCCCTCCAGTCGCCGTGTTGTAGCAACTCCCCCCTCCTCGAGGTTGGATCTACCACCGCGCCATTCTTCCCACATGTCACCAAGAGGCCATGTGATGTATTTCGCCACCTTTACCTCCCCTTTCGGGTGGGTATGGCCTCCGCAGGGTCTTTTCCCCCTGAAAGAATAGGAATTCGGGTAAGACCCCCTTCCCTCGATGCAGTAAGGGCCCCGGCTGCTCTTGCTCTATGCCGAGAAAACATAGAGAGAAAAGAGGCTCAGCCAGGCTTGGCCCGTTCCCTAGTTGGGAGCGTCACCTTGTTCCCCCCCCCCCAGGGTAACCAAAAGGATGCTGATGCTTTTTCGGGGCATTGGGGAAGAGTACGTGCAGCCTGAACACAGTTGGTCGCTTGTGCACGTACAAATACCTGCCCGCTTCTGTGTCAGCAGTACACGTACACGGCTCAGCGCATGGCGAGTTTTGAAGTGGACCCCTAGTGTCGCTTCTTCGACACGACGTCGAAGTGAGTGACAGACGGGGAACGTCTCGGTTACGTATGTAACCTCCGTTCCCTGATGGAGGGAACGAGACGTCGTGTCTTCCCGGCCACGTCGCTGAGCCGAGCCGCTGAGGTGCCCGGAACACTCCCGGCTCCTCGGAAAAATCCTGAATGAACGAGCGTATTTCCCTCGCCTTTATATCCGTATCCGGAGGCGGGGTATGCAAATACTGTTCGCCAACTCTCATTGGCCTTTTTTCATAGATCAGAGGCATCTTTCGGCGCTCAAGAGAGACCCCTAGTGTCGCTTCTTCGACATGATGTCTCGTTCCCTCCATCAGGGAACGGAGGTTACATACGTAACCAAGACGTTTTTCAGCATATTTGTCAGGAAACATAAGCAGTAAGGAGGACCCAAGTACTGGAATGAGTAAAATAAAATACTTAAAGCAACTGAAACAAAAAAGGGAACACAAAACTCTCACAAGGGAGAGAAAAATAAAACATTTAAACCAGAATATTAACATATAACTAGGATGGACTGGGACTTTGCGAGAATAATAACAAACTCACAAAACAATTTGACAAACACAAGAGGAAAGAGGGCACAATAAATAGAGGAACATACATAAGGGACAGGTGCAGACAATCAACATAACAAGGACTAAACTAGGGGAGAGGCCAGAGGGAACAAGGGGGCAGAGTTGGGAGAGCACATGGTAAATTAAAACATAAGCCTAAGCCATGTGCTCATACATAAAACAAACTCACACGGACGAAAAACTGACAAAGACAGAAAGGCATACAGATAAGTATCATGACATATTTGAGCTAAAAAAAAGTGCAATTTATGATACCATTGTTGTCAGAATTTTTTGCAAATTTGAACAGAAAAGCACCATTCACTAACACGCTGGCGCTGTGAATACTATATATTTACTTATTAAACAGCCTTTTGTGATTCACAGAGCTATCGCACGTCTTCAAATGGCTTTGAATAAAATGCATGAGTCATATGAACTACTGTAATTGTGTTTTTATAGTTCTTTTATGTAATTTTTGGAGCTTGACAGTAACAAACATGACTAATACACAGTATCGGATTTGGATCGGGCTTGTCGAGCAAATACCTGATCCATCTAAAAGCTTCAGTATCGGAGCCGATACTGATCCAGGTATCAGATCATTGCATCACTAATTTAGACAGCTTTATCAATTATAATGGGAGTGATTTACTTTAAGTGTGAGAACATTTTAAAAGTTGTGACTGTTTAATGTGAACTTTTCCACTGAACTCTGGTTGAATTGTCTGTGCTGCCTGCATCAATGTGTAATGGTATCTAGCTGGTACGAGATAGCTGTGCAGTGTGTAAACCTCACTCTCCTGGCCTTAAGAGATGCACTACCGAGGCTAGAGGCCATGGCTTTTATAGACTCTTTGCTAGCATGTCCGACTCCCATCTGGAGATTGCCGGTTCAAACTCTGCTTGGAGTGGGTGGAGGAGGACTGGTAACACTGGTGCCGTTACCCGGATGGGAGTGAGGTTTAGGGGGGTGTGTGTAACTGTAGCCAGCTGTTACGTGGAGCGGGCTGAGTAGGACCGGTGACATATGCACTGGTGGTGAGGCATCAATCACCCAGTTGGACCCATGGTTTAGTTTCTAATCTTTCTTCTCATGTATCAAACAGGTACCCGAATCACATAGTGGATATTTTAGTTATTCATGTTATTGAAGTAACACTGTGTCTTCACTAGAAGCTGCACGTTACCCCACTGAACATTACCAAACAGGAGGCTAAACCTTTTTACTTTATTTTCAACAGAAATGGATTGCTAGTCCTGTTAAATATATGTTATATATATATAGATACATAGATAGATATACAGAGGCAATTTCTCAGGGCCAGCAAAGCCTTCACTGCTGGCATAACATGCCTAATAAATAATTTTCCATCCTTTATTTCTCCTTGACCTTTTTGCCTATGTAACCTCAATTGATTTCCACTCCTAAATAATCTACAAACGAATAGCAAAAAACAAACAAAAAAACTTATCCAATCAGAATTGACTTTTTTAGAATTTAATTTAACTTTTTCACAAATAGCATGCCCGAAGCCATGCTCCTTAGCCAATGTAGCACGTGAGTCTGAGCTCCATCCCGTCAGGCCTTCAGAATTTCTACAGAATCCCTCAACGGTGTAAGTGAATGGGCATCTAAAATCAGACTGTCAGATTCATCGGCCAATCAGATTGATTTATTTGACATTATTAGAGAGATTTTTCTTGGTATTAGATCTCCTTGGTTCTGGCTTTTGTGCATGGACGTATTTTTCTTTTGGTATTATTAGTTGACCGCCACATAATATATGATGTCTTACACCAAGGTGTCTTATTCATTGTGAAACTGTGTTTTCTTAATGGCATGAATCGCACTGAAGGCCTAAATTTTAAATGCATGGGTAAATGCCGCAGCTGTAGATATATATATATATAAGTATATAAAAATTATTTGCATCGGTCAATAACAAATATTTTTAGTGCTGTCAGTCTATTAAAAGTTTGAATTGCGATAAATCACATAATCATGATTAATCGTACAGTTTGAAAGTACTGAAATCTGATTTTCCTTTCAAAATGCATTTATTTCCTTCTTAGGAAAGAAAATAAAACAATAGATTGCAATATTATGCTTTATTAATGGCATCTAATAATGCTTTATTATTTTCCAAACAAAGCCTTCCACAGTATATCCACTAAAATAGCACAAATACAAGTAACATTAAACATTTCCCAAAGTCTGTTTGGGAGTTTGACTAATTAAAAGAACTAGTTCCCACATAGGTTGCATATTCATTGTAATGGGCATTAAATCTCTTAAACTCTCATCCTCCATAATATTAATCAGCTGGCAGTCTGTGGCTATCTGCTTTGTTATAGCAATCATGAAGCCGCATTCATGATTCACATCAGGGTGTCAGTGCCGCTTTGAACTCAACATGAAAGACTTGCTGTGTTTCTGTGGTAATTAAAATGCACCTAACTTAGGCTGATACCTTTACTACGCATGGTAAAAATAAAATTTCTACTCCTATCATGCTGCATAGTGAATCCAGACACTTTATTTTTCCCTGCTTTCTAAAATAAAAGTTTTATTTACTACTTTCATGACAATTGTTTGATATATATATATATATATATATATATATATATATATATATATATATATATATATATATATATATATATATATATATATATATTATTATTATTATTATTATTTTTATTTATTTTTTTTGGATAATTATTTAAATAGCCAGCTTGTGATGTTTCGGGTCTCTGGCCTATTATTTTAAGTCATCTTTTGGTTTTAATGTATACTTTATTTCAGTAACATTAATTAGCTACCTGTATGTCGGCAATTATGTTTAGATAAAATGTCTGTGATTGTGTGGTTGGAGGAGGTTCTCGTGAATAGTTATGAAATATGATGTGGGTCCAGAGCTTAAAAAGGTTTTGGAGCTTTGTTTTCAAAACAGATTAGCTTTTCCAGTAACAAGATTTTTAACGTAGCACATTCTACAAATACCCTTGTAAGTCTGCTTTTCAGAAAGTCTTTATTGAGAGGAATGTCATAGTCCCCAAGAGCTCATTGTTACTCTATAAATGACTCTACCCAGCCAATATGAGTTACAAGAAGAGCAGATACACTACACTCCTTCTCCTATATCAAAATCACCATGTGCACCAATTTGTCTTTTCATTACATTCATTCAACACAATCCGATGCAGACACAGCTTGCCAGACTGCCCAGGGAGCAATCCAAGATCAGATCTAATCTTCACAAAATGTATGTTTATTATTGCTGATATATCATGTGTTGAACTCTATATTCTGATACAGTACATTAATACAGACGCTGCTATAATAGACCAGGCAGAGGGTAAAGATGATAGAGGTACTATAAGCTACTGGATACTGCCAGCACTCATCAGCTTAACTCATCAGTGATGTTTATTATTAATTTACCTCCAATTTGCCAAACAAAATTCACCACCCTACTGGCAAAAGCCATCAAACTTTAAAAGCATAATTTAGACTCACAGGTCGATGTATAATTTAGCAGTTCCTTACAAAATGTGGGATTGTCCAGGAATAATGATCGCAAGTTCTCACATAGTGTAATGGATTGTCCTTTTGTATTTTTCCATCAAATGGAAAGATTGTGTGTTGACTTCTCTTTTTCCCACAGAACTTGCAGGAGAAGATTAAAAGTGTGGAGATTTTTATTATCATTTAGTGCAGTATTTTTAGCTGATTACTTTTATTCTAAAGTAGAACACAATTGATCGGTTCCAAAACTGCCTCTATGCTTTGCTTCTCTTTTGGAAGAAAATATGTAATGAACTATGCATTATATATATATATATATATATATATATATATATATTTATACTGTGTGTGTGTGTGTGTGTGTGTATGTGTGTGTGTGTGTATATATATATATATATACACACACAGTTGAAGTCAGAAGTTTACTTGCACTTAGTTTGAAGTCATTAAAACAATTTTTTAAACACTCCACAGATTTCGTAATAACAAACTATCACTTTTAATTGACAACATCACAATTCCAGTGGGTCAGAAGTTTACATACACTAAGTTAACTGTGCCTTTGAGCAGCTTGGAAAATTCCAGAAAATTATGTCAAGCATTTAGGCAGTTAGCCAATGAGCTTCTGATTGGAGGTGTACTGAACTGGAGGTGTAAATGTGGATATATTTTAAGGCCTACCTTCAAACACAGAGCCTCTTTAATTGACATCATGGGAAAATCAAATTAAATCAGCCAAGACCTCATAAAAAAATGGTGGTCTGGTTCATCCTTGGGAGCAATTTCCTAATGCCCGAAGGTACCATATTTATCTGTACAAACAATAGTATGCAAGTATAAACACCATGGGACCACGCAGCCATCATACCACTCAGGAAGGAGACACATTCTGTCTTCAAGAGATGATTGTAGTTTGGTGTGAAAAGTGCAAATCAATCCCAGAACAACAGCTAAAGCTTGGTCTCAAATGTTTCTTCCAATTTGACAATGACCCCAAGCATACCTCCAAAGTTGTGGCAAAATGGCTTCAGGATAACAAAGTCAATGTATTGGAGTGGCCATCACAAAGCCCTGACCTCAATCCGATAAAATATTTGTGGGCAGAACTGAAAATGCGTGGGCAAGCAAGGCCTACAAACTGATATTGCTTATATACAACAGTTCAATGAACAAGTACATTTTTTAAAAATTGGAAAAACAGTACAGTCATAAAAACACATTTGTGCATGGAACTACTTTATTACTCTGTGTATCAGAATCTGCCATTGTTGGTTCAAACCAAATGATGTGTCCAAGCTTTCATTAGTAATTAAAAAATGTCACTTCAAAAATAGTGTCACGGCTTGTGCTGTTTCTACCAAGTTATTGGATAAACAAGGATGGATGTGTGCACGTGTGTGTGTGTGTGTTAGTGTGAGAGAGAGATGGAGCATGTGCCATCACCTGTTTCCACTCCCAAGCAAAGATGCTGTCAGATTTCTGAAGATCAGCTTTCTCAGTGGAAAAATAGCCTCCCAAGCGGAGGTATTTCTTATATTTCGCGATAGCGGATGCGCAAGAGTCATTCACTATAGAAACCGCAATCTTCTGCTACTGATTGATGCTGATTGACTTCACATCACCTAACTGGCTCATATTACACACAAAAATGATCTTTTGCCACCACCTGCTGGCTAACAAATGTAATGTCAAAAAATTACAAGTAAAGAGACACCTGTACAGTAGCTCTTAACACATCTGTACTGCTCTTACACTTAAGTTTAGAATGGCATGAACACAAGTGGATTGATACACACAGTTAAGCGTCCGAGTGATGATGGTGTGAGACCATCAGTACTCATGGAACATCTCTTGTGCAATCAGGTCCGAGGACCGGAACTAAATATATATTTTAAAGAATTAATTTTAGTGTCTAAAATTAATATTTTCCTATTGACATACTAAAGCTACAGATATAAATAAGCATCTTTGTAGTGTTTTAAATAGTCGACTAGTAAGCGCAGAATGAGTTCTTGATTAGTTGATTAGTTGTGCACATTCCTAAAATCAGTTGCGAGAGTAGAGTCTACCGTGTGCTCAATGTGAAGAGTGCTATTTGAATGATGCAAGGAGTTGCTGCCTTTGTACATATAACTAAATTAACTTTTTACCCCCCACCCCCTGGACCTAGAACCGTTTTCTCATTTAATTTAAGTGTCAATAACATACATTTGCAAAAGATAGTCTTTTCTCAAGGATAAAATAAGGGAGTGAGAAATAGAAAGAACAATGGAATAAAATGTACACAAAATGTATACTTACAAGCCTGATTTCTGGAGTCCCTGTTTCCATGCAGGAACCTGTTATAACAGCTGTGCTTTTTGTCACATTGACGAGGGATGTGGCACTGACTAAATTTAACCGCATTGTTAGTGTTGAGTCATGATAAGGGCTATGAAAGCACCACAAACACATATACAGCAGGCATGTGTGTATGTATGTATATAAATTATAAACAACTTGTACATGTTACATTCATTAGCATTTTTCCATAAATAGATACAGTATAGATAGGCCAATGTTGAGAACAATGTCACACATTCCTGAAGGAGAAGGTGTGAAGAAACATTCCACCACGCAAAACCCCTGAGGCTGCATACGTCATATAACTGGCTTCATTAGAATGGAGCAAAGAGGAGCAAGTTGTGCTCACTGCACCAAAAATATTCCATCCACTGTTCCTGATCCTGATTTTCTGCTGTAAAATCGAACATAGTCTAAGCTCAGTTTGTAGGAGACTATGGAGGACATCAGCAGGCAGTTTGTCATTTTAAAGAGAATCAATGTAGGATCAAGGGGTAATTTATTCATCAACAAGGAGCTTGGGAGGAGAAATCATCTATTGGCAGACTTTAGATTTAAGTCCCTGACAGTCAGCATTCTGAAGTATGTGCTGTGATATAGATAATGCTAAATCAACAACCCCCTAAAAAGTCGTTAAGTCCTGAAGCTGTTGGTGTGCATGCAGGTCAAAGTCATTGAATAATTGAATCTTGGTAAGGGAGAATGTTATTGGTTGATGAGGTGACTGGGCATGTTTGTGAACCCCTGCTTTGTGTGTGTGTGTTTGTGTGGGATACACTTCAGTGGGACTGCTTGTGTATCTGTTAATGAATGAATGAATGAGATAATCACAGATTAGTCAGTGCTAACAGCAGGGGTGTAAAATGGTGGCTAGACATGATGTATTGTGAAAAAGAGGGTGTGGTCATCTAAAGAGAGACAGAGAAACAGAGAATAATGGAAGAATCGCAATAATGATTTGTGATTATATCTTCACTTGTGTAAGTTAGATGGCAATCAACTACTTAAAATCACATCAAAATATTTTCAGAGGTTACAGAAGTATTGTTCACATTCAATTTATCCATTGTGTTTAAAAAAAATAAACACAATGTTTTGAAAAACCTAAGGTATATGGAAATCAGGGAGAAAAAAAAGACCACGATACAAGTACAAATATTATTTTTTGAAGGAAAGAACTAATCTGTACCTCTACTCTCAATAATCCTATAAAGAAGTGGTTCTCAACCCTGGTTCCTGGAAGTGTTGCAAAAAAAAAAATAAATAAAGAAAAATAATACTGTCAATTTCTTTTAATTAAAATACATAAATAAAACTGTCAAAATAATTGCATTTTCTTTCTACAAATTTAGGTTTACTGTACTTTTGAATTATGTCATTCTTCATTTAAAATATATAAAATTCAAAAAAGTAGTTATATTATTGAAACAGGATTAGATTTGTCTACATAATACTTTAAAATCACTGAAATAGTAAACATTTTTCAGCAGTTGCACCCCCCTCCCCCAAATCTTACGTAAAGGTTATGCTATAGAATTAAAACTTTATGCCTGTGGCAAAATTTTGGAAAATAGTTCACAATAATAATAAAAAAATACACCACGACTCATTGATTAATTTTTTATTTATCATTATTCACAAAAACATTTAAAACAACATGCAATTTTTTTTGTTCAGCATATTACAAGAACCAATTAGCAACTGTTTTAAATGCTTAAGCATATTTTGTTACTTTTTTCACTGTTTCATCATTTTTTAAAGCTGACAAACCAATCTCTAAAATGATTTTGCTGTGGGAACAAAAGCTTTTGTTCCCCGTCTGTCGCTCTCTTCGATGTTGTGTCGAAGAAGCAACACTAGGGGTCTCTCTTGAGCGCCTTTTGCATCTTTGATCTATGAGTAAAGTCCATTGAGAAATTGGCAGACAGAATTTGCATGTCCCGCCCCTGGACATACGGGTATAAAGGAGGGGAAATGCATCTGTGTCATTCAACTCAGTTATGCAATTAAACTTGCCAGCTCATCACACCCCCCCCAGCCCCCCCCCCATCCCCCCCCCCCCCCCCCCCCCCCGGCCGCTTTACCGCAGCACACGGAGAACATGACAAATCCCTGTGCTTGGAAATCGTGACTCTCTTACTCAAAGATGCGATAGAGCCTGTCCTTCCAACTGAGATGAAGAAGGGTTTCTACAGCCCTTACTTCATCGTACCCAAGAAAGGCGGCAGCTTATGACCGATCTTGGACTTGTGAGTTTTCAACCGGGCCTTGCACAAACTCCCGTTCAAAATGCTCATGTAAAAACACATTTTAACTTATGTCCGGCATCTAGATGGATCATCATCCGGAGGATCATCAGAGACTCCAGCCACCCGAGTCATTGGCTGCTCTCACTGCTACCATCAGGCAGGCGGTATCGCAGCATCAGGACCCGCACCAGCAGACTACATGACAGCTTCTTCCCTCAAGCAATAAGACTTTTGAACCCATGATCTCTCACGATCAACAATCAGCACTGCACTTTATTAATCTATTATCTCACACTGGACTGTCATAATTATATTCTCCCCAATTCAAATCAAATCAAATCAAATCAAATCACTTTATTGTCACACTACTGTGTACACGAGTGCAACAGCAGGTGAAATTCTTGTGTGCAGTTCCGAGCAACATTGCAGTAATGACAGTGAGGAGACATAAACCACTTTACAATAAACAACATATTTACACAAAACAATTTACATAACAAATGTACACAATACACACAATGTAGAATACACATACACTAGATAAGGGTATAAATATATATATATACACTAACTGAATTGGGAGCGAGAATATATTGACAGAATGAGGATTAATAAAGTGCAGTGCTGATTGTTGATCGTGAGAGATCATGTGTTCAAAAGTCTTATTGCTTGTGGGAAGAAGCTGTCATGTAGTCGGGTGGTGCGGGTCCTGATGCTGCGATACCGCATGCCTGATGGAAGCAGTGAGAGCAGCCCATGACTCGGGTGGCTGGAGTCTTTGATAATCCTCCGAGCTTTATTCACACACCGTCTGTTATATATATCCTGGAGGGAGGGAAGCTCACCTCCGATGATGTTTCTGGCCGTTCGCACCACCCTTTGCAGGTCTTTGCGGTTGTGGGCGGTGCTATTGCCGTACCAGGCGGTGATGCAGCCAGTCAGGATGCTCTCAACAGTACTAGTGTAGAACCGTGTGAGGATGTGTTGGTTCATTCCAAACTTCCTCAGCCGCCTCAGGAAGAAGAGGCGCTGGTGAGCCTTCTTCACAACGGCCTCAGTGTGGACGGACCATGTGAGTTCCTCAGTAATGTGGACACCGAGGAACTTGAAGCTGCTGACTCTCTCCACCGGTGCTCCATTAATGGTGATGGGGCTGTGTTCTCTGTCTTTCTTCCTGAAGTCAACCACAAGCTCCTTGGTTTTACTGACGTTGAGGGAGAGGTTGTGCTCCTGACACCAGCGTGTCAGAGTGTGCACCTCCTCTCTGTAGGCTGTTTCATCATTGTCAGTGATCAGACCTACAACCGTCGTATCGTCAGCAAACTTAAAGATGGCATTGGAGCTATGTGTCGCCACACAGTCATGTGTGTACAGGGAATACAGGAGTGGGCTGAGAACACAGCCCTGCGGGGCTCCAGTGTTGAGGGTCAGTGATGAGGAGATGTTGCTGCCCATTCTAACCACCTGACGTCTGCCTGACAGGAAATCCAGGATCCAGCTGCACAGCGAGCTGTTTAAGCCCAGAGCCCGGAGTTTCACATCAAGCTTGGAGGGCACTATGGTGTTAAATGCTGAGCTGTAGTCTACAAACAGCATTCTCACATACGTGTTCCTTTTTTCCAGGTGGGAAAGAGCAGTGTGTATTGTAGATGCAATAGCATCATCAGTGGAGCGGTTGTTACGGTAGGCAAACTGCAATGGGTCCAAAGAGGTGGGCAGAACAGAGCAGATGTGATCTCTGATCAACCTCTCAAAGCATTTGCTGATGATGGGGGTGAGGGCAACAGGACGCCAGTCATTTAAGCAAGTGATTTTGGCTTGCTTCGGTACAGGCACAATGGTTGATGTTTTGAAGCATGTGGGGACTACAGACAGGGAGAGGGACAGGTTGAAAATGTCCGTAAAAACACCAGCCAGTTGGTTCGCGCATGCTCTGATGACGCGGCCTGGAATGCCGTCTGGACCCGCGGCTTTGCGAATGTTCACCCGTCGAAAGGATCGGGTTACATCCGCAACAGAGACGGAGAGTGAACCAACCTCTGTAGTATCGGCCGCGAGTGCTCTCTCCGCGAGGGCGGTGTTGTTGTTATCCTCGAAACGAGCATAAAAAGTATTAAGCTCGTCCGGGAGAGAGGCAACGGTGTTCATGGCGGAGTTTTTATTCTGTTTATAGTCCGTGATGGTGTTAATTCCCTGCCACATACTTCTGGAGTCTGTGGTGTTGAACTGTCCTTCAATTTTGTGCCTGTACTGGCGTTTGGCTGTACTGATGGATTTACGGAGGGCATAACTGGCTTGTTTACGCTCCTCCGCGTTCCCGGAATTAAAAGCAGTGGTCCGCGCAGTAAGTGCCGCGCGAACATCGCCGTTAACCCAGGGTTTCTGGTTGGGGTAAATCCGTATGTTTTTCGTCGGAACAACGTCCTCTACGCACTTCCTGATGAAACACGTTACGCTATCAGCGTAAACCTCGATGTCGTCATCGGAGGCAGACCGGAACATCTCCCAGTCCGCGTGATCAAAACAGTCCTGTAGCGCAGAGTCTGATTGGTCCGACCAGCACTGGATCATTCTGAGGGCGGGTGATTCCCGTTTCAGTTTCTGCCTGTAAGCGGGCAGAAGCAGAACGGAAGAGTGGTCGGATTTGCCAAATGGTGGGCGGGGGAGGGATTTGTAGCCATCCCGGAAAGGAGAATAGCAATGATCCAAAACCCGGTCCCCTCGTGTGTTGAAGCTGATATGTTGGTGGTATTTTGGTGCTATTGTTTTGAAGTTGGCTTTGTTGAAGTCCCCGGCAACAATGAACGCAGCCTCAGGGTGCGCGGTTTCCTGCTCACTTATACTGCCATACAGTTCCCTAAGTGCCCGGTCTGTGTCGGCTTGTGGGGGGATGTACACAGCAGTGATAATGACCGCTGTGAATTCCCTCGGTAGCCAGAATGGTCGACACAGAAGCATGAGAAATTCCAGATCAGGAGAGCAGAAAGACCTGATAAAATGTACATTCCTCTGATCACACCATGATTTGTTGATCATAAAACATACACCTCCACCTCTGCTTTTACCTGAGAGGTCTTTCGCTCTGTCCGTTCGGTGCACGGAGAAACCCGTGGGTTCGATGGCCGAGTCTGGAATCTCCGCGGACATCCAGGTTTCCGTAAGACAGATAACGCAGCATTCTCTCGTCTCTCGTTGGAAGGAGATCCGCGCTCTCAGCTCGCAGAGCTTGTTGTCCAGAGACTGAACATTTGCCAGTAGTATACTGGGTAGCGGGGGGCGATTTGCGCGACATCTTAATCTGATGAGAACGCCGGCTCTTTTTCCTCTTTTCCTTCTGCGTTTCCGCGGCCGGGCAGCCCAAACAAAGGGCTCCGCTGGCGTGTTTGTAAACCGCGGGTCGGCACTGAGGAATGTGAAGTCCGGTTTTCAGTGTGTGATTGCCAAACCAATGTCCAAAAGCGTTTGTCTGTCGTACACAATAAGGCAGACAACATCCAAGACAAAAAAACACAGAACTGTAAACAAAACAAACAATAAACTGCAGTGTTTTGACGGAGCTCGCGACGCAGCAGCCATACTCGGCGCCATCTTGAGATCTTGCGTATACTAGTGTATATATATTTTTATATACCCTTATCTAGTGTATGTGTATTCTATATTGTGTGTATTGTTTACTGTACATTGTATATTAGTACTATGTTGTGTAATTATGTGTACATTTGATATGTAAATTGTTGTGTAATCATGTGTACATTTGTTATGTAAATTGTGTTGTGTAAATATGTTGTTTATTGTAATTGGTATATGTCTCGTCTCTGTCATGACTGCAATGTTGCTCGGAACTGCACACAAGACTTTCACCTACTGTTGCACTCGTGTACACAGTAGTGTGACAATAAAGTGATTTGATTTGATTTGATTTAGATTGGTTTGCAGCAGTATATCTGAAGGACACGTACTTCCACGTCTCAACATCGATTGCCTCAACATCGACCCTTCCTACAGTTAGCGTCGACGGCCAGGCATATCAGTACAAATACCTCCCCTTTGGCATGTTCCTGTCCCCTTGCGTCTTTACGAAGAACGCAGAGGCAGCCCTTGCCCCGCTTCGGGAAGCAGGCATCCGCATACTCAACTACCTCGATGACTGGCTCATCCTGTCCAACAGAGTTACTATGCGCCCACAGGGACCAGGTGCTCAGGCACCTCAGCCGTTTAGGGCTTCAGTTCAACTGGGAAAAGTGCAAGCTCACCCCGGTTCAGAGCATATCTTTTCTCGGCATGGCTCCCGCCACATGTCACAACTCACCCGTCGTCTCCTCCTTTGGAGCCAGCAACAACTCAAGTCGCTGCGTGCCACCCACATCCCGGGCAACCTCAAAGTGGTGGCGGATGCGCTATCACGACAATGCTTGCCCAGTGGAGAGTGGAGGCTTCAGCAAGGCTCAGGTAGACCTGTTTGCCTTCCGAGAGATCTCCCACTTCCGCTCTGATACGCCCAAATGGAGGCTTCCTTTGGGGCAGATGCACTGGCACACAGCTGGCCCATGGGGCTGCGCAAGTACGCATTCCCCCCAGTGAGCCTTCTTGCACAGGTGCTGTGCAATGTCAGGGAGGACAAGGAACAAGTCACTCTAGTGGCCCCCTACTGGCCCACTCGGACTCGGTTCTCGGATCTCGTACTCCTCGTGACAGCCCCTCCCTGGCGAATTCCCCTGAGGACGGACCTACTTTCTCAGGGACGGGGCACGCTCTGGCATCAGCACCCAGACCTCTGGAACATCCACGTCTGGCCTCTGGACAGGATGCGGAAGATCTAGCTGATCTACCACCTGCCGTCGTAGACGTGATCAACCAAGCCAGAGCCCCTTCTACCAGGCAACTTTACACCCTGAAGTGGCAATTGTTTGCAAATTGGTGTTCTTCCCGGGCTGAAGACCCACAGAAGTGCACAGTTATGTCAGCGCTCTCATTCCTGCAGGTGAGGTTAGAGGGGAGGCTGTCCCCCTCCACCTTGAATGTGTATGTAGCCGCTATCGCAGCCCACCACGACAGTGGACGGCAAGTCTTTGCGAAAGCACAACTTATTTATCAGGTTCCTAAGAGGCGCCCGGAGGTTAAATCCCTCCCGGCCAAGCCTGTTCCCCTCCAGGGATCTCTCAGCTCTTCTGAATCTTCAGCCCTGAAATGCAGAAATAGAAAAAAGTGGCAAAATTAAAGAACAATTGATTTAAATATGTTTCAAAATACACACCTACATAAAAGAATAGTTCACACAAAATAATGACATTATTTACTCACTTGTTCCAGACCTGTATGACATTATTTCTCCATGGAAGACAAAAGCTTTTTTTTTTATTTTTATTTTTTATAAATCATCATCTTTAAAAGGATAGTTCCCCCCAAAATTAAAATTCTCTCACCATTTTCAGATGTTTATGACCTACTTTCTTCTGCAGAAATCAATTGAAAATTTTAGAAAAATATCTCCGCTCTGTAGGTCCATACAATGCAAGTGAATGGTGACCAAAACTTTAAAGCTCCAAAAAACACAAAAAGGCAGAATAAAAGTAACCAATAAGACTCTAGTGGTTAAATCCATATCTTCAGATACAATAAACAGATAAACAGATCAATATTTATGTCCTTTTTAAAAAATTGTGTACAGGAAAACAAATTCAAACACATCTGGAATTGCATGAGGGCCAGTAAATGAGAGAGAGGTTATATTTTTGAGTGAACTGTCCCTTTAAGTTTGGGACAGGGTATGATTTCTCTGTGTAAAATCCAGGTCTGTTGAACCACGGAACAACTAAGACCATAATACCTTAAAGTAACGAATCAAGAGAATCTCAGTGTAACAAGGTTAATATGGGCAAGGAGGAGGCGGGAACAGACTGCACAGTCAAAATAAGGTTTAATGAAAACTTAGACACAAACATAAACACACAAGGCAGCTCTCTCTCTCTCTCTCTCTCTCTCTCTCTCTCTCTCACTCTCTCTCTCTCTCCCAAACTGCCACATCCGGCTCGGCCATATCTCTCTCCTCGGCTGATTAGCTCGATTGGGGGCTGGCCATGCGGACTCATGGCCCCCGCCTTCCTCCTCATCACTCTCAGCAAATTCACCAGAAGTATTTTCCGACTCCAATGCCTTCTGACGAGATATAAAGACATCAGTGAAGACTGTGCCGATCAAGTTCTGCATATGCGTGTTTGGCCGATTCTGGGTTGTAAAGTGCTACTCAGCAAACACCTGAAACAGAGAGATAAGAAAGCAAGTTACATTCACAATGGATTGAAAGACATCCCTACAAATGATCAAACTTGTGCATGGACACAACTGTTTATGTTGCCCATTTGGATCAAATAAAGAAATATGGCTATTTTACAGTAAACACATGCACGCACACACACACACACACACACACACACACACACACACACACACACACACACACACACACACACACACATTACTTCGGAAACTTGTACCATGCAAACAACAAAATACATCCACCTTGTTCAAACAAGGGTGGGAAACTAGTCCAAACAAGTCCTTTGAGTGCTCAATATTCTTTAGAATGGGGAGAAAAACAAATAGCATATAAGACGATCAGTTAAATTACACAACAGTAACCTTAAAAAACATTTAATCTGATGAATCACAGGCTAACTCCACTAAACAAAAATTCCTCAATGTTAAAATGCTAGAAATTGTACCTCTGTTGATACACAGAGGAGCTGCTTCAGTTAAGCATGTGCTGACAAAACGCTCTTTAGATAACTGTTGCTGTTCGTTTTGTATTCTACTTATCCTAAACTATCATCATTAAACTGAAGTTAAACTAAGAGGTTACTTCTGGTACCTTAACCAGCAAATTGCTGTATGTCTCCTTCCAACATTAACAACTGTTTGGGATATTTATGTAAATACATTTCAATTTAATATCGGTGTACATCCCGCATTACAAAAATAATAACTGAAGTTATGATTGAACTTGAAATGACTTACTTTTGAATCCACTCAGACAGCCGCGAACATCTTGATGGAGAAAAAGTGCACGCTCAGAGACAGCATCCAGTCGTAAGCATGTGTTTGAACAGAAGTACATTCCTTCTCCAAAAGTCCTCTAATTAGACACTACATGCATGTAAACCTTAAATACATGAAAAAAGTTTTTTCACGTATGGTCCAATAAATAAGTAGATATTACACTGGCAGCCAAAAGTTTGGAAAAATTTACAGATTTTGCTCTTATGGTAAGAAATTGCTACTTTTATTCACCAAAGTGGCGTTCAACTGATTACAATGTATAGTCAGGACATTAATAACATGAAAAATTACTATTACTATTGGATTTTTTTTTTCAGAACTTCTTATACTACTTCAAAGTTTTCTCATCAATCTCCATGTGCATCAATGACAGCTTTGCAGATCCTTGGCATTCTAGCTGTCAGTTTGTCCAGATACTCACACACGCTTCCTGTAGCACTTGCCGTAGATGTGGCTGTCTTGTTGGGCTCTTCTCACGCACCTTACATTCTACCTGTTCCCACAAAAGCTCAATGGGGTTAAGATCCATAACGTCTCGGTTATGTATTTAACCTCTGTTCCCTGATGGAGGGAACGAGACGTCGTGTCGAAGAAGCGACACTAGGGGTCTCTCTTGAGTGCCGAATATGCCTCTGATCTATGAAAAAAGGCCAATGAGAGTTGGCGAACAGTATTTGCATACTCTGCCCCCGGATACGGATATAAAGGCGAGGGAAATACGCTCGTTCAGCCGGGAGTGTTCCGGCCACCTCAGCGGCTCGGCCTCTTTTTCTCTTTTTCTCTCTATGTTTTCTCGGCATAGAGCAAGAGCAGCCGGGGGCCTTACCGCATCTTTTCTATTGAAAGTGTGCCGCGACCGCAACGTTGCCATGGTCATGCTCTCGCAGGAGAATGAAACTCTTTTACAGAGAAAATGAATCTTTATAGGAAACTCTTTTAACTCTGCGTTGTCGAAGCGCCCAGGGGCAAACTGCACGCCGTGCAGAGAAGAGAAAAGCAGCTGAAGTGTGCCGTAGATCCAACAGCAAAGCAGAGCGTCAGAGGATAGAAGCTGGAAACGGGTGTGTCACTCGCAGCTGGCTGCATACACGACCATCGGCTCCGAAGAAAATTACTGAATGAACGAGCGTATTTCCCTCACCTTTATATCCGTATCTGGGGGCGGGGTATGCAAATACTGTTCGCCAACTCTCATTGACCTTTTTTCATAGATCAGAGGCATATTCGGTGCTCAAGAGAGACCCCTAGTGTCGCTTCTTCGACACAACGTCGAAGTGAGCGACAGACGGGGAACACTCTTTTCCAGCTATCTGTTGTCCAATGTCTGTGTTTTTTTGCCCACTCTAACATTTTCTTTTTGTTTTTCTGTTTCAAAAGTGGATTTTTCTTTGCAGTTCTTTCCATAAGGTCTACACCCCTGAGTCTTCTCTTTACTGTTGTACATGAAACTGGTGTTGAGCGAGTAGAATTCAATAAAGATGTCAGCTGAGGACATGTGAGGTGTCTGTTTCTCAAACTAGAGACTCTGATGTACTTATCCTCTTGTTTAGTTGTACATCTGACCTTCCACGTCTCTTTCTGTCCTTGTTGGAGCAAGTTGTCCTTTGTCTTTGAAGACTGTAGTGTACACCTTTGTATGAAATCTTCAGTTTTTTGGCAGTTTCAAGCATTGTATATCCTTCATTCCTCAAAACAATGATTGACTGACGAGTTTCTAAAGAAAGCTGTTTCTTTTTTGCCATTTTTGATCTAATAATGACCTTAAGACATGCCAGTCTATTGCATGCTGTGGCAACTCAAAAACAAACACCAAGACAATGTTAAGATTAATTTAATGAACTAAATAGCTTTCAGCTGTGCTTGACATAATGGCAAGTGATTTTCTAGTACCAAATTAGCAATTTAGCATGATTTCTCAAGGATAAGTTGTTGGAGTGATGGCTGCTGGAAATGGGGCCTGTCTAGATTTGATCAAAATTTTCTTTTTTCAAATAGTGTTTGTGCTGTTTTATTACATCAGTAATGTCCTAGTGATAGGGGAATATAGCGATGGGTAATTTATGCCTGATTTACTTGTCATATAAATTTAAGTGTAATTCACAGTTATTAAAACATTATTACATTTGTATAACATGAAATTCCCTTATCTAACAATAAAATCTTTATATTAACACAAATGGAGTGATAAAGTGATCAAATTTAGTTTTTAACTGTCTCATATGATAGTCAATACCTGTGTTTTTTCAGTTTATTTATGTAAATTAGTGGTTAAGTTATGCAAAATGGCAAAATATTTCTTTCTTTAGTCATATAATTTCTTGCAATTATAAATTTGTAAATGTATTATTAACAGTATTTTTATGGATTTGACAGTGATATGTCATCATAACAAAAGCTATTTTTGTCAAATTAGAGAAAATGATGCTACTTTTGTCATTAAAGTATACTTTATTTTTATCGTTAGTTTTGTGATAATTGTCATTTAAAATCTGTTAAAAATATATATTTTTTGTTAAATCACTTTACACATTTTGATAAACAGTTTTCCTGTCATTTTGAAATACAGGGATATTTTTTTTATTTATTGGTAAAAACTGTAAAAAAAAGAAAAGAAAAAAAAAACATTTAAAATTTTTTTACAGTGTACAGTTGTGCTCTGTTATTTGGATCATGCAAAGTGGGCATTACATACCAAAATGGAGCCAGTTTGTTAGAGCAGAGGAGAAATGTAAGTGATATTTGTGACATCAGCCCAAAAAGGAAAGTCAGTTTAGAGGTGGCGTAAATAATTATATTTGAAATTTTATGCATAATATGCACTAAGGAATTGTGCAAAAAATGTGCTTTAAAAATAAATACGTTCACGTTGACTTTAAATCCTCAATAATGGAGGCACAGAATGAGAAAATGCCATTTAGGGTGATAGTTGTAGGTGATTTCAGCCGTTCTACTTACATGCGAATGAGCCGTTTAATTATGGCTCCGCTGTCATGTTTGAAAACAGTGGGTTGGCATTAATGTATTTAAAGTCTGGTGTGCTAATGCAGAACCAATGTGCAAAAGTGTTTGTCTATCATAGACAATAAGGCAGACAACATCCTAGACAAAAAAACATACGAATTGTAGACAAAACAAACAAAAAACTGCAATATTGGGTTGGAGCTCACGCCGCAGCAGCCATATTCAGTGCCATCTTTTACTCAGCGCAGAGTATGGCTGCTGCGTTGCGAGCACCATATGCACAAAATGCTTGACAGGTCGAAAACGTCATTGTCCGTGGCACGCGGACACATTTTTATTTACTATTACAGTGTCTTTGCTGTCACAGAGACAGGTGTGATATCTTATGACATTTATTTCATTAATATCTTTCAGGGAGTAGGACAATGTTTTGCATACCTTTCCAGAAAAAATTTGCTTACAGCATCTTTAATTGATGATTTCATGATAACTGATGTCATGAGACAGAGGACCCTGGTACAGACATTTTCTGAAATGCAGAAAATGTATACAAGATATAAGCTCCCAAAGGGCCCATTACATAAAGAATGAGGTAATCTTGAGAGAGGAAGAGCAGTTAAGTCAGAATGATAGAAGTGATTTTGCCACAGTTTTGCAGAAATCAAAAGTGTTGTTAAGGATTGCAGACAGAATCCAAATTCTATTCCATCTCTCTGATATCATTCACCAATTAGCAGATGTGCCTGGGCCACGTCACATGGCTCTGATGAGTGGCAACCTCTGACGAGTGTGATGATAGGAAATTGGAGCTGGTCAGAGGTTTTGCATCATTAACTTGTCAACGAGGCACATTTGCGACAAAATGAACTTGGAAGTGGGAGGTATTACTTATTGACAGCTGTATTGTTGAATCGTTGATTACAACTCTGCTAAGGTAGGTTTATCTCTGCAAGCTGAGGTTATCTCTGCAAGGGAACTAAGATGTTGTTAGAACAGTAACTTCTGAAACTTCACCAAACCCCTGCGGAGGGTTTTAACACATTCCAGAACATGGACGTCAATCATCAATCAATCATATTACAAAGCCTTCTTCTTCAACACTTTGTTGCCTCTTACCGGCTCCCTGCACCAGCAGTGCTTTTTTTTCCTGCGGGAAAGACAAACTGTTATTTATGCATGCAACACAGTTTGGCAACATTCGGCTTTATTGTTGTTCTTAGGCTTTTATCAATCAGGTCTTGGGAGAGTAGGCTCTGGGTCCCAGTTCTGGTTATGGCCAGGTGACTGATAAGTAGTATTGATCATACCCCCCCCCCACCCCCCATTACCGCCATTGAGACTGAAACCTGGGTTTCCTAGGGAGCTGTTTTCAGGACCACAGACAGCTCCTGGCCTCCTGCTGCTCTGCTAATTCAACTGCCACTGGGGTTTTATTGTTTATGGACATGTGCATGCTTGCATTTTTAGATCAATACTATTACTGATTTATTTAGCCGTTCTATGCCAGAGGGGGTTTCTTAGAACAGATCAAACTTTTTTCTTTTCTTTTCTTTTCTTTTCTTTTCTTTTCTTTTCTTTTCTTTTCTTTCCATTCCATTCCTTTCCTTGCTTTTTCTTTTACCTTTCCTCTTTCCTTTCTCCTTTCCTTTCCATTAATTTCCTTAAATAGTACTGCAGTACTTCTAAATACAATGTACAGTATTATGAAGTTGGAGATTTGGTGCGCCAGAGAGTGGAAGTGAATTGTGAAAGAAGGTTTTAATATTAAAATGTTTCATAAAGAAAACACTAACTTTGGAATATGCTTATAGTTGTCTCACTAGCAATGATATTTATTTTTTCTGTATTATATCGTTTTGTGGGTTTATAAACCAAATTTATATGTTTTATATAGGTCACATATGTGTTATACTGAATGAATAAATGAGAGCTAAAAATTCAAGTCTTGTCTAATCTCTACATTTTATCCCTTCACTATATTCTTCTCTCCCATTCCCATATCTAGTTAAATAACCTGAGCAGAGAGAAGTTGCGTGCAGCTTGCTGCAGTGCAGTTACTGCCCACCCCATTCCTCTCTCTCTCTCTCTCTCTCTCTCTCTCTCTCTCTCTCTCTCAGTTTCTCATTCCATGTATTGTTTTCTCTCCATTGCTCCCGCTTTCTCTCTGTTCTAATCTATGTTCCTCTGTCTATCTGTTGTCTTTGTTAGGAAACAAAAGCTTATAATATTCTGCCTTTCCTCTACCTATCTCTCCCACTCTCATGCTTACAGTCTCTCGCACTGCGCAGCCCCTGATGGTTTAGAGCATTTATTGGTTGCTTCCACTGGCTGCTAATGTGAGAGAATTACCTTGATAATGTGTTTGTCGGGACTGATGTTTGTGTGCATGCGTGTTGTTGAGTGATGGATCTCATCTGGGATTCAGTGTGGGGTGATAACCGCTTTCAGCTGCTGCCTTTCATTCATTATCAGCACAGCTGGATCAACCTCCATCCTCTCCGTCTCTGCCTATTTCACTCTCTCTGTCTCTCGCCCTCTTTCTCTCTTCTTTTTTCAGCTTATTTTGCTCTCTCATGTGCTCACGCCATTCATAGCGTTCACATCACTCCTTAAACCCAGCCAAACCGAAACTGGAATACTTTTTTGCTGACTAGCTTTATTTTGCAATTCTTGCCTGCTAAATAATTTACCACATATATATGTGGCTGTACTCCATTTGAGAACAGTCAGAATTAGCTCCCTACCCGCAAAGAAAAAGACAAGGGATTGTATAAAACCTATGTAAACATGTGTGAGTGCTTTGATACTTCTGCACTTTTAAACTTGCAGCCATTTTTAGCATGTTTGATGCAATTGCAAAGGAAGAACGTGCTATAAAAAGATCAGTTTGAGTGTCTGTGCAGACTGCGCACTGAGCCTTTGGCGTCAGAGCACTTTAACGACTCTCAATTAGTCATTGTTTTTATTTTTTTCTTGGGGCAATTTAAAGTAACTTTATTTATTTGATTTTTCTGTGATGGTATGGAGTTTCTGAACTCTTTCCAAATGAAATTGCAGACAGTGCAAGAGATATCTATTAAGACTGTCAACCATCAGGGGAACAAAAGTCTCATTAAATCATTGAGTCTATTGATTTATTTTATTTAGCTGCCTTAGTTGTCTTTCCAACAACATAAGCCAATTACATCTCTGCCTGAGGATAATCATAACGGGGGAGATTGTGATAAGCAAATGAAACTGAATTCCATGATCATTCAAGGGTTTTGTATTTGCAGTCGATGCCAGATCCACAGTGGCTGAACTGTCCAATTGTATAAATGGTTTTACATTAATTTTAATGGTAATTTTGGGCCCCACTTTAATTCATTCACACTACAGACTCTGATTTTTGGAACAAAACATTGAAAATGGAGTGATCCATTTAAATTCTGATACTCTGAAAGTGATTTTGCTGTATATTTCTGACCAAACCAAATCCAAACCAAAACCTCAAGAATCTAATTTTTTTTCGCCATTGTTCACTGCATATGCTCTATGAATAAAATTAGAGACATTGACCAATATTTTTTGCCGGTATTTACACTTCGGTTATTTGTTCTTTAATTTTGCAATTTCGCTATCTTTGTTATTATATTAATATTAATAAATGACAAAATATTTTGTATTAATTATGTTTTATATATTAATAAATCACTATTATTAATAGTTAATATTTTAAATTGTTTAATTATTTAATAATTAATCTTATTATTTATATTATTTATATTAACAACAACAACAACAACATAATAGTAATAATAATCAGAATCTTTCAAATTTGTTATATTGTAATTGTTGTTATTTATCATTTAAATAATAATGATAATAAAACTGATCATAATTATTCTTCTAATTATAATTCAAATATTCATAATGTATATTATTAAGTGAACAAAACCATCAAAATTATAAAGTCTCCATCTTGTACTTTGTGCTTGTAAGTGGCATGTGGTTCTAGTGATGAGATGTTGGCAACTGCCTGTGTGCTGCTTCCAGCAAGCTCTGTGGCATGTGCACAGCTCAGGGTTTCATCCTGTACTAATGATGTCCAGGGGTGGAAAGAGTACTGAAAAACTCCAGCAAAAGTACTGTTACTTCTTAAAAAATGTAATTTGAGTAGAGTAAATGTACCTGTACTAAAAACGACTTAAGTAAGAGTAAAAGAGTAGCTCATTTAAAATGGCTGTTTGCCAGAAAGAATAAAAAATATAGGTATTTTATAGGTGTTAGACAACTTTTAAAATACATCACTTCTCTATGATACTGTACACACCACATGAATCTGATGGAAAAAATGAAAATAAAATGGCGTCATGATTACAGAAATTAAAAGATGAAAAAGTAATTTTCAATACAATGATCCCCATTTTATATTGTAATTTATGAAACAATTACATTCAAATCAGTTTATGTGTAATGTCTAAATTTCCCTTAATGTCGACAGAGGGTCACGAGACTCCCCCTAGCCAATCGTGTTGATGGATAAAAATAAAATATGGACGGAGAATTTGCGAACACTGACTGTGGGAAAATAACGCATTAAAAGTACAGTTAAGTAAAAGTATAAAATGTTTAAACTGCTTAAAAAAGTACAATTAAAATAACTGGCTTAATTATACACTCTAGAGTTGGTCACCACGGAAACACCAACCAGATCCTCCCTAATCCACCCATCCCAGCATGCCTGCATGCTTCATCTTGTATGACCTAAGTTAGGCAAGTCTAAGTGGCCAAGAGAATATGCTTGAAGTGAATAGCTCCAAAGATCCCCATAGATGTTTTGAGGGTCCTCAGCTAGTTTCATGTTAAACTTCAACTTAGAGAGCCGGGCATTGATGCAGTTTTTAAGATGGGAAAATAATGTCAAAGGTGTAGCATTGTGGTTATGCACATATGCTCCACACGCATTGTGCTGTTTTGCTCATATGAGAGACACAATTTCGAGTCTGGCTCACATCGTGTCGCACTCTTACCCGTTTTTTCATATACACTGATGTCCACCCCTATATTCAATGGCAGATTCTTAAAGGGAATGAATCTCACCCAAATAGGAAAATTCGTTCCTCCTTTACTCAACTTTATTTACTTTCAACCGCTGATTACATTTGTTTCTCACCAATTCTAAACTTTTGGTTACATGTTTTACCTCATACATTTCTGTTTTCTCTCTACTGTTGCTGTTGACAAAATGGCAAAAAATAATGCTCCCCAAAGGATTCCCTTTTTTCCAATTCCCTTGTAAACTCAGTGGGAGAGGAGGTGGGTCGGCACCATCCCTCAGCTCACAGACTGCTCCTGAGTAGAATGTTTCAATTACAAAGCTCTGATTGATGTTCTGTCTGGTCATCTGTGATGCAGTGAGGCACAATAATCAGAGGATCGCTGTTACTGTTAGTTTGACACCACTGAAATGAATGAAAAACAAATCCAATCAAATCCAATATCAGCTGAGCACCATAAGATCTGACTCTGGGAGAGAGATCTATAGTCTTTCATGCCATACCTCCTGTTGAGATTGAAGCATAGATTTCAAGTCAATTAGTCTGGAAGTTGTCTGTAGAATATGATGCTCTGTTTATATCTCATTGAAACAAATCATGCTTATAACGTAATGAAGAACATTTGATTGTGACAGTTTAGGTGCATCATATTAGAACAGCTGTGTGACACAAATTTCACGATGAACCGAATTATATAAAGGTTAAATTTGCATATCTGAAACAATTATACTCCACATAGAAGCTAAATCAAAGCAGCAAAAATACTGCGTATTTACACAGACTTTTTAATGCTGCACAGAGGCAACCTAAATGTATTTACATTTGCAATAAAATTTTGATTTTTGTTAGCAGCAGACTGAAACCAAGACAGACTCTGATTGACATGACACTGACATTGACACTAGACTTTGTCAGTGTGTGACTTATATTTCAGCCTTATATTGGTCACACACCTTCTTGTTTTTTCAAAGTAGCAGATCAGAGATCACCAAGCTTGAAATTTGGTATGCAGCAAAATGTGTCATTTCTTCACAAGAGCTTGCATTTCTGGTTTCCCTTGTTTGGATGCGTTTGGATGGGAGTAAATGGAGTAAATTAGTGTGACCCATGGGTGGCTCTAGAGCTGGGCTACCAGGTCTTAAGCCATGAATGTCACAGTGAAACACTGTGTTCCTAATAAAGTCCCCGACATGTTCTTCTGCTGTTATATCCCATCCGCCACAAGGTTTGACTGGTGTTTATTCTAATATGCTCTTTTGCTCACTACAATTGTACAGAGTGGTTATCTGAGTTACCTTAGCCTTTCTGTCAGCTCGAACCAGTCTGGCCATTCTCTGTTGACCTCTCTCATCAACAAGGCATTTCTGTATGCAAAACTGCCGCTCACTGGATGTTTTATGTTCTTGGCACCAATTTGAGTAAACCCTAGAGATGGTTGTATGTGAAAGTCCCAGGAGATCATCAGTTACAGAAATACTCAAACCAGCCCATCTGGCACCAACAATCATGCCATGGTCGAAATGACTGAGATCAACTTTTTTCTCCATTCTGATGGTTGATGTGAAAATGAACTGAAGCTCCTAACCTGTATCTGCATGATTTTAGGCATTGCACTGCTGCCACACGATTGGCTAACTAGATAATCACATTAATGAGTAGGTGTACAGGTGTTCCTAATAAACAGGTGCTCAGTGAGTTTATATAAATCAATGATACTTGTATTTTTACAGCATCGATAACACAAAATACAGACTCAATACAGTATACACCCACTGCAGCAGCTGCTTTCCAGCACTTTCCAGCACTGCTTTCCAGCAATGTAAGAAGAGTGCTTGCGACACTCAATTGGTCTGGTGAACATTCCTGTTAGGGCTGCATTATTATAGCAAAAATAATAATTGACGATTATTGCTCTTGATATTGTAATTGCGATTATTAATGTAGATTAAACATTTTAATTACCGTGACATCACAAAGTAAGTTTGGGGGATGGAGCTTCAACTTCTCTCAAGAGATTATGGGAGAAAGATTTAAACTTTGGTATTAATGGAGGGAGTGTGGGCTAGGATTTTGAAAACATCAAGTCTACTTCTAGAGATTCAAGTGTGTGCCCTTATGCAATTGAACATTTTACATAGATTCTATTGGAAAATCCAAGAATTTTGGTTGATGATTCAGAGTTTTATGTGTGGCGTATTGAGTATGTAAGACTCCAGACTATGTAAGCACAGCATAGTTCTAGCGGGAAGACTAGCAGCTGTACATCATCGCACCATTAGCTAGGTAACTCCTAGCCAATCACATGTAAGCCATTGCTTTATAAGTCTGCTCACAATCTATCACATTGCTGTTTCAGTGTGCTAACACAGCAACCTCCACCACCCCCACCACCACCAGTTGAGTCCTGGCCTGCACGGGGATAGGCTCCTCTCCCCTGCATCCTATCTCCAGCAGGATATGACGTTCCGAGTACAACTTCTTCTGACTGCCAGATGGGGCTTACCAAAAGAGAGACATTACATTTCTGTTTTATATTCATCAAATAAATGTCATCTTAAATTTCACTCAAGTCTGTGAGTCTTCCTGATAGAACTGTATTTTAGGTGATGGGTACAGGCATAAGTACATAAAAAATTGGGTCCTAGCCAGTGTTATGATTTTCAGGCAGTTCATCCTTAGGGGATGGAAGTCGGCTGGAGCACCCTCATTTCAGGAGTGGTGCACAGAGATAGGTAGGGTGGCGGCATTTGAGGAGGTGTCCTATAGAAGGCTATGCAACCGGGGGCTGTTTGATAAAAAGTGGGGCAGCTATTTGGATTTTTAGAGGGCTCCAAGAGAGGGGCATTGGAGAGGGACTTATAGTTTTAAATGTGATTAAATATATGTAAATTAATTAACATATGGAATCCTTTTTCTTTTTTGTTGGTTCATTTATTATGTCTTTTCATGTCATCAAATATTTTCTTTGGACTATCTGTTTATATGTGTGTCTGTTGTTATTCAGTGTCTGACCACTGGGATGTATGTTAGGTGACGGGTTGGGGCGTGGGTGGGTCATATGTTGATAAATGTTGATTTTGTGTTTTCATGTACTGTTTGTGTTAATTTAATGACAAATAGATGGTGCTACTGTCTCACTTAGCATTATTTGACCCTACTTGTACATCACCGCATGTGGGTTGGGGCCTGTTTACTGGTTTATAAAAGGACCAAAAGATTTTTGGGACGTCACTGAGTAGCAGTATTAATGTTTGGCCACCTGAGGGCCTTGTGCTTTCTTGCTTTCTCTGCTTGGACCTGATCAGCATAACTGGGTTCTGTGTGTATGAGAGAGACAATCAGCAGCTGTGAGTGAGCGAGTCTGCCTCTGTTCATCGTGCCTGAGCTATGCAGTGTGTATGAGTGTGAGGGAGTCAAACCCTGCTCTGCTATGCCGTCTGAATGCTGATGTCTTACACTGCAGCAGTGGCCTACTTATCCAAGTAACCTAGCACAAGTCTGTCTCTTCCACCTCTTTCATCACTCACTTTCCCTCTCCTCGTCCTCTCTCTCTCTCTGACTGGATGAGGAGGAGGGGTGAATCAGCCCATGGACTGAAATGAGGACGCCTTACTGCTGATGCTCACACTTCTGCTCAAACAGCCCACAGCTTTGTCTTCTGAGGTGTGTTTTTAAAAGTGTGTGTATGCATATTATTTGTATTTGTGTTTTCAGTACACTCCCCAGCACACAGGCTCAAGGTAACATCACAGGATATTTGGAGCAGGTTGATCCATGGCAGCCTACACCAGGTGGTGTGTGTGTGTTTGTGCTAATGGTGACTGGCCCTGGTACATTAGCTGAGGGAATCGCTGGAGCTTGTGGCAGCCATGCCCATGGCAGCCCGCATATGTCCACCCCAGCACGGGGAGCACAGCAGCACATGGGCCTCATTGTCAGTGGCATCTGGGGTCCTCTCACAGCACAAATCTACTAAAACATCAAACACAGGCATTAAAAAACCTCCCCAGCAAAACACACTACGTCGAAGGCTTTGCTGATATAGAGCCCAATATAATGTTTAAAGACACACAGTCAAGCAGTGCATGTGTGTGTATGTACTTAGCTATAGTTTGGCGACAAAGTAGTCCTCAAAAGGAAGCTTAATCTGACAATACCTCCCTTTGGGGACATTAGGACATTTTAAAATGTTACATTTTAAAATAGTTTAATGAATAAAGCAAAAATGCCAATTATTTTAGGGAGAGGGCTAGTTTATATTAATTATAATTAGCTTTATATAAAAGCAATAGAAGTTTATGTCCCCACAAAGATAATAAAAACCAGTGTGATTTCCAATGCTCGAAGTGGAAGAAAAAAGTACGGGGACTCTCCTTGTTAGTATTAAACTAGATGTTTGTTGTAAATTATTTATACTCTGAGACTGCTTTTGCGCACAACATATGTTTCTTTGAAAAAAATAACTTAATTTTGGGGTTTATACTATACAGCAGGGCTCTTTAATTACTTTCTTGCAGGGGACAGATTATCCAGATGAAAACTCAACGGGGGCCAAACTTTTTTCCATATTTATTATACCTAACATGTTAACATGAAAAACAAAACACTGTTAATAATAAGCGTTAATTTACATTAAAATAGTCAGGGGTATGTAATTAACATTTTTAAGGTCTGGCCATAAATTCTTAAGATCTGAGTGAAGAACAACATGACCTCAAACCCTCAACTAACAAATAGGGTTTGATTAACTTTACTCTGAAAACAAAAACACAATGTATTGTTATTGTTTATGAAAACTGAGGAAGACAGTTTAGATCTGCTAAACCTGTGTCTTTGACAGTATCAACCCATAGAAAACAGTGTAGAACAATGTAGTCTTTTTAAATTAAATAAATGTAAAACTGAAAAAAGAGCAATGTATGTTCAAACTATTTCTCTATTATCCTCCCATTCAGTGAGGAGAAGATGAACATTTTTTTTGTCCTGCATAGTCAGTTTGGTGAATTTGTGCAAGAGCCAAATACTTGTGCAGATAATTATTACTAAACATAGAACAAACTGATTTGATGATGTTCTGGATAAAGAATGCTGACATACATCTATAGAACCAAACACAATCAGGACATATGCATATATTCAAGTTCAGTGATGCTTCACGTTATCACTTTTAATGGGTAATTCAGACACTGAACAGATTAGACACGCCCGTTTAACACTTGAAGAATGGAGAATGAAAGTAAACTGTTGTGTATTTTCTTTGAAGGTACAGTTTTCATCATCGATCTTTTGTTGAGAAAGGTTGGGTATATGAGCTGACTAGGGATGTGCGAGACTAGTCGACTAAGCGGTTCTGATACTGCTAGTCGACACTGGACTTATTGTCGGCCAATATTTTTACCCATTAAACTGTTCAGCATTTCTAAACATTTACATTTGGCTTTATATTATTACAAAGGCTGCACTTAAATTACTGTCATGTTAATGTTACACATTTTAAATATAATTAATAATACAAATATGACTATAAAAGGGATGTCTGGAGCAGATGTATACAAAGTTTAATTTCACTGTGCGCATGTTTCTTCCCTCTCTCACTCGTGGCGCGTGCTGGAATGTTTTCTTGCAAGACCAGCAAAGTAGCTATAGAAATCACTTCAGTGGTGGTGTGGGAAATGGATTTCCAAAACGTTGGCTTGCAAGTCGCCATGAATGTTTTCACATTTGAGGTTTTGAATGTGTGCATGTTTGCAAGTTATTTTCCTGGCGAAAGGGCTTTTTCAAGCACAAGATAATCGCCTCAGGTGAGTCAGGTCCCATCTTTCAATGTATCTTGTTGACATGTTTATTATTTTCTTTAAAAATGTATGCTTTTGAGTATGTAGCCTATAAAATGACTTTTATGCTAGGTATGCAATTATTTTGACCCTGTTAATCAATAAGGCTATTTTCAATGATGTGCTGATTGCACTGGTTTTATTCTGTGTGCACGTATGATGAGGCAGATGAGGAACAAGGATCTAAACTCAGCTTTTAATGAAAAAAAAGATAAACAACACTTTCAAAGACGTCAGATTGTGGTACCATTCATATTACACAACTGTCTGTCTTATCATGGAAGTCATGGTGTGGCAGACGACTCTGCCTGGACTCCAGATTACGTTTCACAACAGAGTACATGTGAGAATGATACGAGATATGAATACAAATGCATGATCATATGTTATGCATTTCAGAATATGATGTGTATGTTTTTAATAATATTGGTTACAATATGAAAAATTACCTCCTACTGAAAAATTCTACCTATTTGCTTACCTGACTGTCCAAGAGAATTTGCAATTTCTCTTCATCACTTCTCTTTCTCCACCCGGTTGTGCTACAGTTCAGAGGAAACATCAAATAGTTACAGCTGCTCTTGCCAATGATCCACTAATTTTCCTCAATTTCTTCAGTTCAATGAGACTTTCTTGATACCGCAGCCATGCTAGTTGATGTTCTGTTGCAGGTACATCAGTACTCCTCCCACTGAAACTTCCTGTGCCCCGTTTCTTGCTCTCTTATTGGCTGTAGGTCAACGCTGCAGTTGTATTCAGTCAAAACATATTTCACATTGCGCAATTTCGAATCACAGACAGGTCCAGATATTTAACATTCTAGATATCTAGATATTTAACATCTCGCCTACATCAGCGACGCGCCTGCAATTCTCTCAGATTGCGTTTTTGATTATTCATACATTGGGATCTTTGCTCACGGAGCGAGCTCTGATTTTCCTAGTTGATTATGTAATGCAAATGTTAAAATTAGGGCTATCAATTAATCGATTTAATTACATGACATGCCATTTAATTAATTGAATTAATTGCAATTAATTGCAAAATCAGTATTTGCTGATAAAGGCCTTCAGATAATTCAACATGAATGATAGATGAATATAAATATAATTTATATGATATATTCTGATATTCAGAGTGATATTCTGATATTCAAGAACGCGTAACACAGGCTTTCATTCTGTGGCTGCACTTCTTGTAAAGTTTGTTGAGGAATACTGCCTCTGGCTGACGCGGCTCTTAAAAAACATGTACTTCAAACTTGGATTACTTTGATTGTAGGAAAATGTGTACTTTTACAGAACTTACGTATGTGTCAGTGGCATGATTATTTGCAATAATGTTGTAACAGTTTTTTTTAATATAATTTATTGCACTAATTAATATGTTAAATCAACATCCCTAGTTAAAGTGTCATCTTACAAGTCATGCTCAATAGTAAAAATGTAAATGTCATTAGGTAGCATTGTGCAAGGAATAGAGGTAAAACATAAGTGTTTACTAATTGATAATGTGCTGTTTTACTCTTGATTTGCTTAAAATTGAATGAAAATTGTTGTTGTAGCAGCTCTAGTTTTTGTTTCACCAGGAAACATCTATGATACATACAAATATTTAGCTAAAATGTAGGAATAGTAACGTGACTCTTTGAGACCAGGTTGGTAAAACCTGAAATCACCTACATTGTGGTGACCAGCCAACACGCCACATGAGGAAAATGGCTTTATAGACACAAAAATGTTTTAATTACCATAGAAAAATGCAAAAAGGTTTTTATGAGGGTTAGATTTAGGGGTTGGGCTAAGTTATAGAAAATACCATTAGCTCTGTATAAAAATTATTAAAGTCAATGAAACATTCTCACCATGATAGACAACAGAGACTATTTAGCCTGAGAAGGGGCATTATAGTGAATTGGAGAATTTGGAACATCCAATATGGTGGATGCAGTAAAGGAAGTCCTGCATTACAGGTAAAAGAGCCAATCACTTTTTTAGATACAGATGTCATTCAACTTAAGATCGCACATGCGCATTAGCTGGACCAGCCTTTGAAATAGTGTTTTTTTTTTTTTTTACAGTGGTTAAAGTAGCACAATTTATGATGCCAGTGTTGTCAAGATTTTACTGTGGTCTTACCCCATTCAGGTAGATAGGAGCTGTAATTTTATTCCACTTATATCCATAGTGAATATCTGCCCGGGAGCATTCCAAAAATGGCTGCAGATTGTACTGACCTGCCTTGAAAGGGACTTTGTAGACAAACAAAGTGTGTGTGTGTGTGTGTGTGTGTGTGTGTGTGTGTGTGTTGAGTCTGTGTGAGTTATACTGTTCCCACAGCTAAGCAACAAACATTAGATGTCACCACAGTTTTGCTGGTCATATGTATTTCACACTTTACAACGTGAAAATGGATTTGCAATAAAACAAGAAAAGACCCTCAAGCCCGAGAGATCATATCTGAGAACAAAGAAATCTGTGTGGATGTAAAGAGCACATGATGCAGTAGATCTGCTCTGCTACTGAAAAAACTGTGGAACACAGCTCCATGCCGCAAGCATGTTTTTGTTATCAGGACAGATTTGTTTCAGATAACAGCAGTTTGTTTGAACATAAAATGGATATGTAGGAACAAAGTGCCAGAGCCCAACATGTTTCATACGTGTTAACTCATAAACACGGGTGATGTTATTTGTTTTTGTAATTCTTTTCATTGTCAATGGCATTACTGTGCTTTATGTTAGCTTTCTGTATTTGTTGGACAGGAAAAACAGGATATTTTGAGTGATTTGCTGTGTCTTTCCTCTCTGGCCATTTTGCTGTTTTAACTGCTGAGGTAAATAGAAAAAAATAATAAAAATAATATATTAATAATATTATAATTATCCAACAGAACTTAATGAAAGTCTGAAAAATGAAATACACAGGCAAAAGAGACATTCTTTTAAGTTAATACTGCCAAATTAAGCACTTAAAGAAATATTTATGATGGATAAGATGTCTATGATTCATTATAATGGCACAATTGGACTGTAAAAGGAATCTTTTAAGACATATTTGGCCATTGTATAAAAATATTTAATAGATGCAATGGTTTTATATGTTATTTAAAGAGCACAATTTATTATTAATTATAGAAATCCCTCTACGAGAAGCCCACTTCATCATCATAGAACACTAAGCCTTGGCTCAGTCGTATCTGTCTGATGCTTAGCCAGACATTACAGTTTGAACTTTTCAGTCTTTTCTTCTATTATTTAAAGAACTGGTATCCACTTACTATATTAGATTTTTTTTTCTTTCAATTATTCCTTTGATTTCATTTGCAGAAGAATTGCAGAACATCTTTAACGATGTTGCGAGACTAACTTCCGGCATAAGGTCTATTCACACAGAGCCTGTTAAAAATGAAAGGGAAAACTATTTCACCCCTGTACAGTGGGTGGCACTGTTGCTGTTCTACAAAGACTTTTCAGCATTCAGCTGTCAATGCTAGAGATTAATATATTGAACATTGTTAAGGCATTTATTTACCTAATTTGGCATAACTGTTGCATTATGTTCTTTCCATGGTGTTGATGCATTTTGAGGAGTATATAATCTGTGTTTTTATGCGAGTGAGATGATGACTGATGGGCCCAGCGAAACGATAAGCCCCGTTGCCCATGACAAACTTAATGCCGCCCTGACTATAGCGATTCTGCGATGCGAGTCTGATGCGAAGTTAAATAAAGTAGTGTAAATGAGACTGAAAAAGACTCACACTAGAAAGCAGCAGGGGGAAGAAAAAATAAATATTGTTAACACTTTATAATAAGGTTCAATTTGTTAACATTAGTTAACATGAACTAACATGAACAACACTTATTAAACATTTATTAATCTTAGTTAAAGTTAATTAAAACATACCATTGAATTCACTTAGGATACACTGAATACACTTAGGATGAACTCATTTTTTAAGCACTCCACATATTTAATATTAGAAAACTATAGTCATTTAGGGCATCTACTTTGTGCATGACATGATTAATTTTTCCAACAATTGTTTGCAGACAGTTTCACTTTTAATTGACTATATCATAATTCCACATACACTAAGTTTACTGTTTGGGTTTTAATGAGCATCGGTATGGAGGAAAAAGGATGAGGCTTTCAAGTCGAAGAACACCATCACAACCATGAAGCATGGGGGTGGCAGCATCATGTTGTGGGGGTGCTTTGCTGCAGGAGGGACTGGTGCACTTCACAAAATAAATGGCATCATGAGGACAGAAATGTATATGGATATACTGAAGCAACATCTCAAGACATCAGCTAGGAAGTTAAAGCTCATCTCAAATTAGTCTTCCAAATGGACAATGACCCCAAGCATACCTCCAAATTTGTGGCAAAATGGCTTAAGGACAACAAAGACAAGGTACTGGAGTCCTGACCTCAATCCGAAAATTTGTGGGCAGAACTGAAAAAGCGTGTGCGAGCAAGGAAGCCTACAAACCTGACTCAGTTATACCAGTTCTGTCTGAGGAATGGTCCAAAATTCCAGCAACATATTGTGAGAAGCTTGTGGAAGGTCAACCAAAAATGTTTGACCCAAGTTAAACAATTTAAAAACAATGCTACCAAATATTAACAAGGTGTATGTAAACTTCTGACCCACTGCTGATGTGATGAAAGAAATAAAAGCTGAAATAATTCTCTCTACTATTATTCTGATATTTCACATCCTTAAAATGAAGTAGTGATCATAACTGACTTAAGACATGGAATGTTTTCTACGATTAAATGTCAGAAATGGTGAAAAACTGAGTTTAAATGTATTTGGATAAGGTGCTAAACTACTGACTGTATACTAATACATTTTTAAAATCAAAAGTGATATTAGTTAACATTTGTTATGCACTATGAACTAACATGAACAATTGTATTTTCATTAATTAACATTAGCTAATATTAACAATTACATTAAAAAAATATTGTTATTTGTTTGTTCATGATACCTAATGTATTAACCAATGATTGGAACCTTATTGTAAAGTGTTACCAAAACATTTCTGGGTACCAGAAATTTGGTTTGTATGACACAGGAAAAAAATCTGATGTGTGTCAAAACACGGGATGCATTAGGCTCTGCAATGTAAATGCATAATTACTGATATGCCACTGTTTTTACTAAGGTGACAATATTGTCAATAAGAACAGAAAACAACTCTGAATCCATATTTATAAACAGTATATAATATTTATATGCATATATGAAGGTAGGTTATATAGCACTCTTCATGGGGTATATGATATAGGTAGTGGGGGTCCACATAAAATTCCCTAGATACGGCTCTGCCTTGACACACACAGGCTCAGAGCAAGGAGAGTTTAATCTATAGAAAGTGGTCATCTTCACTGCCCTTGTCCTGCTTAAAGCAAACACATGACTGAGGGAAGTCAGAAATAGCACTTGGAAGCAGAGTGAGAGAGAGAGAGAAGTAGAGGAAGAAGATAAAACAGGAAAGGAAGGAAGAGATGAAGTGAGAAAAAGGAGGTCAGAAAAAAGTAGATGATATTTAAAGAAATAGTTCACCCAAAATTAAAATTCTGTCGTCATTTACTCACTGTGATAAGGAGGGCAGGGCCGGGCCGTGACAATGCCTGCTCGGCTCCCAGCCAGGCTAATCAGCCGAGGAGAGGGATAAGTGCAGCGGAATGCGGCAGTTCGGAAGAGAGGAGCCACACACAGCTGCAGTGTGTGCATTTGTGTTTTGTGTCTTTTTATTTAAGTTTTCATTCAACTATTATTTTGACGGTTCAGCCATTTCCCATCTCCTCCTTTCCCATGTCAACCTTGTTACACTCACCCTTATGTTGTTCCAAACCAGTACAAATTCCTTTCTTCTTTTAAACACAAAAGAAAATGTTAGAAAGAATGATAGCCTCAGTCCCCATTAACTTACATTTTAAAGTGAGTGGAGACTGAGGCCCACACTATGCCTCTTTTGTGTTTCATGGAACAAAGTAAGTCATACATATTTACAGTTGAAGTCAGAAGTTTACATACACTTAGGATGAAGTCATTAAAAAAAATTTTTTTAACCACCATGGGACCACGCAGCCATCATACCCCCCAGGAAGGAGATGCATTTTGTCTCCTAGAGATGAACGTAGTTTGGTCCAAAAAATGACAATAAATCCCCGAACAACACCAAAAGACCTTTTGAAGATTCTGGAGGATACATGTAGACAAGTATCTATATCCACATTAAAATGAGTCCTATATCAACATAACCTGAATGGCTGCTCAGCAAGGAAGAAGCCACTGCTCCAAAACCACCATAAAAAGGCCAGACTATAGTTTGCAAGTGCACATGGGGACAAAGATCCTACTTTTTGGACAAAAACAAAAATTGGACTGTTTGGCACTAATGCCCATCATATGTTTGGAGGAATAAAGGTGAGGCTTGCAAGCCGAAGAACACCATCCCAACCGTGAAGCATGGGGGTGGCAGCGTCATGTTGTGGGGTGCTTTGCTGTGGGAGGGACTGGTGCACTTCACAAAATAGATGGCATCATGAGGAAGGAAATTGTGTGTATATATTTAAGCAACATCTCAAGACATCAGCCAGTAAGTTAAATCTTGGTCGCAAATGGGTCTTCCAAATGGACTATGACCCCAAGCATACCTCCCCACCAAGGATAACAAAGTCAAGGTATTGGAGTGGCCATCACAAAGTCCTGACCTCAATCCGATAGAAAATTTGTGGGCAGAAGTAAAAAAGCATGTGCGAGCAAGGACGCCTACAAAACTGACACAGTTACACAAGTTCTGTCTGGAGGAATGGGCCAAAATTTCAGCAACTTATTATAAGAAGCTTGTGGAAGGCTACCCAAAACGTTTGACCAAAGTTAAACAATTTTAAGACAATGCTACCAAATACTAACAAACTGTATGTTTGCTGGGAATGTGTTGAATGAAATAAATGCTGAAATAAATAATTATCTCTACTATTATTCTGACATTTCACATTCTTAAAATTAACTAGTAATCCTAACTGACCTAAGACAGGAAATATTTTCTGTGATTAAATGTCAGAAATTGTGAAAAACTGAGTTTAAATGTATTTGGCTAAGGTGTATGTAAACTTCTATGTTTACAAGAGTTCAACTGTGCTGTAGCAATAAAGGCATTGCACACTATTGGGGCATATTGTCACAAAATGCCAACTTATATTCAATAAACTGTATCTTTTTTCCTGGGCAATAACGTTGAAGATGTTCAATAACTTTTGTGTTGCTAAGACTCTAAAGTATTTGCCCCAGAAATTGACTTTCAAAAATAAACCTACCCTGAGAAATATTTGCTGGAGAAAAAGTGTGACAACATGCCGCTGTCTCTTCTATAACTTAGCATTGGCTCTCTAGCTGCATCGTGTTGGCTGATCTCCTCTTCTCCTCTCACTCATGGCCCACTTTGGAAGAAATTCTGAGTGTGTCAAGTCAAAGGCATTCACCCTCAGTTTCTATAAATGCGCTGTAATGAGCTGCCCGCCCACCAGCCCACACTGCCCTGGCTGGGGGCCTTGGCTTATTTCCAATTAGCCTGTTGCTGTTAACAACCATGAAATGAGCTTTGGTCATCCAGCCGATCAGTGGTCAGAGCCACTCAATGGCAAGGATTAAGATCACCCATAAATGTTTAAGGAAACATTGTATATATACAGAGAGCAAGCGCCTGTCTGCTCAAGAGGGCCACTGGGATTACTGCTCACTGGTGTGTCAATGAAAAAGGGTTCTTCATGAAAAATGCATGTACACTTGCTGTTAGAAGGAGTGGTTTAAAAACTTGATGCATTCATTGTGAATTGTACTGTACTCCAGTACGTCTTAAAACAGTGAAGTTAACTATATTTATAATGATGTTATCATCAATTGTGGTCAGCAATTGTGCAGAGAGTATTCCTGCAGCAACCAGATTATTCTTTGAAAATGAAAAATGCATGTTTATGATATGTTTTGCAATGAATAAAAAATTAAATACATAAATAAATTAAATAAAAACATATTTACGTTTTTGTATTTTTTTATATTTATAAATAATATTGAAATTATGTTAAAAATCAAGAAATAATTGTTTATTTATATTAATACATATTTAAATACAAACATTTATTATAAATATATTTCTGTTTATAATTTTTTAAATAATATTTAAATAAACTATTTTAATATAAATACAAATATTTTTGTTTATATTTATATGTTATATTTCAATAACAATTTTGAAAATCAATTTATGTGTTTATTAATACTTATAAATAAAATTATTATAAATAAATAAATAAATAAATGTTCATAATGAAAGAAATGTCTGCAACTGAATAAAAAAAAAACATTTAGTCAAGGAATTTAAGATAAGTTTTATATTTATTTGTAAACCTCAAATATTCAGTGTGAAAATTATATTCTCCCACTCGTACTCTCCAGATCCAGTGTAAAACAGGGTAAAACCTATTGCTATTTCTTGAAAAATGACTTGTGTCCTCTTCTAGATTTATGTTATAAACAAGCCATTTTGTATTTAGAGGGCTGTGAAATCAGTAAAGGGGAAAGGCAAATCTCTTTGAAAGTATTTACTGACATGTAAATTGAGATCTGTCAAAATGTGTTAACATATCTTTTTGTGCAGCGTGGGACCCAATGACCCCACGTCTGTCACAATATGTGTGATTCAGCATTGCCTCACTGTGATCGATAGCATCAACTAGACGGCCTGTCATGCCAGCATATATTTTCCTGAAACCTGAAAATACCTCTGTTTTCAGTATGATGCGGTTAGCTCACTCTGAATAATTGACCTCCTTGATTGAGCATGTAGTTCCTGAGAAGAAAATACTGGAATGCCTTGTTTTCATAACTTTGAGATCTTTTTATGTTTACTGAAAGAAAGTAAAGAGTAGGAAATAAAAGAACAACTCATTAGCAGCCAAGTTTTGTGAAATTATAAAGAGCCTGGGGGCTATAATAATACGCAGGCTGAAGTTCAGTCAGCCTTGTAGTGTGATGCAGCCTTGTGGAAGAATGAGAACCCAAGGGCCGAGAGAAGAGACGGGCTCTCTTAAGAGTGGGGTTGGGGTGGGATGTTGTTGCAGCCTTTGGATTCAGCAAACAGTTTGGAAACAAACAGGATGTCAAGGAGAGTGCTGAGATATTTTGTGGCAAATATGAAGGATTGATTATATAGAATGTACTGTGAGAGTACAAGAGATATTGTATTCACTGAGAGAATTTTAAATGTTGCACAAAGCAAGGACTCTTTGTTTTAATAAAAAAGAACCTCCAACTTATTGTGAGCACTGTTCTGTAGCATGTCTCCAGTGTCCTCTAAAATCTGATGGTGTATCCTATTTTGAAAGACTTCCTGAAAAACTTGCAGCCGTATGAGACCACAGGGAGCTCTCAAGGAGATTTTGCTTTTGAAAGTCTCTACAGTTGTCTCTTGTTTAAAGGACAGCTTCCAAAAATTTACGGGATGCAAATGTACTGGATTCACTTGATCATCTACTACATTTAGGCATGCATGTGTTTCTGTGTAAAGTCTTTGATGTATCGCTTGACATATTTTAGGCAGAGTATACAATGGTACTGTACATCTGAAAATCTTGGCAACAGGAAGTTAAGGGCTCTTCTCCAGCAGACCTTTCTAACTGTAGGTTTATAGTAAATCACACACAAGCTCTGCTTTTGGTAGCCTACAGAGTATACAAATATACTTTCGTAATTCTCTGAAAAGTTTGGATACTCCAGTGAATTGTTCCGACCTACCTCCAAACAAATAAAGATCCCATTTTTTTGCTTGTAGTCCTTGTCTGTTAGCTTTGATGACATCTATTAGCTAGTGTACTCCTTAGTTTCAAGTGTACTAGAAGCCTCACAAAATGGGCTCCGAGGTGTGCGATCAACAATCTGGTGTGATCCAAAGTTTAGAGTGAGAGAGAGGAAAAGCGTCATGAGGTGCATGCAACACAGCTTAATAAAAAGAAAAAGGGACATTGGCCTAATACTTGAGAGAGGTGAAAGAGACAATGCCGTGGATGTGCGGTCAAGACCGGGAATCCCTCGGGGACTGATCTGTCAGTGGCAGAAGAGAGAGAGCTGTTTTTAGATCCTTGCTGGCAAACATAAAATTGATCGGGGGTGATTGAATTTTCAGAGGGAGTTGAGCAAAGATAAATTAGGCATGCCATCATAGAGATGTCTGAACGGAGAGGACTGGAAATAGAAATATATCAGATCAAACAGCTGAAATGGAATTTCTAAAAGGATTCAGTGATAGGGATAGTTCACCAAAAAAAATGAAAATTATGTTAGCGTCAGTCACAATTTAGTCAATTGCATCTAATTGCATCTTTTTATCCATACTATAAAGTAAATGGTGACTGAGGCAACATTCTGCCTAACTCTCCTGTTGTGTTCCATAGAAAAAAGAAAGTCATATGCGGTTGGAACAACATGTGTGCGAATAATGATGATAGACTTTTCATTTTGAGGTGAACTGTCCCTTTAGGCTGATTCATATAGGAATTAAAGAGGCAGTGACATAATTATTTTGTTTTGATTGTAATCTGTCTGTAATTACTTACGGTTCCCTGCACCTGAATACAGATACGTCATATGAACCCGTACAGTTGTTTTATGCCTGTCTGATGCGAACATGATGAGTGACACTATTACTATTATTATTACAATTTAACACACAAGAATCGTATAAATGAACACACCCACTAATTTTGTCACCATTGATCAAGATTGTAAGATCCTCTGAACTGTGAAATCAAATCTCGCTTAACCAGCCATTATGGCTGCTCGGAGGACTGTCAGAAAATCTGTTCATGCAACCCATGGGGCTAACACAGGGTGTCAAGGTAAGCTGTAAACCAGATCCCAGTCGTACACGGTAGATACAGCTTTGTGCAATGACTTGTGCTTTATAGAGCATGGCACTCTAACAGTCCTGTGGGAACAGGATTACAGCTCAGTTACGTCTCTCTCTCTCTCTCCTTCACTATTGATTTACACCATCACTGGGGTGAAAACCCACGTGGCACCTGGTCCTCTTAATGGTTGACACCGCCAAGCCATGCTAGTGCTTACGAAATGCTGAGCTGGTGCTGTTTACAGCTGCTGTCAGGCCTGGAAACCAGTTGCATGGTAAAAATCAGCTTTCAACAGCACACTTTTATCCACTTGCTGGACGAGGCTGATGAAAGTGATATTTTAATTAGATCAACATTGTACTGTGGCTTGAACACTTTCCAATGTGATGTGTACTGTGTGTGTGTTTGGGGTGTAGAGACTCTCTCCCTCACTCTCTTACAAAGCCAAGTGTTTTCCAGCACCAAACTTCTCCAAAAGTCTTGGTGCAAATGAGCAGGCTCAAACTACCAAGGAGATATGAACATCAAATCACGAAGGGGTTTTTCAGTGATCACTGGTCTGAAACTGTAATTGGAAGATGCAGTGAGCTGTGCGGCACAGTTTGATAAGGCTAGAAGATTCTCTCCCATCCATTTGCACAAAGTCCAGACTCTGTCCCCATATGCTTCCCTCCAGCATTGTAGTCTCAATTAGCCACTATTGGCAAGTGCATAGTACAAAACTGAAGATCATTGCTCTGCACATATTTAACCTTTTGTGCATGAGCTTGAAAATGACATACCCAAAGTAAAACTCTTCCAGTTCTTGAACCCTTTGTTCTATAAACACAAACTTGGGCTTGTTGTGATGATCATTGTAGTATTCAAAATTAGTTAGAGCTATTCAAATATTTTGAATAGTGATCGCAAATATTGTTTATAATATATATATATATATATATTTTATATTTGTAAGATTATGCACAGTGCCCCAAAATACATCTAATACAAAGCCACATGTCTGATGAAGGTCTTACATGATTTTGAAGTCGATATGACCAAAACTCTCTGTTTCATAATGATTTAGGTAAGTGTACTTCCAAAAAAAAGGCCACTTGGAGGTGCCAATAGACCACTTGTAATAATTCTGTAAACCAATTATCAAGTGTTTCAAAACACACAATTTGCTTATATTTCAATGTAAAACAAATAACACACAAACCAAAATATACATGAATATATAATTTTTCATTATTTGGGAATATATTATAATGCATTCCATATAAATTTATGCATTTTATAAACAAGGTCAAAAGGACATTGCAATTTGAAATTGCAATGGAAATAAACTTTTACGTACAATAAAGATGCTTCTGTTAATTTTTTTCCTCATACAAATGCAAATTGACTTTTTTCAGAGCTTTTGCTTTGCTGTTCCCTCAGGGTCTTTAGCCACGGCCTTGAGCCGGGAGCCTCACTTTCCCTGGCTTCGATCACTATCAGTGAAGCACACCTGTTCCCAATGCAAAATGAACGAAAAGCAGTGTAAAGATTTAGTGGAAAAAAGTCAATGCATTGGGTACATGTGTGCTCCGGGGTCTAACTCACAGTGAGTGAACCCGGGGAGGGTTTATCATCTCGGCTTGAATGACATGTCCGAGCCCCTTTTATGTGCAGTTGAACAAGGGGTTTTAGTGAAAATGCAGTCGGGAGGAGCGTTTCCTCCAGGCCCTCAGTGATGGTGACTGAAGCCGAGTAGGGTGTATCAGATCGCGGGTCCAAAAGCCAAGTTCTTTGTCGAGAGTATGGCAGTAACACGCTATAACTGCACACCGTGCATAAAAGTGCAAACACAAACAAACACAGTACATGATTTTCCACTCCGAACCTTCACGAATCGGCATCAGGGATATATACAGCCCTCATATTATTGTTTTCATCTTTTCATTAGCTACATGACCCATCAGTCAAAAATTATCTAGCTTTTCATTGGCCGAGACAAAAATTGAGAATGCAAATCTTTACATCACTCGTGTTGACTGTCCTGTTTGGCTATTTTGAATGACAACCACAAATCACAACTGCATAACATTTTTTAATGTTTTTTATTTTTTCTCATTTTGTTCGTAAGACCCTCCCAAATATCATGTTTGGGTGTTTTGCTACTGAAAAACAACACAGAGTGCAAGATTTAGCAGAGAATGGACATGAATTATAACGTGTTGAAGGTGTAAAACTTGAACGAAGACAGATTGATCAATATTTCTTCATATTTGTACATTTTTGGACTAAAATCTCTAATGGATTTTATTTATTGGACTCTTGCAATGAAAATCATACTGAAGTTTGGAGGATTGTGCTCATCTGTGTTTGGCTGGAATACAATAAAGGTCAGAACTTGCAGTTTCAATTTCCGTGTTTTGGTTTTCACTCTTGACATTTTATTGTTGTAACTTTGTAATCGTCAAAATCTCATTAAAATATCAAATCATGGGACTCAGATCTTTCAAATATCTTTGTCAATATCAGTTTACAATTTCACAGTGTGAACACACATTAAACAAATTGAATAAATATGCAAGTGGGTCATTATTGACTCACCCGTCATTAAGAGGTTAAAGTATCACAGTTTCTTGTTTTCTGTCATGTTCTCGCATACTTTACACAGCTAAATCACAAAGAGCAATTAGTTACGATGCCTAAATTCCATCCTCACACAGTATCATGCACATAGCAATGTGTCAACAAATAATATCCTGAACGAGTTTGCCACCATAAGAACAAAATACTATACATACTGGCTTCCTCTAGAGAAGGAGATACTTATTGTGCAGTTTAATTAATACTCCTGCCAAGATATATACACATCATACAAAGAGTGCAGCAGGCAAACAATCAGAGAGATATCAATACTCCCATCATTCTCCATCATGAGAATTGGCCAAAGGGTTCCAATTTTCACAATCCTTTAGAAGAATGATTGCAGTATGGAACAGAGGATCCTGTAACAAACACATTTATTCTAAATACAGTCTGCAATTTTAACAGGTTCACACACACTCAATTTCTCACCATGTCAGTCTCACACAAATTCAAAGTCAGCTGCAAACCTTGCTTAAGTGCATCATTTTGAACCTTTTCCACAAGTTAAGAAAGTTTCCACAGATTTGTGATGACGCATTTGTCAGTGTCAATGTGATAGGTGCTGTTCATTTCCTCTAGAAGATAAAACATTATTATGAGAAAGAGGAGATACATAACTATTGTCATTATAACTCAGTGGTTTGGAATGTTAATTGTACAATCATCATATGGATGATTTATAGAAAGGTCAGCATTTTTACACTCATAACCTTCTTGTTTAATCATGAGCTTAGTCAAGTGGAGCACGACATCATGACAAACATCTTAAACATTGAAAAATAGAAGTGTCTTTTATAATCCAAGATCACTTACAAAGACTGTCAAAAGCGGCAACGTAAGTGACAAAACACCTTTATTGTTTGTTGACAAACGTAATGAGCTTCCTTGACTGCATCTGCCCATGCATTCAACATATTGGGCAATGCTGTGCTTATCTTCACCATCATCAACATTGTCTGAAACCTTGCAGAAATAAAAGAATATCTTCATTAGTTTATTCAGCTATTAAATATTGCAGCTAATCTATAAATAATGGAAAGTGTGGTGAAGATAAATTTGGCACTTATCCCACTTTACATGATGTGCAAATTTTGAATATTTTTGACTTTTTGCATTTTCACTTATGAATAATGTTGAAAATTTTTTGAGAATGTTCACCAAAGACATTGAAAGTGCAACATAAATTTGCAGTGAGCTAACTTTTCACCAGTTTCAAAAAATATTAACTTTAGATTACTTAGTGTGACGAACCTTTTTATGGTCTAAAGCTCCTTTTGGGACTACAAAGAATCCTTTGTGGAATGGAAAGGTTCCACAGTTTGTAAAGGTTATTCATGGAACCATACACCCTGACAAAGAACCATTGAAGTAACCTTTTTTTTTTTTTTAAAGAGTGTAGTAGTTAATGCTGCCTTAAGAAAATTAAATATAACAACATTTTCGTTTTATGTGTTTCTGCATCTTTTCTTTCATCTGTTCTTCAAAATATAATCACTTATGTTTCATTAAATGTGTGTCATTGTGTCTAATTTCTTGTCATACAGTATATCACTCCGAAAAATTACAGTTACATACAGTTCGCCCTCCACAGTGGCTGGTACATCAGCAGCTACTGCGCATGAATACATCTGCATTAGGCAGGTGTTAATTTCAAACCTTGTTCACCAGCAGTAGGCTGTATGACAAATTCGGGAGAAAGGAAATCAAAACAGTGCCTATGACTTAAAGCTTTGCAATCACACCCACGCTTTCTGCAGGACAATTATCTCTAATAAGTTTTAAACGTTCATGTGTTGGTGAATGGCGAGACACCCGGTGAACCACTTGATTTTTAACAAAGAGCCACTTGTGGCTCGCGAGCCATAGGTTCCTGACCCCTGGATTAGATTAATCAATTCTTTCTAAATATTTCTTGTTCTAAAACAGATATTTCTCTAGATATTTGTTCTTTTTTGTCATGTTGTTTTTTTGTTTGTCGTTTTAACGTTTTTGTCAGTAACCAACACTGACTGGATCCACTGTGTATTATTTTGTATTTGAATCTTAAATGGATAGTTCTCCCAAACATTTAAATTCTGTCATTATTTACTCACTATGTTGTTCTAAACCCATATTACTTATATATATACTTATATATTTAAAAAATGTCACTGTATACTAGAGTGTATTATAGTTGTGAAAAGTCCCTTTCAAGGCAAGTCAGTCCACTTGGCTGCCATCTTGGGCTATTTTGTATTGATACAAGAGGCATAAAAGTACAGCTTTTGAATGGGGAAAAAAATGAAATCTCCAAAACAGTTGGTCAAGATTGTGATCAAAGAACAAATAAGCAGTAACTTCTGACAAAATTATAAAAAATTGTGCTTCTTTAGCTCAGACCATTCTAAAAAACACTATGTTTCAGGCTGGTCCAGCTAATGTGCATGCACGTTCTTGAGTTGACTGACAGGCAATGTCTGTATCCAATCAAATTCCAATTTTCCTCATTCATTTTGATACAAGTGCTAAAATCTCGGGCTAAATTGTCTCTAATTTGGGCTCTGTTTACTCTGTATATTCTATATACTCTATATACTTCATCATAAAAAGTGATCCTATGCCTATAGAAGACTTGAAATATAAGACTTTTTATTATATGTTTTGTTATATGTTTTAGTGCTTTTCTAAGCTTTAAATTGAGTCATGCATGGAAATCAGCGATCAAAACATTCTTTAAAATATAAACTTTATGTTTTGTAGAAGAAAGAAAGTAATAAAGGTTTTGAAAGACATGAGGGCAGGTAAATAATTTTTCTCATTGTTGGGTGAACTTTAAATGTTCCTCACCTTCCTTGCACACATAAGATACAACCCAATTCCTGTACTTTGATGGTATGTACTGAATTCAATAATAATCTTTTTTTTTTTTTTTTACTGTTATTGAAGTATGTTTTGTAGGTTTGCAGATGTACAGTATAAATACTTTGTTGATGCAACAACAACAACAGCAAACACAAGTTTGGTCTGGGGGTTGTTAAAAAGTACAAAGTATTGTTTGCGTACTGTATAATGAATACTGAGTATTCGGACTTCCTACTCTTTGGAATACTTTAGAACAGTATAACAGGGTATGCAAATTCAGAAACATACCTTTCGATTCCCTTGCAAAACATTAAATAACCCTTTAAGGAAGGAGTCAAGCCTTACTTTTTTCTCACAAGCATGGGCGAATGAAAGGCAGAGAGACAGAGAGAGATGGTAGATAGAGAATAAGAAGAATGAAAAATGTATGCGGTAAATGACGTCACATTCCATACTTTCCTCTTCACAAATAATTTGACATGTGAAACAATCCAGGAGAATGGAGGACTCTAAGGTAGCGGGCTTCTTTATTTAGAGCTGTCTGAGAGCTCTGCATTGGCACAGGCGAGGTACAGCTTCCCACTCTAACAATCAACCAGCTCTGGACCTCCAGTCTGTTTACTTTCCTGTTTTATAGAAAGACCTGTCACTTATTATCACCTTGCCCATTCATACAGCAAGCAGTTCGGTCACAAATTGAAAGGATTTCTTGATGACAATCAACTTTTGCAACTTTAAGCAAGACTCAATCTATATATTTCTAATTTATCAAATGTTCAAACACCAAGAGTGTGTTTGAAATGGTTCAGATGAGAGAGCTTGCGTATGTACAGTATGTGTGTGTGAGAGAGTAACGGCTGAACTTTGATGGCTTTAGTGAACCCTGAATCATGAACTGTGTGTAAGGAGCCTTTTTGGCAGGGTGAACAATATGCACTAATGAGGTAAAGCCACAGTAACAGGTAGATGATATTCAGTTCCAAGGTTGACTGAAATATCATGCTTGTCAAATCTCTGACTGATGCATATTCTCTCTCTCTCTCACTCTCTCCCTGTCTCTTTATGCTGAAATCGGGTTGTATGTGATATGCATTCAGGGTTGCTTTTGATTGCTGCAGCTGACACACATATGCACACATTCACACCAACATTCACACACTTGACAGCAGTGGAAGCAGGGGACTTGCTGTGCTTCAGGGCAGGATAAACTGTCCATGTGCTCGCCCAACACTTCTTTTAGCCTGAGCTGCATGTCCTGATCTCACCTATGACCTGACGTCTTCAATAGGCAGCTCACTCTTCCTGCTCTCATTTGGACATATAAGTCACACTTCAAAATGCACAGTTTCACTACATTAGATAACAAACATCAAAACAAGTGGGATCTGCAAACAAATGATACTTGAGCCAACTGGTCTAAAGGTGGTTTTAGTGGTTGTATGAAGTAAGTTCAAACAAGTATCCTAGCAGAGTAACCACAGGTGTAACTCACCACAATAACTATGGACATGTTTCACTAAATGTTGTCTACAAGTAAGTGTGTCCAAATACAATTAAACTACATTTTGAACAGTACATACTGTAACAACACACACACACACACACACACACACACACACACTGTATATGTATATATTTGTAATCAAATTAATTACATGGTTATAAATGAATTGACCGCATATGAATATTTGCAGAGAAAGGGCCCAAATAAAAATAATTATATAATGATATATAATAAATATATAATGATTAATTAACTATAAATAAATAATGATATATATATATATATATATATATATATATATATATATATATATATATATATATATATATATATATATATATACACTCACCTAAAGGATTGTTAGGAACACCATACTAATACTGTGTTTGACCCCCTTTCGCCTTCAGAACTGCCTTAACTCTACGTGGCATTGATTCAACAAGGTGCTGAAAGCATTCTTTAGAAATGTTGGCCCATATTGATAGGATAGCATCTTGCAGTTGATGGAGATTTGTGGGATGCACATCCAGGGCACGAAGCTCCCGTTCCACCACATCCCAAAGATGCTCTATTGGGTTGAGATCTGGTGACTGTGGGGGCCATTTTAGTACAGTCAACTCATTGTCATGTTCAAGAAATCAATTTGAAATGATTTGAGCTTTGTGACATGGTACATTATCCTGCTGGAAGTAGCCATCAGAGGATGGGTACATGGTGGCCATAAAGGGATGGACATGGTCAGAAACAATGCTCAGGTAGGCCCTGGCATTTAAACGATGCCCAATTGGCACTAAGGGGCCTAAAGTGTGCCAAGAAAACATCCCCCACACCATTACACCACCACCAGCCTGCACAGTGGTAACAAGGCATGATGGATCCATGTTCTCATTCTGTTTACACCAAATTCTGACTCTACCATCTGAATGTCTCAACATAAATCGAGACTCATCAGACCAGGCAACATTTTTCCAGTCTTCAACTGTCCAATTTTGGTGAGCTCTTGCAAATTGTAGCCTCTTTTTCCTATTTGTAGTGGAGATGAGTGGTATCCGGTGGGGTCTTCTGCTGTTGTAGCCCATCCGCCTCAAGTTTGTGCGTGTTGTGGCTTCACAAATGCTTTGCTGCATACCTCGGTTGTAATGAGTGGTTATTTCAGTCAAAGTTGCTCTTCTGTCAGCTTGAATCAGTCGGCCCATTCTCCTCTGACCTCTAGCATCAACAAGGCATTTTCGCCCACAGGACTGCCGCATACTGGATGTTTTTCCCTTTTCACACCATTCTTTGTAAACCCTAGAAATGGTTGTGCGTGAAAATCCCAGTAACTGAGCAGATTGTGAAATACTCAGACCGGCCCGTCTGGCACCAACAACCATGCCACGCTCAAAATTGCTTAAATCACCTTTCTTTCCCATTCTGACATTCAGTTTGGAGTTCAGGAGATTGTCTTGACCAGGACCACACCCCTAAATGCATTGAAGCAACTGCCATGTGATTGGTTGATTAGATAATTGCATTAATGAGAAATTGAACAGGTGTTCCTAATAATCCTTTAGGTGAGTGTATATATATATATATATATATATATATATATATATATATATATATATATATATATACACTCATATATATATATATATATATATATATATATATATATATATATATATATATATATATATATATATATATATAATGTAACAAAGTTCCTTAACTCTCTGAAGGAGGCAGGAGCCGGGCAAACATCCAACGCATTCAACACATGAACACACATTAACAGGGTGCTTTTCAGCTCCACCCAGATATACAGAGCTTCCTTGATTCTCTCTCTCTCTCTCTCTCTCTCTGTGTCTCTCCCAACTGTAGCTCTTGTTTGCGGCTTTATCCTTTGCCCGCCAACACCACAATTACCAACAGCTGGGCGAGATAATTCGCTCCAGGTGTCCATCCCGGTCTTGCTCCGCACCGTCGTCGCTCGGCCCCATCCTGCTCGCCACAATAATATATATAATAAATATATAATAATTCAGATCATTTAAATATATTATATTATTGTGGCAGACAAGTACAGCACTGGTTAGGTGATTCAAAATGTGGGTTAAGAAGATAATGGATGGTTTATTTAAATATCATTGTATACAAGCCTATTGCCTGCAGTACACAGTAATCCATTTTGCAACTGAATTTATCAACCTGTCTGAGGTAGACTTATTATATGGGCTTTTCTCAAGACGAGTCTATGTACACATCCATCCGCAGACTGTTTTGAAGCATTTCACATTGATTGCATTGCATCATAAACAGCGTTTTAGGATGTTAAGCCTAGTTTGAAACATAGAAAAACATGTCTCAATAACAATGCATTTAGAGTTGCACTCCGTTCAGCAGTGTTTTGAATGCAACACACCATCATCTTATGCTGTCTGCTGTTAGTAAATGTGCTTTTTTTTCAGTTGACTTGATTAATTTAAATTTTTATGTGCTATTTTTTATGATTAATAACACTGAATTAACGCATTCAATGGACAGCCCTGTATGAAACGTTAAGCTGTTAAAATGTGTCTGTTCCTTAAATTTAAATGCCATTTGGTTTGACATTTTGTTATATAATGCATAGACATTTTAAATGTGATGTGTTCAAATACTTTTCGGGCCACTGTAGATAGTCTGACTCCAAAAAACCACAGTGTTTTGAGTGTTATTGTAGCAAAGAGGTCTTAACTGATCTGTGCCATATATGCATGTTGTGCTGACTGCATGGGACCCGTGTGACTCACTGTCCCTTTGGCCAGTGTCTGATGCATTATATAGCAGAGCGCTGGACATGTCACTTTAGAAGTTCACATTTAATTCCATGCTTTGTTTGGAGATTGTTGTCATGGGGTTGATACAGGTTGAGGCCTGTCTCCTGTTGTCATGCATGTCATGTTGTTGTGGATGTTGTTTCTGCCAACTCACATATGCTAGAACTGCTCAGTGAGATAGAAGTGTACAACACCATGGCTTGAGAGAGACAGGGTCAGGGTGGGTCTCAATGGGTGTACCGCTGATTTGTACCTATCAACAGACGTTAGACTTGAGCTGTAGATGCCAGTGGGCAGCAAAAAAAAAGTGCAGAGCAGAAAAAGTGAGCTAGATCTCTTTAGGCTGTCTGAGCTATAAATATCTGACTCTACTTTCCTTGATTTGCAAATTAGGACAAATTCATTTAACCGCTTTCCATCCCCTACCTCGTTTTATTCCTCTATACCTCTCAAATATCACACTATCATTTTGGCCTGTGCAGAACATCTGTGATCAGGGTTCAGAATTTACTTTTTGACACACCTGGCAATGGTTAGCGAGTTGAGAAACTGTACCAGCCATAAATATTTATTACAGAGCTGGAAACTGTATTTTGCATCTTTATTAAAATATATATTTTATAGTCAGTGTCCATGACAATTGGATTAGATTTTTTTCTTGCATATTAGTGACAAACTGCATGTATGATTGGAAGGATGGATGAATAAATGGATGGATGGATTTTTTTTTATCTGTTTTTCCTTGCATATTAGTGAAAAACTATGGATATACTTAAGATGTATGTGGATGTGTGTGGATTATTTAAACATTTCTGCACCTTGTAACGTTTTTTGGGGCTGGTTTTAATTGGGGATCATCTGCTGTATGTAAAGCATACCATTTCCCATATTCTGTTTGTGTTTCATGAGACAAAAAAAAAAAAAACGCAACAAAAACATGCATGTAGGTTACTTGGGGTGGTCAGAATGTGTGAAATTGCACATCGTTACTTGCAATACAGTGTTGCGATTAAAACAAATCCAAAACAACCTAACACAGTTCAAAGATCTTGACACAATTTTCAGAGTGACTCTAGATGGCTAAAAAACATTAGTTTTATGAGTGTAAAGAATGTGACTCTTAGATCTGTATGGTATTACCTATTCCCAACTTGTGTTCATAAGTTACTATACAGTGGAAGTGTCACATAAGAGTGCTGTAACAAGCATCTTTGAATGAGACGCAGGCAAGCACACATAAATAACAGCACTGGCATAGAACTGGGGGAGCTGGGGGACACATGTCCCCCCCAATGCTGTGAATGGGGTGATTCCCCCGATTCCCCCCCCCCCCCCCCTCATGTATCTGTCCTTGATAAAAAATATTATCAACGCTGAGAAGAATTTAATTTCAGATTTCTGTCATATTGAGACACACGTCCCCCCTCCGTTGAACGAGTTGGTATTGCCCAACTAGACGGAGGAGTGACATGATACCTATTACTTTTCTCAGCGCCGGCCAGGATGCATGAACTCACAGTCATTTATTATTACTGGATGCTTTTAAAATGCTTTTATAGATAATGCTGAGGTGGATTGTTATTCACAGGTATGAATCCTTGCAATTATCAGATTTATTAAAATAGAGGATTCGGTTTTGAAGAATCTAGTGTCCCCTGCAGGAATAAAATTCACAATACAGTCAGTGGCTGACAATGTGCAATTATTTGGAGGTCTGTAACCCACACAAAAGTCACATGTGGAGTCATTGAAGATGTTTAAGGCATTCATATAAATTATAAATGGATTTTCATGGTGAAGAAAGCAGACAGTCATTTTAGATGAGCAGGTAAAAACAATTTATTTTCTGAAAGGGTACATTTTTTATGAAACATTAATCCTAATACTTTTTCTGAATTTTTGATATTATACAGTGTATAAATATTTAATATTGAATTAGGGATGATGCGTTTATACGGTTAATGTACTGTAAGAATTTATAATCCACGGTTTAAAAACGTGAAATGCTTTATTTACATGTGGTAAAATATTAGATATAATGTTTAAATATAAAATATAAAAGCCTAAATGGGAAAACTCTTGTGCCTGTATGGGTACTGGAGCTGTTGCTATGGGTACGGATGGTGGCCACATGGTGTTTTTTAGGGGTCGACGGACGCTCCGACGCGTCCTGCTGTATATTTTCGTCATTACAGCGGAAACAACTTAAAATTCTCCGTCATTTTGGGGCATACAGATAAGTGTAAGACATCATTAGAGACTATAAAGGGTCTACTTTGAAGAGAGACTTGATCCAGCCTAGGATACAATTTCGGACGAGTAAGTCATTTAGTTTTCATTAGTTGACATGCTATTTTATATAAACATGTACATACTGTATTTTACTAGTGGGACTGTTTCCAGACTTGCCAGCCAGGATTCAGAGTATTGACATTTGAAATATGTCCTTTAGTTTTAGTTACATTTAAATGCTGTATGATATAAATATGATATAAAATAATATGAATGTTTAGATTATATTTTATCTAGTGTTTATGCTTCCTCATTATCATCAACATCATATGTTTTCAGGTTAAATGAGTAAAATGCACTTTAAATATGCCCATATTATAAAATCACCATCTTATAATGATTTCTGAAGGATCATTTGACGCTGAGGACTGCCGTAAGGATGCTGAAAATTCAGCTTTGATCACAAATTGCATTTTACAATATATTCAATAGTAAACTGTTCTTTTAAATTTCACAATATCACTGTTTTTACTGTATTTTGGATCAAATAAATGCAGTCTTGGTGAGAAGAAGAGACTTATTTTAAATGGTAGTGTAGGTCTAAAATTAATTAAAGTCTTTATTTAAAGAAAATGTACAGTCAGATTACTTAAAAACTTAAAACTTGATTTGGATCATTAAGTCTCCTCACATTCATTCTCTTTCTGTCACATTCCTCATTGATAGGCCCAGGGGAGGGGTCTTTTTTCTCCTCAGGTGTGAATTACAATCCATATTCATGATCATCCACGCCTCCTCGCATATGACCTTTCTAACACTAAAATTGTCTTACAAAAGTTAAATTACTATATTTTTTTGTATGAATGAGTGATCAGGATGGTTTTCACATCATTTTGTAGCAAAAGGCTACAAGATCCAAGTTCTCAAAAGGCTTGTGGTCAAATATTAAGTATGTGTCATATGGCCTTATTCCAATGACTTAAAATTTTTGTTTTTTTCAAAAACCGTGCATAAACGTTATTTTCTCAAAAATACAAACCTGTACACACATGTTGCTCACATATTATTGTAGCCCAGTTTGTGCTGAATACAGTGTTTAGCAATTAATATGTTCTTAAGCAACTGAAAAAAGCACAAATGTCAAGGCATGTCAAACCTTCTCCAGGGCCCAAAATACCCTCAGACCCCAGAGGGTTAATGGCCAGGTGTTACAAACTGAACGTAAACTTTCAATTCACGTGAAACTGAAGTGTAAACACATGAATTCCAAAATATAACAGAGGAATTTGATCTACCAAACTCATCCATCAAAAAACCAACTTAAACTGGCTGTTTGGTAACATTTACTGTAAATGACTTGCTGGAGATGACGGATATAAATTATGTAGACAGAAGTCATAGAAAGAAGCACATCCTACAAATGGGACAGGACAATGCACAAGTCGTCCAACAACAGACTAGTAAGTCTAATATTTTTAGCTGTGGTGATTTTAAAGAGATGACTGCATGCGGTGCATTTGTGTGTAGTTACTATCAGCAAGTAATGTTTGAAAAGTTGCGTCTTAAATCGTCCTCATTATTTAAAGCATTGCTTCTGTACAAGTTCAGTCATTATCGGACTTTAAATTGCCTGCTGTAAGCAATATTCCATTAATTTTTCATAGTCCAAAGGTTTATTTGTAAGGTGTTGTGGACAATATTAAGAGTCTGTTGCCGATTCTTTATGTTGGGGTGCCTGACAGATCAACGGATTGCTTTAATAAACTGATGCAGAAGAAGAAAACTACATGCTACATGTTGTGCACCTACAATAATATTGGAATAAATATTGGAAAAAAATTGAGTTTTTCACTATTTGTTTATAGATTAATTAAGAGTGGAAAGCGATTTGCTGGCCCTGAGAATTTGCCACTGACATTGAATATACTTTATTATTGGCATTTAATTCTGTTTTATTTTCTTGCCAAATACAGCTTTTACTCACATTTGGCACACAGTGAGTGTTAATTTCTGACCATGTCTGTGATAATCTCTCTGCTAACACAGCATTACATGTAGTCCAGCATGTAGCAAAGGGCTGTGTCAGATCCTTTAGTCATGAGAAGCAAATGTTGTCTGTCAGCTCCGTCTGCCAGCCCCATCCAATGACAGTATTCATTAGCGTACATGGACGTACATGTACACTCCCTCATTCTCTCTTCTCTGCATCTCTCATCTTTCCTGTCGCTCTATTTGCACTTTCATCTTCACTCATGCTTTCTTGTTCCCAAGAGACACTGGGATATTACTACAGAAAATTCTGTGTGTGGTAAGGATGGGTCACGATAGTTGACTAGTCATCCCACAACTACTAGACAATTGGGAAATCAACTAATTTATCTCTATTTTAGTTTTGATATTGTTAGCGGTGGTGCTTCAGCGGTTAGGCAGTTTGCACGATAAAACCATCATGGAAATATTGCTTTTAATTCAGATATACACATGCAGATGGACTGTCTTTGACTGTTGTGTCACTTCTTTGCAGTTTTTTTTTAGCATTCTGCTATGAGTATTACATTATTAAGATGGTTTGACAAGTTAAAAACATTTCAATTAAAAAAAAAAAAATCTAAATGTCTAATATTTTTTTTAAGCACAATGAAACATTATATGTGAATGCCCCCTTAAAACATGTCCAGTTCAATTATAAAAGGCTTGCTAAAGACTGATTAATCGACTAGTCATTCAGGCATGTCAGCGACTACACTGAAAAATAAACATTTTCATGTGGTAGCATCTAAATGATCTGGTTTTATTCAAATCAAAAATGTTATTTAACGTCACTGAATCAACCTAAATTAATTACATTGCACAAGCAAATTTTATGGGTTACATCAAGTACAATTAGCTTTACATTTCTTGTTGCACTTAAATCGGTTTTGTATACTATTCTGATGCTAGTGAAACTTTGTAGTATGGCACTTTTCGTACCACTGTCTCCTTAAGATGATTTGCTTATGTTTTTCCTCTTTTGTAAGTCGCTTTGGATAAAAGCGTCTGCCAAATGAATAAATGTAAATGTAAATTAGCTCTTTAAGGTAACAATTGAAAAAGATTTACAAAAAAAAAAGATTTATAAAAAATATGTTGTTTTGCCTTTCCCTTGTGGATGGAGACTGATCATTTTTGAAGGCTAGGCATCTGATCCCCTCATTTGATCAGGTATGTGGAGCACAGCTCTCTTACAGCTTGAGTCTGGCCCTCTTCTGTTCCCATGCTGGAAGAGCTTTACCCTCATGCTGCTCCACAGCTCTCTCAGAATGGGGGTTGAAAACTTTGAAGGAGTGAAAGTAGGTCAGAAACTTTTGCTGTGTTCTCCTCAACCTTTTGATGTGAATTAAGCAAATGAGAGAAACACTGAATGGTAAAAAACCATGTATTATTTGTCTAAGCATTGCAGGGTAATGGTGACTTGCTTCCTTGAGATGTTAATGGGCTGTTCTTCATATTTTTAGTAGTTGAGCACTGAGATCAGTTTAACCCAATGTCTGGGTGATGGTGAAGGTTTTAAAGCTTTCGTGTAAGTCTCCACCTGTACATTGAATTTGCGCAGGCTCTTTGCCACAGGCTAAAGCGAGACAGAGGACAGGGCAGGCGGCTGACCCAGTTACACCTCCTTCAGCAGTGCGGACCACAGATGGCTCACACTGCCTTATATAAGCATTTTAATTTACCGTTACTAAATGTTTATATTTATCTACTCATGCCCTCATGTTGAATGCCAGAGGGGGCCATTTTGAGCAGACCATTGATTTGGTGAGTTTTATGAGCACTGCAGAAATGTCAGATCGCTGTATTTCACAGGCATCAGAGCAAAGACATGTTTGCAATACTGATGGATTTAAAGAAGCTATATTAAGTACAGTATATGTTCAAATGTAGAATAAGCAGGATTTTTTTATTTCTTCAAAGGTCAGGCTGTTTATTAATGAGAAGATGTATAAAACTGTGTGAAAACAATGTTTTAAAACTGAGGTATATCGTGAAACCATAAAACTATTACATCCGTAGTCATCATATACCTCTACTGAGCCATACAACCACTTTGTATGATTTAAGTAATTATTGACTTTTTAATAAAATCAAATCATTAATGTAGTCCATAAACAGTGCTGAAATCAAGTATGGCAGCTATGTCGATAACATCAAACTTCATTGGTTCTTGCATGTCTTGTGACCAAACTTCATGGCGTCATGTTGCTATAACCCATTCAGACAGGACTGGACTGGCTATGGGAAACACTAGTGTTGGGGAAGCTGCTTTGAAACTGTATCTTGCCAAGCTACTCATAATTTAAGAGATGTCAATGTTAATTGCACCATAGAGTACAGGTCAGCCAAGACAGTAAAATAACAAAAATAAATGCCATCAAATGCACCTCTGATACTAAATAATCTTAATTATGCAGGATTTGCAAACAGGTCTCTTTATTTTCCCCAATAATAGAAATGTATTGTTTATTATTCAATACAATAGTGCTGCCTTTGCAATGTATAAACAGCTGTTTCATACAAATCAAAATACAGTGAAAATCAATACTGAATGTGAACTAGCACGCAATATTTTGTATTAGGCCGGCATACTGTTTTTTTTGTCTCAGTCCATTCTTGGTATTAGATCACCCTCAGGTACTGTCTGATCTGACAAAATGTCTGCCCCAGTGAAGACGCTGATTGTTTGAGATTAAACCAGACGTGCTGTCAATCAAGCTGATGAGTACACAGCGAGTGGGCAACCAGCGGAAAATTAGCCAGGTAGAAGTCAATAGAGAGTCAATGGTGACACTTTGGCTGTTTATTCTTGTCCTTAGGAAAGTTCACAAAAACTTTTGCCATGATTACCGAGGGAGTGCGTATGTGTCTGGCAGAGTAGATCTAATGTTGAACACATGGCTGTATTAAGACAGATGTGGCAGACTGAGCTGTTTACACAAAGCTGCTCCGTCTCTGTTTTCGCCAGATTTGTCTAAACACTCACAAATGTGAGTTAACAGTGGGTGCTTTCAATTCAGAAGTGATCATCCCTGTGCCCTGTTCCCTTCATGGACTTTACCATGCACTGTGAGAGCTTTGGGGGGCTAAAAAGTGTGGAGCTCAAAATAAGGGTCATTTGGAATTTAATTACTTTTTAATTTTTATTGTAAATTCAGTTAGAATGAGATACAATGACTATAGCTACACAAAGAGTTGTCTGCAGAAGATTTATCCATTTACTTTTCCTTTTTAGCCAGAATAAAACTCATTTGGATATAATGATATCATTTTGTTGGATATTTAATATACCATTTTCACCTTTCTACCCTAAAAACACTATGTGTGATATTAATTTTAGTTCATTTTAGATTCATTTTGCTCAAAGATTTCAGACGTTGTTATTGTGGCTCTTCTGAAACTCTCGAGAAAGACTCATGTGAGATTACTGGGATCTTTTCTTCAGAAAAGCAGAAGAAAAAAAGACCAACTGTTAGAAAAAGTCTCTATTTGTCCTTTTTTTTTGCGGAACAAAATACAACCACTATAAAATATATTGATAAAGGGCAAAACTTTGATGCTGTTTTTGGTGGATGCTTGTAACAGATGCGACTGTTGAGATTTTATTTGGATTCCTGTTATTTTAAAAGTGTGGTTAATAATGTACTTTGTATTAAGGTTGTTGCTCAAGTGGCGTCTACTGTATGTGTGTGTGTATCAGTAAACTGCTTTTGCATTCAGGTATGCTGTATCATTTCAGGTTCACTAGCTCAGGGTGGTTACGTCACAACCTCAAGCATGCCTGATTGACATTTCCCAGGAGTGCTGTATGTATGCTAAAGTATGACAAGCGCCAGTTACTCTGTGCTGTTTGCTGGCAGCCAATCAAAATGAACAGGATTACTAAACAGAGGAATGTTGTGCATTCTGAGATGCTATTCTGCTCACTACAATTGTACAGAGTGGTTATCTGAACTGACACTCATTGGACGTTTTATATTTTTTGGCTCAATTCTTAGTAAACTCTAGAGATTGTTGTGCGTGAAAATCCCAGGAGATCAGCAGTTACAGAAATACTCAAACCAGCCTGTCTGGCACCAACAATCATGCCATGTCGAAATCACTGAGATCACATTTTCTGCCATTCTGATGGTTGATGTGAACTATAACTCAAGCTCCTGACCCGTATCTGCATGATTTTATGCATTGTATTGCTGCTACACGATTGGCTGATTAGATAAACGTATGAATAAGTAGGTGCACAGGTCTTCCTAATAAAGTGCTCCGTGAGTGTAGCTTTGTCTGCCCAGTGCTACCTATGTCCCTGAGCATTTGCAGTATATAGCTCTGTTCATTATAACAGCAACACCACTCGATTCTAGCATAGAAACTGTGAGAGAGGACCCTATATTGGCATGATGTTTCGCAGTCCGGGTGAAACCTATCTGTGGTCCAGTCCATAAGGGTGGGCCGAACACGTGATTCAGGCCTACGCCACTATCACATGGTGTTCATTACGTATTAATTTGTTATCAAAAACAGATTTCGCATAACGTTCCCTCTGCCTTAGGCTTGCGTGACTGACAGCTGCTGTAGACAATACGGTGTTCGCCTCACAGTACAAGTGAGGAACAGATTACAAACTACAATACCAACAGAAGAACCCAATTTGTGTGAAGGAGTCTGCCAAATCCTTAATAGCTCCATGTTCTGAGTGTCATCAACGTGTAGTCTTTTAGTCGACTATGAATTACATGCGTGAGGTGGCTTGCAGGCAAACAGGAGCAAAGACATTTTTTACTTATTACATTCAATTCAGACTGCAAGCTCACAACTCAACTAAAATATGATTCATTTTTCCATGGAAAAAGTATAAGCATTAGGGATGTTCCAATAGCATTTTTTGAGAATGAGTACAAGTACCGATACTTTTTTAGAACTCGCCGATACCGAGTCCGATACCAGTTTTTTTTTCCTGAACTCAAAATCAACAGTTTATTTAAATTTTATCATCAAAATTGTGTGTAAATAAATGAATCAATTAAAAATGTAATCAATGAAAATTTATTAAAAAAGTGATTTTATGCAGAACCTCACAGCATAATCTTAAATACTACATTGGAGTTATTTTTGTCAAATAAAGTGCTGCATAATAAAGTATCACAGATGTGAGATATTGCATAAATATAAAACAGTTACTATTGATTTATTATTATTATTATTAATATAACAGTGAATATTACATTACTATATAGTAGTGATCTATTTCTGTCATACTTTTTTCATTTAATTTGAGCTTTTATTTTGGCGGAGGTTTTATTTTGAAGTATTTCTGTGTTGTTAGACCAAAGAGCTCTGACGTAATGATGGCAGATTCTCAATCCAGAAAAGCTGGTCACTACGTGAATCACAGTAATTATTAAAACTGCAAAAGGCTACTATGTAAATAAATAAATATGACATAATAGTTCTTTCTGTTTGTGAGTCAAGGATCTCTAAAGGTATGAGCAGTTTGTGTCCCTATGCCTGCACAACACCTGCTCCACGCACTCACTGGCACTCACAATCTATTTATTTAATGAAATCACTGCTTTTGCTGTTAAATAATCTCACTAGAACATGAGGTGATTTTAATCTGTGCGCTGAATGTTTATGTAATGACATTCGTTAGTCAGATGGTATCGGTTTTTGGTATGTGAGCATTTTTACGAGTACGAGTACAAGTGCATGAGGGTGGTATCTGACACGATTAATTTACCAATATCGATATCGATGTATCCCTAGTCATGTTAGCGTGCTCTCAATATTGTCGACAATATGCAGCAACTACCAACTAGTTTGAAAAGTTTGTGGGCAAACTTTAGTTTAGTTTGAAAAAGCATAGTCTGAAATGTTATTGATAGATAGAACACTTAGCTATGCATTGCTAACATGTTTTAGCATGTTTTAGAACCTAGCTAGGCATTGCTAGCATGTTTAGCCTGGTGCTAGCATGTTCCTATTATGTTTAAGCATGTAGATGGCATTGCTAGCATGTTTTAGCATGTAGCTAGGCATTGCTAGCGTGTTTTAACATGTCGCTTTCATGTTGCTAGCATGTTTTAGCACTTAGCTAGGAATTGGGGGGCATTCGAAAATGGTTTGAGTTCCAGGGCTGAGAAAGAATGTTATAAGTAATATTGCTAACATTGTTCTACATTACAGAGAAATACTAAACCATAATAATGAGCCTTTAAAATATATATTTTACAAGCGCATGCATGATGCGAGCCGCAGTGACACCGGCAAAAGCTGTAATGATTCTGAATGTGTCGTAAAAATCATCAAGTAGACTGTCTGAACATTTAGTTAATTTATAAAGAGAAATGCACATTAGGATTTTGCTGACAGATGATGATCACGGGAATTGACGATGATCAGAGTGACAAATAGCTGATGCCTTTGACGATGTCAAGACGATATCTGGCTCGTTTTCTCATGTATTAAATTATTATTATTATTATTATTATTACTAAGCTATTATTATCAAATTAATATTACAAATAAGTTACCCATAGACATGCAGACACACACTTGAAGAAACACTTTATTATATTATTACCGGTAAGTACAGATTAGAGAAAAGACATCTATGCGCATGTATGACACACAGTTGGAGGTCTGCAGTCTCATGGAACACACACATCTAAAAGGTTCTCACTCTTTCTTTGTTTCTGTCTTCTGATTTTTGCAAGAACAGTATCATCTATGAGAGCTGCAAATTACCTCAGACATCTCAGCTCAGGATGTGCTTTGAGTTCAGTTCGCTTTATTTCCACATAGCAGTGTATTGTGACTAAAACTCATATGGTTAAGTTTGCAGCTAAAATGTTCTTCAATGCGCAATCCAGAGGGCAGAACATCCATTTGTTAACTGATGGCTTTCGTTCCAACACTCAGGCCCTGCCTAGAGCCTCTGTATACATAATCTGATTTTGTTTTGATGTATGTGTGTGTATTCTGACTAAATAAATGCAAGCTAAAGAAAAATGAAAAAGAAAACGGAACAAGACAATTGATGTAAAGCGCATAGATTTTTCATTTCTGTAATGTTAATTATTTGGCTTCTTGTAACGTCTTGCGATTTGATTAAATGCCATACCCATAATGCAGTGCTCCACTGTCTCTCTCTCCTCCCCTCTTTTTTTCTCTCTCTTGCACTCAGCTATCCTTCCAAACCACTGCTTAGTGTTTAAATGCCTTCAGAATGTCTCCTTGAGTGTGATTGAACACAAATAAAATGAATCATTTACTTAAGGTCTGTTGCTTTTGGATTAAAAGCAGGAGGAAATGTTGATGTCGCTTATAATGCTCTGTATTGAGTCCCCTAGTCATTTCAGTGAAAAGTACTCCTTCTCTCTGTTACATTCCCTGCCACATCTGATAATTACCAGCAATCATGACACTGACCTCGCTGCCCTCTCTATGATTTGTGGATCATCATTGTCTTCCTGGACAGCCTGTGTCACAGATCATGACATCTAAAGATGGAACATGCAGTTCTTCGCAGAATGACAGCACTTGTAATGTAATTAGTAATCTGATGATGTAAACATAAAAGATTTAGAAGAAGACCTGAGGAATTTTCTGACTGGAGTGGGGCAGTGCCCACAGAGTGAGCAAGCGAGAGAGAGAGACTATCTGTGATGGGAGAAAGTTTATCTGCTGTTGTCAGCTTGCCCCTGTGGGGTTTTGGTGCTTGTTAAAAAGTCCTGACTGAAAAACAGCAGCAGTAACAAAAAGACAGAATGCAAGCACAGTGAGCGTGCAGATGAACAAACTTGGGCCTCTGCTATTTTTACATTTTATCTCGTACAAAAAAGAGAGTTGTTTTGTCTCCTGTTGCCACACTTATAAAATCTACATTACTCCACTAATAAAAATGTGTGCATGCTATTGCATCAGATATCAAAATATCAGTAACACTTTACAATAAGGTTCCATTTGTTAACATTTATTAATGCCTTAGATATCATGAACTAATATTAGCTAATAAAAATACAATTGTCCATGATAAAAATAACCAAGATTAATAAATGCTGTAAAAGTATTGTTTATTGTTAGTTCATGTTAACTAATATAATTATCTAATGTTAACAAATGGAACCTTATTGTAAGGTGTTACCAATATCAAACCAAGTGGCATCTGCAAGCAATTGATTTTAGGCAGTTTCATCAAAATCAAAAAAAAAAATCAAATCACTTTATTGTCACACTACTGTGTACACGAGTGCAACAGTAGGTGAAATTCTTGTGTGCAGTTCCGAGTAACATAGCAGTCATGACAGTGACGAGACATAAACCACTTTACAATAAACAACATATTTACATAACAAATGTACACATACTTACACAACAATGTACATAACAAATGTACACAATACACACAATGTAGAATACACATACACTAGATACGGGTATAAATATATATAAACACTAATTGAATTGGGAGAATATATTGACAGAGTGATGATTAATAAAGTGCAGTGCTGATTGTTGATCGTGAGAGATCATGTGTTCAAAAGTCTTATTGCTTGTGGGAAGAAGCTGTCATGTAGTCGGGTGGTGCGGGTCCTGATGCTGCGATACCGCCTGCCTGATGGAAGCAGTGAGAGCAGCCCATGACTCGGGTGACTGGAGTCTCTGATGATCCTCCGAGCTTTTTTCACACACCGTCTGTTATATATACAGGTATCCTGGAGGGAGGGAAGCTCACCTCCGATGATGTTTCTGGCCGTTCGCACCACCCTTTGCAGGTCTTTGCGGTTGTGGGCGGTGCTATTGCCGTACCAGGCGGTGATGCAGCCAGTCAGGATGCTCTCTACAGTACTGGTGTAGAACCGTGTGAGGATGTGGTGGTTCATTCCGAACTTCCTCAGCCGTCTCAGGAAGAAGAGGCGCTGGTGAGCCTTCTTCACAACGGCCTCAGTGTGGACGGACCATGTGAGTTCCTCAGTAATGTGGACACCGAGGAACTTGAAGCTGCTGACTCTCTCCACCGATGCTCCATTAATGGTGATGGGGCTGTGCTCTCTGTCTTTCTTCCTGAAGTCCACCACAAGCTCCTTGGTTTTACTGACGTTGAGGAAGAGGTTGTGCTCCTGACACCAGCGTGTCAGAGTGTGCACCTCCTCTCTGTAGGCCGTTTCATCATTGTCAGTGATCAGACCTACAACCGTCGTATCGTCAGCAAACTTAATGATGGCATTGGAGCTATGTGTTGCCACACAGTCATGTGTGTAAAGGGAATACAGGAGTGGGCTGAGAACACAGCCCTGCGGGGCTCCAGTGTTGAGGGTCAGTGATGAGGAGATGTTGCTGCCCATTCTAACCACCTGACGTCTGCCTGACAGGAAATCCAGGATCCAGCTGCACAGCGAGCTGTTTAAGCCCAGAGCCCGGAGTTTCTCATCAAGCTTGGAGGGCACTATGGTGTTAAATGCTGAGCTGTAGTCTACAAACAGCATTCTCACATATGTGTTCCTTTTTTCCAGGTGGGAAAGAGCAGTGTGTATTGTAGATGCAATGGCATCATCAGTGGAGCGGTTGTTACGGTAGGCAAACTGCAATGGGTCCAAAGAGGTGGGCAGAACAGAGCAGATGTGATCTCTGATCAGCCTCTCAAAGCATTTCCTGATGATGGGGGTGAGGGCAACAGGACGCCAGTCATTTAAGCAAGTGATTTTTGATTGCTTCGGTACAGGCACAATGGTTGATGTTTTGAAGCATGTGGGGACTACAGATAGGGATAGGGACAAGTTGAAAATGTCCGTAAAAACACCAGGCAGTTGGTTCGCGCATGCTCTGATGACGCGCCCCGGAATGCTGTCTGGACCCGCGGTTTGCGGATGTTCACCCGTCGAAAGGATCGGGTTACATCCGCAACAGAGACGGAGAGTGAACCATCATCTGTAGTATCGGCCGCGAGTGCTCTCTCTGTGAGGGCGGTGTTGTTGTCCTCGAAACGAGCATAAAATGTATTAAGCTTGTCCGGGAGAGAGGCAGCGGTGTTCATGGCGGAGTTTTTATTCCGTTTATAGTCCGTGATGGTGTTAATTCCCTGCCACATACTTCTGGAGTCAGTGGTGTTAAACTGTTCTTCAATTTTGTGCCTGTACTGGCGTTTGGATGCACGGATGGAGTTACGGAGGGCATAACTGGCTTGTTTACGCTCCTCCGCGTTCCCGGAATTAAAAGCGGTGGTCCGCGCAGTAAGTGCCGCGCGAACATCGCCGTTAACCCATGGTTTCTGGTTGGGGTAGATCCGTATATTTTTTGTCGGAACAACGTCCTCTACGCACTTTCTGATGAAACACGTAACGCTATCAGCGTAAACCTCGATGTCGTCATCGGAGGCAGACCGGAACATCTCCCAGTCCGCGTGATCAAAACAGTCCTGTAGCGCAGAGTCTGATTGGTCCGACCAGCACTGGATCATTCTGAGGGCGGGTGCTTCCCGTTTCAGTTTCTGCCTGTAAGCGGGCAGAAGCAGAACGGAAGAGTGGTCAGATTTGCCAAATGGTGGGCGGGGGAGGGATTTGTAGCCATCCCGGAAAGGAGAATAGCAATGATCCAAAACCCGGTCCCCTCGTGTGTTAAAGCTGATGTGTTGGTGGTATTTTGGTGCTATTGTTTTGAAGTTGGCTTTGTTGAAGTCCCCGGCAACAATGAACGCGGCCTCAGGGTGCGCGGTTTCCTGCTCACTTATACTGCCATACAGTTCCCTAAGTGCCCGGTCTGTGTCGGCTTGTGGGGGGATGTACACAGCTGTGATAATGACCGCTGTGAATTCCCTCGGTAGCCAGAATGGTCGACACAGAAGCATGAGAAATTCCAGATCAGGAGAGCAGAAAGACCTGATAAAATGTATATTCCTCTGATCACACCATGATTTGTTGATCATAAATCTGATGAGAACGCCGGCTCTTTTTCCTCTTTTCCGTCTGCGTTTCCGCGGCCGGGCAGCCCAAACAAAGGGATCCGCTGTCGTGTTTGTAAACCGCGGGTCGGCATTGAGGAATGTGAAGTCCGGTTTTCGGTGTGTGATTGCCGAACCAATGTCCAAAAGCGTTTGTCTGTCGTACACAATAAGGCAGACAACATCCAAGACAAAAAAACACAGAACTGTAAACAAAACAAACAATAAACTGCAGTGTTTTGACGGAGCTCGCGACGCAGCAGCCATACTCGGCGCCATCTTGAGACCATAGATGTTACTTTATTTTTCTGAATCTTTTTTGTTCTTACTAACTGGCTCTGAAGTAATTTTTTGTAAATGTATAAAGTAATTTCAACAAATTTTCTGTTTTTCAATTGTTATTCAATGTAAACCTGCAATAGATGGACATCTATTGCAGGTTTACCTGCAATTATCTATGGCCTTGTGCCATAGATAATTGTTTTTTGCCACGCTTTTTTAGACACCAGGTGAAGTTACAAAGAACTTTAACGTTTAAAAATGTCTTCTCTTTTTATAACGCTAGAACACATTCAGTCTTAATGGGCCTTAACAGATAACCACAGGAGATGTTCATCACAAACTTCAGGGCTCGACAATAAGGACTGCCCGATGGCCCGGGCCAGTGTGAGAAAGATTCAGGCCAGTTGCTAGAACTGTCACTTGCCTGATTGAGCCAGTTCTTCATTTATAACATTAGTGCAAGCAAACAACAAGCAAGAGAGCTCAAAAATTACATGACGTGAACGAAGTCTTCTAACCGAGGAGCTAGCGTGAGTATATTTACCTTGCAAAGACGCGCAAATGCGTAATATACTAAACGCGCCAATGCACAGTCGTATGCATGCACAAGATCGTGCAGACACTAGCGCTATCCTCGCTCTTTTCCAAGTGTCTTAGCAGCAGCTATTACCAATGTGTAGAAAATAGCATGAAAAAACCCCACTTAATGAAATTCGTAGTGGGATTTAACGTCTTGTGCAACATTTTAAGTATCCCCGCACATTCCGTGTTCACAGTGCTCGAAATCCCCACATTTTTCATTTTTACATGTTGGTGAAAATAAGTAATCCACACATTGGAACACAAAAAAATCTACAGTTTCTTTCTATAGGACTGAAAATCCATGTCTCCATCATTTCTCTTTGTGCAGTGTAGACTGTTTAACATGCATGTGCTCTTGTAATGGGACAGAGCGCTAGTTTTATTCCCACTGTAAAAAAAAACAAACATATTCTCTCATTAATTTGCCTTTAGAGATGAAGCGCCGAATGAGACGTAATAAACGTTGTTAAACCCCAGTTATACACGTGTCTGGAAATCACAAGCTGCTCAATATCCAAAATATAAGAAGGCCTATACATTTAATTAGGTAATGTTTCAAAACGTAAACATTAATTCGATTAATATATTTTAATTAATAAAAAGCAGCAAGATCACTATGGCTATTAGGCTATTATTATCAGAGCTGTTCAGCTGCAGGGTGAAGATGAAAGTCTACTTCATATCATCCTCATAAAACAACTTTTACATGTCTCATTTCTGGACCATACAGGTATTTTTGTTTTTGTATATCAGTTAATGTTGGTCTTATTCGGGTTGTCTGATTTCATGTTATACACATTGTTGATTCACAGATTAGGCCCAATATCTACCTACTGTATATTACAAATCACAAATGATTTAGTAGCAAATCTGATCTCACAGACAATAATAAAATCTTTAACTCAGTGAATACTTTTTTATCCTTCTTGTGAAATCACTACACATGGGCAAAAGTTGCATGACAGCAAGACTAAACGGGTGACCGAAAACCCATCTCCTCCTCCACAGAACCCCTGGTTAATATGATTAATTTATATCTGTAATGCACATATATGGGATTACATAAATAATATCTTGCAAATTATAAATGTGATTACATTTTGGGGAGCATTGTATTTTTAGTTTTTTTTCTCCCCTTTTTCCCCCCAAATTGAAATGCCCAATTCCCAATGCGCTCAAGTCCTTGTGTGTGGCTTATTGGGCTTTTCCACTGCACGGTACAACTCGACTCTGCTCTCTTTTTGGGGTTTTCCACTGTGGATTGTACCTGGCACCTGATCCTTTTTTTAGTACCACTTCGGTCGATGTTCCAAGCGAACCGACCCGATTTTAAATGTGACATCAAAATCCTGCAGATCACTGATTGGTTGATTTTTTGCATAAATGGGTGCTTGTGCTGTCTTTCTCTTTCTTATTCTGTGACATGAATGTCACTTGGTTTTATACTTTGTAAACTCTTTTAATAGCATTCATACATTTTCAGGTGTTGCTTAAGGTTTTTTTTTTTTTAATCTCTCTCTCCTCTCTCTCTCTCTCTCTCACTGCCGCTCTGCATTGTGTTGCAGATTTCCTTCAGCATTTCCTTCTATTTTAAATTGTAGTGTTTTTGAGGGGGGGCTACTACACTGTTACAGGAAGTACCCCCCACTTCTTAATTATTTCCGTTTCCCTCCCCTTGTCCCCTCCCTAGTCCAGGTAGATGGGAATGACCTGCCGGCAGACGGTGGCAGAAGGTGCGTCCCTCCCCAGGGAAAGAAGGGGTGGGGGATTTACGTCAGGCCGGGGGCTCCCCAGCCTGAAAGAACGAGGGAGGAATGTGGCAGGGCGGAGGACGGGGCCGGGTCGTGATGATACACACCCGGTCCCTTATCAGGCTAATCAAGCCTCAGAGAGGGATAAAGGCCGATGGCAGACGGTGGTGCGAGAGAGAGATCATTTACGGACATGTCTGTCATGTGTGTGTTTGTCCTTTGTTTTAAGTTTACTATTAAAATATTACTTATATCGTCCAGCCGGTTCTTGCCTCCTCCTTGCCCATCGAATTCCCTGTACACATACGTTTGACCTCACCATGTTGTCTTAATTATCGTACATCCTCCTGAAATAGTCCCAGTTTAAACAATTGATAAAGCATCTGGCGCTTTAAAGCGCAGTTTCAATCAAGGTCTTTCAGTGTTATTTGAAAGTACATTAGGAGATCACAGCAAGAGGAACCCACTCTGATCATTCTTTCATTGCTACCGCTGGTTTAAGGTAAAATATAACCTCTGTTTTGTATTAATCTCCTGACAGTTTCCAGCAAGGATCAGGTCTTATTCAGAAGTGAGGATGGGAACTAATGAAGGGCTATCTCTGGGTGAGCATGAAGGATTCATTACAATGGGTCAAATATATAGCCAATGTTCTTCTTTTCTAGCCTCTTTAGATCAAGCCTGCTTACAGTGTGTTTACAACAGTTCAGAGGCCTCTATGGATGATGTTGTATTAAGAACTTTGGAACTTTAAATTGGGTGCTATCTCCTCTACACTCATTTTACCATTAATCCTATCAGGCTTTGGTTCTTCTAAGGTGGTAGGCTTGGCTCATGAATATAATTGGCTTGGCTCATGAATATTTGCTAGGCAAATTAATATTTGTTAGTACTTGTAACTGATTTGCTGTAAAGCAGCTAAGCAATGATAAGTAATGGACAAGGCCATGTTTTAATAAAAAAGTTAATCAACACAGGAAAGAAAACTTCAACAGATTTCATGGCCACTTACAATTGAAATGAATGAGGCCAGTCCATAAACATTGAAATAAAACATTTAAAATACAAATGATAAAATTATAGTCACAAGATATAAACATTATACAATAAACATGAATTTAGTGTAATAAATCACTTACTAACCATACCTCTGTAAATACAGTATACTGTATATCCAAGTTTAAAACTTTGTTTGAATCCTGTACGCAATTTCATCTCACTAAAATTGTGTAACAGATTGTGTCACGCTAAAATCATGTTAACATGTAAAATGTTTGTCATGTGGCAATACTTTTGAAAAAGTGTGTATTGGCCCCATTCACTTCTATTGTAAATACCTTACTGCAGCTGTGATTTTTGAAAGTGGGATGGGGGACATTTGCTCCCCAGTTAAAATGGTTTCTAAACCCCTGTTTTCCAGCAAGCCACCTCAAGCATGTAATTCATTGTCGACTATATGACTATATGTCGGTGACACTCAGTACATGAAGATATTAAGGGTTTGTCAGACTCCTTCACAAAAATGAGTTCTTCTTATGGTATTGTAGTAAGTAATCTGTACCTCACTTGTTCTGTGAGGTGAACACCTTATTGTCAACAGCAGCTGTCAGTCAAGTCACCATAATGCGGAGGGAACATTATGCAAAATCTGTTTTTGATAAGAAACTCCTGACAGTTATGTAATGAGTACTTCATGAGATGAGTGCCATAGTCATAACTCATTGCGCAGCATCCAGGGGTTTACAGATCTCTTCATCATTCCTCCTGTTCACTCTATCCCTCTTTTTTTCACTCTAGCATCATGGAGGAATTTCATTAAAAATTCAAAAGTATCTGTGCCGAAAGGATCATAAATAATGCTTCTCTCCCAATTGTGACACCCAAAGTGATTAACCTTTTTATCGCAAGTCTTTCAGACATGATCTAAAAAGGAATAATCATGTCTTTTGTTTGCAGGAGAGCTAAATGCACTTTGGGAGTGGTGTTTTACTGGGTGGGGGTGGGTATGGTGTGGGCACTGTTTTTTCTTCCCTCTCTCTCTGTTTCTCTTTCTCTGTCTCCACTTTTTTTCTCCCTCTCTCTATCTCTGTCACCAGCAGGTCAGTGTAATTGAATTTCTGCACACATTCCCCTTTTTCATCAATCACACGTGCTGATAAGGTGGGTTTTGGGGGGACACTCAGGCAAAGCCCAGCAGAGAGAGAGAGAGAGAGAGAGAGAGAGAGAGAGAGAGAGAGAGAGAGCGTGAGAGAGAGAGCGAGAGAGGGAGAGAAAGAGAGAGAGAGAGAGAGCGAGAGAGAGAGAGAGAGAGAAGAGAAACATTCAGGAGCAAAGTGGTAGAAGAAAAATAAAATAAGAAGGAAAGAGATACATTGCATGAATGGGGAAACTGAGCAGGAATCTGATGCTGTGGAGTTGTGTAACTTATGACGTGGGTGCAGTACAAAGGCTCTTACAGTGTTCCGAATCACAGGGTCCCTATACAGTGTTCACTGCTACCTATTACACAGTCATCAGGGGGTATCTGTTAAAAATTTGTTGGAATGCCCTGAAATCTCATCAAACACAGATAACACTTGAATCTCTCAGATCATATACTGGTGTAAATTGCAGTAAATGTCATATAAATCACAAAGCATATATAAATGAAAATAAAACATCCATGAGAATTCGTCTTAAATATGTATTATTATACATTTTATTTATACAATTCATCATTCTCAGAACCCCTACATTTTGACTTAAGATGTCTAATATGAAATTAAATGTGTGTGTTTAATTTATTTTTTTGTATTTGTCTTAAAGGAATAGTTAACCCAAAATGAAATGTTGTTCATCATTTACTCACTCCTTTACTAAATCCTTTCTTTGTTGTGTAGAACACAAAAGAAGATGTTAAATCTACACTTTCACTTCCAAATTAATTTGTCCTTTTGTATTTGGCAAGTCACATTCTTCATGCATATTGCCACCTACTGGGCAGGGAGGAGAATTTATAGTTAAAAAGAACTTAATATTGATCTGTTTTTCACACACACACACACACACACACACACACACACACACACACACACACATCTATCATAACGCTTCAGAAAACGTGTTTAATGTCTTCATATTCCATATTGGAGTTGTATGGATTACTTTTAAGCTGCCTTTATGTGATTTTTGGAGCTTAACATTTCTGGTCACTGTTCACTTGCATTGTATGGACCTACAGAGCTGATATTTTCTTCTAAAAATCTTTGTTTGTGTTCAGCAGAATAAAGAAAGTCATACACATCTAAGATGACATGAGGGAGAGTAAATAATGAGATAATTTTCATTTTTGAGTGAACTATCCCTTTAAGTAGAATGTTACCCTCAGTCACCATTTACTTTCATTGTATGGAGAAAAGATGCAATGAAACTAAAAGAGTGGTGACTGAGGCTATCCTTCAGTCTAATATCTTTGTGTTCTACAGTAGAAAGAAAGACATATGGGTTTGAAAGAACACGAGGGTGAGCAAATGATGACAGAATATACATTTTTGGGTAAACAATCCCTTTAACTGTTTTGTGTCCTATGATCATGTTCATAGCATTGTAATGGTCACAACCATTTTGTGCACTTCATACCTGTATAGAAACCCCACCTGAGCTAAATCTAAAATAAAAATCTCAGAGCCTTAATTTTCTCCAAGTTTATTTTAGGTATAATTTGTGTAGAACTGAGTTTGTGTAGTAATCAGTTCTGTATTAATGTACACCTTTTCCCTATGTTGTTTGCAGTGCCATTCAGACTGAACATATAAGCTCAATATGATTCGAATCTCATTCAAGATGGCCGAATACCCTGTGAAGACTTCTTTCACTTTTGAAACCATTCATTTGAACTCCCCAAAGTGTATTGTTCTATGTTCCCTCTCTGCTTTTTGCTCTCACTCTTGTTTGTTTCCACAGTCATTTTCTCTTTCATTCTTTGTCTTTATTCCCTTGCTCAAGTCATTTATTTTATTCACTCAGAGTACTTTGCTGTTCTAAAAATTAGCTCATGAGCAGCTCTTCATACTGACAATAAAAAACATTGGCATTAGCGGCAATGTCAGAATGCTCTTTGGTTGTTACCACTCCATCAACTGGGAATTGACAATTTCTAGAGTTTACAAAGTCATAATTTGATGATGTGGAGTTGAGCTCAGTGCTGTGATTGTGTTTGCCCTGTGAGACTCTTCTGCATTGTGGTGTCGGGCTAACTGTGCTGTGTTTGAACCACTGCCGGGGATGACATGAGCTGTGGGGATAAAACCGACCACCCCTGAGGCTGGCCTGTGAACCGCTTTACATTATCCACACACACACACGCTCTCACATACAAAATGGCATACTTTAAATTATATATATGCACTCTCACTGCTCACTCAGTTGACAACGGCAACCTACATTGGCGGATCCTTTCCCCTCGTACTGAACATATAATCAGGCTAACAGGCATGATGATTTAGAGAGATTGTGGCCTCTTGTTCTGTGAGCCTCTAGAAGAATCTTCTTATCTTTATTTAGAAATGATCACAATATAAACTGCTTTAATGTGCCTGAGAGCTCATGCTGTTGAGATGCCTTAAGATGACTGTGTAAACTCTTTACTGGTTATTAATGTGACTCAGAATTTCACATTTGGCTCATCAACTTCGTCCACTGCTTTTAGATGTAAAATAATGCAACTACATAAGGATTATGTGTTTTTGATGTGGTGCTCTCCTTTTAGCACTGAGGATGAAGCTTGCAATTAAGACCCATTTACATCATAATTTGCCAATAGCCTTTAGTTTACGTCACAGCCATGAACATCAATTTGTTGCTTGATATTGCTAGTCAGTTGCCCTTGGTTTTATGCATGGAGGACATTCTCATTCTAGAAATCATTTTAGTGGACAGAAAATTGTCTAAACCTATGCATTCAAGATGAGTCATCAATATTTTTGGTACATTTTTCTGGAAGAGAATGACTGTACATTTTAAATGCTAAAAAAATACTTTTTCTAAAATGTTAGCAGTACACTAGCATATATGATGTCTTTTGAGAAATCTTTCCACTACAAATCATGTTTTATTTAAATTTTTTCCAAATCTGTTTAGAAATATGATACAGCATGTCTCCTATTTCCGAGCAAACAATATTGCTTGATTGTATTTTATCGCCTCTGGCTGGTAATGGCATCCTGTTATTTGAAGAATATGGCTTTGAGAAAGCTCAGCAGCATGCAGGGATGATGCAGATCCTCTGTAAAGCGGGTGGGGAAATTAGAGACTAGTATTGCTGCGCTCCAGTCAAATGCACACAAATCTCCTCTCACTCCTCTCACAAGCTGATTACACATGCCTCTCTTGTCATGCTCTGTGCTGTGTGTTTGAAATTACATTTGCAACAATGCAAATATCTGTAAGCGTACTTTGTGAATCATAACTTTTGATATCATTTCAATCCTTCAGTTTATTGTTAATAATTAATATTAGGTTGGTAACACTTTACAATAAGGTTGTTTTCGTTAAAGGAATAGTTCACCCAAAAATGATAGTTATCGCATCATTTACTCACCATATGTCATCTCAAACTTGTATGACTTTCTTCTGGGGAACACAAACAAAGATATTTTGATGGAGACATGAATATATCCATACAGTACACTTCCAAGCTCCAAAAAGGACATAAAGGCAGCATAAAGTTTATCCATATGACTCATTTGGTATAATCCATGTCTTCTGAAACAATATAATGGTTTTGCATTAGAACAGACAGAAATGTATTTCCTTTTCCACTATACATCTTGCCATTTGCAGTTACCTATAGGCGTGATCATGATATGTAGCTTGACGTATGCGCAGAGCACTCTGAAATTTTCCTATAAAAGTATATTCCTGGTTTAATAAAAAATAAGCTCAATCAACAGCATTTGTATCATAATGTTGATTTCCACAAAAATTCATATTGACTTGAATTTTTCCATTCTTTTCTTTTAAAAAAGCAAAAATCGAGGTAACAGTGTGGCACTTACAATGGAAGTGAATGGGGGCCAATTTTTGAACGTTAAAATAATGTTTCAAAAGTATTACCACAAAACTTAAACAATATGCATGTTAACATGATTTTAGTGTGATAAAATCACTTATCAACCTTTTCTGTGTTAAGTTATAGCGAATTATACAACTTTGTTACCATGACAATGTAATGTAAAAAAAAAACCTAAAACAACTATAAATGTGATGATATAAACAACTTTACAGCTCAAATAATACTTGAGTTTTAGCATAAGAATTAATGCATGTTTTTTTTTTTTTTAATTATGAGCTTCACATTTCTACCTTTAAACCTTTCAAAAACTGGCCCCATTCACTTCCATAGTAAGTTCCTCAGTGTAACCTCGGTTTTAGCCTTTTTTTTTTTTTTTTTTTTTTACATTTTTGTTACAACATTATGCCACACATTCTGTAGATTGAGCTTAACTTGAATTGAACTCGGAATATTAATTTAACATGTAAATTGTTACATTTATGCTATATTATATTATATTGCAGCCATTCCATTTTTTGTGTGGGTGTGGTGGTACAGTTGACCTATTTTAATACTTTAATGTGAGTGTCTGTTGGAATCTTACTCTAAGAGTTATTTATTGCCACTCAATCAGGACCAATTTGTTTCCACAGCTTACAGTACACCACTACACAAATTCAACATCACCAAAGAAGTAAAGTAGGTTACTAATGGAGATTGCACCTTGCAGGGCTGAAATTTACAACGTTTTGGTTACAAGTCTAGATCTTAACTTAGCTACTCCACCCATGTAAACGTATATGCATATATCAAACTGCGCTAATGTGTACACATCCCTTTCTTTTGTTCATGCACTAGATATCTTCCATTCATATTTCTTGCTCTCAGTCTCTCTGTAACCTTGATGTAAAGAGAGAACTCATTGTTAACATGGAATTATACCAACGGCAAAATCACACACCTCGGTTTCCATCATGTCTTGAGTTCTTCTGTAATATGAATACATAATATAATATAATATAATATAATAAAATATAATATAATATAATATAATATAATAATAATAACGGTGGTGCAGCGGTTAGCACTGTCGCCTCACAGCAAGAAGGTCGTGGGTTCAAACCCCGGTTGCCCCGGCCATTCTGTGTGGAGTTTGCATGTTCTCCCCGTGTCTGCGTGGGTTCTCTCCGGGTTCTCCGGCTTCCTCCCACCATCCAAAGACATGCAGGTTAGGTTAATTGGTGTCTCCAAAAAATTGCCCTAGGAATGTGAGTGTGAGTGTGTGTCTGTATATGTGTGGCCCTGTGATGGACTGGCGACCTGTCCAGGGTGTACCTTGCCTTTCGCCCAATGTTAGCTGGGATAGGCTCCAGCCCCCCGCGACCCTGTACGCAGGATAAGCAGTTGACGATGGATGGATGGATGGATAATAATAATAATCACCCACCCCACACATCTACATGCTCACCCTCCACACATCACCCACAAGACCAGTTATTACATGGGTCACATTTGCTTAACCCTGCTTGTCAAGTGTTGATGGACAGCTGTCGTGAGTGGCCAGTTTAAGCATTTATATCTTTAGATCTGAATTAAAAAATGGCAACAACTGTGGCACTTTAAGATAACATCATGATAACGTTTGATGAATTGATTTCTTTCCAAGGTGAAGCAGTGAAAATAAATTAGGACCATCTTTTCGTGCACACACTATGTAAATACAGGTGTCAAGACTGATTATTTTTTTGTTTGTTTTAAGCATAAACCTCACTAAATTTATCAAGAAAAAAAGTAGAAAATTGTCATGTATTGTCATAAGTACATTAAGCTTCTTTTAAGCATACTACTGATAAAGAATTTTAAACAAAAAGTTTACACATTAGACTTGAAGCCTTCAAGAATGTGTTTCAGCCTAGCTCAAGATTTGTAGTTTTTTTAAACAAGCACAAAAAACAGACACAATCTCAGGTGTGGAAAAAGTTCTCATTACGAGCTCACCGGCTGCCTAATCAACATCTATTGCAAAGAGCACTCAATCAAGTGTCTCCAATGCGGACCCCGCATTTTATTATCTATCCCTCACCAAAACAGAAGATAATGACTGCAGCTATCACAAGCGACTTTTAATGAATGTGTTATATTGTGCTGCCATCGAATGAAACGATCGAAAAAGCAGGCAGAAGATCTTATAACTCGTCTGATGAGATTGAGGTGTTGAAAAGGGGCCAGATGGCTGGTCATGGAAAAGAAGCCTGACGGTTTTGGTGAAAGGAAATTTGTGTTTATTTGTGCTGTGGGTGTGTGTGTGAAGTGTTATCCTCAGTTACCCTGAGTTTCATTTGTAGAGTAATTTCCCTGGTGTGTGTGTGTGTGTTTGTGTGTGTGTGTGTGTGTGTGTGATATCACTGTGGGGACCAAATGTCCCCATAAGGATAGTAAAACATGAAATATTTTACGTTGTGGGGACAATTTGTCGTCCCCATGAGGAAATTCAAAATTATGTTTTTTGAAAATCTAAAAATGCAGAAAGTTTTCTGTGAGGGTTAGGTTTAGGGGTAGGGTTAGGGGATAGAATATATAGTTTGTGCAGTATAAAACCCATTATGTCTATGGAAAGTCCCCATAAAACATGGAAACCCAATGTGTGTGTGTGTGTGTGTGTGCGTGTGTGTGTGTGTGTGTGCGTGTGCGTGTGTGTGTGAAATTGGCAATGCCAAGCTTTCCAAAAATAGCCAAACAACAAAGTGACACATCGCTTCTCCCAACATATTTACTGTACGTATTGTTCATGTGTGTTTGCTCTGGAATGACTTAAGAGGGTGACATATATTTTAACCAGAGACACCACAATTCACAACCACTGTTACCATGCAGATTCTAAAGGTTATATGTAAAACTAAAACACAGTAAAAATCTAGTTAAATATAATCAAGGTCCATCATATTTCCACATGATTTTTTACTAAATAAACAAGAAAAGATTATATTTAATCATTTTTGTTTATGTACCAATATAACTATAAATACTATGAACAGCAATATTTGTCTAATCAGAGCTCAATCGATTAACTGAAATGAAAAGTTCACAGAAATGAATTGAACTTTCTAACTCTAATGGGGCTTTTATATGACTCGCATCAGGGTGTCAACTCACGTTCAATGCCAGCGTCAATGACAAGCATTACAGATAGCCTCACAGAGAGGCAATTATACATGTTTGCCAGGCAAGAATGTGGGAGGTGTGGACAGTTAAATTGAAATTGTGTATTTGGAGAAGAGGAAAAAAAAATCCTGACCATTGTTTTGATACATTCATAGCAGAAAATAAGAGAATTAATAATTTACGTTAAATATATAGTTCAGCCAAAAAGTTGTATTCGCTCATAATTTATTTCCCTCATTCCATCCCAGATGTGTATGACTTTTTTTTTTCTTCTGCTGAACACAAACAAAGATTTTTAGAAGAATATCTAAGCTCTGTATGTCCATACAATGCAATGAATGGTGGACAAGCATTTGAATCTCCAAAAAGCACATAAAGGCCAAATAAAAGTAATCCATACAATTCCAGTAATTTAATCAATGTCTTCTGAAGTGATCCAGTTGGTTTGGGAGAGAACAGACCCAAACGTAGCTCTTTTTTTTTTTTACTGTACAGCTTCTCATTGCAGTCTCTAGGCATGATCATGATTTCAAGCTCGATTACAAATTCCAAGTGCTTGATGAATGCACAGAGCGCTAGATACCACTATAGGAAGTGTAATCAAGCTTGAAATCATTATCACCAAAGGATGTCAAGATGTACATCAAAGTAAACATTTTTTTACTTTGATTACCTGTTAAATGCTTGACAGAGGCCCACTGCCAGGGCAACACTCAGAGTTGCTGACAAGTAACTCCATAGAGTTCAATGTGTTGGGCAATGCTGATACAAGTCATGTGGAAGTCCCTTAATGCCTTTTTTCCACTGAAGTATAAATCAGACACTGTTAAGACATATCTGTCTTAATGCTTCCATAATCGAGAGTAGCAAGACAAGAAAGGAAAACAAATCTAGTCTAATGACATGGTCTTTAGAAAGCTTAATGGCCAAATAAAAATTTATGGCATTATTGAATATTCAATTCAGTCCTATTGCAGACACACAAACTTATACAACACATTTCCTTCAGGCATCTCTCACACATGCACACATTCATAATCACAAACCTCTCCTTGCATCTGTATTCCGTCACGTGCTGCCTTTCATTTCTCATTTCTAGGGCCACAGTAATTGGTTTGACATTGAAATAGTGACTGGGAAAATAGTACCCTCATGATTGAGAAGGTTAATGAAAGCACAGTGCTGCTCCCACTCATTCTCTCCAAGGCCCCAGTCCTCTAACTCATTATAATTACTGAAAAGTTGAAACCCAGATATGAATTTTAAAATGATAGTGGCCTTTGTGTCTCAGCTAGCCTGTTAAAGCTGTGGAATTGTGCGACGCTGAAGGGAATAGTTCTAACGGCACAATGGGATTGAATCTTCTCATCCAGAAAGAACTGGCGCAGTGCATCATTATGATTAGACAATGAGTTTATCAAGGCCAGAGCGACACATATCACAATGATCTCAATGGAGTTCGAGAACCAGAAAAGCGCTTATCTTTTCAGTTTTGTATCATTGCATTTTAATAAAGAACCTTATTAACTTGAGTTAACTTTGTGTGTCTGAAATATTGAGTTAATAAAATTGGAATGATTGCTCCATTCTTGTTATTCTACTACATCTATTTGAGGGAATTATTTTTGTCTTTGTGACCTGAAATGTGCAAAATATCCATCTATTGTGTCTCGGTGTCCTGATTCACCTCTCTTTTTTTTTTTTTAACTCTTTTTGTTGAACAGGATGTGAAATCAACATTCTTCCAGTTTGGGGCCTCAATCCAGCAGGAGGCGCTGCTCATGCTCAACATCATGGAAGAGTACGACTGGCATGTCTTCTCCATTGTGACCAGCAAGTTCCCAGGATACCAGGATTTCATTGCCATTCTGAAGACCACAGTGGACAACAGCTTTGTGGGTTGGGACCTTCAGCACACCATCACTTTTGATGCAGTAGACGGGGACTCTCGAACCCAGATTCAGCTAAAGAAGGTGCAGTCTCCAGTCATCCTGTTGTTCTGCTCCAAGGACGAAGCATTTTATATCCTGGAGGAGGCACGTTCGCTAGGACTTACTGGGTATGGCTACATATGGATCGTGCCTAGTCTGACCACGGGTAATCCGGAAATAACACCAGATTCGTTCCCCTCTGGAATGATCTCTGTATCCTACGATGACTGGGACTATCCTCTGGAGGCGAGGGTCCGAGATGGTCTTGGGATTATAACTACAGCTGCTGCAGCCATGTTGGAAGAGTTTGGGGATATTCCAGAGGCCAAAACGAGTTGCTATGGCCAAATGGAGAAAGCGAAGTTGCCACCCAGCGCATTACACAAGTGAGTAGAGGGAACTAGAGCTAGACGAAATGGCATATTATCATCTGTGTGTCTATATTACAGAGTTCCCACTCTTTCTGATCAATGAATCTCCATGACTTTTCCATTAACTTTTTAATCATTAGTTAAGGATTGTTTGGAACATTTTATGTAGATTGGACTTACATAAAGTCTAGCCTATGAAATATTTTAAAATTGAACATGAGATGAAAAAATTATATTCACCAGGGTTAGTTTACCCAAAAAGACAAATGTACTTACACTCAATATGGAAGCCTATATATGCTGCATAAAAATAAATAAAAATAAAACAAAAATTGAGCTATGGTAAGTCAAAATTATGATATACAAAGTCATAACTTTGAAATACAAAGTCAGGTATTTTTTAGTTGTATAACACTTTTTACAACACGCAAAGTTTCAAAGCAGCTTTACAGGATATGCATTAACAAATTAAACTATAATATCTATAATGTTTATAGTGATCATTGTGTAGTTTGATTAAATACAATGTGTATAGAAATTAAATAAATAAATAATAATTGTATTTAGAAACCCCCTGAGCAACCTGAATGTGACTGTGGCAAGGAACACAAAACTCAAAAAGATGTTGGTTAATGGAGAAAAATAACCTTGGGAGAAACCAGACTCACTGTGGGGGCTAAACTGGCTAAACAAAATTACTTTTCACTGCACACAAATAATTAATTAACTATTAGTTATTTGTGTGCAGTGAATGTCATGATTTAAATTTGTAAATTAAGTAAGCATTAAGGTCCAGTGTTTTAAAAATAAACGAATATATATTTTATTATGAACTTTAAGAGGAATGACTAATGACTTTGAAGTTAATCTTGGATTAACTGCAGAAGTTCACATAGATGTACTGTCCTTTGTTAGTTGGCTGATAAAGGCTTTTGTTGGCAATTAAATGATTCCATTTTAAGAGTGTAGTCCATCAATATTAAAAGGTGATGCATGCAGAGAATAATGAGGTGCATCGCAGTTCAACCTGCAGGTAATTTCGGTGAGGTTCGTGGGGTCCATCCTAAGTCCAAGGTTCAGGCAGTGGCATATGAAGTATCCAATGTCTTACAGTTGGAGTTGGCATCAGTTCATACTCTGAAGTCAAAAAAACTGATGTGATGTCTGGCTAGCACTGGCTGTAGTTTTTCATCATCTCTTAGCGAGACGTAATAGTGGAGTCAGACACCAAGCAGGAATGGAGCTGGATCTGGCAGGCTCTGGTAACATAAAAACAAATATAATAATATTAGTGTAGATACCATTTAATTTGATGCAAAGTTATAGATCATGATGGATGTTTCTGGTTCCGGCAGACCTAACTAAAGCAGCCTAATTGTGAGTTGAAGGATACATTATGTGTATGCCTGGCTAAATAGATGTGTCTTAAGTCTAGACTTAAACTGAGTGAGTGTGTCTGCATCCCGAACAGTGTTAGGGAGACTATTCCATAGTATAGGAGAATATGAAAAGAATCTACATCCTTTTGTGGATTTTGATATTCTTGGAGTTATTAACAAGCCAGAATTTTGTGATCGTAATGAACATGACAGAATATAGCATGTCAGAAGGTCACTTAAATAATGTGGAGCTAGACCACTCAAAGTTTGTATGTAGTTAACATAATTTTTAAATTAATATGAAATTTAACAGGTAGCCAATGTAATGACAATTAAATCATAAAATTAAATTCTAGTCAGCACTCTGACAGTTGCATTTTGAACCAATTGAAGTTTATTTATTGAACTTGCTGGACATCCTTCCAGTAATACATTACAATAATCTAGTCTTGAGGTCATGAATGCATTAATTAATTTTTTGGCATCAGCAAGAGAGCATGTGCCGTAATTTAGCAATATTTCTCAGGTTAAAGAATTCTACAAACATTGGAAATTTGATTTTCAAAGGACAGATTGATATCAAATATAACACCTTATTTGCAAGTTATACACTACCGTTCAAAAGTTTGGGGTCACTTACTCATTCTTTATTTATTTATTTATTTCACATTTTAGAATAATAGTAGTCAGCAAAACTATGGAATAATAGAAATGGAAATATGGGAATTATTTTGTGACCAAAAAATCCAAAATAAATCCAAAACTATGTAATATTTTAGCATCTTCAAAGTAGTCACCCTTTGCCTAGATTTTGCAGACATGTACTCGTGACATTTTCTCAACCAACTTCTTGAGGAATCACCCCGGGATGCTTTTTAAACAGTATTGAAGGAGTTCCCATCTATGTTGGGCACTTATTGGCTTCTTTTCTTCATATTTTGATCCAAGTCATCCATTTCAAAAACTTTTTTTTTTTTTAGGAAATTTTAGATTTGTAATTAAATAAATGTATATGTTTTGGCAGAATAATATTTTGTCTACAAAGTTAATTTCAAACTTTTAAGCATACACCTTCAGATCAAAAGATTTTTAAGATCATGAGAAACATTTCAGACAAGTGACCCCAAACTTTTGAACGGTAGTGTATATAACAAGTTATTTGCAGAAGAAGACGACATAACAGTACATCTGTAAACGTTCAAGGAAGGGACGGAAAGGAGGACACAGGAAACTTGGGCTTCAACTAAAAGTTATAACTTTAAGAAATAAACTCAAAGGGGCTTTTCAACATAACACTCTTTCGCTAAACACACACAATCTCTTTCAGATGGGTAGCTCTCTCCCTCGTCTCTAGCGTGGTCCCTTTTTATCACTCTCCCCAGTGCGTACTGCAATCAGAAACAGGTGTTAAACATTATAGCACTCAGGTGTGTGTACACTTACTGCTTTCTCTGTCTCCGGATGAAAGCTCGACCACCGCCACAATATCCATTGAGTCAAATTATATGTTAGTGGCTTATTTTTAGAGGTTTTTGGTCTAATAATTAGTACCTCTGTTTTGTCGGAATTGAGTAGAAGCAAAATTCTGGCAAACAAATCTTTGATTTCATTGAAACAATTTGGAAAATTGTGAATTTTTGTTGGGTTTAGAAGAAATGCAATGCTCGATATCGTCAGCATAACAGTGGAAAATTATTCCATGATTCCTGCTAATATCTCACTGGGAAAGCATGTATAAGGAGAGGTCCTAAAACGTCATGGTTACGGTCATAACCTCAGTTCCCTGAGGGAGGGAACGAGACGTTGTGTCAAATGAAGTGACACAAGGGGTCTTTCTTGGGAGCCTTGCGTACCTCTGAACTCAAGAAAAGGCAAATGTGAAATTGATAGACAGAATTTGCATGTCCCGCCCCCGGATATACGGGTATAAAGGAAAGCATGCGTCCATCTGTCAGTCAGGTTTTTGCAGTGAGGAGCCGAGAATAAGGCTCGGCCGTTTACAGTAGCAGGTCTAGTGCTGTGGCAGGAGGGACACAACATTTCGTTCCCTCCCTCAGGGAACGGAGGTTACGATAGTAACCATGACGTTCCCCTTCTGTCACTCACTCAACGTTGTGTCGAATGAAATGACACACGGTGTCCCATTCAAAAATGCCACGCACTAGTCCGTGTTACATGAACTGCTGAGACAGGTGCAAACAGGCTGCTGCGTGCTAGAGGCAACTGTGTCAGCTGCACGTAACCCTCTCCAACGCCCCCTAAAGAGATGTCATATACAGACCTTAGGTTCCCGGAACCCCTGAGGGGGGAACAGGTGCTACATGACTAGCATGATGAGCCCGGCAGCCGCATCCTTTTCTCTCTCTATGTCACTTGCATAGGATGTGAAGTGGCTGGGGCTATCTTAGCGCTATGAAATTCGCAGGCCAGAAGGCTAGGGAGGAGAACATCCAGGAAGCGACGCTTAGTGGCTAACCTGGGAGAGAAGGTGCACTGGATCAACTCTGTGATGCTGTGTGCAAGCAGAACACCTGTCGGTTGTGCCACGTTACGAGATCTACTGGATCGGACCTGACAAAAACGGGATGAGACTGCCTCAACCCTGAGATTGTAAAATCTCACAAAGGTATTGGGTGTTACCCAGCCCGCTGCTCTGCAGGTGTATGCTAGGGAGGTGCCGTTGGCCAGTGCCCACGAGGATGCCACATTTCTTGTTGAGTGTGCTCGGACCCGCACGGGGCACGGCCTGAGTCTGGAAGGCCAAGTAAATGGTGTCGACGTCCCAGTGGGCAGCCTCAGTTTGGAGATGGCATACCCTTTCTGCCATCCGCCGAAGCAGACAAAGAGCTGTTCAGAACATCTAGTGCTCTGTGTGCGGTCCAAATAGATATGCAAAGCATGAATCAGACACAGCAACGAGAAGGCTGGGTCTACCTCCTCCCAGGGCAGCTTGCTTGCGGGTTCACGACTTGGTCCCTGAAGGGGGTCGTAGGCACCTTGGGCACAAAGCCCAGTCGTGGCCTCAGGATAACTTGCATATGTGCCAGACCGAACTCCAGACAGGTGTCGCTGACTGAGAACGCTTGCAGGTCCCCAACCCTCTTAATGGAGGCTAACGCGATCAGGAGAGCTGTCTTCAGGGAGAGGGCCTTGAGCTCAACTGAACCAAGAGGCTCGAAGGTGGTTCTCTGAAGGCCTGTGAGGACCACTGAGAGATCCCAGGAAAGGAACAGGCTTGGGTGGGGAGGGTTCAGTCTCCGGGCGCATCTAAGGAACCTGACTATCAAGTCGTGCTTACCCAAGTACTTGCCATCTACTGCGTAGTGGTGGGCCGTGATAGCAGCTACATACACATTCAAGGTGGAGGGGGACAGCTTCCCCTCCAGCCTCTCCTGCAGGAATGAAAGCACTGACAGAACTGCACATCTCTGCGGGTCTTCGGCTCGGGAAGAACACCAATTCGCAAATGAGCGCCACTTTAGGGAAAGTGAAGTTGCTTGGTGGAGTGAGCTCTGACTTGGTTGATCATGTCTACGACTGCAGGTGGTAGATCACTTAGATCTTTCGTGTCCCGTCCAGGAGCCAGATGTGGAGGTTCCAGAGGTATGGGCGCGGGTGCCAGAGGGTGCCCCGTACCTGAGAAAGAAGGTCCTTCCTCAGGGGAATTTGCCAGGGAGGTGCTGTTGTGAGGAGTGTAAGATCTGAGAACAAGGTTTGGGTGGGCCAGTAAGGAGCCACCAAGGTGACCTGTTCCTCGTCCTCCCTGATCTTGCACAGTACCAGTGCAAGGAGGCTCACTGGGGAAAATGTGTACTTGCACAGCCCCCGGGGCCAGCTGTGTGTCAGCGTGTCTGTCCCGAAAGGAGCCTCTGTCAGGGAGTTCCAGAGCGGCAGTGGGAGTTGTCCTGGGAGGCAAAGAGATCTATCTGTGCGTTGCTGAATCAGTCCCAAATCAGCAAGACCACTTGGTGGTGGAGTCTCCACTCTCCGCTGGGTGAAACCTGTCGCGACAGCACTCCGCCATCATGTTCAAGAGTTATACCATGGCTCAAGGGAGAATGCCAGCTGGCTGCGAGGCCACTACTTAGTAGGTTACTCACCTCAATCCAGGTGGTGGAGGCAAAGTCTCTGTTGCCTCCGCTTCTGAGACCGTTCACAACACCGTGGAGACTCCGCATGTGGAGGCTCATGCTACTCTCCGCTATCCATGCACAATTTACCACGCACCCCATTGAGAGCGAGAACCACTAATCACGACCATGAGGAGGTTACCCCATGTGACTCTACCCTCCCTAGCAACCAGGTCAATTGGTTGCTTAGGAGACCTGGCTGGAGTCACTCAGCACACCCTGGATTCGAATTCGTGACTCCAGGGGTGGTAGTCAGCATCAATACTCACTGAACTAATCAGGCCCCCTCGATTCCCAATATTAATAATTATTAAATAAAACGTTGCTTTTAACTTTCGCTTCATTATCGCAAAGGTATGCCAAAATGTACATAGGGGGCATGACCACTTTTACTAAAACAGTTATAACTCTTGAACGGAATGAGATTTTCCTGGCGGCGCTAGAATAATTAAAAATCTATATATGGCTCTAACTATAGGACCACTGGTCCAATGGACTTTAAATTTTGCATGAGGTGACATCAGGTTCTATGAGAACAGTCGCATATCTTGAAAAACATCGCCGCCATTGACCAATCGACTTTTATCAGCTATTTTAACTAGTCCTAAAACGTTCACCCGATTGGAGCCAAATCAGTGCAGAAAGGTTCTCTGGAGTCCCAATCTCAATAATTATGAAAAAGTTTGAACTTTTGATGCACTTTTGCAACAGTACGCCAAAACGTACAAAGAGGGCCACTTTTTCTTAAATGGTTAAAGCTCTTGAATGGAATGAGATATCACCAAATTTAAAACAAAAATGTAGGAGGTCAATCTGAGGGCACATTAAAAAAAATTGGGTACCTCTGCCTCTTGCCCTATAAATGTCAGACCATATTTCTGTGCTACCTAACATGATGTTTCTGAAAATTAAGGTTCTTTATCATTGTTTTTGTTGAAAAAGACTGTCTAATTAATACTTTATATCTGTTAAATATGTACTTAAAGGCTTGAACCCTGTTAACTGCTGCTTGCAGTTATATTTTTTTATTTTAGTTGACAAGATGATTTTTATAAAGTTTTGTCCACATAATGATCCAAAATGTTACAGTAGCTATAGGCAACATTCACACCAATAAATGCATTGAAAATGCATTGATTTTGCTTCATTTAGGCCTTCAGTTTCATTGCACATTCTGTCTAAAATCTCATTGTTCTCCATGATAGTAAGAAAGTCATACAGGTTGAAAACAACAAGAAGGAGAGTAAATGATGACCGGATATACAACTTCCTTGACTTTTCCAGGCATGGAATTCACCACTTTATTCTCATAACTGTGGGAACCGGGATGTTAGTGTATTCTGTCTGCATCTTGTCCATCATGTTTCTGCACTCAATTTAAAAAATTGAGGCAAAGACAAGAGAGTCTTTTATGTGGAAAACACAGTTTTTAGTCAGTCAAGTGGAAAAGGGACATTCCAGGGAGTAGAAAAAAGCCAACCAAGAGGTCTGTGTGAGAGGCATGGGACGGATGTATGCTAAATTCATTGTTACATTCCTCTAATATATTTCTGAGTGTGAGCAGCACTCTACGGTAAGTTGATGGTAGAATATGGTAGAGCAGCAGGGGACCTGGAGGCATTATTGGGAAGTTCATAGTTTTGCTTTAACGCCCAGAGGTGGGTACTCATGCACTTCTTCACCTCTCCAGGAACAGTGCAGAGCTCCAGTACTTTTATGAATAATTTTTTACAATGCATCCTGTGAGAGAGCCAGAGCGAGAGACAAAGAGAATGGGCCTCATTCACTAATAATAGCATACAAGTGTTCTTACTTATGTACACAGGGAAGATTCTCATGCAAGAATTTCCGCCTGTACACAGTATACAGTATATGCTTAACACAGTCCATAAGCACACAGTTAATAAATTAAACCCAATGAGACAATGACAGGGAGAACAACACATAGACTTTGCTAATGTGCTCGGAGAGCTCTCCATATGTAAAGTGCTCTTGATGGGCCAGATGCTTTGCTCCTTTCACTCTTGGGTGGAGCCAGTGCATCCTGCTGGAACACCCCGCTTGCACAATACCAGTCATGAGTCTGTCTCATCCATATTGCTCCATAGTACCTGCCAGTGCTGAGCAGAGAAGGAGATGGATATGTTAAATTGCCTCCTTTGCAGTGGAGCACTGTTGTTTGAGATACACATCCACCCTGATGTCTAGAGTACATTAATCCTGATAGGCTCAGCACAAATTGTCAAAGGCCTGGCTGGAGATTGACTCTAGTAGAGCCAGCAAAGAAGAGAACTTGTGCACTGACTGGGGTCTCTTTTGTAATATAGATTTTTCAGACATGTAAATCATCAAAGTAAGGTATCAGAGGATGCAGAACATTTACTATGTGCTTTGAATAAATCCCCAAAATTATTTGCATTAACATATTATATTACCTGCAAGTGAAATTTTAAGTTCACTGAGAAATAAAATTGTGCTGAATGCTCTTGTCCATGATATTTTATTGAGTAAGGAAAGAAGCTTTCAAGGATGCAACCAGTGCTGACAGGTCATTCTGCTGTTGTAAAAATGGTCCATAAAACTCATTATATTCCAAATCTTCTGAAGCCATTTGATGACTTTGTATGAGTAAGAGACAGAATTTTAGCATGTTCATGCAAGTTCATGAAATAAGTAGCACTGTCCGATACATAAATTAATTGTTCCTTTTAAAGGGGATCTTTTTAACAAATTGTTTGATCTGCTTTACAAAACTGATCTGAATTACTAATTCACAAATTGCTGAGTTGATAGAAACTCACTGACTAAATGTTCCAGTCGCAGCGGTAAACAGCTCACTGGAGGGGAAGATGATCAGTGATTCAATGATTTAAACGGATAGTTTACCCAAAAATGAAAATGATCTCATCATTTACTCACCCTCATGACATCCCAGATGTGTATGACTTTCTTTCTTCTGCAAAACACGAACAAAGATTTTTGGAAGAATATCTCAGCTCTGTTGATCCATACAATGCAAGTGAATGGTGACCAGACCTTTGAAGCTCCAAAAATTACATAAAGTGGTTAAATACATATTTTCAGAAGCGACATGATAGGCAAAGACAAGAGAGCCCCCATCTCTCGGGGGATGCTACCCTTCCAGCCTTTCTGTCAGCCAGTGGTCCACCCTGCCTCTTGCGAACCTGGGGGCGAGACGAAGGGAAGCGTGGGGAAAGGGTGAGCGGAGACACAGAGAGACGAGAGAGAGAGAGAGAGAGAGAGAGAGAGAGAGAGAGAGAGAGAGAGAGAGAGAGAGAGAGAAGAACTTGCTCGCCGGCTCCCGGACACGCTGTCACCCGGTCCTCAACCGCTCCTTCGCCCTCTGGCGGATGCCAGCTCGCTTCTCCCCCGGCAGATGGCAGCGAGTCCTCTGGTCCCTGGTGGAAAGGACTGCTCCTGCCCTGCACAGAAGATGGCCGAGTTTCCTCCGGCTCTCGGTGGCTGGCAGTGACCCCTCCGTCCCCAGGCAGGCGGTTGCGGCTGCTCCTCTGGCAGATGGCAGCAGTGAGAACTCTGCGATAGCACATCCCTCCTCACTCCAGGGTTTTGGCACCACTGTAACAGTTCAAGTACAGGCAAGGAGGAGGTGGGGACCAGCTGAACGGTCAACATAAATTTTAATGATATAAATTAACTTAAAACAAAAATAAACAAACACAGACACACATGCAACATGGCTACGTGCGTCTCTCTCTCTCTCTCTCTCCCATACAACTTTTATGGATGGAACTCATAACATTCAGTATGACCTGAGGATGAGTAAATGATGACAGAATTTTCATTTTTATTGTCCTACGTCAGATTATCTTTGTATCTTTGTCAAGCTCTTGTGTTTGACCACAATAATGCCATAATAATGTTTGGGAAAACAAAATATATTTCCATTGCCTAAACTTGTTATTGCAGAAAATGCTGGTATACTTAAGTTGTGATTTCTAGATATTGGGTTTTTGAGTTTGAGTTTTTTTTCTTGGAGATAAACAAACAAACAAACAAACAAAAACTGGCAAGTTCACCCCTCTCTGCATTTCATGTTCTTGTTATAATGGAGTGTAAGAAGACAGGGTGAAATATGTGATCCCCAAGCAAAAATTTCCTTCATGACAGATTTAAGCCGTATGGAGTGCTGTGAAAAGCAGACCTTAGCTAAATTTTGACTTCATATTATCAGAGTGACGAATACTGAAATTACCTGTCAACAAGAGAGAGGCACAGTGAGTCCACTTTGCCTCATCCTCCTGTTAGGCACCAAGGGTAGCTGTCAGCTTTACTCTCTGGAACCATAGATTTTTGAAATATAGGGCACTTTAAGCACTCCTATTGAGACACGAGCCAATCTTAGCACCCTTAGCAAACCCCATTTCAGAGAGGGCAGTGTCATAAGGGAAGTACACAAGAGTCACTGCTATTACTTTGAAACTTCCACAGGCAAAAATAAATAAGAATTATGGTGGTTATAATGTTGGAATATGGGCAGAAATAGGTTGAACTTCTCCAGACATTACCTGCAGGTCATTCTGCTGTGGGGAGGCATGGTTGTGGTTTTATTGACACTATACCTTTCAATAGGATCAAGGTTAGGCCTGTAAACATTGACCAGTTCACCCAAGCTGGTAGACAGGGCCGTAGCTAGTGGGGTGAAAAGTATTAATAATTTTCAGGGCCCACAGGTCCATAAGGGCCCTGCAACAAATTCTAAACAGTATGTTCTAATAGGAAAGGTTCCAAGAGCAATATACAGTCATGGGGCCCAGAATACCTTGCTATGTCCCTGCTGGTAGATACTGTATCTACTCAGTTTTTTGGGCAAAAAGCTTTTGGCTCTTTTGATGATCTTTCAAAAGTAGCTGTGAATTCTATGGAAATACAAAAATTTCTACAAGCAACATATAAATCACAACTATTTCATTATATTATAGTGTTTTTGGAGTGCTCGTTAAAGCGTGAAATTAACTTAGATTTTTCCTCATCTGCAACCTTTCACAGCTCAGGATATTCTCTAATGAAGGGCCTTGGACTGTGCGCATTCTTGTGACGCCATCATCCAATCAGTGTCAAGACTTCATTTTCCTGAGGCTCCAGGATGATTAGTCACATGGTATTAATGGCTCAGATGACTGGCTCCAAAACCTCTGTGCCTAGAACTAAGTGTCCATTTGTTTTAAAGTTCAGCACTATTTTATATTGAATGGAAAGTTTTCATGAATACAATAGATTTTAAAAACTGTCGGGCATTTAATCGGTTATCGACAGGGTTTCCCACCTTAGTTATCGGTATCAGCAAAATGCGTTATCAGTTGACCTCTAGTATACACTGTAAAAAGTTGTAAGATGTTTTAATACTATGTCTGTTTTACTCCCTAAGTTATCAATTGCAGGTTACAAGTTTTTACTGTGTATACTAGCGGTTAACCGATTGTGTGTTTTGCATATACCGATAACTAAGGTGGGAAAACCTGCTGATAATTTTTACAATCTAATGAATTAATGAAAACTTTCCACTCAAAGAAAAATAATGGTGAACTTTAAAGCAAAATGAACATGCCCCATGCTGATTATTTTGTAACAGATTTGACATTCTGCTTTCCCTGGTGATATTTCACTAAAGTACTCCCACATTGGTACATTTTTCAAAGTCTTTGCCATCTGAAATTAATTAAAACTAATATTACAGGTCAAATTTGTTTGTTATTTAGCAGTAACATAAAATAGCCAAATAGCGACTGTATGCTTCATCACTATTGACAATATTTTATTTTATTACCATATGAAATATATGAAATTGAGAGAAAGGGGGATAGAAAAAAAATCAACTCAAGTCATATTTTTAAATGTTATTTTAGAATAGCATTGTACATAAATTATTATATATCTGTGTGCCCTCACATGAACACATTGTGTAGTTTATATGTATAGTTGAATTCAGAAGTTTACATACACTTATGATGAGGTCATTAAAACTCATTTTTTAACCACTCCATAGATTTAATATTAGCAAACTATAGTTTTGGCAAGTTTAGGACATCATCTTTGTGCATGACACAAATAATTTTTCCAACAGTTGTTTACAGACAGATTGTTTCATTTTTGATTGACTAAATCACAATTCCAGTGGGAGTCAGCAATACCATATATATATATATATATATATATATATATATATATATATATATATATATATATATATATATATATATATATACACACACACACATGCACAGTGAGAGCAGTACAAGAAAGTATACAGTAAAATAGAAAAAAACATTCTGCCAGCCTTGGGTCTGTGCTATAGTATGTATGTGCCCGTAGTCGGTAAGTTGGATAAATTACAGTTCAGACCGAATACATTCTTGAGTCAAAAAATGTGGTGTTCATGCATTAGATGCTGGGGGAAAAAACAGCGGGACGTGGCACAAAATGGCCCACGTGCATATTTACACTGAAAAAAACAACAACAAAAAAACCAAAGAAGCTACAGTTGATGTCAGAATTTTACATACACATTTGCTAAATACATTTAAACTCAGTTTTTCACAATTCTTTACATTTAATTGTAGAAAAGAAATCCCTGTCTTAGGTCAGTTAGGATCACTACTTTATTTTAAGTATGTGAAATGTCAGAATAATAGTAGAGAGCATGAATTATTTCAGCTTTTATTTCTTTCATCACATTCCCAGTGGGTCAGAAGTTTACATACTCTTTGTTATTATTATTTAGCATTGCCTTTACATTGTTTAACTTGGGTAACCTTCTACAAGCTTCTCACAATAAGTTGCAGGAATTTTCGCCCATTCCTCTAGGCAGGAATGTAAGCGCAGCGTAGTTCTAGCGGGAAGACTAGTAGCTGCACATAATCGCACCATTAGCAAGGTAACTCCTAGCCAATCACATGTAAGCCATTGCTTTATAAGTCTGCTCACAATCTATCACATTACTGTTTCAGTGTGCTAACATGGCAGCCTCCACCACCCCACCACCACCATTTGAGTCCCATCCTGCATGGAGGTAGGCACCTCGCCCCTGCCTCCTATCTCCGGAAGGATCTGATGGTTCCAAGTACAACAACTTCGAACCGCCAGACGGGACTTACCCCAAAGAGAGACATTACATTCCTGTTTTATATTCATCAAATAAATGTAATCTAAAACTGTACTAAAATCGAATTGATAGAACTGATAGAACTGGTGGAGACAGGTTTGTAGACCTCCTTGCTCACACATGCTTTTTCAGTTCTGCCCACAAATTTTCTATCAGATTGAGGTCAGGGCTTTGTGATGGCCATTGCAATACCTTGACTTTGTTATCCTTAAACCATTTTGCCACAACTTTCCAGGTATGCTTGGGGCCATTGTCCATTTGGAAGATCCATTTGTGACTGATCTTTAACTTCATGCCTTCATGCTTTAATATACACATAATTTTCCTTCTTCATGATGCCATCTATTTTGTGAAGTGCACCAGTCCTTCCTGCAGCAAAGCACCCCCACAACATTATGCTGCTAAATCTATTTTTTGTTATTTTACATGCACATGTTAAGTAAATGAGACCCAGCGATTGAGTTTTGTAAAATACAGTGTCAGAAAGATTATTGGATTTGTTTGTAAATCACGTTGTGTGTGAAAGCTCAAGGGAGAGTTTGCGGTGCTGCTTTGTTTTCAGTTATGCATTCCGTTATGCCAGTGAATTTTGCTCAAGATATGCAGACTCTTTGCAAATTTAACTTCATGTAGGCACAATTTTGTGCTTCCCCAATAACTAAAAATTATATATATATCACATACGGAAAATCTTGTCTGCCCTCATTAGTGTCAACCCTGTTGCTATAAATGGCTAATGAGGAACTGTATTATTCACCCACACTTGACCAGTTAGGATGTAGCTTCAATTTGACCACATATAAAAACTGTGAAAGGGTGGTCGCACAGCCCACGCTTTAACCTATCTGATTGCAGAGAAGCTTTGCTGGCCTCTTGGTCTGCAGATTTCCAGGGCTGTTCAGATTTCCCCCAATTTCCACATGCAAAACCTGTCTCTTACATTCTTCATTCCAGGGTTCTCAGCTGTTCAGATGTCCCCCAATTTCCACATACAAACCCTGTTTCTTACATTCTTCATTCCAGGGTTTTCAGCTGTGTATCTGCGGTACCCTGAGGGTCCATGAAGCCACCCTGTATACCGATATATAAAACATAGAAATTAATATCCTGGTCCATCTTTTTAAAGGGAAAGTTCACACAAAATGAAGATTCTCTAATTATTTACACACCCTCATGCCATCCCAGACTTTCTTTCTTCTACTGAACACAAATATTTTTAGAAGAATATTTCAGCTCTATAGGTCCATACGATCCAAGTGAAGGGTGGCCAGAAATTTGAAGGTTCAAAAATCACATAAAGACAGCATAAAAGGAATCCTTAAGACTCCAGTGGCTAAATCCATATCTTCAGGTCAATATTTAGTCCTTTTTTATTATAAATGCTCCTCCCTGTCTAGTGGCATCAAAAACAAAAGAAGAAAAATCTAAAAGTGAAGTGAAAGATTTATAGTACAAAAGGAGTTCAATATTGATCTGTTTCTCAGCCACACCTCTTAAATCGCTTCTAAAGAAATTGATTTAACCACTGGCCACCATTCACTTGCATTGTATGGACCTACAGAGCTGAAATATTCTTCTAAAAATCTTTGTTTGTGTTCAGCAGAAGAAAGAAAGTCATACACATCTAGGATGGCATGCGGTTGAGTAAATGAAACAATTTTCATTTTGAAGTGAACTATCCATTTAAATACAATGTTTAAAATGACCAAAAGTGGTCCATGCAACTTGTGCAAGTCTTTTAAAGGCATACAATTTTTGTGAGAACCATCGGAAATGTCATTTAACAGTAATTTTTCAATGAAAATCTTGACGTCCTTTGTTTGTTCATGCATGCTTTAGGGGAGGTTGTTTGCAGTGGCTTACGTATAATATGTACTTCAAAATCCAATCTAAAAGTGGTACAAAATTATTTTAAGTTGTCAAAAGACAAAACCTTTTGAACAGTATCATCTTTTATATCATCGTTTGATTTTGTTGCATCCATAGACCATAAAACCATCATTACACAAATCCTTCCCCCTGCCCACCCCATAGTTTTGTTCTATTTGTAACTGTGGTCTTTCTAGTCCGTATGACAAAGGTCTAGCAGTGACAGAACATACTAAGCTAATGAGCACAACTCTCACACTTCTGCGATCGTGCAGAGAACCTAAAGCTCTATTGACACACACTGTGTCCAGAATCTGGTTTCCTGAGTAACTGGTGGAAGGGGCTCTGCAGGTGTGACCAGTGTGGCGATCCAGGGCTCGTAATCTTAGCTGCAGCAAAAGGAACTGGGAGAGGTGTGTGTGACGAGGTGGAGGGCGTTGCCGGGTAGTAATGATGCATGCCCGGTGCTGAGTTGCCAAATCAGTGGGAGAGAGAGAGAGAGACAGACAGACACGGCCACTGTGTGTGTGTGCACGCGCGTGTCTGGTGTGTGTGCACCAGGTCTGTTGACTGGTTCGTGCCTCCTCCTTTCCCATCCTTGAAACGCTTTACAGTGGTACCGAAACCCGGGAAATGGGGGGGGACACTTTGTCTGGGAGAACTCGTCGCTGCCATCCACTGGGAGGAGGAGGAGCCTTCGCCATCTGCCAGGGGACGGAGGACCCTCTGCTGTCAGCCGGGAGGTGGAGGAACTGCTGCCATCCGCCAGATGACAGAGGAGCTGCTGATGGCTGCCAGAGAGCAAGAGAGATGCATGCGGCCACTGTGTGTGTCTGTGTGTTTTATGATATGTTTAAGTTCCTTTGTATCATTAAAGTTTACATTGAGTGCTCAGCGTGTGCCTGCCTCATCCTTTCCCATCCTTGAACCATGTTACAATTTGAAATGTAAAAAGAGCATTTACAATAGAGAAGGGAGCCCGTTGTGAGTGGAAACATGTCTTGTAGTGGAGGAGAGTGGAGATTATTGATTCTGTTCCTCTCCTGCAGTCTGATGTAATTGGATTCAACGATATATGTAGGGTGAGTGGGCCTTCACTTCACCCCCATAAATGAGACCCCAATCAACAAGCTGCTCTATCCATTCAGTCACTATACACCCACTAAGACCCATTTCATAAATTGAGAGACAACGGACGGGGACAATCTAAGTGAATGAGACGGCATACTTGGATACATATAAATTGTATTGAAACTGTAACGGCTGTAGTCTTACATTACAGAAAAAAAATCCAATTGTATATATATATGGGGCGGCACGGTGGTGCAGCAGTTAGCACTGTCGCCTCAAAGCAAGAAGGTCGTGGGTTTTGCATGTTCTCCCCGTGTCTGCATGGGTTCTCTCCGGGTGCTCCGGCTTCCTCCCACCATCCAAAGACATGCAGGCTAGGTTAATTGATGTCTCCAAAAATTGTCCTAGGTGTGGATGTGAGTGTGAGTGTGTGTCTGTCTATGTGTGGCCCTGCGATGGACTGGCGACCTGTCCAGGGTGTACATTTCGCCCAATGTTAGCTGGGATAGGCTCCAGCTGACCCTGTACACAGGATAAGCGGTTGACGATGGATATATATATATATATATATATATATATATATATATTTTATTTTTGCATAATTTCCCATTTATATATGTAACGCTAAATATGGCAATAATACAATTGCATTACAATTTATCCCATTCATCCTAAGACTCAATATGACAGTTGAAACAATGGAAGTTCTGCTTTACAGTTTAGAGAGCCAGTCACCTTTTTGATAGAGGTATTGTTTGATTACTCAAGGATGCACATATGCATTAGCTGAACAAGCTAAGGAAGCACATTTTATGTTACCATTGTTGTAAGATGTTCAAGTACTGAAATTGTATTTGTTTGTAATTTTGACAAAACGTTTTGGAGATTTCTGCCTTTCACTATTCAAGTAGAAATAACATTAAGAATATGGCAGACAAGTGCCCTGACTTGCCTTAAAGGGACTTTAACGTGTAATCCCTTTCACCTGGGAGACTGGTGGAGACACACCCATGGCAGAGTCCTCATTAAAATTGCTAGGTTGCAATTACTGAGAGGAGGGGCAGTTAGATGTGTTTGTCAGTGTTGTAGTACTCGAGACCAAGAACTAATTTACTTGGTCTTGTCTAGGTATTTTATTTCAAGACCAGTTAAGACCACAACTGTGGGGATATCACTAAATTACCTGTGCAATGTCTGATTTATTTTTTAACATCTTTACTGTGATTGGATGTAAAACTTCCTGCTTCAAATGCAAGCAATAGCTTACTACTTAATAGCTTAATACTCTTTTCTAATATGAAGTTTTTGTTACTGTTAACGGCTGTCACCGCCCCCCTTCACACGCACTCCAAGAAAGTGAATGCGGGAGACAGGAGAAGAAACTGTGGCTTTCTGAGAGAAGTAATCCAAATCTTCTGTAATACAATTTGGCTACCTAAACCAGTGTTTTATATCCACTGTACCCACTAGTGTGCCATGAAATATTTCAGTTGTACCATGGAAAATGATCAAATTCCTCAAAATAAATAAATACCGTTTTCCCCCCAGTATTTTAGTGAAGGCATAGAGAGGCATAGAAGAGTTTTAAAGTTGCCAATTCAGTATATTTTCCAATTACAAAGTATTTTAAGCAACCAGTTTCATGCAACTTTATTAACATTATTGTTCTAACAAACACTAGTCTCCTCACGTGCACACAAAATGATGCTTCATCATCATACTTGTAGTAAAAACAGTCAGTCAGTGAACCGAATATGTATTGTATGTATTATGTATTATATGTAATGCGTATTGTTTTACCAGGGCTGCCAACTTTTCAAAAAACCTTGGAGTGAGATTTGGTGGGGCCAACCAAAATTTTGCCGCGTACAAAGCAATTTGTTTGGCTCATTCAGCATCATTACCGTACAGCAAAAAATAAAATAAATTATAATAAAAAAAACACACAAACACACACATCCATGACACATAGCATACCTTAGCCTCTTGGTCTGACATCCAACCAACTGATGGAGCGGACATTGAAAATCTGTCAATTTTAGTGGTGGATTCAATGGCCCGTTCTTTTTCCTGGTGGCCCTTGCTCTTAACATGTCGCAAAATATCTGAAACACCCTGGTAGCAACATGTGTTTTCCACACGACATACAGAACACCAGTAATGTGTGCTGAGGCTACCTTTAGTGATGAATGGCCATTTTGTGGTCCACTCATTCTTGAATGTGCATCTATATGTTGCAGCTCCACACAAGGCTCTAATCTTCGACCTCTGCTCGGGCTGCTGCTGTTGGTGGTTTTCTGCCTGTCGTTCTGTCTGTCTTTGTTCTAAATCAGAATCGGCAACAAGCAAATCTATCTGTCGCTGTTCTGTCTGTTGCTGTTCTGTCTGTCGTTCGGTCTGTTCTGTCTGTCGCTGTTCTGTCTGTCGCTGTTCTGTCTGTTGCTGTTCTGTCTGTCGTTCGGTCTGTTCTGTCTGTCGCTGTTCTGTCTGTTGCTGTTCTGTCTGTTGCTGTTCTGACTGTCGTTCGGTCTGTTCTGTCTGTTGCTGTTCTGTCTGTCCTGTCTGTTGCTCTTCTGTCTGTTGTGTGGCTCTTTTTTGCTGTGGCTGATCTTTCAAAAAACTAAATGTCTTTACTCCTCTTTTCTCCTGGTCTTGCCTTATTGCGGGGGCATACTTGAAACCTTCAGGAATTTAAATGATCATGTTTAATACATACACTAATGTATCATTTACAGCATGTATATAGCCCTTACTAAAATGTGACCCTGGCCTGGACCACAAAACCAGTCATGAGCCGCACGGGTATTTGTGGAAATAGCCAACAATATGGGTAAAAATTATAGATTTTTCTTTTATGCCAAAAATCATTAGGATATTAAGTAAAGATCATGTTCCACGAAGATATTTTGTAAATTTCCTACTGTAAATATATGAAACATTTATTTTTGTAAGTGAATGCAGCACAATTGCCAACATAAATGAACAAATGTAAAGGCAATTTTTGGTAAATCAAGTTATACATGTGATGAAGATATTTTGTAAATTTCCTACCGTAAATATATAAATCATTTATTTTTGTAAGTAAGTTGAAGGATTTTTTTAATCGTAAAAAGTTGCCATGGCAGACAACAGGTCGGGAAACACTGACCGAAACCACGAAGAGTTCATCTGCAAAACATTGTCCAAAAGAAATCGCACAGCAGTATGGAAATTCTGCAATACTTACAGAGATGGCTGGGTCCATGTCGGCACTTTGAAAGAAAGCATAAAGAAATGTAAGCTAAGTGTAAGTGATGCTAGCAGTCTGCATCATGCTGCATTCCATTCAACTCGGAAAGTCAGATTTTCCAATGACAGGGAAAAGTGCAATTGATCTCGGAATGTCATGCGGAAATGTTAAACTCCGATTTCGCCGAGATGCAGGTGCGTGACTTCACACAATCATATCAGGAAGATGCACAAATTAAGTGATAAACATTCATTTTTATTAAATTAGTCAACGTTCTTACATTACATGATATTAAAGCTTGTTTAACAAACATTAACAGAGTAACAGGCGTTCAAAACATGGTAAATTATACTCTCTTTTGATAATCGTAGGCCTACACCTGTAGAACAAATAAATGTCAAGGATCTGCAAGCTGTCATTGCTGCACATGGAGGATGTTTTGATGAGAACTCATTTTTTTTTTTTTTTCTTTTTTCCAAATTGTAATAGTAATTTGTCCTGTTTTGTAATTTATGTCCTGACTATTGTGATCAGATACATTGGTGAATAAAAGTACCAATTTCTTTCCATAAGAGCAAAATCTTAATATCCTTCCAAATTTTGGCCTCCATTATTTATGTATGTATATATATATATATATATATATATATATATATATATATATAGCAATAAAAGAGGTGAATTTGTTTTCTGTGGGTGTTTTTATGGGAATGTGGATCTTTCAGATCAATTTGATTGGTTTGCATGTTCCACATTTTAGCAGTGTGGGACTCGTACTGGTCAGGTCTTGGCTCGGCTCTGTCCTGCCTTATTCTTAGTCTTGACTTGGTCTCAACCCCTCAAAGTCTTGGTCTTATCTTAGTCTAGATACACTGGTCTTTTTTTCGACTTGGTCTTGGTTTAGGTGGTCTTGACAATAACACTGGTGTTTGTGTCTGTCAGCATTTTGCCAGTCTGGTCACTGACAGATGCCTGAAAACATCCTGGTGTGAAAAATGGGAAGGTGACACAATGGATTTATCACAGTCTCCATTCACTAGGGTTTTACTTTATTCATTTTCTTTTTTTTTCCCACCAACTGGTTTTAACAGCACTATTTCCACACTCTCTGATTTTTTAATATTATTATTTTACTGTGTGATCTTGTGGACGAAGTTAAAGGAATGTTCTGTGTTCCGTTCAGTAATGCAAAAACAGAAGCTTATCCACCTATAAACATATATTCCCACCTCAAAAAAATTATTTCGACAACTTTACAGCTAAAAAAATAAATAACTTTTTTCTGAATAATTAATGTAAGTGAAAACTACAAGCTTCACATTTCTGCTTTTAAACCCCTGGATTGCTTGCCTTGATTTTTGTATTGGATTTTTTCCACCCTTTTTTTAATTTCTGTTTTCATTATTTTTATCTAATTTTATATAATTATAGCAAAATACCACAGACGCTGTCAATACAGCTTAACTTGTATTGATTTCACAATATTCCTTTAAACTGGACTCTTTTGTTAAACATCTAGAGTAATTTCTATTTCTTAAATGATGAAGACAAAAGAATAGTGATTTCATCTGATGCTAATAATAACTCACACAGACTTTTCATCTTCAGTTCATGTGATATCTGATTTAGGTCATTCATTAGTCTTGAGATGGCTCATTAATTCCTCCTTTTGTCTTCGTGCATGTTGAAAACGACCTTCATATGTTATTTTGATCGTTTTACGGACAGAATGAATATCATTAACATAAAGTTATTTTTGTGCCTACTGCAGCGGATAAGATTTGTGCCACCTAACTGCTCTATTTCTGGGCCTATTTCTGTTTCCTGTAGGTACATGATGAACGTGACTTGGGAGAGCAGAGATTTGTCCTTCACTGAGAACGGTTACCAAGTGCATCCCAAACTGGTGGTGATTGTTTTGAACAAAGACAGAGAGTGGGAAAAGGTATGTGAGCTCTATTCCGCTGTAGAAAACTACTGACCCTCATAACTGTGTCATTATAATTTCATTAAAACTGTTCCAAGCAAAATGGCATTAACAACTGTTATCACAATATTAGTAACTATGAAGCTGCCATCTTAATTAGACCCTGGAACAATGTAAAAGTATGTCAGTGTGGTAATTACCTCAGCCACACATTGCTTGAGTCTGCTAATTTAAAGTTGCAATTGAGGCCCATTTCTTTTTCCATCTAAGACCACAATTCACCCCAAGTCACACTCAAATCCAAACACACACACACACACACACACACACACACACACACACACACACACACACACACACACACACACATATGTGTGTGCATCACACAGGTATCTTGGATAGGCGCGCCCCTCTTTTTATTTTCTAAGAGGTTCAATACAAGCAGAGCAAAGGAATAATTGGAACAACAAAACAATGGGAAAAATTGATTTGTGGGGTTTGCTCTGCAAATCAATCAATATCGGTGGGAGTCTAATTGACAGAATAAGGCTTCCACTGAGAGAAAACTCGGTTATGAATACAGTTCACATCCATGTGGCAAAAGGCTGATTAGCTCTGATCAGACCGCTTGAGGAATACAAAGATTGCAAGAGTCATCAATGATATTAAAACATCCCGGTAAAGGGATTTAGATGGGCAAGGAGGAGGCGAGAACCGGCTTGACAATATAAATAATAGTTTAATGAGAAACTTAAACAAAAACACAAACACACACATGACGGACATGTCCGTAAACGATCTCTCTCTCTCTCTCTCGCACCATCCTCCGCAGTCAGCCTTTATCCCTCTCGGAGACTTGATTAGCCTGATAAGGGACCGGGTGTGTAGAATCACCACCCGGCCCCGCCCTCCGCCCTGCCACAATCCCAAATAAATTGCTTTATTTGCAGGAGAACTCACATACTGGTGATATGTGTTGATGTAACATCTCATGGCTCATTACACTGCCCTTGTTTTGCAGATATGATATTGGGTTTGTATTACAGTAGAAAAGAACACACTAAATTAGCTCCCAAAGTTTTTAGGGCCTCGTTATACATCTGATCATTAAAGTATCAGTATGGGCTCTGCTACAGAGAATCTGTATTGCTTTTCAACCTGTTTTGACTGTTCTCTGGGCTTTTGGAGATTCATTCATCTATAAATGGTAGGGATGGTAAGATTCACCGATTCGCATCGGTGCATCGGCATAAAAGTTAACGATGCGATGCATCGATTTAAAAAAGTGTTCATCAGATACAAGTTGGCATTTGTATCGTGATGCATCTATTCTAACATATTTGCATCGGTAAAACTAGGGCTGTCGATTTAACACATTAATTCAGTGCGATTTAATTTGACAAAAAAAAAAAAACGTGTTAAAAAAATTAACACAATTAATCGCACTGCCCCCGGACCATAATAAGGAAGATTCCTGAGAAATGCAAGCTTGTAGTACCACCTGTTTACTCCAAATGGCAGTAAGTGAAATTTCAGCTGTATGAGCAACACACAGTTTATACAGTGAAGAAAACGCTTCAGTAGGCAGAACAACACAAACATGTGTTACGTTCTTGCGTTCAAAACACTTGAAGGAGCGCAAATGCGTACTAAGGGATCTCAAGATGTGTTTAAAGATTGAGTATTAAACTATATTTAACTTGACACAGTGACCTAAACATTTTATGTTTATTACACAACACACCTGAGACGCAACACAAGCATGTCTGTCGCAGGTGTAAATTTATGGGTCCTTAAACAAGCCCTCATAATAAATCTCAAACTGATTGACAAATTCACTTGTGAAATGGATTGCTGTGAACTGTGTGCCAATGATTGATTTATGATCAATAATATGGTAATAAGCAATACATTGTAGTCTAAAGCCGCTATTTGTATTGTCTTATCAATGATTAACTCTTCTGCTACATGAATGTAATGCATTTTAATTATCTGAATATTTTTTATTTTATATATATATATATATATATATATATATATATATATATATATATATATATATACACTCACCTAAAGGATTATTAGGAACACCATACTAATACTGTGTTTGACCCCCTTTCACCTTCAGAACTGCCTTAATTCTACGTGGCATTGATTCAACAAGGTGCTGAAAGCATTCTTTAGAAATGTTGGCCCATATTGATAGGATAGCATCTTGCAGTTGATGGAGATTTGTGGGATGCACATCCAGGGCACGAAGCTCCCGTTCCACCACATCCCAAAGATGCTCTATTGGGTTGAGATCTGGTGACTGTGGGGGCCATTTTAGTACAGTCAACTCATTGTCATGTTCAAGAAACCAATTTGAAATGATTCGATCATTTATCCTGCTGGAAGTAGCCATCAGAGGATGGGTACATGGTGGCCATAAAGGGATGGACATGGTCAGAAACAATGCTCAGGTAGGCTGTGGCATTTAAACGATGCCCAATTGGCACTAAGGGGCCTAAAGTGTGCCAAGAAAACATCCACCACCACCAGCCTCCACAGTGGTAACAAGGCATGATGGATCCATGTTCTCATTCTGTTTACGAAAAAATTCTGACTCTACCATCTGAATGTCTCAACAGAAATCGAGACTCATCAGACCAGGCAACATTTTTCCAGTCTTCAACTGTCCAATTTTGGTGAGCTCTTGCAAATTGTAGCCTCTTTTTCCTATTTGTAGTGGAGATGAGTGGTACCCAGTGGGGTCTTCTGCTGTTGTAGCCCATCCGCCTCAAGGTTGTGCGTGTTGTGGCTTCACAAATGCTTTGCTGCATACCTCGGTTGTAATGAGTGGTTATTTCAGTCAAAGTTGCTCTTCTATCAGCTTGAATCAGTCGGCCCATTCTCCTCTGACCTCTAGCATCAACAAGGCATTTTCGCCCACAGGACTGCCGCATACTGGGTGTTTTTCCCTTTTCACACCATTCTTTGTAAACCCTAGAAATGGTTGTGCGTGAAAATCCCAGTAACTGAGCAGATTGTGAAATACTCAGACCGGCCCGTCTGGCACCAACAACCATGCCACGCTCAAAATTGCTTAATTCACCTTTCTTTCCCATTCTGACATTCAGTTTGGAGTTCAGGAGATTGTCTTGACCAGGACCACACCCCTAAATGCATTGAAGCAACTGCCATGTGATTGGTTGATTAGATAATTGCATTAATGAGAAATTGAACAGGTGTTCCTAATAATCCTTTAGGTGAGTGTATATAATTTTTTAATATTCAAAGATAACTATGTATAATTATATGTTGATCATTATATATAATTATTGTTATATGATGGACTTTCTCAGCAAATATTTGTATAGTCGATTAATCACGATTAATTAATCGTGACACCATGTAATTAATTCGATTAAAATTTTTATTGATTGACAGCCCTAGTAAAAAACGATTTATTTATATATAATTATTAGTAGATGTGCTATACTTTTATTATTTGGAAAGTGACCAATAATTTGTGACCAATATTTTATATGTAGATTGATTTCTACTCTCTAAACTGATTCTCCAGCGCATTCTCTCATCACCACTGCTGCTACGTGAACATGACGTATCACAACACTACGGAGACCGAGGCGTGTCCTGAGAGTCACATAGAACAGTGCCCAAGACGTCGATTGCGATCTACCAGTCTTATCACAAAGGCAATGCTATTAGATCGCACAAAATTTAAATGTGCTTTCGGAAATTTTTTATACAAATAAATATGTCTTTCCTTCTTTTAGTTTCTGTCTGATTTGCACTTGACGAGTAAATTTTGTACCAAACAAGATTTTTGTTTATTCAGTTGCCATGACAACTAGGTTCACACCTTCCAAGGGCTTCTGAGAACAGAGAGCGAAATTGCGAAGCTAGCAGTGTTTGAGACTAGCTACCAGCAGCTACTGCCCAGATTATGCAAAGCTGTCTGTTTCCATTCAGTGCAAGTCATCAGAATAAGGTAAATGCCCTGGCTATTGTAATCTTTTGTGCTGTTGGTGTTTAAAGCTGAATGATATCAACATTGAACATTTTTAGTTTTTCTTGCAGTAGTCCCAACAAGCATTTTTTTTTTTTAAATGAAACTGTTTTTTTTTTAGTTGGTAGATCTTATTGTGTTGGTCATTTAAAAGTAGAGGCAGAGCGGCATCTTCCACCAAATAATTACAAATCCAATGTTTGGAAACACTTTTGGTTTTAGAATAGAGATGGAGATGTTGATAAAACCATGCAGTTTGTAAAATATGTCATGCCGCTATAAAATATACAGGCAGTACGACTATTTTAACAACACACTTGAAGCAACGCCACAAAAGCACATTCTTCTACTGGCAAGTTACAGAACATTTCTTCAATGTTTATCCCTGAGCATCCTTAAATTGTTTCACTGTTAAATGTGTGAACTGTTAAAAGTGTAACAGGAGACATAACAGGAAAAGAACATCTGGTTTTATTAAAAAAAAATTGCACTGCAAAGGCCTTTTTGTGAAAGGTCCATGTGTTAGAAGTCAGAAGGCAATTAAGTTCATTTATGATTTGCTGTCTATCTGAACTATCTGTAGCCTACCATACTGAATTGCATTCATATTTTTTTCCATTGCATCGTATTGCATTGAATCGCATTGTGTTGAATCGGATTGCACTGCATCGTAATAGGGGTGAATCGTATCGCATCGCATCGGTAGCTGCTTCATATGTATCTTTAATGTATCGTATCATTGGCTATGCATCGAGATGCGTATCGCATCGGCCTCAGTTATGGAGATGCTCATCCCTAATAAATAGGGCTGTCACTCGATAAAAATGTATAAGTTACATCATAGGCAAAATAATTAATCAAATGAAACGCATAACACTATATATAAATATTTTGCAACTGAATTTGTCAGTCTTTCTGAGATATACTTACTGTGTTATCTGGGCTTCTCTAAGGACGTGTCTATGTGCATGCGTCAAACCGATACTTTTGTAGCATCTCACTTTGGATGCGTCACGTCATAAATGGAGATTCATAACCAAAGTTCATTGCTAGAGTAAGCGTATATAAACAGCTGCTTACATACATGCTGTGACAATTCGACCGGCATCCCTCCACCACTCCACCCAACTCCTACTTCTGTCTATTCATTAATAACTTAAATAAAGTTTGGGGGGTATTTGTGCCCTCCACCAAGAACAGTGAGCCAAACATGTTACCTCACTTCAGGATTACATTAACTTGCAAATGACTGAAACAATGTTTTAGGGTGCTGTGTCAAATTAAACATACTTTGACACTTAGAAAAACACATCTTGCGACAAATGCGTGTGTTAGCTATTCCTCAGGTGTAGTGTGAAAGTAATCCACTCCGATCATGGAGTGATGTTGCCATACTTGCTATCAGAATTCTAATAAGGGTGTATTTTACTCATATTCAAGTGTTTTGATGTCGAAGAGAAAACATGGAGGATGCCAGTTTCATTCTTGTATATTTCTTGAGGAACTTTTGACACTGACACAGAAAGCACCCTGTATCAGGTAGGCGCACTGAGCCTGTTTGATTACTCTGTCTGTCGTGACACTCAACTGTTATCAGCAGTAATGCTCAAGCTGTTAGTTTAACTTTATTTCACAGCTATAGTGTAGCACTAATACGACCGATCATGGAGTGAGAAACAATTTGCACTCTGTATGAAAACACAGTTTGTCAATATCAGTTCAACTCGCTCATAGCACTCTAGACAGTCTTTTGTTAAAACCTGCTGACTAAAATGTTTTATGTCATAGGGATGAATGAAAATTCACATATCTACTATAGCAGCTCTTACAAATCTGCACTGCTCTTACACAATAGTTTTGAAACACCACTAACACAAGCGGAGTGATAAAACAGTGAAGCGCCCCAGTGCTGAGGGTGTAAGCTATCAGCAATCTTGGAAGACCTTTCGTCCATTCAAATTCGAGGAACGGGACTAACTGTTGTAGGTATGTATATATGATGTAGTCAAAGTTTTTTTTTTGCGGCGCTAATAGTTGTGTGTCATTGACAAATTGCACCCAAAATTTTAATGAGACATTTACAGCATTTTCTAAAAATAAATAAATAAATAAAAATTATATCTTTCAAATTGTCGTGTGGTGTAGCCATTAAGTAAAACGTATTATAATACTTTCTTTGCACCTTGAATGCATGAGAGTTAACTTGATTGCATGAGAGACAACTTATTCATTCATTTCAAAAAAGTTTTCAAACAAAATTTAAAAAGGAATTTGTTTTTAAGAAATATTATGAATTTTTGAGCCAAAAATATCAATAATTTTTCTCAGAGTTACGCCACATGAACAAAATGTGTTTCTTTTCATAAACATAAAATAAATATCAGATGTTTTTTAAACATCTTCATCTCTACATCCGTTTACTGCTGGGCATTCCAAATTCTCCCATTAATTTTAATAGAAGTGGCCCGTCTATACTAAATAGTCTCAGTACCAATGTTTATCTCAGCAAACGAAATACTGATAAAACACTATTTTACTGTGTTTTATAGTTTTTATGGTCAGCATAAACAACAAAATGGCTACCTGCATGTTGGTTACACCCAAAGATTTTGATTTGGTGGACAAAAGCATTTAAAAATATGAATTATATTTTAAAACAATTGTTTAACTGTTTATTTTTTAAGAAATACCAATAAAATATTTTTCTGCACTAGTCATGCCAACATTTATTTTTTTCAGGTATTTCAGATTTGATTTGTATTTTTACTTTATTTTTACTGTCTCTGGACACCACATCACATTTTTTAATTTTAAACCACAGAAAAATATCAATATGACTTTAAATTCAGCAATTAAAAAATGGTCATCATAGAAGAGTGTATTCAAGTAAAGGGTTTGTGTGAATTGTATTTTATATGTATTTTTAATTTAACAGATCAGGAAAGAAATGAGTGTCACTTCATTGACCCTGAGGATGCATGGCCATAATGTGCACCTGATACCCTCTGTAATTGCATTATCTGATTAATTTTGTGAAAAAAAACATCCACGTTATGATCACGAAAAAGTTTTTTTTTTTTTTAGATCGCTTGCCCACTGCACTGAGTGTGAAACATTTGAAAACTTGTGGCAGAAATTTAATGTGAACACTAGAAAGGACAAGTCAACCCATCACTAACTCCAACATATCTGTTTTACAGTGTTTTTTTTTCATTGGAGATAGAGCTCACACGTTCAAGGTTGCCAGATCGTGTCCAAATCGCAGCATATATCCAAACTGTAAGGAAGTGTCCAGATCTGATTGGGGGATTAGAAATCTGACAACCTCACACATGTCAAAATCTAATTCTGATTGGCTAATCACCCTTATTTAAAGACTGTTATTTATCAAACGTATTAAAATTAAAATATTTTACTTGCATGATTAGTATTAAGTAAGACATGACACAATTGATCTAAAGGGGATGGTGGTTTTACAAGGGGGATGCTTTTTGGTATTTTTTGCAACAAGGGGGATTGCATCCCCTCACATCCCCCCTCAACTCAAGCCCTGTATATATCTATATATTTGGGGTGTCAATCGATTAAATTGTTTCGAACAGTTTTTTGTGATTAATCACGAGTAATCGTGGTACATTAAAACAAACATTCAAATATAATAAATATATAACATAAATATATTTAGTTTTAATAATTTGATGAAATGGGCTGATTCAATTCATATCAAACTTTACTGGCAAGATAAAATTAAGTGTACTTTGCCAATGCATTGTTAGACACTATACAAATAGATATAAAACACACGTAATGCTGTTTAAATCTCTGAACTATAATTTTTTTTCTGGCTGCAGTTAGGTTACTGTATTGCACATGCTGGGTCTCTCTTGCACGGTTTTATTTTTGACACTGGTTCAGAGGATAGAGCATTTTTCAGGTGATGCGAATAGATATGACGGTTTGTCCAAATCACTCCCACACCTGGCTCACCGCTTGTGGGTGAAGGCTCCATTCTCCAAACAGTAAATCTTCTCCATTGTTTATTATGCCAGGGACATGCATCGTGAATAAGTGTGCACTGCTCCATACAATCAGTTTCTGTGCTAGTATGTGCAGTCAAGTCAAATGTGTAGCTCCTGGAAATGTGTATATATGCCAATTTTAGCTAGAAGAAGTGGGGAAAAAACATTAGTGAAGTTTCAGGATGTGGAAAAAAAGGATACTGCATTTAAAAAAATGTATGTGTATATATATATATATATATATATATATATATATATATATATATATATATATATATTAAAATACCATGATATTACCATGTGAAATTCAGTATTTTGCAACTACTAATATTGCTGGTTCCTTTATGATAAATTGTAGGTGATTGTTTTTTTGTGTTGTTTTTTATCTCGCTTTGCCCCTCCAGATTTCTGCATGTTTGGAATCTGACTCTTTACGGGACAACTAATGTCAGATGGCTCAGTTGTTGGGCCGAGTTACTCTAAAAATAGCCTTTGATTCCTTGCACTCTGTGTTTGCTAGTGGCAATGTAAAAATCCTACGCGCTCCTTTCTTTTATCAGTGAGCTGACAGCTGCAAAGATCAAAGTTCTATGGTGCCAAATTAAATCCACATGAAAGTAATTACATTAATTAATTCCATGTCAAGTTGCCTCTTGTTGATGTTGATTAAAGCAGATAAAATGTTGAACTGAGTGTCACTCTGGCTGTGTGCTGTCACATATTATTTTCCCTGTTGGACACAGTTTTGGAAAAAGGTGACAGGAAACACTGGACTACAAGTGTCAGGAAAAGAATAACAGCTTCTTAGGAAATAACAAATGTTATGACCTCATGGCAGACTGCTAACCTCTCACTGACTCACCAGGGAACTATCAGTTGGGTTTCATCTCAATGTATTAAAAAGTTACCAGCATAATATAGCAGCTGCACAGTTGAGGAGAAAAAAGAAAATTAAAATTTGGAATAGACCTACCCTGATTTATTTTTATTTCTCAGAGGTTGCTCTTTTACAGCTTAGAATGTTTAATGTTCTTATTTAAATTAAGTACCAATTAATTACAGATTCTATTGTCTCAAAGAAATAGAAATAGAAACACTCGAGAAACACTTTCTGATGTGCATTACAGTAAGAGTAGAGCTATAAAATGAATGTAGGTAGGATAGCTCAGATGATTTGGTATTTGAAGAATTTGATGAGAAATGTATAAAGTACTTTTAAAACATGAGATTACTCTTTGGGAAAAATCTGTGAAGCAGGAGACTCAAGCAAAATTTTCCTTTTGCTTTCCATGTAATATAATTGTTGTCTAGGAGAAAGAATTTAGATATTAAAGAGATATAATTTGTGATTCCTATTGGTAGCCCTAATACAACAGGTCTGCATGGGCACAGAACTGTGGGGAGCTCTTAGAAGCCTTTAGGTGGGCACACAGAGGCAGAGTTACATGTCAAATGTGTTGCTCTAAAGAACAAAACTAGAGTGTAATGTATTTTGACACCACACTATGTTAATATTAATCTGACAAAGCCTATTCATCAGCGTGAACTGCTGGCCGAGCAAAGACAAAAGCATGGGACAGACTTCCAGCCCTGTTGCACAAAAGCAATATCTCACACCTGACGAAATGCCCACGTGGCCCTAAGTGTGCAGCATGTCAGCAAATTGCACTTTTGTAAAGACTACACCAATGGCAGTATACCAACTGAGCATCAAATACTAAGCAGACTCGCACTGATGATTTACTTTGTATTTAGTTTATTTAAGCATTTGTCAGACACTTTTATCCAAAGCGACTTAAGCCAAATGCACTGATGCTCGTCGCCCTGAACACATTTAAAGGCACACTGTTTCTTGTCCTCTGCCATGTTGGTGTGCACTTTACATAGCTATTGACAGAATAGGTGCATCAATTACAAGATCATTCACCTCCCCAACTGTACTTGTTCTCTCACAAATTTGCGATCATAGTATCCTGAAATAGAACAATGATTCTTGACAACAACTACACAACATGGATAAATGGCCTGCAGTCAAATTGTCACCGTTATGCGCAGAGTGTGAAAAAGAACCAAAATATATAGTGTTTGACGAGACATTTAGCAAATTATTTAAAACATGAAAAGGTTTACAAACTTAAGTCTTGTAGTGTGCACTTGACTTTACAATGTAATCGAGATATAAATTTGATCAATAGCTGTATCAATTCCCAGGGAATTGAACCCATGACCTTGGCGTTTATGGCACAATGCTCTACCAATTCAGCTTCAGGATCTAGAGAAGCTACAGCTGCTACCAGAAGATAAAATGTAGAGTAGAGTCAAGTGCAGAATCAGTAGAAATGTAAGCTTGCAAAGTCTGACATTTTGTTAAAGTAGAACATATGAGCACAAAACAAAAAAAGGTTAAAATATGTTGGTATAAATTATGTAATACTGTGCTGGGTGTTTGGCTGGAAATTCCACATTCTATGTGTGAAACAATGTTGATTAATGATACTACAACATTGCAGGCTGCCATGAAAGCAGTTTACACAATTTTTTTGGTTGTTTACATTTACAAAGTATCTGATTTAATTTAGTCTGCAAGAATTCATGTCTGGGCAGCTCCACCAAACGCAAACATCCTTGTTCTCTTTGTTTCAGTTGATCTTATTGTGTCTGGCACATTTTTGTTGTTATTATGGCACAGTTGGGAATGTCTGTTGTGCTTGAGCTTCAAGTCTTTTTTCTTTTTAAATGTGCATTCATTTAAACACCAAAATGGATTCACAAACGAAAACTGTGCAAAGAGTCATGATTAACTGCTTTGCTCACTATTAGTATGTGGGGGCTAATACTATTTTGACAATTCTATGTTTTGCTGGAGTTGATTGCTACAGTAATTGCTTCATTCTTCATCCACAGTTTTAGAAGAAAAGCACTGCCCAGACAAGTTTACAGTCAGCATGCAGTACACTGTCAAAGTCATAAATGAACTTTATGGAGTCTGTTAACAATACCTGAAGAACTATTTATCCTTCTTTGAGTCTACATCGATTTACTATCAGATTACCCAATGTATTTAACTGAGCACAATATTGGACTTCCATGTCGTGGTGTTTCCATGCGTTCTTTGTGTTGCTTGGTTCTTGGTCGAAAGTTCGTTCCGTCGATGTTTTGGACCTCTGTAAGATTGGAGTTATTGTCTGTATGAATGATGAGGTTGGCTTTGAAGCGAGGCCATCTCAAGGGTGTGTGAACCGTAGAGAGTGACAAGGTTTCTCAGGACATCGAGTCCCGAGCTTCCTTGGACCTCACATGGCATGGACCTGGTTACGACGAGATCCTGAGAAAACCACGAGGGAAGAGTCAGAGCGAATTCAGAGCAGTTCGCGGAGCAAGAGAGACGATGAGAGAGAGACAACAGAAGCGAAGAGAGAAAGAGCGCATGTTCTTACTGTTTGGAAACATTTGAACTGAAATGGGCTGCATCCCCTAAGGTGTCCTGTGCAAGTTGAAATCCCTGCAAATCTATATATTTTTCAAATCGCTGAATTACAAGAAGCAGTTTGACATGGAATGGGTGAAAATGGCCTCAAAGGCTCGACCTCACTAAATCACAAATCATTCAGTATTCAAGCCAAACAAACAGTGCTGGCAAGGCCCAGCTCCAGCTGCTGTGTAGAGGACTTGTCTGAATGCCAATTAGAGATGAAGGAGTGATGAAGAAGGCTCCAGAACCCAAGGCCTGAACCCCGGCAATTATTCGGGGGATGGCTGAGCTACACTGTGTTTCTGTTTTGATGCCAAGTGGGAGAGAAGTGCTCTCTTGGAGAGCCAGGAGGAGAACATGATTGGCTAATTAAAACAGATGATGGGCTTCTTCAATGCCTGGAAGTGACTGGTAGATGCAGGGTCTGCTCACTTACAGGGGCAGCAGTGTGTATGTGTGAATGAAGGTTTGGTTCTGTTTCTAAATGGCACGTATGCAAAACTACATATTTTCATCACTGACTAGTCAGTGGGTTCTCTCTATGACTGATTGAGTATTCAGTCTAGGGTTGCAGCGGTATAACGGTTTCATGGTATACCATGGTATGAAGATTTACGGTTATTATGCTATGTACATTTGCTTATCTACGCTATTGGAAAAAAAAAATGCAACCGGACGGAGAATCTCACCTGTTCTTTCGCATCTCTTTACCTCCTCGACTGCCTGTCAGACCCGTTGACTTAGGACACACACATGCAGCGGAGAAAATGTCAGTGAGAAGCGAGGCTGATATCACCAATCTTCATCCCCCGCCGAAAAAGAACTTAAAATCAGCAACATGGGATTACTTTGAATATCCCAAAGGGGGTTGTCCTTGAGGACGGATATCCAGTTTCCAAAATGTGACATAAGTGTGTGTGTTTTGTGTGTGTTTGTGTGTGTGTGTGTGTGTGTGTGTGTGTGTGTGTGTGAGAGCATGTATTTATCACTTTGTGGGAACCAAATGTCCCCATAATGATATTAAAACCTGAAATCTTTGACCTTGTGGGGACATTTTGTTGGCCCCCATGAGGAAAACAGCTTATAAATCATATTAACTTGTGTTTTTTGAAAATGTAAAAATGCAGAAAGTTTTCTGTGAGGGTTAGGGGATAGAATATATAGTTTGTATAGTATAAAAACCATTATGTCTATGGAAAGTCCCTATAAAACATGGAAACACAACATGTGTGTGTGTTTCCATGTGCATTATACATTACAACAAACATAAAAAATATAATCATAAATATATTTACTTTATACTTTGATTACTTTTTATTTACTACATATAAAAAAAAACTTGCAACAGTTGGTTAGTCAACATTTTTTAAATTATTTTATTATGTACATTTATGTTTTTTGTAGTTAATTAGATACATTTTTACAGGCATACATCTTTTGTACAAGTGGACATGCTGCAAAAGTTGGACATTCTCTGTTTAATAATTTGATAAAATGGGCAGATTAAATTTATTTCAAGCTTTATTAGCATGATAAACTTACGTGTAAATTTCCAATGCATTATTAGACACGATACATACAGATATAATACAAATGGTGTGCTGAAGTTTAATTTGCTTTAATTTGGGGGGGGGGGGGGGGGGGGGGGGGGCATGTGCAGGCCAATTTTTTGTGGTCCGCAGGTCCTTGAATAGCATATAATATGCGAGTAAGGGCAGCTGGTGAAGTTTCTGGTGCCCCCTAGGGTAAGATGCTGCCTGCCTTAGGAGACTGTGTAATATGTGAATGGGGAGTGGTGGAAATTTCAGGAAGTCAAAAAATCTAATACTGCATGTTAAACAGTTTATAAACTATTATTATTGGTAAAAACCTTCACCTAGACCTCACAACCAAACGGAGACCTACTAATTATGCATATAACAGGAAGGTGGATGGATCATGAAACATGCAGCGTATGTATACAGTCAGTGATTTATTATGTGGTAATTCATCATTTGTATACATATAAGAAAATAATTAAAATTATGATCTTGTACCTACATATTCATGAATGACACTCCTCTATGCAGACTTGGCAGTGCAGTGCTCAGACATCTGATATCTAGTTGTTTGCTTTACTTTGCTACCACCCATGTCAACAGCTTGAACAGTATACTGTATTTGTTTCTGCACCTGAAGCAAACACCCGTCAGCTAAGACCAGCTCATCCCTGTGGCTCTAACTGCTGATATTATTGTAGCCAGTGAACTTTGAAATCATCTGAACCTTGAGTTAATCAAAATCTGATCCCTGAAATCTGCAGCACTGTGGCTTGCTGTACTTTGCCCTCAGAATTTCATTATTGACAGAGCTGCTGTGTGAAGCCATCAAGCTCAACCTGTGGGCACCTTTGTGGAGAGAGATATTTATCTGAGTGATCTCTCCATGACAGAGGATTGACTGCTAGATGGGGGGAAGATTTGAGAACTTGAGGGGTGTAATTGCTGGTCACATAACAGTCAACTGACAACATATCTTGTTGTCTCTCTCTCCCCCCCCCCCCCCCCCCCCCCACTGAGTTTATGACTCACTATAGTAGAGATGGTGGGATACCTGATGGAATTTCTTGGAATTGGCAGTCTGTGGAAGGCAGTTGTTGTAAACTATATGCTGGTGTGAAATGGATCTCTCTGCCGCTTGTGCCATCTCACAGTGGGAAAGCAAAAAACCCTGTTACTGTGTCACAACAAACAGCCCTCTCCCAAAGGCAAAAAACAGAACTCTTTTGATTTATTTTAATTTAAGTTTATGTTTATTCACCATATGTGAATATGTCCATATGCCCTTCCTGACACAACCCCCATTGACTGGGGGACTCACACTCACACATATAGGGCAATTTTAGAGTCTCCAAATCACTTAACCTGCATGTTTTTTTGGACTTGTGGGGGAAACCGGAGCACCTGGAGGACACCCACGCAAACACAGGGAGAACATGCAAACTCCACACAGAATGACCCAGTTTAGCCAGTGCTCACACCCGAAACCTTCTTGCTGTGAGGTGACAGTGCCGCCTAAAGTTAAAAATGCATTAAAATGTATTTATATTAAAATGTACTACGTTTGTTGGAAGTAAACGTACATCAAAAACTATTTTAATGGCTTTGAAATGTAAGCATCTTGACAAAGTATGTAAATTAATTAATATAATACTATACATACAGTATAAAAAATAAATAAATAAATAAAAGATGGAAAGACAGAAAAACAAGCAAGTATATAAAGACAAAATGAGAAAAGTGGTAGAATAAGAGGAAGGATTGGAGATTTAGAGAATGAGCCAGAGGCAGGACTGCTGTCTGCACTGGCTTTGACTTTCCACCAGAGATAAGGTGTAATTCTCTTTAGTAAGCCCAGTGTGCTTCTCTTCACCTCCGCTGTCTGTCATACTTATAGCCATGCCCTTATCCATCTCCACCTCTCACTACACTGCCAATCACAACTCTGCGCTTCATACCCAATGCATTTTCCTGTGGAGATACAGTTGATGATGTGCTTGTCTGCTGCCTAATTTAACGCACTATCAAATCAACACAGTTTGACTGATGGGATGTTCATGTTGTCATGGTCAGCAGTGCAAACTCACTTTCCTTCAGATATGCAATCAGTGCTTACCGCACCAGCTGGACTCATGAAAGATAGCTGCCAGATTGAGGTGGATGAAAATGCAACCAGGTTAGGGATGGACGCAAGAACTCGAGTTGAATTTGAAATTAAGTGACCACTATATACATACGTGCCAAAGAGGGGCCTTACCTTTTATTTTTAGATTGATTACATTGTGATTTTCAGCTGTAACTTTATTGTCAACAGAGATGTCTTATAGCAACCAAACTGATAAATGATGCTGCAATATTAGCACTCTGCAGGTTAACAATAATCAAAAGAGAATATAATTTACCGTTTTTTAATACTTGCCTCTGCAAATGTTTTCTAAACAATTTTATTATCATGTAATATATTGTAGATTAATGAATGTATATTTATTTTATTGAAGTAAATGTTTATCATATTATATGTAAATCTCACTGGGTTCAGTCATGTTTGTGTGACGTCACACACCTGCATCTCGGCAAAATCAAAGTATATTGTATGTTTGTATAGTTTCCAAGTTAGAAGTTCGATGTAAAGTGACAAACCATTGCACTTTTCCCTGTAGGAAGGTGGAGTTGATTAGAAAGCAGCAAAAAAAGAAAAAAGAAAAAGATCACAGCAAAAAAGTCCAACACAGTGCTGCATAACATTCTATCGGGGGCAGAGACAGCGCTCAGCTCAGCACTCTGGGGATGTGCACACAATTCAGGCGAGTTCTTCCTTTCAAACAGCAAGTCTGAGTGCAGCTGAATGGAACAGAACGCAGGGTCTTTAAAACTATTTTTACATGAACACGCTTTCTGGGTCTTTAAAATTTTTTCACATTAACATAGCATTTGGAAAATGCGATTGTTATGGTGACTCCGGTCAGGGCAACTGCAGTTTCAAAATACACAGTTCAGACAGCCGTAAGAAAAACAGAGATCCTCGCTTATTAAGATAATTATGATAACCTGACAATATAGCAGATATGTGCACTTTCTGAGCCTTCTTTCATTAGTAATGTTTCCATCCAAGTTGCAAATTAAATTTATTTGACAAACCATAATATCACAAATATATTGTGCGACTAAAGCAGCGTTTCCATTCAGTCTGTCCAAAAGAACAAAATGATCACTTCTGGAGAAATTGTAGCCACTGTGACGCTTTTGTTAATAAAATAGTTGTGGTTTAGAGCACACAGACAAAACAATGTAAAGAACTTCTTCTCATGTCTGGGAGTGACAGCACGTTATATAGATCTTGGGAGCACTATACGTGTGCGTTCTTCCTTCCTTATGTCTTTGCCGTGTAAATTCAGTTGGAGTTTTTTCAGTAAATGTGTTTTCATCAAAGTTTATGCATATCTTATCGAATAAAACATTTATCCACCTGAAGTGAGTGTATATACGTTTATTTAGCACATTTTTGAGACTTTATTCGCATCTTGGAGTTTCCATCCTGTAGTTCCCTATCTGTCATTAACTCGACATTGTGTCAATATAGTGACACTAGGGGTCACTCTTGGGAGCCCCAAACACCTCTGATCTTTGAGAAAAGGCCAATGGGAATTGGTGAGTAGAATTTGCATGCCACTCTCCCTAACATAAAAGGAGCTGTCTTGCAACCACTCATTCAGATATTTTTCTTTGGAGACGAGCGGTGTTGAGCAGCGAGTTCCACTGCCATTCCATTCACCTCACAACGAGAAGTGTATGCTGTTGGATATACAGTGCATTTCAGCGGCTTTCTCCCATCATGCATGACTAGTGCAGAGTATGCCCCTGGGCGCATCAACAGCTAAGAGAGAGTATATTCTTGCAAAAAATAATATATTTACCTCTAAAAGAGTGCACTGACGGAGAGCATCTTTTTAAAGATTCATATCTGTCTGTGTGTAGTCCCTGGATGCTGTTGCTATCTCTCCGTCTCTGACGGCCACGATCGCTGTCTCATGTGTCTGGGATGTAGTCACGTTGAAGCACTGTTTGTGGATGGTTCATGTTCTCACTGCGAGAACATGACCATAGCAACATTGTGGTCGCGGCTTTCCTTCCGGGGGAAAGCCACTCCAGCGTTCCCCGCCCCGATGCTTCTACCTACGTGTATGAGGCCAGGACGGTTAGCGCTGGGGCGATTTGGGGACTCCAATGGGAGTGGTTCTGCCGGGTAATCCCCCACGAACCTTCCATTCCACAGTACACTCGTTTGCCCTGGTCAAGTTCTGGGATGAGACAGGCAGCTCACCTCAATGTGAGTTTAATGTCTCATTTGGGGCTCGAGAGCAGGATGAGCTCTCAATTGCAGCATCAAAGAACGGGTCAGATGCTGAGGGCACGATTGGGTTCCCACCTTCCCACCAATGGTGCCTCTCTGGCAGACATCTCTAGAGCAGTGGGCTGGATAACACCCAATAACTTTGCAAGATTTTATAATCTCCAGGTTGACCCGGTTTCGTCCCGTGTGTTGACAGGTACAAGCAGGTAAGTGTGTGGGTAGCTGGCTGAGTGTACATTTTGCGCATGGCACTTTTTCCCTCCCTGAGGGGAAGACATGTGCTTTTTCCCCCATGCGAGTTCACAAGATGGTGAAACCTGGATGTTCTTCCTCCTTAGCCCTTATGGCTAGCGAATTTGGCTGAGGAATTCGTAGCTGGACCTAGTACATATGCTAGTATGCCCTGTACTGTGGTAGGTGCTCCACATGTGCAGGTTACCTGTGGTAACCTCTTGTGATGTATTTTCCACGGTGCGGTATCCCTGTGGGCAAATCCATGTCTCCCTTCGGCAGGGTTCTCCCCTATCCCTGGCTGTAGAGTTCCTCCCCTCTGGGTAGGACCTACCATGGGTAGTTCTTGGGGTGTTGGGGGAGACTACATGCAGACCGGCTGCACCTGCTATTTCAGTCCACATAACACAGGTCAGCAGGTTGTGGCGTTTCGTGTCACTACATCGACACAACATCAAGTGAGTGACAGATAGGGAACGTCTTGGTTACTGTTGTAACCTTCATTCCCTGATGGAGGGAACAAGACGTTGTGTCCCTCTTGCCACAAAGCTGTACTACCCGCTGAAATGGCCGAGACCCTGGCTCGGATCCTCTGCGCAAAACCTGAATGAGTGGTTGTGAGCCAGCTCCTTTTATACCCTTATGTCTGGGGGAGTGGCATGCAAATTCCACTAGCCAATTCCCATTGGCCTTTTCTCAAAGATCAGAGGTGTTTGGGGCTCCCAAGAGCTACCCCTAGTGTCACTACATTGACACTACATCTTGTTCCCTCCATCAAGAAACAGATATTACAACAGTAACCAAGATGTTTTTATGGGGTATCCCAAAATGCGCATAAATATTAGTGGATGAAAACCCAGCTATTCAGTTGGCCAGCGAGTCTTCAAATAATGACAAAATATGGTGTATTATATTGTAATTGTGCCATATTTTCTATGTATTTTAATAGATTATGTTATAACAGCCTATAATAATGAATAGACAAGACACAGGAATAACGAGATGCAACACTGCAACCAAAGACGGATGTCCAACATACTTATATGAACATACTGTATATGTGCAGTGGCAGGTTTTGAACTAGAACTTTTTGGTTACCAGTCCAGATTTCAAACAATTTCAATAATTTTTACATCCATCCATCCATCCGTCTGTCCGTCCATCCATTCATCTGTGTCATTTTGTCATTTTTTTAAAAGAATTCTGTAATGGAAATTACATTTATAATATTATTTAAATTAAAATGGTAGATTCCTTTGTCTTTCTTTTTCATAGATAACATGTATCCTAAATGCACACAATTAAATAATATTCTCACACTTTTTGCATAACTAAAAAAAAATTATGGCTAGTAAAAATTCTTTGCCTGAATATTTTGATATTACCTTGCTTTTTCTTTTCTTTCTTTTTTCTACAAAAGTCTGTTTTACAGATGAAAACCAGAAAATGTCTTGATATAAAACCCTGAACAATGTCTTAAGGTGTGGTAACGATGGTATAAGTGGAATAATTGACTCTGGTACGTTGAATTACTGAAAAATATAAAAAACCTATTGTAAAAATTTGTACTTCACGTCTTAACCGCATTACCGCCTTGGGTGTGAATTATTTCTCAATAATTCAATGGTCTGTCATCAATTATTCCTTATGTATACTCCGTATAAATGTATCTATCTATTCTTAGCTTTTTGTAAAATGTTTTGTATGAAAAGTTGCTTGTTGCAAGTTGCTATCATTCTTTATAATGAACACCACTTGATTTCATATTTTGTTATATAATACTAAGACAAGCATTTTTTGAATGTGTCCAAATACATTTTTGGGCCCATTGTGCTATTTGAGATAAATAAAAAAAGACCTACCCAGACATTCAATTCTCTCCTCTCATGTAGTGTAATCTAAACCCAGAAACTCTTAGATTAAAGAAGATATGATGGAACATTTACTGCTGTTTTCCAATACCCACAGTTATAACATAAAGCTGCCATTGCACAAAGTCAAACATGTCACTGATTTTCTGGAGAGGCTAAAATGTGGGCCTTTTGGATGGCTTTTCATACTGTGTAATTTGTGGTGTCAGCATAAGCTCTCAGCCTCAGCAAACAAGCATTGAAGAAAGAAGCCAAACATTTTGGCAGCGTTATGCAGGTGTGACCAGCAGCTCCTCATGCAGTCACCAACACAGCTGCATGTGTCTTCGGGGAGAGCTCGTATTCAAAATAAAGCCATCAGAATTCGCTGCATGCATGACTCCCTTGAGAAGGAATTTTCCCTTTAACAAGTTGTCTGCACCTGAGACGGATGAGAAGGCGGCTGTCTCAAGACTAGAGCATTCTTCTTGTGAATAATTGTTTGCACAAATGGTTTTTATTTTAGAGTGGAGGCATTCAATTTTAAGAATGTGCAGGGTGTTTGGGGAGGGCCACGCCTGTGTTTTTGACCGGTGATGAGATGAAATGATGCAAAAGTGCAATCCACATTCTTTAAAATTATGCAGAAAGCTTTCTGTTCTATCTCTGTCTGTCACTTTCACTCTCCCTTTCTCTCCCTTTGCACGCGGCCTCAATGGCTGTGTGGCAAATTGCTTGTGTTGTGTCATTTACTCTGTGGCCAAAGCTTCTCCTCAGGAATCCCTTCTGGGGGTCAACTTTGTCCTAATCATCTCTGCTTAGGGCTGCCCTTGATATTGCCCATAAATCTGTGAATCACTGATGGCTTTGATACTATTGTCCAACAGAGTAATGGAATGTCGGCCCTCTCCAAGTAATCCTGCTATCTCTTTGACCTTCCAGAGACCTGCAGTGAATTGGCCAGGCCAGTAAGCCATGGACTATGGTAGCAACAAATAAGCTGCTGCCCTGCTTCCATTATTTTCTTCCTATCTTTTCACAGAGTGAAGAGAGTGAGAAAGAGTCACTGTACTAGAGCATTTATTCTGTACCATTGTCACCTTGAAAGAGAGCCCTATTATTTCACCCATGTATTTCTCTTCAATTTAGAGAGCCAAAAACACACACTTTCCCCAAGCCATTCCCCAAATGTGTATTTCATATTGTACAGTCATGACTCATTAAAGTGTCGTGGAACCCCCCAAGTTAAGAATCAGTCGTTCACACATCCGACTTAAAAAAAAAGCTCATGAAATGGGCGTGAAAAGATGTTAAAATGTGGGTTTTGGTGGGAAGGGGGAGGACGGAAGGGGTCAAGCACTAAAACTGACTCTCACTCATGATAGAGATGGCTGAACATCAAAATGTGAGAGATTTTTGGGGCACTTTGCTGTATATTAATCATGGGACAAAGGTACGAACATGCAAAGAGTGAATATGATAGAACAGTTTGCAAATTAAAGAATCAGATTTTTTTTTCTAATTTTTGAGTATGAAGTGAAAGTATGCCATTTTTTTGGCCCCTTTTACACCTGCTATTACAATGCATTTCGGGTGATCCAATCACATGTGGTCAGGTTAGACACATGGCTGTTTACACCTGGTCACCTAAATGTGTCTCCTGTGACCACTGATTGTTTATACAATCGTGATTTCTTCCTCATTTGAATGGGGACTGAACTTTGGTTTCCCATGCAACTGACACAACATGCTACCAGTTGTGCCAAGAGGGAACGTAATTATTGTTGAGCCGTTCCAAATTTGTCCGATGGGAGATAGGGCATGTTAGTGAGTCGGTGTACTGTTGCCGATCCTAGGGTACCAGAACTTTCAGAAACAGCATGCCGACTTCCCGTGTGATCATGTTGTTTGATATCAGACATACTAAAGTAGATTTGTGAAGTTCTCGTGATTTTGTATGTATCTGCTTTTTTAAACTTTATTTAAAATAAAATGTTATTTTCCTTTTATAGCTCTTCGTAAACGGGAAAGTTTAAACTCTTGTTTTAGCGCAGCAGTTGATTGACAGGTGAGGGGTGGCACTTCACTGCTGCTGGGACACATACAGTATTGATAACCTCAAATGTGATGCGGTCACATGTGTTTTTGACCATTTTCGTATGTGGTTTTTGTGATCCAATCACAAACCGTTTTAGACCCCGCTAAGACCTGTATTTAGGGCTGACCGTGATCGGTTCACCTGAAATGCATCTTAATACCAGGTGTAAATGGGGCCTTTGTCACTAAAACGTCTTGGATACGTATGTAACCTCCGTTCCCTGATGGAGGGAACGAGACGTCGTGTCGAAGAAGCGACACTAGGGGTCTCTCTTGAGCGCCGAAAGATGCCTCTGATCTATGAAAAAAGGCCAATGAGAGTTGGCGAACAGTATTTGCATACCCCGCCTCCGGATACGGATATAAAGGCGAGGGAAATACGCTCGTTCATTCAGGATTTTTCTGAGGAGCCGGGAGTGTTCCGGGCACCTCAGCGGCTCGGCTCAGCGATGTGGCCGGGAAGACACGACGTCTCGTTCCCTCCATCAGGGAACGGAGGTTACATACGTAACTGAGACGTTCCCCGTCTGTCGCTCACTTCGACGTCGCGTCGAAGAAGCGACACTAGGGGTCCACTTCAAAACTCACCATGCGCTGAGCCGTGTACGTGTACTGCTTACACAGAAGCGGGCAGGTATTTCTACGTGCACAAGCGACCAACTGTGTTCAGGCTGCACGTACTCTTCCCCAATGCCCCAAAAAAGTCGTCAGAATCCTTTTGGTTACCCTAGGGCAGTGGTTCTCAAACTTTTTCGGTCATTCCCCACTTTGGACAAGGGGGAATTTTCAAGCCCCACCTGCCCCCATCGCCCCAACACAATGCTAATGAAATATGCAACAAGCTTAAAATGTTCCAATTTATTGAACAGTAGTAACAAGTAACAAGTAGTATCAGTAACAAGTTGTATCTAAATACAAACTAACTATTTACATCAAATAACAGCAAGTTCAAAAATAGAAAAAATAAAAGTGCAGCTGTGTCAACATTTGTATCAAGTTAAAAAGAATAGAAAAGAAATACAAGTGCCACTTTGCAAAAAAAGAAAAAAGAAAAAAAGAGAAATCCATTTGGCAAGAAAGTATTTAAAGAATCCATTTTCCCTGCATTAGTGGCTGCAATGAGCTTGTTTTGCATTGCACAGTTTCTCAAAGGAGGGTTGCAGGCTTGATACTGCCACTCTCAAGTCATGCTCAATGTTCAGCTGAGATCTGTACTTAGTTTTCAGTGAAGCAACAGCTGAAAAACCCATCTCACAGAGATATGACGTGGCAAAGGGACTTTGATATTGGATTAAAATGATGGGTAGTGTAGCTATAAAATAAACTAATGATTCATTATTTTAATATTCCTTTGTTCCGATCAGAGCATGTGAGCGGAGCGCGCATTTCTGAATATTCCGCTCAGGGTCGTGCGCTCAACCCAGAATGGCCTGCTGGTTCGAAAATATGTGGAATAAGGGCTGCCTCCGACTAAAGTTTTTTTCTAGTCGACTAGTAGTTGTTCATTTAAGCAATTAGTGGACAAATCGCCCCTTTATATTGATTTAATTACTTAAATAGGCTATACAGGATAATGAGTGTTATATAGCCGCACTCAAACGCATGACCGCACGCATAAAGCTTGTCACAAAGAACCGGCAAAAGTAATGATTATGAATGTGTCAAAAATAGCAAGGAGACATTTAATTGTTTATTAAAAACTGGTGTTTTATGTGTCACTGCAAAGATGAAGTTGACGATGCGGACTCGCCATGAACGAATAAAGACAGAAAGGCACGCCCCACCTGTCACGTCTCTATTCCCCACCAGTGGGGCGCGCCCCACACTTTGAGAACCGCTGCCCTAGGGGGTAACAAGTTGACACTCCCAACTAGGGAACGGGCCAAGCCTGGCTGGGCCTCTTTTCTCTCTATGTTTTCTCGGCATAGAGCAAGAGCAGCCGGGGCCCTTACCGCATTGAGGGAAGGGGGTCTTACCCGAATTCCTATTCTTTTAGGGGGAAAAGACCCTGCGGAGGCCACACCCACCCAAAAGGGGAGGTAGAGGTGGCAAAATAAATCACATGGCCTCTTGGGTCACATGTGGGAAGAATGGCACGGTGGTAGATCCAACCTCGAGGAGGGGGGAGTTGCTACAACACGGCAACCAGAGGGCAGCGAAGGACTGCCTAAGGGAGACGCGGGTCAGCTCGTAAGGTGACCGTACCGTGGAAGTACACACAGGAGGAGTCCGTGTAGGAGGCCTAATCTGTGGAGCACCTATTCCAGTAGGGGTAGCCTGGGCCGGCAAGTTCCTCCGCTGAACTGCTGCAGGCCCAAAGGGCTAGGGAGGAATCAACCAGGGACCTAGGTCGTCTGGGAAAGCAGCGCACTGTTTTGCCTCGGCAGAGGGAAATGGCGCTGGAAACAAGCGATTCACCCGGTCAGACCGTCGACGTGTACCGAGTTCTACGGGCTCGGACCTGAGAAAACACGGGACGAGACTGACTCAACCCTGAGATTGTAATATCTTGTAAAGGTGTTAGGTGCTGCCCAGCCCGCAGCTCTGCAAATGTCTGCTAGGGAGGTGCCCCTAGCCAGTGCCCATGAGGATGCCACGCTCCTAGTAGAGAGGGGGTGGCATGGCCTGGGTGTGGTAGGCCAACTGAATGGCATCCACCACCCAGTGAGACAACCTTTGTTTGGAGACAGCGTTCCCTTTCTGCTGTCCCCCAAAGCAGACAAAGAGCTGCTCAGAGCGCCTGAAGCTCTGGGTGTGTTCCAGGTAGGCATGCAAGGCACGTACCGGACACAGCAGTGAGGGGGCTGGGTCTGCCTCCTCCCAGGGCAGCGCTTGTAGGTTCACTACCTGATCCTGAAGGGCGTGGTAGGAACCTTGGGCACATAGGTCGAGGTCTTAGGATCACATGAGTATCTGCCGGACCGAGCTCCAGGCAAGTGTCGTTAGTAGAGAACGCTTGCAGGTCCCCGACCCTCTTGATGGAAGCGAGCGTGATCAGCAGGGCCGTCTTTTTAAGGAGAGGGCCCTGAGCCAACTGATTCTAGCGGCTCGGGGGGGGGGATCTCTGAAGACCGGCGAGGACCACCGAGAGATCCCAGGAGGGGAACAGGTTTGGCCGGGAGGGGTTTAACCTCCGGGCACCTCTTAGGAACCTGACGATTAAGTCGTGCTTACCCAGAGACTTGCGGCAACATACACCTTCAAGTTGGACGGGGACAGCCTCCCCTCCAACCTCTCCTGTAGGAACAGGAGCACCGACCTAACTGCACATCTCTGTGGGTCTTCTGCCCGGGAAGAACACCAATTCAAGAACAGACGCCATTTCAGGGCGTAGAGTTGCCTGGTAGAAGGGGCTCTGGATTGGTTGATCGTGGCTACGACTGTGGTGGTAGACCAGCTAGATCTTCCACGTCCCGTCCAGGGGCCAGACGTGGAGGTTCCAAAGGTCTGGGTGCGGATGCCAGAGCGTGCCCCGTCCCTGAGAAAGAAGGACCTTCCTCAGGGGAATTCGCCAGGGAGGGGCTGTCGCGAGGAGTACGAGGTCCGAGAACCAGGCCCGGGTGGGCCAGTAAGGAGCCACGAGAGTGAATTGCTCCTCGTCCTCCCTGACCTTGCACAGCACCTGTGCAAGAAGGCTCACTGGGGGTAATGCGCACTTGTGCAGCCACACCGGCCAGCTGTGTGCCAGTGCATCTGCCCCGTGGGGACCCTCTGAGCGGGCGTACCAGAGCGGGCAGTGGGAGGTCTCTCGGGAGGCAAAGGGGTCTACCTGGGCCTTGCCGAACCGTTCCCAAATCAGCTGAACCGAGTGGGGGTGGTGAGGTAAGGGCTGTAGAAACCCTCCTTCATCTCGGTTGGAGGGACAGGCTCTATCGCGTCTTTGGCCAGAAGAGTCGCGATTTTCGCGCGCAGGGACTGGGCATGTTCGCCGTATACTGTGGAAAAGTGGACGCCCATGAAGGGGGGCGGGGGCCTGGCAAACTGAATTGCGTAAGTCGGATGGTCCGGGCCAGCCAGCGAGACGGGTTGGGAAGTGAAAGCCATGCGTCCAACCTCTGCGCTAGGGGCACCAAAGGGAAGATCAATTTGCGGAGCTTTGCAGCGGGGTGGAGCAGGTAGGGCAGCGTTGGGCAGCGACGGGGCGACCCGCGGCTGGGGTGCTGACAAAAGACTCAAAGCACTTACCTTGCTCCGCACACCCGGCAGGGGGCAGGTTAGCAACTGAGGAGGAGGTCCCGGGTAGTCATCCTCTAGACTCTTCGGAACCGGCCGACCAGGGTACAGTCGTGGGGCTGGAGACGGGTGGTCCGTGTCCAGGAAGCCGGGACTGTTGAGATCTGGTGGCAGAGTGCCGTGAGAACGGCATTTGCGGGCCAGATGACCCAGAGACAAAAGGAAATAGCTCGTTACAGAGAATATGAGAATGTGAAAACTATTTCAACAAAAAAAATAAAAATTCTCCTCCCGGCCCTCCACTGGGGCGGAGTGGTCTTACCACCTCCGGAGCTAACATCTTGGTCCCTGGGTCGAGCGTCTACGGACAGCCTGGGAGCCTTCCGGGTCCTCGAGGGGGTCCGTGAGAAGGGGGCGTCTGCTTCCTGCGGAGTGCTCGACGCTGGGGCTGAGAGCTGGGCCCGGGTTGAGGCGGAGCAGGGTGTTTCATAGCCGCAGGAGGACGCCCTCGGCGAGCAGATGGGGCATGGCTCATGGCGGCAGGCTTGCAGCGGGGCAGGATGTGCGGTGGCCTCCGTCTGCTTCACCGCTGAGGACTGCTGGGAAGAGTCGTCAACGGTGGCGCCGAATGGACGGAGCTGGGAGACGGGGGTGTGGGAGAAGGTGTGCCTTGTCTACCTCCCGCATTTCGACCAGGTCCAGTCCACAGATGCATTTCTGGACCACAAAGGGTGGCCATCGCCTTTTCGAGTGCCGGCGCTTCTGACCTCCGTGGCCCAGGGGCGCGGTTGGTCATCCAGCGTGGTTCCTGCAGCACATCAAGAACAGGACTTCCCAAGGTGCAAGATTTGAAGTGCCTTGGCCTGGCGTTGGTTGCAGGAAGGGCCGTGGCGTGCAGAGTGGAAGCGGTCTGGGACCGTTTCACCGCGAGGGTAGTGAGAGCGGAGGAGCGAAGAAGCCTTGGCTTTGCTCAACTCGTCATGCACGTCCGAGAAGAAAGGAACAGGGGGGTGGCTGTGAGCGGCGCACCTGCCCACGGGACCGATCAGGTAGCCCAGGAAAGCATAGCGGATCTCCGTGTGTCAGGCCCAGGCGAGTTATCAGCATCCGATGCCGCTGTAACGCTCTCTGATGCGGTGGTGATGTCATCCAATTCTGAAGCAAGCAAGCGTGCCGGGGAGGCGGGCGGTTCAAGGGGGTTTACCTGGCGAACAGAGCCCGTCACTGTCCCCAAATCGCCTTCATTGCCCGCGGCGCCTGCGCCGATGCCGTAGGAAGAAGGCGGAGCGCGGGGGGCGGCTGAAGTGGCTTTCTCTCATTACAAAAGAAAGCCGTGCGACCGCAATGCTATAACGGCCATGTTCCCGCACTGAGAAGATGAACCATTGGAGAGAATGCTCATCCCGAGCTCAGACGGAAGCAAACAAGCGTGCTGGGGAGGCGAGTGGTTCGAGGGTGTTTACCCGGCGAACAGAGCCCGTCATAGTCCCCAAATCGACTTCATCGCCCGCGGCGCCTGCGTCAATCCCGTAGGAAGGAGGCAAAGCGTGGGGGCGGCTGAAGTGGCTTTCTCTCATTACAAAAGAAAGCCGCGCGACCGCAATGTTGCCATGGCTATGTTCTCGCACTGAGAACATGAACCATTCATAAAACGCTGCCTGTGTGTGATCGCAGCCCAGGCATGCAAGACAGCTTTTTATGACCGAGAGAGGTGGGGAGAAATCACCGCATCCAGAAACTACACAGGGGCAGAAATGACATCTTTATAAAGACGCGTCCTGAAAAGGACGTTCAACACCGCTGTGTAATGCTCTTACAGAGAAATAAACTCTTTTACAGAGAAAATCACTCTTTCAACTCTTTTAACTCTGTGCTGTCGAAGCGCCCAGGGGCAAACTGCATGCCGGCAGTGAAGAGAAAAGCCACTGAAGTGCGCCGTATAGCCAACAGCAAAGCAGAGCGTCAGAGGATCAGAAGCAGGATCAGTTGTGGCATTCGCAGCTGGCTGCATACACACGACCATCGGGTCCGAAGAAAATTACTGAATGAACGAGCGTATTTCCCTCGCTTTTATATCCATATCCAGAGGCGGGGTATGCAAATACTGTTCGCCAACTCTCATTGGCCTTTTTTCATAGATCAGAGGCATCTTTCGGCGCTCAAGAGAGACCCCTAGTGTCTCTTCTTCGACACGACGTTGAAGTGAGCGACAGACGGGGAACCAGGACTGCTAAGTGACCTTATGTAAATTCTTAGATATTTTATACTTACAAGGAATGTTTCAGGTTTAGTACAAGTTAAACTCTATTTACAGTGTCCATCCATCCATCCATCTTCAACCGCTTATCCGAAGTCGGGTCGCGGGGGCAGCAGCTCCAGCGGGGGGCCCCAAACTTCCCTATCCCAAGCCACATTAACCAGCTCTGACTGGGGGACCCCGAGGATATTTACAGTGTTTGAGGTATAATGTTGATTACCACAGAAAATAATTTAACTCGTCCCTCTTTTTCTAAAGAAAAAAATTGTGTTCAATAAGTTACATAATTAAAGTAAACGGGTCCAATAAACAAAACATTAACGCACACTGTTTCGTGTCAACGTGTGATTTTTGTAATCTCTGCTGTAATGCAATCTCACCATGGTGTATAGTGCAAAAGCCAGCAACTTTTCAGACAGCAAGCAAACTTGTATGAGATGAAGCATAACCTGAATGGATTCCCCAGGTTCAACTGTCAGTAAATAGAATGAAATGACTTTTAAAACTAAGCAGGTCATAGTGGATGGGTCGTGCTGTAGCAACACTGAGTCTGTTCATCAGTTTGTTGCTGCTTTTAATTAAAGAGCAGCTCGCTGTAAATCGTGACCAGAGGCTGTGATGAAAATGACTGCGCAGTAACAACTTATGACGCACATTAGAGCCCTGTTGTCCTTTTATCTGCTGTTTATCTTGCTTTCCCTCTATCTCTTCCTTTTCTATGTCTCAGTCATGCAGAATTCCCATGCTGCGTAGTCCAGTTCTGCTCTACCAACACTGAACTATAAATAATCCAAACCTCATGCTTAAAGCGAATCTATCTGCAGAAGTTACGGAGGAGTTGGACTTTCTGCAAAGCTAATTACAGCACTGGCCTCAGTGATTAAACTCAGCCTCATTTTTGATTGGCAGCCAGGGAATCTGTTGTAGTCATTGTCTTATGTTGTCTTGTATTCTAATGGTACTTCAGCACTGAAACAACTGCAGCCCACACAGAACACCCAGACTTGGTCCCAATTTGACAAACAAAAGAGAATATAATTACGTTCTAATGGGCAGAACAATGTGTGTTTTTGTGTTGGGGTATCAGTTTGAATAGTGAAGCTTTCCAACCTACAAGCTACTAAGAAAAAGAAGCAACATTAAAGCTATTTTAAAGGGCAGTATCTTTTAAAACATGTAGCATGATTATATAATTTATTAAGAGCAGTTCAACTCTGGCTCAAAAACAATTAAGGTTTTGAATGAATGAATTTGTGTGACTGCATTAAACTTGATTACACTTAATTAGAAATATAGATAAATAAATAAATTTTAAACCTTGAAAAGAAAAAATTAATCAGACATTCCAATGCTTCCCATGTTTACACACAATGTCTGTGGAGACCAAGGCCAGGAGAGACAGAACGGTAAGGATAGACACCTGTGGGTAATTATCTCTAGCAACTGTTTGTGTTTGCAGTGAGAGCTGAGAGGGATAAAAGAGCAGTCCAGACCGCCGGAGGAAAGAGAGAGAGAGAGAGAGAGAGAGAGAGAGAGAGAGAGAGAGAGAGAGAGAGAGAGAGAGAGAGAGAGAGAGAGAGCGCGAGCGACACACGTACCTGGCTGTGTGTGGGATCGGCTGTGCTGAAAAGCATTAGTGTGTGTATATTGAAATGTATAAGGAATAAAGACTCACGTTGAATTGGTTATCTGATTCCCGCTTCCTCCTTGAAAGAAAGTTAGAGAACGGTCACAAGAATATAAATATTTTATAAACAAATATTTTTGTAATATATTTCATAAATCTGAAAATATCTGCCAAGTTTGTGTAATGGGGTTCTTACGATGGGCAAGGAGGAGACGTGAACTGGCAGAACAGTCAACATACACTGGCGGCCAAAAGTTTAGAATAATTTACAGATTTTGCTCTTATGGAAAGAAGTAGCATTCAACTGATCACAATGTATAGTCAGAACATTAATAATGTGAAAAATTGCTATTACAAGTTGAAAAAAAATGTTCAGCACCTTAACTTAAACTACTTCAAAAAGTTCTCATCACAAAATCCTCCACATGCAGCAATGACTGCTTTGCAGATCCTTGGCATTCTAGCTGTCAGTTTGTCCAGATACTCAGGTAACATTTCACCCCACACTTCCTGTAGCACTTGCCCTAGATGTGGCTATCTTGTTGGGCACTTCTCATGCACCATACTGTCTAGCTGATCCCACAAAAGCTTAATGGGGTTAAGATCCATAACACTCTTTTCCAAATATCTGTTGTCCAATGTCTGGGTTTCTTTGCCCACTCTAACATTTTCTTTTTGTTTTTCTGTTTCAAAAGTGTCTTTTTCTTAGCAATTCTTCCCATAAGGCCTGCACCTCTAAGTCTTCTGTTTACTGTTGTACATGAAACTGGTGTTGAGCAAGTAGAATTCAATGAAGCTGTCAGCTGAGGACATGTGAGACATCTGTTTCTCAAACTAGAGACTCTGATGTACTTATTCTCTTGTTTAGTTGTACATCTGACCTTCCACATCTCTTTCTGTCCTTGTTAGAGCCAGTTGTCCTTTGTCTTTGAAGACTGTAGGGAACACTTTTGTATAAAATCTTCATTTTATTAGGCAACTTCAAGCACTGTCCCCTTGTTAAGTGATGCAATGCAAGCAATTTACTGTACATTTATTTTTGCCTTCACTCCTCAAAACAATGATTGATTGACAAGTTTCTAGAGAACGCCATTTTAATTTTTGACATAATTTTGACCTTAAGACATGCCAGTCTATTGCATACTATGGCAACTTAAAAACAAACACAAGGATAATGTTAAGATTCATTTAACGAACCAAATAGCTTTCAACTGTGTTTAATATAATGGCAAGTGATTTTCTAGTACCAAATTAGCAATTTAGCCTTATTACTCAAGGATAAGGAGTTGGAGATAAATCAACTTATGCAAACATAAACACTCAGACACACTCAGACACACACACACACACACACACACACACACACACACACACACACACAGCAGCCACATGTGCCTCTCTCTCTCTCAAACTGGCACCTTCGGCTCATCTTTATCCCCCTCTCGTCTGATTAGGACAATTAAGCACCGGGCATGCATCCTCACGGCCCGGCCACGCCCTCCTCCTCGTCGCAGTTTGTTTAATGGATGGTTAGTGGAAGTTAATATTTCTATGGCAAATTGCTGAGAAATACTTATATGTCAAACATAAATTATGCTCTAAATTATATAATGATGCAATACATTTTTTTTTTAAAAAGATTCAAAAACTTTTTGCGGGGTCCCTGGAGAACAATTATCAATTATCAACAATGAATCAAGCCTCAATGAATGAAATCCACTCTAGTACTCAGTATCCAGTGTAGAGAGTTCACATAACTGTTCACATAAGCTGTAACTTATTTTGTGGCCCTGATAATAAATTACTCTTCTAGAAATATATAGAGTGAAGTCTTCTGTCCAAGGTCAATACTCTGCAGCAAGCTGCAGCTCTACCAGTGTGGAATTTTGAGTGGGCAGCAGCAGACGTGTTGCCGAGTGTCAGCCGCTTTCACGTTAGCTATTTGGTTAGCTCTTAGTGCACACACATCTCCTCCCCTCTGCGCAGGAGTCATTAATTGTACCTCCTCAACCAAATTAGACATGGAGCGTTTTTATCTTAATAGCGCTCTGCAAGCATGCCTCCAGGATGGACATTATACTGTTTTCATCTTGTGAAGGCGTTCTCACTCAGTTCAATGCTTCTCTGTCATTTCTAAGAGTAGAGCATCTTTGAATGCTTGACATAAGCCTTTCCCAACCTCAAAACGCCCGAAGGTGAAGCCAGAGCCCTCGATTTTGTGAAACACTCATGTAATAAGTCCCGGAAAGGGGGGCGTTGATTGGTAAAGAAGCAGGTTGAGATCTACATGCACAAAATCCAAGGTCATATCCATGTCTTGAACATTGGGGCGAACCAAACCATTTTCGGGGTGGGGGGGGGGGGTCAAGGGTGTTGATGTCACAAATATAATGGTCCTCTTTGGTCCTTTAATGTTGTAAAGGCGCTGAATGCAATAATGTTCTGAATAAAGGCTTGAAATGCGATGTAACAAAGGTTCAGGGTGGGCATATAAAGGAGGAAGCGGGAACCGTTTTCCACAGTTCACGTGAGTCTGTTGTATTCACAAATAACCAGCAATCGCTGTACAGCTTCACTCAAAACAGAAGATGGCTTTTCAGCATCACTCAAATAAACCGTCTGCTTTTCAGCTTCACACAACACAAGACTCTCTCTCAGGGGTCAGATACAAAGACTCTGGTCTGTCTGTTTCTCTCCTCTCTCTGTAAACTGGACATATTTTTATCTCCCCTGACTCTCACTGTGACTACAGAGATGGTAATTAGTCACAATTCATCTCAGGTGGATGTCCTTTCTCTCTCCCCAGATGAGCGATCGACCACGCCCTCACCTCCACATGCGATAAAGTTTTATAATTTTTGGTTTTAAAAGACACATGAATTTTTTAGTTCACACAGTACAAGACAAACACTGTGTCTGCATTGCTAGCAATGTGCCTGTTTCAGTCATCTTTTCTTTCTTTTTTGTGCTGATTCAAAGAAAAGATTCATATAATTTGAATTTCTGTAAATTGACATGACTGTGTCATCTGACTAGCAAAAAAAAAAAAAAAAAATATTTACTGCCCTAAAGTCCTTCATTGTTTTTTCCTCCTAGTAGAATCTTAACACAGTCTTTTCTTCAAGAATCCTAACACTGCTCTTTTCCATACAAAAACAGTTAATATTGACCACTGCTGTCAAGGTCCAAAGAAAGATAAAAAAAAATGCATTAATAAAATACCATAAAAGTAGTCCATACAACACAAAGCTGTTGTGTGGCCCCAGAAAGCTTGGAATATATTGCACTTGTCATATGGATTACTGCTATGATACGTTTATACTTAACCTTTAATAACGATTCATAATATTTGTCCTTTATGAAGCTTGACCGCTCCTGCTCACTTTGAACAGTTTTGAGCTGCTTAAAATATCTATTCTATTTTGTTCCAAGAATAAAACCAGCAAATGGGATTTGAACAACACAAGGGTGAGTAAATGAGTGAGTATAAGTACATTTTCCATTAACTGGTGAGTAATTTTTTTGAGCACAAACCCATCAAGGCATACTCAAAATAACATTTTCTCTTTTAAAAGTAGACTCTTAGGAGATGCTGTACAAAATTCAGAATTAATTAAATACATAAAGAAATCATTTAGAAAATCTTAAATTGATTTATTTGCATTAAGAATATATGACACTGTCCTTGCCAAAACCTTAAAGTACAATAGAGGTCACAAGTTTTTTTAAAGATAATTTTCTTAGACAATGTCAAGAGTATTTTATAAAAAGCTACTTCAAAAGCCTGCCAGATTACCACATTTGTTAAATTCCTTCACAATATACACAAATTCCGTTAATATTTTTCACATTCACAGTTATTAATGACATCCGAATCACATACTGTACATGTGTTGTTTTCAATTCAAAATGTCAAATTTTGCCAAATGGTGAATAGTTTGCACACTTGGAAATTGATGTTGTTGGTACAACATTTTAGTCATAAAGCAGTGGTCAAATATTGAATGTTTTGTTAGATACTTACACCTCATATGACACAAACACTCTTAACGTGAACTGCTTGCTGATGTGTGCTTAGCTTCTTAAATGTAAGTCATGCCTTCATCGATTTAATTGGCTTTATTAAATTAAATTGACGAGTGGTGCAGCAGAACAGCAACAAGGATATCAATTATTATTTGGGACAATCTGGCCATATCTATTTATTGGGGGGGGACTTGTCCCCTTCAACGTATATTGTGGTTATGCCATGCAAAATCTATTTGCACTGTGGCCATGGAAATGTGCAGTGAGCAAACAATTAATATGCTAATTCCCATCACTGCAGTAAAGTGCTAATGACTTTGCTAGTCATCCAGCACCTAATAAATACTTCATGGTGAAGGTTATTTGATGCAGCGTTGAAACCAGCAGTAACCACAAATAATCAAATATATAAATAAATAAGCAATAATTACAAAACAAGAAAAAACAAACACAAGTAGTGGCATACATAGGCAAATAAATAATAAAACAACAACAATAATAAATTAATGACCAAACAAACAAGAATAAATAGATATTAAAAAACAAGCAAATAACTAAATAAATAGGGAAATTTATGCATCTCTATTTACACACAAACTGCATATTTCCTTTGTGTGTGTGTGCGCGTGTGTCGCTTGTGAGTTGGTACATCTCAGATGCTCATTGTGGGTGGAAATATAAACACTGTCAGTGACAGTTTTATTGGCAAGACAGGCATATCACCACAAATAACCATGACTGTTTTAGTGAAAAGAAAATATTAGATCACATTTTTTTCTTCAAACATTTGGAGAATATGTCAGATTTTCATTAGCCATCAGATCCTTCAATATTTCACAGCAGGAAGATCTAGGAACAGTGTACCACACCCAGTCTGACAAGCTCTATATGTCATACTGCTGCTTGGCAAAAGCAATGGAAGTGCAAATGATAGTTATAGCAGGAAGACTGGTGATCTTTATGCTTTCTTTCAATAAAGCATCTCAAATAATCACAATCCAGTCTCTGCTTTTTAAACTCACACAGCTGGCTTCATCGCTCTTAATGCCTCGTTGTTTTCACCCCCCACCACCCCATCACCACCAGTTTAGGTCCCGTCCTGCTGTAGGTGTAAGCTCCTCTCCCCTGCCATCTTCATCTTCTGGCAGGATCTGATGGTTTGAGCAAGTATCTTAGCTCTGAACCATTGGAAGGGGCTTACGCAAAATGATCTAAATATCTCTACATTCGTATTAATTCTAATTCTTCTTTCCTGATAGAACTGCCTTGCATTCTCACTTAATACAGTGCAGAGATTCACCTTAGAATCTTCCCCTGCATTACTTCTAATTTTTCCCCAAAAATAAGAGCAAATTAAATTCCAGGTATACACCACTAAATGTCTCTGTCAAAATTGAGATCCCCTATAGCACTGATTTATAACTTCCTATAATTTTATCTCGATTATCTGTGAACAGTTGTGGGTTTACTGTCTGTACAGTAAGTACTGTTAGTCTCCCATCTCCTTAATCATTTTGCAATCTTCTTGTGTCTTTTTCATAATTGTTATGTTTTTGTTGATCATAGTGCTTTTATGCTATTTTCTTAAACAGTTGATCTGATAATTTTACTAAAATGAATTTAGTTAATACATGAACTAACAATAAACAATTATTTATTACAGAATGTATTAATCTTAGTTAATTTTTATCAGAATACTTCTGTTCGTTGTTTATGTTAGTTCATATTAGTATTAACTAATGTTAACAGATACAGCTTTTAATGTAAAAACTTTTGTTAGTATATGTAGAAATTTACATTAACCAAGATTAATAATGGCTACAGTATATAACGATTGTTAATTGTTCATTAATTTTAACTATTGTGTTAACTAATGCTAACAAATAAATTAATAAATACAATTAAATGTTTGTCATTTTAAACTTCAAATGTGCATAATACCTGCTACAGCCCCCTTGATGTGGTCAGAGATCCCTGATGCTTAATTTGTGCTTGCACCTAGCTTTAGTAACACAACTAAACACAGTAAAAACAACTTGAGTCAAATGAAATAATTAAAAAAAAATCTTCCTCTTTATTAAGAGCAGTAATACAATAAGGATGAATTTAAGCATCTTAATTTGGATTTTCTACTCCTTTGCTTCAGAAATCTCCCTTTTAATTATACAGAATTTATGTAATGAGGACATTGAAATGCATAGCCACAGCCCACTTGTTTGTTATAGTGGCGGAATGGGGCTGTTTTCATCACGGGCACTACATTGCCTACATTGTTTGATTAGATTTTGAGTGACTCAAACACTGTCATTACTTAGTGTTTTGGGCTGCCTGAACACAAGTGCTTTTCTTCATCAATTTGGCTTATCCAATTTCTTTGTCTTTCTCTCATGTGCTTTCCTTTTTACAAGTCTCATTCTGTTTAAGTGTCTTCTTGGTTTTTGCTTTTTAGAATTTCCGCTGCTTGTCTCTTATCTGCTCATGAAAGGCAAGGACCTTCATCATAAAAGAAAAAAATATTTCACACATTTTCACAGTCTGTCTTAATGTTTCATAAATATATTATTTATATTTTGATTTTTAACCTCTTCATATTGAATATTTCTCAATAGCAAGGACATTCTTAATTGTTTGTACAAAGTATGCTAATCAACTATGTATAATTCACCTCACTGGACTTCAAAAGCTTTTATTAGAAGTCTGCTTTGAGGAGATTGTGATTAATCTAGTGTGTTTTAATGCTTTTAATGTTTACAGCACTAAAGCTCAGGCTTTATAATATTTATGTTTGAAATGAGCTGTAAACTGGGGGAAGCAAACATAAAACCAGTCTGTGAGTGTGCACTCCTTTAGACTTAAGACATCAGACGTGCAATGTCTATGTGACAGGGGGGTTAAAATGGGAAAGGAGGAGTTGGGAACCTGACATACCATCAAAGTATTATTTAAACAAAAAGACACAAACATAAACACACACATGGCAGCTGCGTGTGGCTCTCTCTCTGCTGAACTGCCGCATCCGGCTCGTCTTTGTCCCTCTCCTCAGCTGATTACCGCACTCACGGCCCGGCCCCACCCTCCTCCTCGTCACAGTCTACAAATGTTAACAATGCACGTATAGGTGTACATTTATATGCATGTATACTATACTGGGCATCAAAGCTTCAAAACAAATGCTCAAATATTCCCATATAATGGAGAGAGGAGAATTAAATAGAGCTGAGCCAGAGGCCAAGAAGTGAGCAGAATTAATGAAAGTGAGAGAGAATTTTTTGCGCTACACAAGAGACGGTGAAGAAAAAAGTTAGATAAGAAAGAGAGAGAGAGCAAAGCTAGGTTTAGCAATTTTTGAATCCTGTTACATTAAGAATTGATGGCTCGGTGAAGTTTCAACTCATGGCTCTGTTCTGTTTTTAATCATGTTTGTGCACTGTCTTCATCTGGGGAGGGGGGCTTGTGCTGACGTCAGCACACTCTTTCCAAAACACACTGAATTATTCAGTTGCTTGTGGCCTATTGCCCTATCATCAGCATGTAGCAACATATGTGTCCTGCTAGACATGCATCAGCATAACAGTTGACAAGCAAAGTGGGAATTACGGCTAAATGTAACTTTATTCAGGCATCACTAAAAGGTTTGTATGTCTACTCTGACAGTAATTTAGGGTAGTCACATCCTTTTACTTTAGGAAAGAAAATGAAATAGGTTACAGAAAACCCTGAAAACATTTAATCATCTGTTCTATACATATATAATTCTTAAAAGGAATAGTTTAAACAAAAATGAAAACTGTCATCATTTACTCACCCTCAACCTGTCTTTGGAGATCCATATGACTTTCTTTTTTCCTTGTAACATAAAAGGAGATATTTATAGCAGAATGTCCAAGCTGCACTTTTCCATACAAAGAAAATGAATGTTGAACACCATGTCTGTTAAGAAGCACAAAGCTTTCATTAAGGCTTTGAAAGACTTGGAATATAGTGTACAAGTCAGATGGACTACTTCAATTATGCGATTGAGCTTTTTAGTCTGGTCCCTTGTCACCATCCACTTTCATCGAATGGAAGAGAGCAGTGTGAACATTCTGCAAAACTTTTTTTTGCTCTATAAAAGAAAGCGAGTGATTCACAACACAAGGGTGAGTAAATGATGACAGAATTAAAATTTTCATGTGAACTTTTCCTTTAAGCCTGAAGTCTACAGAAATTCAAAGTAGTTACTTTTGTCTTCAGCTGAGACAGATAAGCTGTGTGTGCCATTTTTTTACCCACAGTGCTTGACAAAAAAAAAATGTGCCTTCAACCCAAATGAGTCAGATTAATGAAATTAATTTTTCACACACTAGAAAATAAAGAAGCGTAGGATGGTCGAAGGGAGGGGAGGCAAAAGAAAAGCGTTTGAACTCAAATAAGGTTGCGGTTGAATTGGTTGCAGGACTGCTGATAAAGGAAACTCTGGCAGTGTTGGAGAGGTCTTCAGTCTCAAGTTCAGCAGGGGTAGAAGAAACAGGATTACTGCCACCTCCTAAACATGCTGATAGGATTAACAGCATTAACCCAAATGTCCTGCCATGGTGGTTACCACAGAGATACTCTAGTCACATCAATCACTGCTTATCTCTCTCTAGTGTACTGACCTAGCACACTTCTGAAAGTCTGGTTTGTGTGAGTCCTGAGTTTTTACTGCAGACATGCTGGGAATGAGGAGCATCACAGTCCATTAATGTTCTATTCTTTCATTGTGGCTAAACATCAGTCTTCCTGTATATTTATATTCTTTTTCATGTTCCTCAGAGTGTGGCGTGCTGCATATGTCCATTTCCGCCTAAAGGAATACCAGAACTCCCTGTAGTGTTCTCTATGTTATTGGGTCACACTGTGTTAAATGGCAGAAGGTGATGAATATCTTGTCCTTGACTCTGTGGTATAAGTGATATGGTGTGGATCGCAAATGCTTTGTTTCAAACATTGCTTCATAACCACACATTTCCCTATGGGACAGAGAGAGAGAGAGAGAGAGAGAGAGAGAGAGAGAGAGAGAGAGAGAGAGAGAGAGAGAGAGAGAGAGAGAGAGTCTAGTCATAGAAAATTGAATTGTATTAATGTTTTACATCTCTTATTGTTTTTACCATTACTAGAACTTGAGTATTTATGTTTTTCCAATATTGTATGAAAAACAAACAGTGCCAACTAAATACTTTAAAAATGAAAATTAGAAAGCGAGTGACAGTGTTTGTGTGCTCTGATATGTAACACTACTTTTCTGATTCATTTTTCAGATGGGCAAGTGGGAGAACCAGAGTTTGACTTTGAAATTTCCGGTGTGGCCACGCTTCAACTCTTACGGCGACGCTGAGACGGATGACAACCACCTGAACATTGTAACATTGGAAGAGAAGCCTTTTGTCATCGTGGAGAACGTGGAGCGTCTCACGGGCACCTGCATGAGAAACTCTGTCCCCTGCCGCAAACACATCAAAGAGTGAGGCTCCTTTCTCTGCTTTCTGTGTCTTAACCTCCACTCATATGCTCCCCTCCTCCATCATTCACATCATCACCACTCTCAAGCTGTTTGACATGTTACTGTTTACACCTATGTAACAAGGTTCCAAATGGGAAAGGAGGTGGCGGAAACCGGCTGAACCATCAAAATAATAGTTTAATGAAAACTTAAACAAAAAGACACAGAGCACAAATGCACACACTGCAGCTGCGTGTGGCTCTCTCTCTCTCTCTCTCTCTCTCTCTCTCCCGAACTGCCGAATTCCACTGCTCTTATACCTCTCCTCGGCTGATTAGCCTGTTTGGGGGCCGGGCGTTCATAGTCACACCTGGCCCCCCTCCTCCTCATCACAATCTAGTAGTTGCATGCATTTAATGCATCCAATTACCATTTGTGATTGGATTTCACAGATGGGAGGGTCTCTGATTTAATGACTGCTTGCGTCACTAGCTACATCAGTGTGTTAACATGTTGATGAAGCACAGAAAAGTTGGCACACTGTTGAGCTAAAATGCAGGCTTCTTGAAATTAAATCTTACAATGAACAATATTCATCCCATCTTTTACAGCAGTACACGTGCAGACAGACATCTTTGATATTATGTCTTTTTTTGAGCATCCTGCTAAGAGCATGTCAAGTTAGATGTTCATCCTATGTATCATGCCTAGCTGTTTCTGATCACCATGCGTCCTAAGAATTGCTGTTTTTGAATGCAGCAATGGGCCCTATGTAAAAAGCCCATAAGAAACGCTGTTTTTGAATGCAAGAATGCAACCTGGTAGGGGTGGGTGCTGGTTACCACATGCTCACTACGTCTCCGTGGTAATGCGTTCCACAAGCCATGTGATAAAATGCACAGATTGACTGTCTTGGGCATTCCAAATAGGGGACAAAATGGGAGACCCCCCCCCAAAAAATGCATTCCATGTAAAGAACAGCTAAGAAGCGCTGTTTTTTTTAATCCAAGATCACTTCCTATTTGAACGGCGCATACAAATACGCAATTATTAGGGCTGCACGATAATGTTGAAAAATTATAATCCTGATTATTTTGCTCAAAATTTCTATCACGATTATTAATCATGATCATACTGTCAATTCAAGGCTGCAAAATTTATAAAAAAAAAATTATTGTTGCCACTGCTTGGATATAAATTCTAATAAATAAAAACATTAATTAAACAGCAGCTCTTATGTTAAACAAGATGTTAAAACTACAAACTAGTAAATTCTAACTTTTGACCAAAAATAAGTCAAGTTTTGCCCATGCTTTACTGCCAATAGAAATTGTTACGCTGTAGGATGTTTGCACTTAATGAAGTAATATTTTTCTGTAATAATATAGCATGTGGCATTAACACAGTCTCAAGCCTTTACTTTTAGCAGAAAACTGAAAGAAGACGGTGTGTTATTGCTTCTTTTGACAAAATCTTTCTTTTGAAAAAATCTTTCTGTTGACAAATGCTCCTCATTCTATACAGTACATGGTGAAATGCTCTCATCTCCTCCATGGCCCATAAAATCACAGTGCCATGTGGTTACTTTAGATTTGTTTTGAAACTTGTAATTTCCAAACATGTTTGTAATTACGCAAATGTGAAACTAAGGTAAATCTGTAGCGCTTTAAATATAATGTAGTCAGATTATGATTTGGTCTGTCATCCATAGGCACAGCTAATAAAGAAAAATAACAACCATTTGCAACTTTACCTGGCTGATAATTATGCTTACCAACTCATTAATATCACAGACGGTCATGCTTAATTAACAGAACTAACAGAGAGACAGAAACTATGATCACAGTTAAAATACAATTAATTAATGAATAATTGTGCTGCCCTACAGTTTATGAATGCAACAACATACCCTATGTGAATGACCATAGCTGTTTCTGAACTCTAAGCAACCTAAGTGAACGTCCCACAAGAAGCGCTGTTTTTGAATGCAAGAATGTGTCCTATGTGGACGTCCCCTAAAACATTTCTTCTTGTCCTGTTTGTAAGCCCTCTGAGAAAAGCTTTTTAAAATGCAACAAGGTGTCCAATGTGAAACCCCTAGCTGTTTATGAATACTACATGGCCCTTAAAAAAACACTGTATTTGAAAGCAAAACTGCAAAAATGCAAAAAATGTATTCAATGTTTTTGAATACAAGAAAGCATCCTATTTGAACGACATCTAACAAACGTTTTTTTATGCAATTACACGTTCTATGTAATGCCCCAAAAGAGATATAGTTTTTGAATGGAAGAACATGTCCTATGTGAATGCACTTATCTGTTTCTTAATACTACCCTTGCTATGTGAACACCCCCCAAGAACGCACCTGAACGAGTCAGGTAAACCCAAAACCAGTCTAATTATACAGGGCTTCCTTAAAGGGGTCATGTCATGATGAATCAAATTTCCCTTGATATTTTTACATATAAGAGGTCATTCTACAAAAGAACATGTGGTAAATTTTAGAACTCTACATAATTTGGGGGTCCATTAATTAATTACCACATCTACAGCAAAAAATGAATAGAAAAATCAATGCCTACTTTACGTCATTGCATCCTTGGCCCCGCCCACTGGTGCTTCAGATATTTTTAATTGCAGGGGTGGACTGAGACAAAAAAATGGCCCTGGACTTTATTTCCAAGAGCGGCCCACTATATATATACCGCAACACACCACACCATAACACACCGGCTCATTGATTTAATTTTCAAGCTCAATTTCACATTTTTGTGTTGAAAAAAAAAATACAAAAAATTCTATTGCATACTGTTCATGACAACAGGCCTCACCAGTGAAAAAACTGTCCTAACTTTAAACACATAAAACCGCTGTAAATGATTAGATTTTTTAGAAAAAGCACTAAAAATAAGCACTTTATAGTTCAGACAATAAATATGTCAAACTTTTTGAAAATGTTTTTCCAAACATACAGATGTTAGGTTAAAACATACATGAAAGTACAAAGGAACGTGTGTATTTTAGGTGCTGTGACAAGTCAGCATTTCTTCAAAGTTTATAAACATCTTAATCACCTTTCAACTTTTTTCTAGAAGTGCAAATAAACTAATGTTTTAATACACGTATAGTTAATATGAGGTTAAAAACAAGTATAGTAATAATATATATATATATATATATATATATATATATATATATATATATATATATATATATATATATATATATATATATGTTAAATTGTTTAAAATAGATGAAGAAAGTGTCACACATTAGGACACTAATGACAATGCTTAAAGTTTCATGTGAATTACCCACATAACAATGTGAAAATCATTATTTAAGAAAAAATAAATGAAAACAAAGTCGGCAAGAATATGTACATATATAAATATATGTAAATATATTTATATAAACATACCTTTTAAAGTGTAGATCTTTGCAGATATTTTGCAGATTAATTGCTCATATTTTCACTTTATATCTGCAGTTTTATAATTCCTTCCCCAGATTATTCTTGAGAAAAAGTGAAATGTCCTGTGCTTTGACAAGTGCTGTTTCTGCTATCCTTTAAACAATGTAAGCCTCAAAACCTTGAACCACCAACCCTGCGATTAGTGGCCGACCCGCTCTACCAACTAATTAGGTCCAGTTAATGCGCTCATGTGGAAATACGCTCTTATGTGCAAGTAATTTCAAAAGAAAAGACATTACATTATTTCATAATAAAAGCCATTGTAACATAGACTCAGACAAGTAGATGGTGTTTAAACCCGGAGGTGTGATGAACCTGAGTGATGAATATGACTGGAACCAGATGAATGAGTGATGATGACTTGTGAAGGAGTTCGTTGATACGATGGAGTGGAGAACTTGGAAGGATGCCAATAGAAGCAAGGAGCTAGGAGAGGAACTCGATGGAGTCTTGGAGCAGAGAGTCAGGTTATAAGTCGTGGGAACGACTGAGAGAGGAGTCAAGAGGTAATGAAATGTTGAATCTCAAGGAGATAGCAGGTAAGTGAGTCCGTTAACTTGTTGTAGACCAGACAATGAGTGACTGAAGTGATGGGCTTATAAGTGGTGGTGATGATTGCGGTGGAGATGAGTCTCAGGTGCAGGTGATTAGTATTCAGGTGAGAGTGAGCGTGGAGTGAATGTGTTGGGCGTGTTAGAGGGAACTGTGACATTACCCCCCCCTTCAGGAGCCGCTCCAGAGGGGCGTGCGGCACGACGACGAGGACGTCCACGACCACGAGGAGCGGGACGATCAGGGTGGGAGTCGTGGAATTGGGAGAGAAGGGTGGGATCCAGCACGTCGGCCCGGGGAACCCATGAACGCTCCTCAGGACCGTAACCTTCCCAGTCGATGTAGTACTCTAGGCGGCCCCTACGGCGGCGTGAGTCCAGGATGTCACGGACCGTGTAGGCAGGACCGTCGTCAAGGATGAGTGGTTGAGGAGGTGCATCGGAAGGGTGTGATTCTGAGGGGGGGAGAGAGAGGGACGGGTGATGAGGTTTCAGGAGTGATACATGGAAAGAGGGGTGAATTCGGAATTCAGGAGGGAGTTGAAGTTGGTAGGTAACCGGGTTTATTTGTTTGATAATTGTGAAAGGGCCGATGAACCGGGGACTTAGCTTTTTGCAGGGCAAACGGAGTCTGATGTCTCTAGTGGAGAGCCAAACTTTCTGCCCAGGAAGGTAGGTTGGAGTGGGAGCCCTACGAGTGTCAGCAGCAGATTGGTGGCGGCGAACTGTCCGTGAGAGGTGATGATGGGCCGAATTCCAGACCTTTTCGCTCTCTTTAAACCAGTGGTCTATTGCTGGTAGCTCGGAGGATTCACCGGACCATGGGAAGAGGGGAGGTTGGTAGCCCAGAACACATTGGAAGGGAGTGAGTTTGGTGGAAGCTTGACGCAATGAGTTCTGGGCATACTCAGCCCAGGGTAGGAAACGGCTCCAGTGATCTTGGCTCCAGTGATCAAGTATAACCGTTGGAAGGAGGTAGGTCAGTAATAAAATCAACTCCCAGGTGTGACCAGGGGCGTCGAGGAACAGGCAGAGGGAGGAGTTTGCCTGCTGGAAGTCGACGTGGAGTTCGGGAGGTGGCACATTCCACACATCCTTGAAGGTACTGTTGGACGTCACGGTCCATATGGGGCCACCAGAATCGATCTCGGAGCAGGGAGAGGGTTCTATTGCTCCCTGGATGGCCGGTACCCAAGGAGGAATGTAGGAAGTCGATGAGGAGCAGGCGAAGGGTCGATGGTACATATTTCTTATTAACTGGGCAGTTAGGAGGTGCGGGTTCTGAGATAGCTGCTTCGGCTATGTCCTCGTCAAGAGACCACTGGATGGGATTAACGAAGATGTTGGAGGGAAGAATAGTGTCAGGGGGTTCTTGAGTATCCTCCGGAGCATGGAGACGGGATAGTGCGTCGGCTTTGACATTTTTGCTGCCTGGACGATAGGAAATGGAGAAATCAAATCGGGTGAAAAAGAGTGCCCAACGAGCCTGGCGAGGATTCAAACGGCGAGCTTCCCGTAGGTATTCTAGATTTTTGTGATCTGTTAGAACCAGAAATGGGAATTTGGCTCCCTCTAGCCAATGCCTCCATTCCTCTAAGGCTAATTTCACAGCCAGAAGCTCACGGTTACCGATGTCGTAGTTTATCTCTGCTGGGTTGAGTTTTCTGGAGAAGAAAGCACAGGGATGGAGTTTGGAGGGTGTCCCTTGCTTCTGGGACAGGACTGCTCCCACACCAGTAGTTGAGGCATCCACCTCCACAATGAACGGTTTGTTTGGATCTGGGTGGAGGAGTAGAGGAGCCGTGGTGAAAGCTTGCTTGAGGCGTTGGAAGGCTATGGAAGCGGAAGGAGACCAGGAAAGTGATTTGGGTTTGGATTTTAGGAGGGATGTGAGTGGAGATGAGAGTGTACTGAAGTTCTTGATAAATCTTCGATGGAAGTTGGAGAAACCCAGAAATCGTTGGAGCTCCTTGATGGTGGTTGGAGTGGGCCAGGAGCGTACCGCCTCGACCTTGCCTTCGTCCATCTGAATCCCCTCAGGCCCGATATTATAGCCAAGGAACTGGAGAGTCTTCAGATGAAAGGAACACTTCTCGGCTTTAAGGTAGAGGTGGTATTCTCTTAACTTTTCCAGTACAAGTTTGACATGCCGTAGGTGTTCTGTTAGATTGGTAGAATAGATGAGAATGTCGTCAATGTAGACGATGACGAACAGATTTAGGTATTCTCGGAAAATCTCGTTCATGAACCCCTGGAAGACAGAAGGGGCGTTGACCAGGCCGTACGGCATAACTAAGTACTCAAAATGGCCTGTAGGGGTTATGAACGCGGTCTTCCACTCGTCCCCTTTTCGGATGCGGATCAGATTATATGCACTGCGTAGATCTAGTTTGGTAAAGATAGTCGCACCTCTAAGTTGTTCTAGGGCAGCTGGAACAAGAGGAAGTGGATATCGGAATTTGACTGTAATTCTGTTGAGGGCGCGGTAATCAATACAGGGGCGGAGACCTCCATCCTTCTTAGAAACAAAGAAAAAACTGGAAGCAGCAGGGGAGGTGGATGGTCGAATGTAACCCTGAGAGAGGGCCTCCTTAATGTACTCCTCCATGGCTGCCTGTTCTGGGATGGAGAACGGATAGATTTTACCTCTGGGAACTGGTTCGTCTGGGAGTAGGTCAATAGCGCAGTCCCAAGGTCGGTGAGGAGGCAAACGTGAGGCTCTAAGGGGACAGAAGACATCTTGATAGTCGGCGTAGAATGATGGGATCTCCACAGTTAGAGAACTGGTCGGACTTTCAATCGAGGTAGTATTTATGTGGAGAAGGGGTTCTGTAGAACATGGTGAGAGGTTAGGAGTAGGGAGATTTGGAAAGCAGGCGGGAAAGCAATCTTGACCCCACTTTAGAATATTCCCTGTTGTCCAGCAGATGACTGGAGAATGAAGGGTGAGCCAAGGCCGGCCAAGAATGATGTCTGACAGAGAATTGTTTAGAACCAGTAAGGTAATCTCCTCCGTGTGTAGACAACCCACCTGAAGTTTAAGGGGACCGACCCAGTAGCGTATGTAACCTCTTCCCAAATGTTTGCCGTTTACTGTGTGGATCTGGAAGCTGGGTCTGCAGGGTTTCTTTTGAAGGTGGAGATGGGTACAGAGGGTGTCGGAAATGAAGTTGCCGGCTGACCCAGAGTCGAGGAGTGCTGGTACTGTGAAGGAAACATCAGGAGCAGTAAGCATTACATTTGTCAACAGGGGAGAATAACTGACATTAGGGGTATGCAGATGGCTCACCTGTGGACGAGGGGGTCGGATTTTGCTCAGACTCAGACAAGTAGATGGTGTTTAAACCCGGAGGTGTGTTTATTGAAGAGATCGTATTGAATAAAGTGACCTGAGTGATGAATATGACTGGAACCAGATGAATGAGTGATGATGACTTGTGAAGGAGTTCGTTGATACGATGGAGTGGAGAACTTGGAAGGATGCCAATAGAAGCAAGGAGCTAGGAGAGGAACTCGATGGAGTCTTGGAGCAGAGAGTCAGGTTATAAGTCGTGGGAACGACTGAGAGAGGAGTCAAGAGGTAATGAAATGTTGAATCTCAAGGAGATAGCAGGTAAGTGAGTCCGTTAACTTGTTGTAGACCAGACAATGAGTGACTGAAGTGATGGGCTTATAAGTGGTGGTGATGATTGCGGTGGAGATGAGTCTCAGGTGCAGGTGATTAGTATTCAGGTGAGAGTGAGCGTGGAGTGAATGTGTTGGGCGTGTTAGAGGGAACTGTGACAGCCATTGTATTGGCTTCAGCTTATTGAGTTTATTGAATTTTCACTCTTTAATGGGGTCTCTGTGTGCATGTTGGAGCCCAGATTGGCCAACTACATCACCTATAAGACATGCCGGTACTTGTGCAGCAGCAGGCAGGCCCAAATTACCCAGAGGCCCACAGGGAAAATACCCGGTGCTTCCGATTCCCAGTACTCCCATGTAAACTTACACTAGATGGATGTGTTTGGCCGTTTTGATGCATTTGTGTGTATACGTCTATTCGCGGTGCTTTAGACTAGCCCTATTCGGACACGATTAGAAAAATAACTCCAGGAAATATTACTCACGTGCAAATTTACTTACTTCTGCACTTTCCAGCTCATAATCCCTTTAAATATCACTATTTTCTGTAGGATCTCTAACTGTCTGAAGTGGATGCTTGAAAATACCTGAAAAAAAGTAAGATGCGCATAACAACTTAAGATAACGCTGGCTGTTGCGTTTGTACTGATGAATGTGTTTCTCAAGTATTTTATGCTGTTGCGTGTTTATTGGCCCATGTAAAAGAGAAGAATCTAACATTTGAGCCCCAGTCATATTATGATTCCAGCTTTGCAAAGGAACTTGGATGTTTGTAAGTGAACCGTTTCCATTCATGAATATTTAAAATATCATGTTTTATATTTTATAGTGCTGTGTTTATGGTTGTGCTTGAGTTGAACAGTGTAATATAATTGGATGCAATGTATTGGATGTGCATCATGTGTAAACCCTGAAAGTTTGTTTTATAATATTGTGGAGCTTGTACATTCTCTTCCTATTGAGTTTAAAATATACTTGTATTTGAGGGGCTGCACCATGTTAGCCAGTCATAAGAGTGGGCATTTACAATGAAGTATTAAGGAGATGCTTAGGTCAAAACCAAGCATTTCAGTCAGAGGGCCAGAGACAGGGTGGAAAATTATCATATATTAATAAATAGTGACTGTTTTGGTAAAAAAAAAAAAAAAGAAACTTCAGGGAAGATAATAAAATTATTATTAATAAAAAGGGGTCATGAAATGCTTTATTTAGTCGACTCATAATTTAGCCAACCCACTGACTAATCAGTTTCAAAGCTATGCAGTTTTGCACACTCCTAGTAAATCTCATGTGTAAATAGGCCTTGAATGTTTGACGTTTTCCCCCAAGAGTGTAGATAAAGAAGTACGTAGAATGATGTAAGAGCCAAAAGAGTGTTTGATAAACAATATGTTGAGGTTCGTTTTACTGCCTCTCAGTTACTTACTCTTGAATGTACCACTTAGATGCTCATTGTCCACATGGGGCCTGCAGGTGTTTCGGTAAAAAACAAAACAAAAAACAGATAGAAAATGTTATTTTCAGTATACATTATTTAATAGGCCATGGTCAAAAGTTGCTTTGATCTGTTAACCCATGCCCTCTAAAGAAACATATGGGGGTTTATAAAGAATTTTATACACTGCTAAATAGGGCAAAGAATTTATGGTCTCATAGGATCACCATAGCCTGCTCTGTTTGGGTGAAGCTTAGTCTAATCAAAGGATCACACACACAAACACACACGAGTGACTACACACATGTGTGCTTTGTGGATGCCTCACATCTCCACTTGCAAACAGGCCAACACTCTCTGTTGCCTTCCTCCAACGGCACAATTCCCACTCAAGCATCCACTGTGCCCATTTGGAGGAAGAGAAGGAGGCAGAAATTACTGATGCATGCAAATACACTGGCAGGAGTAAGTACAGAGCCCGCTCTTCCTCGACATGCCTCTTTCTTACTCTCTCTTTCTCTCTGTCTCTCAATCACTCTAGTTCTCCCCAGCCTCATGAATTTATTGGTTCCTTGTCTGCCTGCTTTTATCAGAGAAATAACTCATTAAACTTAACTACTGAGTCATAATCACAGTTTAGAACAGTGAAAAGTTACTTTACTGCACCAGAATCACCAAAGGGAACTTCTGCCCGCATTCAACATAAAACAATCAGAGAGTTATTATCTTGTGTGTGATTTTGCAGATTACATTTTGTACAGCTTTATTGGATTTGATAAATGACCTACGATTTACTTTCTTAAAAACATTAGTTTGCTTATAAGACACACAGTATATTTATAGTAAAAGCTGTAAAAGTTTTCACACTTATTAGAAAGCTCATTTGTCACTAAAATATTGGCCCCAAAATTGTTCAGGCACATTTGGATTCTTCAGTTACACCAAATACACAAATCTAATTGGATTAGATAACAAATTATCAAACCAAGTGTCATTTGCTAACATATGATGCTAGTTTTTTTCTCTAATTTAACTTTCTTAGAAATTTTATTTTTTTCAATATCTTTTAATAAACTGGTCTTAAAGTCATTTTTAGTGGCTGTGTGAAGTCTTTTCTCTCAAGTTCACACAGGTAGAGTAGTAGAGTAGGGCAGAATTTTTGTGTTTTTGAACAGTAGCCTTTTTTTTTTTACTTTAAACTTCCACCTATCTTTTTTGTGTGTGAAATGTGTTGCTTGAAAAGTGTGTTTGTGTTATATTTCTTTAAAATAAATGCAGCTTGATTTTCTTTCTTTATTACATATGGTTAAGACATTCATACATATTAAAGTGTGGCTTAAATGTTCAAATAATTTCAGGGTCATTGCATGCATTTGCTGCATTATTGTTAACATCACACACAAGCTATTGAAGTATATTTATGATAGACAGGCAGACTGGTATTTTGGAGAGATAAATATAGATGATGTAAAAATGGCAGCTCATCTGGAATACTCAGCTGACGTTTTACCCTCTATTTCAGCTGTCGCTCAATTCTGTAGATGCAGAAACTGATGCACTGCCAATATGAAAGGCCCCAGACACAGAGGAAACATGCTTCAGTGACCTGGACAAACACACACACACACACACTCACACACACACACACACACACACACACACGCACACACACACAGACATATCCTGGTACGGCTATCCTTATGAGGACTCTTCATAGACATAATGATTTTTATACTGTACGAACTATAGATTATATCCCCTAAACCTAACTCTCACAAAAAACGTTTAGATTTTTACATTTTCAAAAAACATTGTTTAGTATGTTTTCTAAGCAATTTGAATTATGGGGACACAAGAAATGTCCTCATAAACAACATTTATAGCATAATACCCTTGTAATTACCAGTTTGTAACCTAAAACAATGTCCTTGTAAAACACCCCCCCCCCCCCACACACACACACACACAGATATGAAAACAATTCAAGTGTACTTGGAGCCAGTGAGATATTTGTGCTTTTATTGCCTCTGGGTATCGAAATGTGAGGAAGACTCTGTAATAATATAGATTTTGCCATGTGAGAGTTTGAATAAAGCGCTTGCAAAGCCAGGAGAATTCATTGTGTGTGTCATGGCCAGTGCAGAGAGGGGAAGAGATTGATTTTAAACTGGATTTTGCCAGGGCAGTCGATTGTGTGTCTTTCTCATTGTGGAGACAGGAAAGTTTTTCATTTCTGTAGTCAGAAGGCATACAGCCACCTCTTTCTGCCAAAACACAAGGTTATAATAAGTTTATTTTTTTTATTTTGTTTTTAAATAGGACAACAGGAAACACTTTTTTTTTTTTCTCAGCTTTTCAAACTTTTGTAGATGGACCTTTTTGTAGATTGCATGAATGCATATTTTATTCACCCTCCTCCCTAACCCCAACCCTAAACCTAACCATGAGACCAAAACCCATGTCTCAGCTGATTTTAGGGTACATGAACATTCGGAAGCAACATGTCGATTTCCTGTGTGATCATGTTGCAAGAACAATCCTTTTTAAATGGCCCCTTTTAACTCACTCTGGACAATAACTTGACAGTTTCACTTTAGCTAATTTTGCAAAGTAATGCATGTTACATAGCCAGAAAGAGTACTCACAGTAAAAAAAAAAAAAAAGAAACCATTAACTCTGTTAACCATGTTACTTTCCTTAAAAATATCATTATAACATAATTAGTTGCAACGCATAACACAACATAACATTGCCCAACACTGGCCATCAATGCAGCGAGAGTGGATGGAAATAGTGCACATTGGAGCACTGTGGAGGCAAAGTATATTCATAAGTGTTCCTTTCTTAGTCTTGATTTGTTTAAAGAACACAGAGAGCAGAGTTTTAATTAGCTTCAATCTAAAATGCAAATAAGGCTCCCAGGTGACTGTGCTGGTTTAAGCGTTCAGTGTGTCTGAACTTTGCAGTGGAGAGTCTCCGTTTACAGATGGTGGCTTGATTACCAATGCAGCTTTTTCCTGTCTGCAACCCTGTCATTTTTTTTCTCCCAAAGTACACTTCTCTCTAAAAGCTTAACTACTTTGGTGAAACTGACTGCTATTTGGAGAGTACACAACAAGGGGGGCCATTGAAGTTGTGGCCAATTGCAAGAGATGAAATAATCGATACCGGACCAATCAAAACGGATCATATTACTTATGTGGTAGATTTCTATTTTATAAAGAATTCAAAGTTGATAATAATGAAACTACATAGTGCTGCATCAGAAATAGTATACATATCAATTCATAATAAAACGTATGACTATAGGTCATTTTGTTTGTCTTTAACATGACAGTTATTCTTTTGTTAGTTCTAGTTAAAGTTTGTTTGAAACTTTTCTATTCAAAGTTCTGTTATATCAGCCCATCCATGCTGATCGATAACAAGAATTAAGCAGTAAGATTCTGAGGCTTAACACTTTTTAAGATAATTGCCTGATCGCAATTATTTGCTCAAAATAAAAGATTACCTTTATTACTGTGTTTTAATTCCTGTAAATTATTGCCACCTCAATAAGGAATTTTAAGTGAATAACATCTCATTTTAACAAGAATACATACTGTTTTCAATATTATCATCACAAGTGAGTCTCTCACAATAGTTATTATGAAAGAAGAGTAATCCCAAAGACCTGGAAATGACACGTGGCAGACCGAGAACAACGTAGACAAGAGTTATCAAATCTGATCTTGCCCCACTCAGTTTCAGACTTTTCACTATCTGGACGCATGAACTATTGCCATTATACCCTATAGCAAGGAACCTTGGTTTCTGCAGGGAAACTGTCCATATAAAAAGTAAATGTAGTAAGTCGCTTTAGACAAAAGAGTAAGCTAAATTACTAGTTAAATTGTTAGTTCACCTCAAAATGAAAATTCTGTCAAAAATCAGTTATTCACACTCATGTTCTTCCAAAGATGTATGGCTTTCTTTCTTCTGTGGAACACAAAAAGGAGATGATAGGCAGAATCTTAGGGACTGACAGACTCTTTTATTGTATGGGCAGCGTCAGTCTACTTCAAAAGTTATCCACTTGCGTTCCAGTGAAAAAAGCGTCTCTTTTTTAATTGTAGTTTTTCATAGAAAAATCTCATATTGCTGCCTCTTAAGGACAAATAGCTTTCGCTGTATTGTTAATTTATAAGTCACTTTGTATAAATGCGTCTGCTAAATGAATACATTTAAAATGTAAAAGAAAGAAAGACATATGGGTTTGAAATAAAATGAGTGTGAAAAAATGATTAGAGAATTTTTTTTTTTTTTTTTTTGGGGGTTGAACTATCCCTTAAAAAAATTAGTTTTGACTTTCCCTGGGTCAGTATAAAGGGTTCTTCTAATGAAAAATATGCGCATTGTTGCCTCATTTACTAGCCTCTGGAAGAGGTAACACCCTAGGAGAAATCTGATTGAGTAATTAAATTTTTTTTATGAGAATGCAAAGACTCCTACTCCAGTCAGCCCCTCCTGCCTCTGTCTAAGGGCATAACCCTCTCCCCCAGTCCAAATGAAATAATCATCTTGATTGCCTTGTAAATAGAATTGTCTTCCTTCTAGAAGGGGAAAACAAGAGCCCATCTGCAATACAATCAGCACAGATTGGTGGTGGCCTTTACAAGGCATTAGAAATCTCCAGACTGCAATTTTCACTAAAGGTTTGGCACTCCATTGATGGCTCCCGAGAGGCTCTCAAGGGAAAGCCCTGCTATTCATTGCATTTAAGAAATTTCTTGAGCACTGGCACTGAAAGGCTCAATTGTTCATGCCTCCGAAAGCTATACCTACTGTACTGTACTATAATCCCAGCTTGTGGCTGGTCTGTAAGCAGGCTAAAACGTCTAGGTTACTGTTGTAACCTCCGCTCCCTGATGGAGGGAACGAGACGTTGTGTCGAATGTAGCGACACTAGGGGACTTTATTGAAGGCCTTGTTTACCTCTGAACTTGAGAAAATGCCAAATAGTAATTTGGCAGTCTGAATTTGCATGTCCCACCCCCGGACATATGGGTATAAAGGGAGGGAATCATGCATCTGTTCATTCAGGTTTTGCACTGAGGTGCCGAGAATAAGGTTTGGCCATTGCAGTGGCTCGGTTGAGCGCCGTGGCCAGGGGGACACAATGTCTCGTTCCCTCCATAAGGGAACGGAGGCTACAACAGTAACCTAGACGTTCTCCGTCTGTCGCTCACTTCGATGTTGTTTTGAATGAAGCGACACTAGGGGTCCCTATTCACTGCACTGATGTATGTGAGCTGCTGACGCAGGTGCAGGCAGGCAGTTGTGTGCCAAAGCAAAGTACCCTTCCCCAACGCCCCATAAAATTCTTCATAAACTTTTTAGGTTCCCGGCATCCCGGAGGGGGGGAACAAAGCGACGTGCCAAGCATGGGAGCAGGCCGCGCCTTTTCTCTCTATGTAGTTAAGTTAAAGCGGCTAGGGCCATTTTAATGCTATCACACGCATCGGGAAAGGTGTTCCTTTTCAACTCCTAGTCTTTCAGGGGGAAAAGACCTGGCGGAGACCCCCACCTGCCCAGGCTAGGGGGAGGTAAAGTATGGCAAAATACATCACATGGGTTTTCATGTCACATGTGGAAATGATAGATCCTACCTGCTGTGAGAAGAGTTGCTACAAACGGACCAGAGGGCTAGGGAGGAAGAACATCAAGGGAGCCTGAGTTTAGTGGACTCTCTTGGGCGAAAAGAGCGCACGTGATCACCTCAGTGGAGGAGAAACACACTGTGTGCATGCAGAACACCTGGTCAGACGTTCCGTATTCCCGAGTTCTATGTGCTCGGACCTGAGTGAACACGAGACCAGACCGACTCAACCATGAGATTGTAAAATCTCATGAAGGTATTGGGTGTTGCCCAGCCCGCTGCTCTGCAAACGTCTGCTAGGGAGGTGCCATTGGCCAGTGCCCACGAGGATGCCACACTTCTCGTCGATTGTGCTCGAACCTACAAGGGGGCGGTACGGCCTTGGTGTGATGGGCCAAAGCGATGGCGTCAATGACCCAGTGTGAAAGCCTCTGTTTGGAGACAGCGTTCCCTTTCCGCTGTTCACCAAAGTAGACAAAGAGCTGCTCAGAACATCTAAAGCTCTGCGTGTGGTCCACATAGGTATGCAAAGCACGCACTGGACACAGCAATGAAAAGGCTGTGTCTGCCTCCTCCCTGGGCAGCTTCGCTTGTAGGTTCACTACCTGAAGGGGGTCGTAGGAACCTTGGGCATGTAGCCCAGTCTCGCTCTTAGGACTACATTGGTGTCTGCTAGACCGAACTCCAGGCATGTGTCGCTGACAGAGAATGCGTGCAGGGCCCCAACCCTCTTGATGGAAGTGAGTGTGATCAGGAGGGCCGTCTTCAAGGACAGGGCTCTGAGCTCTACTGATTCTAGCAGCTCAAAGGGGAGTCTCTGAAGGCCTGAAAGGACCACTGAGAGATCCCATGAGGGGAACAGGCATGGCCTGGGAGGGTTTGGCCTCTGGGCGCCGCCAAGTAACCCAATGATCAGATTGTGCTTCCCTAGGGACTTACTGTCCACTGCATCGTGGTGAGCAGATATGGCGACTACATGAACCTTCAAGGTGGACCTTCAACCTCCAGCCTCTCGTGCAGGAATGAGAGCACTGACCCAATTGCGCATCTCCGCGGGACTTCGGATCGGAAAGAACATCAATTCGCGAACAAGTGCCATTTCAGGGTGTAAAGTTGACTGATAGATGGAGCTCTGGCTTGGTTGATCATGTCGACAGTTGGTGGTAGGCTACATAGATATTCCACATCCCGTCCAGGGGCCAGACGTGGAGGTTCCAGAGGTTTAGGTTTGGATGTCAGAGGGTGCCTTGTCCTTGAGAAAGAAGGTCCTTCCTTAGTGGAATTCGCCAGGGAGGGGCTGTCACGATTAGCATGAGATCTGAGAACCAAGTCTGTGTGGGCCAATAGGGGGCCATCAAAGTGACTTGTTCCTTGTCCTCCCTGACGTTGCACAGCATCCGTGCAAGTAGGCTCACTGGGGGAAATGCATACTTGCGCAGCACCTGGGACCAGCTGTGTGCCAGCATGTATATCTCGAGGGGATCCTCCGCAAAGGAGTTCCAGAGTGGGCAGAGGGAGGTCTCTTGGGAAGCAAACAGGTCTACCTGTGCTTTGCCGAAACTGCTCCCAAATCAGCTGGACCACCTGGGGAGGAGCATCCAAAAGTTACATTAAATCTTCACTCCACTCAAAATCATGCTGCTCCTCACTCTGCTTCCACTCTGTTTTCACTCACGTACTCTGATACAGATAAATCCTTAGATGCGCTTGGACATATCATAAGAGATATATCCTGGGGTCAAAGGGTTTTTCGGGTCTTACAACATCCAACACCCTTGCCCAGGTGACCCTGCAAAGGTTGATCAGAACCCAGCTTGTGTCCCAGCAGCATTGGTCCACAGGTCCCCCCTCTTTATTCAGGGCAATCTGGCTCTTCTCTTTGTGGTTCCCCTAATGTCTAGTAGTGAGTAGACTTTGCAGAGTGAGTGGCCTGCAAAGCTTCAACTTCCCACTCAAATGGGTTCGCAGCGAGCTCTCCATCCCTGCCTCTGACACTACTCCACCACCTCCGGGTACTTTGCACGCTTCCTCTCATTCGCCTACGTATCGCGGTCTTCAGTTTGATGATGAACCCCTGCTTTGATGTCTCTGAATGTAAGACCATGTCAGGTTGCAAATATGTTGAGGCAGTGTTAACAGGGAACTTCAGCTGCCTGCCCAGGTCGAGTTGCCAGTCTGCTGCAGTGGTGAGTAGGCCAGCTGATATTGTGGTCTGTTGCTGCATCTGCTCTCTAGCTTTTACAAAGTTGATGGTCTTCTTAGAAGGGTGGACAAGCATTCTGTTGGCTAAGGCAATGGAGACAAAAACCTGATTGTGGGGCCAGTGGTAGTTACTATCTCCCAAGGGTTTAGGGCAACTGTTGAGGGTATGTTCTAATGTTTCTCTCCCTGAGCAGAGAGGGCCTGTTGGCGTTTAACTCTTGCTCCAAATATGGAAGTTTTCTGTACATGTCAGGACGTCTTAATCTGCTTGTACAAAGTACTTTATACTGCATGGGTCTGCTGGAAAAATGTCTGCCATGGTTAATCTCTGCTTAAGTGTCCACCTTGTCCATGCCCTCTGCTGTTGCCTTCCTACAATCCTGCCATTACGGTGTAACACAGATCAAGTTCACGGGCAAGGAAGAGGCGAGAAACCGGCTTGACATATAAAATAATAGGTTTAATGAGGAACTCAAAATACAAACACATAAGACAATGGACATGTCCGTGAACGATCTTTCTCTCTCTCACACCGCCGACCGCGAGTGGCCTTTATCCCTCTTGACGGCTTGATCAGCCTAATACGGGACCGGGCGTGCGTAATCACGCCCCGGTCCCACCCTCCACCATGCCACATTCCTCCCCCGTTCATTTCAGACATTCCCCGGCCTGACGTACATCCCCTGGGGGGGGGGGGGGGGCACCTCCCGCATGGTCTGCCGGCGGGTCATCCCCATCAACCTGGACGAGGGAGTGGGCAAGGGGAGGGGAAACAACAATAATTAAAAAAAACATGGGGGGGGTGGGGGGTCCTTCCTGCACTGGGCAGTACCTCCCCTCCCACAAACACCATAATTTAAAAAAGAGGGAAAAGGCCAACGCAGAGCGGCAGCGAGAGAGAGAGGAGAGAGAGATAAAAAAAAAAAAAACTTACTCGCCGGTTCTCTGATACGCCGTAGCTCGTTCCTCAGCCACCTCTCCACCCCCTACAGGACGACAGCCGTGCCTCTCCGGGCGGATTGGAGGCAGTCCTCAGCCCCTGGCGGACGGAACACCCCACCGCGTTCCTGGGGAGTCGAAGGGGCCTCTCCCCGCCCCTGGCAGCGGTTATCCCGTAATCACGCCCCGGTCCGCCCTCCACCGTGCCACATACGGGTTTCCTCCACACTTGCTTGCACCTCCTCCAGGACTAAATAGCTTTTGTCCTTGCCCTGAACCTTATTGTAGCAATGCGTGGGGCAGCAGTCTAGCCCTGCTTGTCCATTTACCACAGAGCCCAGTATTTCCCTGTGCTGAAGGCATGAATCTGCCAGCCCCAACATGTTGTTAGTCGTCCATTTCCTGCCTGTCTGCGCCTGAGATTTTCAGGTTCTGGACTTCAGTGCCGCTCTTGTGCATATAGCAATAAACTCTTTGCATATACTGTATTTAAGCTGCAGTTTGTTTCTTCTCCTGTACAATGTGGTGCTGCACAGATTGTGTGGGAGACCCAGCCAGAGGAAGCTGCTATTCTTTCTCTCTAAGGCAGAAATGTGCAATTTACGGCCCGTGGGCCAAATAAGGCCCTCCACATGGTTTAATGTGGCCCGCGGCTCATTTATCGTAAAAGCGTTTTTTTGTTTGTTTTTTTTTTGTTTTTTTTGTATATTATTGTGTATATACTTATTTTGTGCAATCTGGCAACCATGCACATGAGTATGCTTTTTCTATCTCTCGTTTTCCCCTTTGTACAAACTTGGCAATCTGTAGTGCAATATTCTGCTCAAGGAAAAGTGTTATATGGCCACTCTGTGTCCATTCTTGAGGCTGCTTGTGATGTTTGGTGCTACTTTGCAGGTAAACCTTCTCATTGATTAAATTAAATATAAAAGTAGATCTCGGCATCATTGACATATGAGCAAAAGCAAGCCAGAGACGAGTATGTATATGTATTTCTTATTTGTGCAATTTAGATATGTTGAAGTCCCTTCACACCTGTATGTTAATCTAACTCTTGCAGTAATAATTTATCATATTCATGCAGCCTGTGTTATTCAGTTGTGTGCTGAAAGTCAAACCATTGAGGAGATCCGTATCATGAACCTTTTAGCATGTAATGTTTTATAAAAAAATAAGTAAACTCACCCGCTTTGCGACAAACATTAAAAATTCTATAAATTTATATTTTTGTATTTTTTTTATAAAACAGACCCCTGATGTAGAGATTGTTAAATTGAATAATACATTAACATGGAAGTAGAGATGGTAAAATACATTTATAAGCTCAGTCTTTATTCAGTTTTTAATGCCTGATAGAAAAGTATCTAACTTTGTAGTGCAATACAATACTTTAGGCAATTGCAGAATAGTCTCACTAGTCACAGATACACTTCAGAAAATTGAGTACACAAATATTTCTGGGCTTAAAAGATACATACACAAAATCAATGCAGAACATTGTATCTCAAAAGGAATACAATGTGGTCCCCTATGCACTACTTAAAGCCTGATGTGGCCCCTTTAACAAAGCAGTTGCCCACACCTGCTCTAAGGTCTCAACTGTAGATAAAGGTACCTCGTGTCCCATGTTGGAAGTTCCAGTCCTTTTATCTGCCATGTAAGCCTGACTTGTCAACCTTAGTTAGCAACCCTCAAGCTCCTTTGTGGTATCTCAGACTGCCTCTGTTTCTCAGAGACTGCTATCAAAAATCTTGCAAAGGCTTTTGACAGGTTTCTTTGAGGTGTTTGATATTTACACATTGTTCAGGTAGAAGAGGAACTTGCCCTCCACTCTCTCCTAAAGCTCATCTTTGCTCAGTTGATGAGGCTTTCCAAGCCTTGGAGGATCCATCTGCAGACTGGTACTGATGTTGTAACCGTGAGATCATCTATAATTGCTCTGATTAGTGAATTTTGAACTCCAGACCTGGCAAGTGGGCCTCTGCACTCGACCTCAGATGCCTTGACAATATGTTCATGGCAAGGGTGAAGAGTATGAATGAGATTGTACAGCCTGTTATGATTCATTTCTCCATCCTTTGCCAGCTCGATGCCACTGTAACGGAAGTCACTCTTACCCTGAAATTGCTGTAATAATCCATTATTAGGTCTTTGATTTTCATGGGGAGATGATATCAGTCCAGTGCAGTCTCCACCAGCTTGTGTATTGATCCATATGCGTTGGCAAGGACCAAAAACAGAACTGCCAGATCTCCCATCCCCTCATGTGCCTCTCTGTTAAGCTGTGTGACTACTCCAGTGTGCTCTAGACAGGCCTGCACTCCTGAGATTCCACCTTTCTGAACAGATGTATCGATGTATGTGTTCTTAAGAAGAAATTAATTTAACTGGTGAGCCAGGATGATGAAGAAAATCTTGCCTGTATTGGGTGGGCAAACAGGGGAAAATTAAAGAAATTCTGAATGTGTACAAATTTAGAATTTCAATATATAGTTGTTAATCAATATTTATTTATTATAATTTAAAATTATATATTCAGATTTATACCTATAAATTCAGAATTTCTATGATTATTTCCTGTTTTGCCACCAATATATATATATATAAATTAGGGCTGTCGATTTAACGCTTTAATTCAGTGCGATTAATTTTACAAAAAATAACGCCTTAAAAAAATTAACGCATTTAATCGCAGGCCCACGAACCATAATAAGGAAGATTCCTGAGAAATGCAAGCTTGTAGTTCCACCTGTTTACTCCAGAGGGCAGTAAGTGAAACTTCAGCTGTGTGAGCAACGAACAGTTTATATAGTGAAGAAAACTCTTCATTAGGCAGTGTCACTACTCGATCCACAAACATGCGTTGCGTTCTTGCATTCAAAACACTTGAAGGAGTGCAATTGCGATCTAAGGGATCTCAAGATGTTTAAAGATTGAGTATTAAACTATATTTAACTTGTCACAGTGACCTAAACATTTTATGTTTATGACGCTACACAAGCATGTCTGACGCAGGTGTAAATTGACGGGCCCTTAAACAAGCTCTCATAATAAATCTCCAACTGATTGACAAATTCACTTGTGAAATGGATTGCTGTGAACTGTATGTCAATGATTGATTTATGATCAATAATATGGTAGTAAACAATACATTGTATTCTAAAGCCTCTTTTTGTCTTATCAATGATTAACTCTTTGCTACAGGAATGTAAAGCATTTTATTTATCTGAATATTTATTTATATATATATAAAGTGTATGTATTTATGTATGTATGTATGTATGTATGTGTGTGTGTGTGTGTGTGTATATATATATATATATATATATATATATATATACACAAACATACATACATACTGCATATACCTACCTTATATGGCGATGTTTGGACATTATGCTAATTACTAACTGCAGACACACACACTTCCTTATTGAGAATAATCTGGATTCATCAGCATCAGAGCGAGGATAAGAACAAATCTGTACATACGCACTTATTGGAAATCCAGAGGACATTTTGTGTGAGAACCTTTATTTGCACGTAAGAAAGAACACTTGTATGCAGTTATTGGTGAATGAGACCCAATGTTCTTAATGGTATTGCTTGGAAAATAATGCAACACATACCATATCTCTCCCAATACATGAAAGAATCCAGAAAATGCAACAGACAGCTAGATATGATATGGGTCATGACATCATGATTTAGATATTTTGCTTTATGTTGAGCTTATGTTGCTATTGTGCTCTATTCAACAGCAATACCACTGTGGGAGGAGGAACATACATTAAAAAGTGCTGCAAAGGATTTTGCATCGATATCCTAAAGAAGATTGCACGGAATGTGAAGTTTACATATGATCTTTATCTAGTGACCAATGGGAAGCATGGGAAGAAGATCAACAATGTGTGGAATGGCATGGTGGGAGAGGTGAGAAAATTTCAATAGGAAATTTGGATGATGTGGTTTGCTGAATACAGCTTTTCTATTTACAGGGCAAAACAAAGAGTAGATTGAATAAAGTTTTGTTCACAGATGCAGAGGCTTCTTCAAAATGGAGCTATGCAAAGCTTTGTTCACAGAAGCAGAGGCTTCTTCAAAATTGAGCTATGCATCTCTCTCTCTACTGAAAGTAATTTTGTAACAGTCAACGCCTGATAGCAATCATATGTGAAATTGGGAAAAAGAGAGGAAGCTGTTTGTTTAATTTGGATTCAGAGGGAGTGAAATAGTGTAACTCAAATTTCAGTCGGCTGCAGAATTCCTGCTGGAAAGAATAGCTTAAACCAGCCTAAGATGATTTTGCTGTTTGCTAGTTTTAGAATGGGTTTTGGCACTTGTCAGCAGGTTAGGCTGAAACATCAGCTAGACCATCTTAAACAAGCTTAGACCAGCAAACCGTCTTAGGCTGGTTTTGGGTGGCTTTTTTTTATCAGGTATTTCCTAAGATGGTTTGCAGGTTTAACCTGGTTTAGCTGGTCTCCCAGCCTAGCCAAGTTGGTCTTCAGATGGTTTATCCACTGGTTTAACTGCCTAAGTACCAAAATCCCTCCTAAAACCAACAAACCAAACTAGCTAAGACCAGTTAAACCATCTGAACACCCACTTGACTAGGCTAGGAGACCAGCTAGACCAGCTTGATGGCAAATACCTCAGTTTTTTTTTTCTTTCAGCAGGGATAAGAGTACATACAGCTATTTGAATCTGAATATACCCAGGGTGGGTGCAGGTGTTCTATGTTTAAAGTTCATAGCTATTGTCTCAAACTCTGCGTCGTCTTGTCTCCTGCCACAGGTGTTGAACAAAAAAGCAGTCATGGCTGTGGGCTCCCTGACAATCAATGAGGAGCGCTCAGAGGTCATTGATTTCTCTGTCCCTTTTGTGGAAACAGGGATTAGTGTGATGGTATCCCGTAGCAACGGAACCGTATCTCCATCAGCGTTTTTAGGTAACTACCTGCAGGGCACAGGAGACATTTCAGGACAATTTTAAGGGGCGTGTCTTATTTTCATCTGTCAAATTATTGTGTACTTTTGTACCATTTTATCTATTACACTAAAGATTAAAAAGGCCTATAGATTAAATTACTATGACGTCACACAATAGGCACTTATTGAGCAGCACTGTGGTTCTAATGATCTATTAAAGGGATAGTTTACTGAAAAATGAAAATTCTGTCATCATTTAGACACCCTGTATTATATTATTTCCTCTGTGGAATATTTTAGGCATTCACTTTTTCTGTGTAATGAAAGTAAATGGTGACTGAGGCTAACATTCTGCCTAACATCTCCTTTTCTGTTCCATAGAAGAAAGAAAGTAATATGGGTTTGGAATAACATGGTGTACGATCCATTTAAACATTACATAATGTAATAAGTAATTAAAGTTATATAGTGAAGAAATAGGTTCTTTTTAAAAATTAAATAATTTTTTTTTAAATAATATATCCTGGGGCAACAGCAGGAAGGCAACAGCAGAGGGCATGGACAAGGTGGACACTTAATCAGAGATTAACCATGGCAGACATTTTTCCAGCAGACCCATGCAGTATAAAGTACTTTGTACAAGCAGATTAAGACGTCCTGCCATGTACAGAAAACTTCCATATTTGGAGCAAGAGTTAAACGCCAGCAGGCCCTCTCTGCTCAGGGAGAGAAACATTAGAACATACCCTCAACAGTTGCCCTAAAATAAATAATTTAATTCTGAGTGTGGAAATGGATTGCGGGTTTTTAGTCAATACAGTATGATGCAAGTTTTTGCACTGAAATACCACCAACAAATGTGCCAAAAATGGGTTCTATGAAGTAACTTAACTTTGATAAGCTGCTTTTAGATAAATGGCACCCCATGTGCTTCTTTATGCTTGATGGCACTAGATCAGCAACCCATTATTTAATTAGCATAAAGCCAATAATTACAACTTCTGGGAAACATCCCAAAATGGACACTTGCCAGTTTCCCATTTACTTCCCACAGTAAAGCTCTTTAATCTCTTCAGCTTATCTATAGTCACATATCACTGGGCAAACATAGTGCCTGGATGATATTCGCTGACTGTGTCTTTTTTTCCCCCAATCTCTGCCTATCTCTTACCCTCTGCAGAGCCCTTCAGTGCATCTGTGTGGGTGATGATGTTTGTGATGCTGCTGCTGGTCACTGCAATGGCTGTCTTCATGTTTGAGTACATCAGCCCCTTAGGCTTCAATAGAAACCTAGCTCAGGGCAAAGGTATGTAGCTACCACTCTCAGCTACTTCCCCCCTCTGTAGCTCTGAGTTTATCCTTCTCTCCCCCTGCAATGCAGTCAGGCTTTCAGTCTCCGCCAAACTCGTAAATCCTTAACCTGCTCTAATAGAGCCAGTGCTCGAAGTGGGCAATTCTGCGCTATTCTATTCACAGTACCGGTAATTTTTCATACAGGCAGATCTCATATACTGCCAGTATTTTCTCTGTCTATGCTTGACAAGACAGTCTGCCCTGCCCCTATTGCCGTATTGTATCTTATTCTTGGTAAGAATATATGAGGGGCCATCTGACTGACCACCAATCACTCTTTGCTTGATTTTAAGTGATGTTTAGAGGCAGGCAATAGATTGTGCATCAAAAGTGATAGTTTCGTGATATTTTCGTGATTGATATATATATATATATTATGTATGCAAACAAGGGAGTTCCAGCACACCACTTTGAGCACCGGATAGAGCCACTCACAATCTGCACCAGAAACCCATCTTCTTTTGTAGAATACAACGGGCTTAATGTATACTTAATTTCAATGTGTTTGGAGTGGTTTCTGGTCCCATGTTAACTCAATAAAGTTAAGTCAATTTTCATTTGTTTCAAGTAGATCAGATCTAATTTATGTTGTCTCCTTTGGAATGCTTCTTTTACTTGACACTGAAAGCATTTCTTAGTGTTAGAAGACTCATTTAAAGCTTATTTAATTTTTTTTAAAGAAAGCAAATCAAAGCAATCTAAAGATAAATTGAATTGGCATTGGCATGTCTAGTTCTACACCTACCTTTAAATGAATGCTTTCCAGTTCCATTTCTGTGCATTCATCCAAATGTTTTAAAATTAAACTTTTGCATGAAGTCAAACTCACATCAAAACAAGGTTAATGGAATAGACAAGAAAATAAAAATGAAGAGTACCAATGTTGAGTAGTAGGGTGTTGTATCATTATTCTGTGCAAATTCTCTAATAGCTGTGCAGAGACAAGATCATATTATTTTCAAAATGAAAGCCCAGAACAATGCTTTAGTGCAAATGAGGGATGATAATAAAAATGTGTGTGTTCCACAGATCCCCATGGACCATCCTTCACAATGGGGAAAGCAGTTTGGCTGTTGTGGGGTTTGGTATTCAACAACTCTGTGCCAGTGCAAAACCCCAAAGGCACCACCAGTAAATTCATAGTGTCCATCTGGGCCTTCTTCGCTGTCATCTTCCTGGCCAGTTACACTGCTAACCTGGCCGCCTTCATGATCCAAGAGGAATTTGTTGACCAAGTGACAGGTCTGAGCGACAACAAGGTAAAACTTTACAAACGCTTTGTCCCATTAAACAACACCCACTTGCAAATAAGCAGATTGGTACATTATATTTTCATGGTTCTCCAAGGTACTTCAAAGAATACCACAATATTGTCATTGTACATATTCGTAGAAACAAGTTTTACCATGCCACCATGTCAGATACATGGCATTATCATGGTACTTTTGGTACTTTTTAGGATTAATACTACAAAGATTTGTTTTCCAAACATACACTGGCAGCCAAAAGTTTGGAATAATGTACAGTTTTTACAGTTTTGGAAGGAAATTGGTACTTTAATTCACCAAAGTGGCATTCAACTGATCACAAAGTATAGTCAGGACATTACTGATGTAATAAAACAGCATCATCACTACTTGAAAAAAGTTATTTTTGATCAAATCTAGACAGGCCCATTTCCAGCAGCCATCACTCTACACCTTCTACTTGAGTAATCAGGGTAAATTGCTATTTGGTACTAGAAAATCACTTGCCATTATACCAAACACAGCTGAAAGCTGTTTGGTTTGTTAAATGAAGCTTAACATTGTCTTTGTGTTTGTTTTTGAGTTGCCACAGTGTGCAATAGACTGGCATGTCTTAATGTCAATATTAGGTAAAAAATGGCAAAAAAAAAAAAAAAAGAAACATTACACTTCAGAGTCAATCATTATTTTGAGGAATGAAGGCTATACAATGCTTGAAGATTTCATACACTGGCTCTAACAAGGAGAGAAAGAGATGTGGAAGGACAGATGTACAACTACTGTAAACAAGTACATCAAAGTCTGAGAAATAGATGCCTCACATGTCCTCAGCTGACAGCTTCATTGAATTCCACCTGCTCAAAACCAGTTTCATGTACAACAGTAAAGAGAAGACTCAGGGGTGCAGGCCTTATGGGAGGAATTGCAAAGAAAAATCCACTTTTGAAACAGAAAAACAAAAACAAAAGGTTAGCGTGAGCAAAGAAACACAGACATTGGAAAAGAGTGTTATGGATCTTAATGGTGGACACATATTTCTGAAATTAATAAAGAAATCAACAACTGAGTGACTAAAATTTCTGCATTTTATCACAGTATGTTGATAAACATTGGACTGAATATTACCATACAGATATCCGCTGTGAATATTTATATAAAATTAGTATTTAAAAATAAATGCTCATGTTACAGTTTCAAGCAAATATCAATATTACAGCAAGTAACATTTTGAGTAATTACTCACAAAATCAATGCGATGGTAACTAAAACAAAACTGATTTTCTCTTTTTACTCACATTACTCTAATGTTAAAGATACTGAAAATTATGTTGATGTTTTTAAATAAAAGAATCACTCATTTCATAGTTCTCTTCATTCTAATAACTGCATCTCTTACTAGTGCCAAAGCTTCCATGTGCTGGAAAAAGCTCTTTGTTTTGCTTGTTACCAGTGTTAGATAAAATTATCTGAGATTATATCAAACAAGTAGGCTAGAATGTTGTACACTGCAACTACACCATAGACACTGTAATATTCATGTTTTAAAGTTCTAAGAAGAGAGTTTTGTCTGAAATGTAATGGCATGACAGTACATTTCTAATGAAACCACCACTGATGGGAGCTCAGTGGTTTCGATCCTATAATAGCCTAACAAAGTACTCTGACCTTTTTGTAATGTTGCAGTGTCTGTTTGGATATTTACTGCTGTCTACAAAGATCAGCAGAGTGTTTATTTTACAGTCTTAGAGTTATGTTGGATACTGAATATGTTTGTCATGAGGCTTATATCCAAGCCAAACCAGTGCTCCTTCTTTATATGATAACAAAGTCTTCACAACAGGTTAGTTTTTATTTCAGGACACAGAATGCAAACTGTAACCAAACCCCTAAACCCTAACCCTAAAGGCTAAAGTACCATGCCCGGCCCAGATTTTCTGGACAAGCGGAGAGTCTTCATCTGTGTGCATCGTCGGTGCTTGCACCTGTCATTGACTGTACTAAAAGAGTATCACAAAGCAGTTGCAGTGTGCATGCATCAAACACATTCTTATTCGCTTGCTGTCAGAAGAGTATACTTTGAAATGCAATGTGGTCAAACAGCCAAGATACGATGTGGAACAACAAACTATACCTGAGCCTTAACATATCAGGTAGTGTTTTTCTCATTAATTTGAATGAGACTTCCTTTGCCATTCTTCGTTTTGGAAATCCACCTCCCGCTGTATTTCCTACTGACATGTTTCGTAAATCATGTAGAATGCGACTTGTTGACTTCAGGCTGACAGCGTTGACTACCTTAGTAACAGCATAGTCGAGTAATCGACTAGTCTACAGTGTGCAAGCCCTAGCATATGGATATTTGTATGGATGTTTTTTTTCCTATTCAAATAAAAAACAGACATTTTTGAAATACACAATATACATTCAAGAACTATGTAACATAAGTATGTGACTTGACTGCTCTAAAAAAAAAAAGTCAAGTCAAGTATGGCTTTTAAAGAGTGGATGGTAGAAGGTCAAGTTTGCTCTAGAAGAACTTCTCAGTGCCTCTTGTCCCAGGTTGAGAGGGCACAGTTTTGCACACAATCAAGAATAAATTGTTAATACAGGCAATGCCAGCTCTGTAATATGAAGGTCTGAGAGGAGACCTTAAGACGTGTGGAATGAAGAAGAGAGGAAGAGAAGCCAGGGATAGAGAAAAAGGGAGAACAGCAAAAGAGATTAGCTCCTGAGCCTGCACTCATGATGCACAGTGCCAGCCACACATAATGGCCAAACAGTGAGTAAACAAACGGTAGAGGCATTCAAGCACAGTAAACTAACAATATGTTCTGCCTCTCTGCAAAGTGCTTCTTCTCAATGGCACAGGTCATGACTAAGCACTTTGGCACCATGAATGAGTGTAGGATGGAGTGTAATGGAAAAGTGAAAGGTGTAGAGTTGTGCATGGCTTGAATAGTTTTGTGATCTTGGGTCATACCTTTACCCTGGCCCCTATCAAGCACATCTTAAACTTAGTCTGCTTGCATGCATGGACTGGATATATCTAAAGTATGCAGTGAACTGGTGAGAAAAAGCTGGAAGATCTTATGGGGTTTGGTGTACAATGGGTTCACAGAAGATTGTGAGTACCCAATATTGTAAAACTTATTGAGTTTAAAAATACAAACTTAAAAATATAGGTTCTATAAAAATTCTTTGTAACACTAATGTGGCGGCTGTATTAATGGGTGACCTGCATAACAGATCAAAGAGCCAATACATATTTGATAGAGGCATCGCCTGTCAGTTTACTTGAGTACACACATGTGACTTAGTTAGACTAGCCTGAAAACTAGCGTTTTTTGCATGATCTGAGCTAAAGAACACAATTAATGATAACTTTTTTGACAAATCGTATTGCTGATTTGAAATATGTTATTTAATCGTAATGTTTGACCAACCGTTTTGGAGATTTTGGTCTTTTATCATTCAAGTAGACAGATCATTCTACTTGTATCCTTAGAAAATACCTGCAGAGTGACCTGACTTGACTTAAAGGGACTTTGGTTAGGTTCAGCAAAGTATTTTCCTCTTTATATTAGATTCTAGAGTTAAAGGTGCAGAATAAAGTTCTTTGTGTAACTTTCTCCTAAGGTATCAGTTTGTAAAAACCATATTGGTTCTTATTGGAATCGGTATCTGTTAGTGATAAAAGTACAAGTTCAGTGTTATATTGTGTTCTTGATGATTGTTTATTTTGTGTTTTAACTGTGTAGTTCCAGAGTCCATACTCCTACTCCCCACCTTTCCGCTTTGGAACGGTTCCCAACGGAAGCACAGAAAGGAACATCAGAAAGAACTACCCAGACATGCACCAGTACATGGTGAAGTACCATCAGACTGGGGTGAACGATGCGCTAGTCAGTCTGAAGACTGGGTATGTATTACAAATACTCTGAAATGCTATCAGTGTCACGGTTTGGTAACCATGTTCCCTTTATCAGCTCTGAGGTCCAGTCTCACCCTGAGAGCCATTATGAACTCCTCCCCAATCCTGGGCACAGTGCTGTTATGTTAAACCCTGGATAAATAAAATTATAATTTCCCCTTAAAATATTGTTTTACAACAGTATGTTTGTGAAAGTTCTGTTCAGTGAAAGTGATAAAAATCAGTGATGATCAATTCTCATCCCTAGTTCTTTTTCTGAGTTTTACTGTTGACAATTCAGCTTAATGCAATACATGTAATACAAACAATGATGCCTTCGGAGTATTATTAGGCTCTCTGAAAAAGAAGTGCAATACATCATCAGCAGGGAATATTAAATAGTTTTCATTGTAACTACACTGCGTGCACAATTATTAGGCAAGTGAGTATTCTGATCTTATTTCCTTGCACATTTACAACTCCAAATCATATAAACTTGAATGCTTATTGGATTCAATAATTTTCAGTTTATATGTATTTGTGTAATGAGGGACGGTGTGGCTAAAGTAGCTAACACCTTATATCAAGGTGTACATAATTATTAGGCAGCTTCATTACCTCAGGTAAAATGGGCCAAAAAAGAGATTTACCTGACACTGAAATTTAAAAATTGGAAAATGCATTTCAGATGGATGCAACACTCTTGAAATAACTAAACTATTGAGGTGTGACCACCAGACAATCAACCATTTTGTTGAGCATAGTCAACTGGGTGCAAAAAACACATGGAGAAGAAAAGGCGCAAATTAACTGCAAAAGACTTGATAATAATTAAACATGAATCTACCAGGAACACATTATCCTCCAGTGCTACCATATTCCAGAACTGCAACCTACCTGGAGTGTCCAGAAGTACAAGGTGTCAAGTGCTCAGAGACATGGCCAAGGTCAAGAAGGGTGAAACACCACCTCTACTGAATATATTCACAAGCTGAAGCATCAAGATTGGTAAAAGAAATACCTGAAGACAGATTTTTCATGGACAGAGAGTGGTAGTTAAAGTTTTTATGGACAGATGAAATGAGTGACTCTTGATGGACCAGATGGATGGGCCCATGGCTGGATCAGTTATGGACTCAGGGCACCACTTCGAGTCAGGCACCAACAAGGTGGATGAGGGGTACAGGTATGGGCTGCTATCATTAAGGATAATTGGAACTTTTCTGGACAAAAACTCAACTCCCAAACATACTGCCAGTTTCTGGAATGTACTTTCTTCAAGGAGTGTTACAGGAAGAAGTCCTCAGCATTCAAAAAGGTAATGATCTTTATGCAGGACAATGCTCCATCACATGCATCTAAGTACTCCACTACTTGGCTAGCCAGCAAAGGCCTCAAAGATGCCCAAATAATGACTTGGCCCCCTTCCTTACCTGACTTAAATCCAACTGAGAACTTACTGAGAAAATAATTGCCTAATAATTTTGCACACTTATATATTCCCCTGAGAAAGACAAATCAAATTTTTCTGTTTGTTAAACATTCAGGTTTGACTGAAAGTATTGTATTTGTTCAACAATAAAAATAATCCTGAGGAATGCAATTTGCCTAATAATTGTGCACACAGTGTAGAGTTGGGGGTACTTGAGTTCAGACTCAGACTCGAGTCCGAGCCATGAGTCCAATTTTTAATGGACTTGGTCTTGTCACGGACTTGGATATATTTTTACTTTAACTTGACTCGGACTCGAGACTTTGGGACTCAGGAGTCCATGGCATTTGATTTGTGATGCAATGAACAAAATAAATAAATACATATAACGAAACAGAAATAAATGGACACACTGTCTGCAAGTAGATGTAGCATCCCCTGATGTCGTAGACGTAGTCAGAGTTTGTTTCACTGTGTTGAGTAAACACACCTGCAGAGCAGCACAATCAGTCAACCAACATGCTTGAAAGTTACTATGAAAACTGGTGTATAACATCGATTACCGAGGTGGCTGGCATGACAAACACATAAAGACAGGTATGTAGCCAATGAACTAGAAACTACAAGGCAGTTTTGTGTGGCATGGGACCTGACAGCTGGTCAAATCGCACGTACCGTTTTTGCAGCCAAGATGGTGCTCAAATCATTAGTTTCATCGTGGTTAAGAACTTCATTAAGTCAAGTCACCACATCATGTCTCTCACAGTTTACTAAAACAACATTTACAAATAAAAATTCAGGAAAGTATTCATGATATTGGGCTATTAAGTCTTTTCAGGTGTAATGTATCCACACAATTAGGCATCTGTTGTCTCTTGTGGTCCACGCAGTATGGTCAAATTGGTCCTCCAAACTGGTCCTTGTTGAATTAAATAACATTTTAAATAGTTGGGCAAAAAAAAAGTTATTGTTAAAGCAGACTGCAACTCTAAACAGATAAACAGCACCTGCTTATTGTTTTTCAATTTTAAAAGCACGAGCTTTTAAAAGGATGAGCTGCTTAAAATATATTCTTTTACAGTTTTTCCTCAACAAAATGCACAATGAAATATGAAGTTAATTTGGGCAAGGAAATGTTTTGTTTATAATTTAATTATAGACTCAGTGATTAGATGTCCCGGTTCATTACACAGGATAGTCCCGGTATTTGGTAGGGTTATTGATTTTTTTCTTCTTAAATTATATATTCTCATTGTCCTTCTCGCAATTGTCTCTGGTATCGTTTGCAGAGAACAAAACCCATTTTGTTGCGTCATATGCTGATTTGAAGACTTCAGCTAATCAGCAGAAATGTGTCCGTTACCATGGTAATGACGTCATGCGCACTCTGTCGTCTTCTCTGTCAGAGCAAAAGCCCAAAATAATGCAAAAATGCTTTTTTAACAACGAGCTGAAAGAAGCCGACGTATTCGGGCAATACGTGAAAATGTAAGCGGGGTGTTTTCGGAATGTTCATTTTCCCCACGAGCAAGTAAATCAGACATGTGTCACATTCACACAGGTAAACTGCACTTTTTACATAGTACAAGCACTTAAAGGAATAGTCGGTTCAATACAAGTTGAGCTCAAACAGCAGCATTTGTGGCATATGTTAATTATTACAAAAATACGCTTTGACTCGTCCCGCCTTTTCTTAAAAAACATGCAAAAATCTGGGATACAGTGAGGCACTTACAATGGAAGTCAATATGGACAATTTTTGAATGTTAAAAAGCTGTTTCGACAGTATAGCCACAACACATAAAGGATATGAGAGTAAACATGGTTTTAGTGTGATAAAATCACTTATTAACAGCATATGTGTAAAGTTATATCCAATTTTACAACTTATTTGCAATGATGATGTAGTCAACAAACCCTAAAACGACTGTAAATATTACAATTTAAACAAATTTATAGCTCAAATAATACATGAGTTTTAACAGAAGAAATAATGCAAGTGCTTTTAATAAATTATAAGCTTCACATGTGTGCCTCTAAACTGTCCACAAATTGGCCACATTCACTTTAATTGTAAGTGTCTGTACACCTTTTTTTTAAAAGGATAGCTGATAGACTTTTTTGTGATAATCAGTATTATGCCACAAATACTGATGATTGAGCTTGTTCAACTTGTGTTGAACCCCAAACATTCCTTTAATGTTGAGATGTGGGGATTGTATTTTGAATTCTCGGTTCTAATGTTGTGAATTTTGTGTTAAAATGTGTACCTGACATGACAAGTCTACCCATAATTACACTTGCAAGATTAAATGATATGGATAGAATTGGCTATGTGGAAAGCTAAAATGTGGTTCAAAAGTGAAAAACATAAAATCTACCTTTCAGAATGTATGCAAATATTAGAGATAAAAGTTTATATATTTTATGCAGTACTGCCCTTCAAAAGCTACATAACATAAAAAGTACTGTAATTTACACAAATCTTCCTGTTCAAAAGTTTGCTTCCCCTTGATTCTTGGTTCTTGTGCTGCCTTCTTGAGCATCAATGAATGTTTGCACTTTTTGTAGTAGTTGTGTATGTGTCCATCAATTGTCCTAAGCGTCAAAACCTGGATGTCTATATGATTTAGCTAGTGTTGGGAATAGGGGTCCCGATCAGCTTTTTTGGCACCTGATCCGATATTTAAATATGAAATATCTGATGATACCGAGTCCCGATCTGATACTTGTATTTGCCTAGATAATAGAGCTGCAGACTGTTTTTTTTTTTGTTTGTTTGTTTGTAACTAAAAATAACTAAGTGTATTAAGTAACTAAAAGATGTCTACAGCTTAATGCATTTAACTTACTACAGCTAGCATTTTTATAAAACTCACATATAAAATCAACTTCTACTTAGAATGGTGTAATAGCTTATTTTAACTTTAATATTCAGGTACAAAAATAAATCACAAATCCACTGTTTAGAGTTCTGTATGGGTGAACAGAAATCGTACATACATTACAAACCCTGGGTTTACGGCGATGTTCGCGCGGCACTTACTGCGCGGACCAACGCTTTTAATTCCGGGAACGCGGAGGAGCGTAAACAAGCCAGTTATGCCCTCCGTAACTCCATCAGCACAGCCAAACGCCAGTACAGGCACAAAATTGAAGGACAGTTCAACACCACTGACTCCAGAAGTATGTGGCAGGGAATTAACACCATCACGGACTATAAACAGAATAAAAACTCCGCCATGAACACTGCTGCCTCTCTCCCGGACGAGCTTAATACTTTTTATGCTCGTTTCGAGGATAACAACAACACCGCCCTCGCGGAGAGAGCACTCGCGGCCGATACTACAGATGATGGTTCACTCTCCGTCTCTGTTGCGGATGTAACCCGATCCTTTCGACGGGTGAACATCCGCAAAGCCGCGGGTCCAGACGGCATTCCGGGCCGCGTCATCAGAGCATGTGCGAACCAACTGACTGGTGTTTTTACGGACATTTTCAACCTGTCCCTCTCCCTGTCTGTAGTCCCCACATGCTTCAAAACATCAACCATTGTGCCTGTACCGAAGCAAGCCAAAATCACTTGCTTAAATGACTGGCGTCCTGTTGCCCTCACCCCCATCATCAGCAAATGCTTTGAGAGGTTGATCAGAGATCACATCTGCTCTGTTCTGCCCACCTCTTTGGACCCATTGCAGTTTGCCTACCGTAACAACCGCTCCACTGATGATGCTATTGCATCTACAATACACACTGCTCTATCCCACCTGGAAAAAAGGAACACGTATGTGAGAATGCTGTTTGTAGACTACAGCTCAGCATTTAACACCATAGTGCCCTCCAAGCTTGATGTGAAACTCCGGGCTCTGGGCTTAAACAGCTCGCTGTGCAGCTGGATCCTGGATTTCCTGTCAGGCAGACGTCAGGTGGTTAGAATGGGCAGCAACATCTCCTCATCACTGACCCTCAACACTGGAGCCCCGCAGGGCTGTGTTCTCAGCCCACTCCTGTATTCCCTGTACACACATGACTGTGTGGCGACACATAGCTCCAATGCCATCATTAAGTTTGCTGACAATACGACGGTTGTAGGTCTGATCACTGACAATGATGAAACAGCCTACAGAGAGGAGGTGCACACTCTGACGCGCTGGTGTCAGGAGCACAACCTCTCCCTCAATGTCAGTAAAACCAAGGAGCTTGTGGTGGACTTCAGGAAGAAAGACAGAGAGCACAGCCCCATCACCATTAATGGAGCACCGGTGGAGAGAGTCAGCAGCTTCAAGTTCCTCGGTGTCCAGATTACTGAGGAACTCACATGGTCCGTCCACACTGAGGCCGTTGTGAAGAAGGCTCACCAGCGCCTCTTCTTCCTGAGACGGCTGAGGAAGTTTGGAATGAACCAACACATCCTCACACGGTTCTACACTAGTACTGTTGAGAGCATCCTGACTGGCTGCATCACCGCCTGGTACGGCAATAGCACCGCCCACAACCGCAAAGACCTGCAAAGGGTGGTGCGAACGGCCAGAAACATCATCGGAGGTGAGCTTCCCTCCCTCCAGGATATATATAACAGACGGTGTGTGAATAAAGCTCGGAGGATTATCAAAGACTCCAGCCACCCGAGTCATGGGCTGCTCTCACTGCTTCCATCAGGCAGGCGGTATCGCAGCATCAGGACCCGCACCACCCGACTACATGACAACTTCTTCCCACAAGCAATAAGACTTTTGAACACATGATCTCTCACGATCAACAATCAGCACTGCACTTTATTAATCTTCATTCTGTCAATATATTCTCGCTCCCAATTCAGTTAGTGTATATATATATATATATATATTTATACCCTTATCTAGTGTATGTGTATTCTACATTGTGTGTATTGTGTACATTTGATATGTAAATTGTTGTGTAGGTATGTGTACATTTGTTATGTAAATTGTGCTGTGTAAATGTTGTTATTGTAAAGTGGTTTATGTCTCGTCACTGTCATTACTGCAATGTTGCTCGGAACTGCACACAAGAATTTCACCTGCTGTTGCACTCGTGTACACAGTAGTGTGACAATAAAGTGATTTGATTTGATTTGATTTGATTTTGAAATGGTGTAAACAAATTAATTCTATAAAAACTAAATTTCGCAATTCCACTTGACGGTGGCATAAACGTTAACACTTGAACAGGCCCAAGTTCAACAATAATGAAACATTTATTAATAGTTCTGTTGTCAATATCAAATTCCACTGTGACATACTGACAACCAGAAAAAAACACGAAAGCATCACACACCGCAGAGATGCATTCAAAAATAAGAAAAATATATTCATAACAAGCTCTAAAACTGCTACAGTAATATCTATGGTCTGTATACGGTCTTTGAGTTTTGCTGTAACACAAATCACTAATTATTAAACAAATGCATGAAGACGCTGTGTTGTTATTGAAGGTTAATCAGTTATATTTATTATTAGTGGTATTGTGACCAAAATTAATCTGATTTAAATTGGTATGTGTGACTGATGATGAGATATTGAGAGCACCTGATGTGTGCACGTCTTTGATTGACACAGAGAGCGCTCATGCTATAGAGAGTAAAGCTAAAAGCGCTCATGATTGCTCAAACAGTCTCTGTCAATCAACATAACGTCTGATTGTCACAACTCACGTCATGTATCTGCATGTTTATTTATTTTTTTATTAGTTTTTAAACCTGTTAGCAGCCTCTATATCCTCTTCCTGTTCTCTCTGCAATGATTCCGAATAACTACTGTAGCGAATACTGTAGAAAATGGGCAACTGAATATTCATACACATGTAATTCTTACACATTTTTAAAACAAACTTGCATATTCATTTCAATTACATAATGCCTGAAAGTTTAAATTCGTGAATTCTTTGAATTGCCAACAACTCACCCTCTATAGGCCATTCTGTCATGCTTCAAGGGCTGAGAAAGCACTTATTAATTAGAGTAGCATTGTATGTGATTGCCTGCATAATGCAAAAAAGATCGCCCCTAAATCTAGGCAAGATCGACCGATCGCCGATCACAGATTTAAGATGAATATTGGCCGATTTTGATTGGTGGCTGATCAATCGGGACATCTCTAGTTGGGAAGAACTCAAACGTGCTGAAGTTGCTGGGAAACCAAAGAACTTACAGTATTTTTCAGAAAAGTGTTTAGCTTCACTGCTCAGGACAAAGCAGGGACTTTTGAACAATTAATACACAAACAGTCATTAATCATAGAGAAAGCAACACACCATATTAAAGAGTTTGCTCTCGTGCCAGTAGCTCTAAAGCTTGCGTGCCGTCTGTCTCATGAATGCGCATAGGAGATCAATGGTCAGTGAACAGTTTTACATAATAATACATCAGATTTTGGTATGTTTCTCACCAAACCTTATTGTTTTCCTTCAGAACAAGGCATGAGTGGCATACAATACTTTTTAGACTTCTGAATTATACGTTTGCATCATTTTGAAGCTTGAAGAAGTGGTCACCATAAACTGCCATTGTGTGACATCACTGAGCAATTTTTTTTTTTCTCACAATTTCTCCCTTTGTGTTAAGAAAAAGAAGTAAAATCATATGGAGTTATAACTACACAGGGGTGAGTAAATGACAGAATTTTCATTTTTGGTGAACTAATCCTTTTAGAACCAAGGGAATCTAAACTTTTGAACTAGATCATTTGTTTAAATTCAGTTACCAGTTTGTCTCGTGGAATATATGATAGTATCTGTTGTCAAATAGCTTCTTCAAGGTAGGACTAAATACATTTTTATAATACCTTTATGATTTTTTTAAACGATACCACATGGACGTATCAGAGTTTTAGGTGCACAAGCAGTGTGTAGAACTGCCCCACATTTTCCACAAATTAGCAATCATGTCCATGTTAAATGGCCCTAATATTAGCAGTGAGCTTTCCCAGTGTTTTTGGATGTTGCATTTGCAGTCAAGAAGTGAGATGTAACTTCTTAGCGAGTGCTAATTATTACTGTGTTGACACTTTTTTTTCCAAACCAGTCGGCAGATAGAGACAAAAAGAAATCTCAGTATATATTATTTCTTTAGATAGGGATAATTTTAGATAAAACTAAACTAAATTGAATGGACAGAAAATGAAAATGAAGTAGAAATAAAAACTAAATAAAAATTCGAAACAGTAATAACTCTGGATTTAATGACTATCACAGCTTTCATTTTTTTAGTCTATGTTTGTGTGTAGGGGAAAAGAAACAATTAACTGAAATGTCAACAGAACGCAATAAGAAGTGTGTTGAAGGACAGTTTTGTCTTCATACACATAAAGGATATGCTTTCATTACTTTGAGGTTTGTTCAGCAGGATACTAATCATAAAATATAGAGGTGTTTTTGTTACATTTATATTGACAATTGTGTTTTCTTAGTTTTGAAAGTTAATAATATATTTTTAAATAAGCTTTCAAATATTGATGTTGAGTTTACAGTTACAATTTAGACAGATTAATTTGGACTCGACTCGGACTCGGCCTGTTATTGACTCGGTCTTGAGTCTTACTCTGCCCCTTTTGGACTCAGACTCAACTGGAACTCATTTGTTTAAAGAATCAAACTTGAATCTAACCCAATTTAACTCAAACCCAACACTAATTATAACTCTAAACTGCAGCAAGGCTGCACCGTTGTGTGTTTGTGGATGGTAATGGCACATTCAGTTTATTAAATTTCCTTATGATATAAAATAAAGCATAGACAACTTCCTTGGGATGTGCACTGCATCATATATTAAAGATTGGCATACCAATTCAAAAACTGCAGATCTAACCAGCTCGCACCCACTACAAAAGAATAATTTAGCAAATCTATTGGTTGTCAGCATGATCCCTGAGTTATATTTGACATTCTTGAAATGTCAGAGAACCAGACTAATGAGTCTTAGACAAAGGCTTTTCAAACAGAGAGATTGAGTCTGACTACTGGACCACCAGGGCTCCAAATGTCCGTTCCCATTCTGTCGCTCACTCGACGTTGTGTCGATTGAAGCGACACTAGGAGTCCTTCTTGAAGGCCTTGGTTACCTCTGAACTTCAGAAAAGGCCAATGAGAAATTGGCAGACAGAATTTGCATGTCCTCTTTTTAAAGATGTCTTTCCGCCTTTGTGTAGTTCCTGGATGCTGCAGATATTTCTCCGCTTCTGACGGTCATAAGAGCTGACTCGCGTGTCTGGGCTGCGAACACACGCAAGCAGCGTTTTATAACGGTTTCATGTTCTCATTGTGAGAACAACCATGGCAACATTGCAGTAGTGCCTTTCTTTCCTCTGTGAGAAAGCCACTTCAGCCACCCCCCGTGCCTCCTTCCTTCGGGATTAGGGCCAGCATGGCTGGCGATGAAGGCGATTTGGGGAGGCCAAGGCACTTAAAGATCTGCACTATAGTCCTGATCCTGATGTGCTGCAGGAACTGGGCACGAAGGTCACAACGCCGACACTTGGACAGGCGATGCCCACACTCGTGGTCCAGGAACGATATCTGTGGCTGAACCTGGTTGAGATGTGGGACCCTGAAAAAGTCAGCTTTTCCAACGCCGAAACTCGGACAGGCAATGCCCACACTCGTGGTCCAGGAACGATATCTGTGGCTGAACCTGGTCGAGATGTGGGAACCTGAAAAAGTCCGCCTTTTCAACGCCCGCGTCTCCCAGTTCGGCTTATTCGGCAACAACGTTGAAGACTTTGCCCAGCAGTTTTCAGCTGTGAGGAAGCAAATGGAGGCCATCTCCCACATCATGCCTCGCCGCTGTTCCAGCACGAGCCGTGCTCAATCTGTTCGCCGAGGGCATCCCCCTGCATCTTCTAAACAACAGGCAGCTCCGCTTCAACCTGGGCCCAGCTCTCAGCCCCAGTGTAGAGCTCCCCGCAGGAAGCTAACACCCCATCTCACAAACCACTACCGGGACCCAGATGGCTCCCAAGCATTCCTGAGATGAATAAAGCAAGGAGCGAGATGGCTGCTATGGAGTTGGTATCTGGATCACTCCATCACCTGATGGAGGGCCGGGAGGGGAATCTCTTGCTCCCAAAGATAATATTACCTGCTCCCTCCGCTGTGAAGCCACACCGGGCACGTCATACGTGATCGTCCCCTTAGTGCTTCCCGCTCAACGCTTGGACACATGTTACTTATGCTTCCAACCCATTGCCCTGGCTGGCCAGGACCATCCGACTCGGCTACGCGATTTAGTTCACCAGGCACTCGCCCCACAGGATTCTGAACCAGGCCTCACACAGACTCCCCTTCAAAGGTGCTAACGTGGAAATTTATTCTAACTTGTGTCTAGCATCTTGATTGGTTCGCAGAGGTAGACCTGAAGGATGCGTACTTTTCACTTTTGCCTCGGCACAGACCCTTCCTACGGCTCACGTCTGATGGCACGACGTACCAGTACCAGGACCTCCCCTTCGGCTCATCCCTGTCCCCTCGTGTCTTCACGAAGCCCTTGCCCCGCTAAGGGAAGTACTCGATTTCCTCGAAGACTGGCTGATTCTAGCTCACTCTCGAGAGTCTATGTGCACCCACAGGGACCAGGTGCTCAGGCACCTAAGCCGCCTAGGGCTTCAGGTCAATTGGGAAAAGAGCAAGCTCTCCCCGGTTCAGAGCATCTAATCTCTCCAGCCTGGGCAGGATGTGGTCTCTGCAGTGTCTTTTCCCCCTGAAAGAATAGAAGCTGGAAATGAACACCTTCCCCGATGCGGGTTATAGCGTTAAATGGCCCCAGCCACTTTAACACTCTATGCGAGAAACATATAGAGAGAAAAGGCGCGGTTGGCGCAGCCTGCTCCCATGCTTAGCACGTCGCTTGATCCCCCCTTCAGGGATGCCGAGAACCTAAAAAGTTTATGACATTTTTATGGGCCATTGGGGAAGAGTACGTGCAGTCTGATGCAGCCAGCTGCTTTGGAACGCAACTGCCCGCAACTGCATCAGCAGTTCACGTACACGGTTCAGCGCATGGCATGATTGAATAGGGACCCCTAGTGTCGCTTCAGTCGACACAACGTTGAGTGAGCGACAGAAGAGGAACATCTAGGTTACTGTTGTAACCCCCGTTCCCTGATGGAGGGAACGAGACATTGTGTCACCCCTGCCATGATGCTGTACCAAGCCACTGTAACGCCGAACCTTATTTTCGGCTCCTCTGTGCAAAACCTAACTAGACAGATGCCTATTTCCCTCCTTTTATACCCATATGTCCAGGGGAGGGGCATGCAAATTCTGTCTTCCAATTTCTCATTGGCCTTTTCTCAAGTTCAGAGGTAACCGAGGCCTTTAAGAAAGACCCCTAGTGTTGCTTCAATCGACACAACGTCGAGTGAGCGACAGAAGAGGAACGTCTAGGTTACTGTTGTAACCCCCGTTCCCAGATGGAGGAAACAAAACATTGTGTCCCCCCTGCCACGACGCTGTACTAAGCCACTGTAACACCAAACCTTATTCTCGGCTCCTCAGTGCAAAACCTAACTAGACAGATGCCTGTTTCCCTCCTTTTATACCCATATATCAAATCAAATCAAATCAAATCACTTTATTGTCACACTACTGTGTACACGAGTGCAACAGCAGGTGAAATTCTTGTGTGCAGTTCCGAGCAACATTGCAGTAATGACAGTGACGAGACATAAACCACTTTACAATAACAACATATTTACACAACACAATTTACATAACAAATGTACACATACCTACACAACAATTTACATATCAAATGTACACAATACACACAATGTAGAATACACATACACTAGATAAGGGTATAAATATATATATATACACTAACTGAATTGGGAGCGAGAATATATTGACAGAATGAGGATTAATAAAGTGCAGTGCTGATTGTAGATCGTGAGAGATCATGTGTTCAAAAGTCTTATTGCTTGTGGGAAGAAGCTGTCATGTAGTCGGGTGGTGCGGGTCCTGATGCTGCAATACCGCCTGCCTGGTGGAAGCAGTGAGAGCAGCCCATGACTTGGGTGGCTGGAGTCTTTGATAATCCTCCGAGCTTTATTCACACATCGTCTGTTATATATATCCTGGAGGGAGGGAAGCTCACCTCCGATGATGTTTCTGGCCGTTCGCACCACCCTTTGCAGGTCTTTGTGGTTGTGGGCGGTGCTATTGCCGTACCAGGCGGTGATGCAGCCAGTCAGGATGCTCTCTACAGTGCTGGTGTAGAACCGTGTGAGGATGTGTTGGTTCATTCCAAACTTCCTCAGCCGTCTCAGGAAGAAGAGGCGCTGGTGAGCCTTCTTCAGAACGGCCTCAGTGTGGACAGACCATGTGAGTTCCTCAGTAATGTGGACACCGAGGAACTTGAAGCTGCTGACTCTCTCCACCGGTGCTCCATTAATGGTGATGGGGCTGTGTTCTCTGTCTTTCTTCCTGAAGTCCACCACAAGCTCCTTGGTTTTACTGACATTGAGGGAGAGGTTGTGCTCCTGACACCAGCGTGTCAGAGTGTGCACCTCCTCTCTGTAGGCTGTTTCATCATTGTCAGTGATCAGACCTACAACCGTCGTATCGTCAGCAAACTTAATGATGGCATTGGAGCTATGTGTCGCCACACAGTCATGTGTGTAAAGGGAATACAGGAGTGGGCTGAGAACACAGCCCTGCAGGGCTCCAGTGTTGAGGGTCAGTGATGAGGAGATGTTGCTGCCCATTCTAACCACCTGACGTCTGCCTGACAGGAAATCCAGGATCCAGCTGCACAGCGAGCTGTTTAAGCCCAGAGCCCGGAGTTTCACATCAAGCTTGGAGGGCATTATGGTGTTAAATGCTGAGCTGTAGTCTACAAACAGCATTCTCACATACGTGTTCCTTTTTTCCAGGTGGGATAGAGCAGTGTGTATTGTAGATGCAATAGCATCATCAGTGGAGCGGTTGTGACGGTAGGCAAACTGCAATGGGTCCAAAGAGGTGGGCAGAACAGAGCAGATGTGATCTCTGATCAACCTCTCAAAGCATTTGCTGATGATGGGGGTGAGGGCAACAGGACGCCAGTCATTTAAGCAAGTGATTTTGGCTTGCTTCGGTACAGGCACAATGGTTGATGTTTTGAAGCATGTGGGGACTACAGACAGGGAGAGGGACAGGTTGAAAATGTCCGTAAAAACACCAGCCAGTTGGTTCGCGCATGCTCTGATGACGCGGCCCGGAATGCCGTCTGGACCCGCGGCTTTGCGAATGTTCACCCGTCGAAAGGATCGGGTTACATCCGCAACAGAGACGGAGAGTGAACCATCATCTGTAGTATCGGCCGCGAGTGCTCTCTCCGCGAGGGCGGTGTTGTTGTTATCCTCGAAACGAGCATAAAAAGTATTAAGCTCGTCCGGGAGAGAGGCAGCAGTGTTCATGGCGGAGTTTTTATTCTGTTTATAGTCCGTGATGGTGTTAATTCCCTGCCACATACTTCTGGAGTCAGTGGTGTTGAACTGTCCTTCAATTTTGTGCCTGTACTGGCGTTTGGCTGTACTGATGGAGTTACGGAGGGCATAACTGGCTTGTTTACGCTCCTCCGCGTTCCCGGAATTAAAAGCGGTGGTCCGTGCAGTAAGTGCCGTGCGAACATCGCCGTTAACCCAGGGTTTCTGGTTGGGGTAGATCCATATAGTTTTCGTCGGAACAATGTCCTCTACGCACTTCCTGATGAAACACGTTACTCTATCAGCGTAAACCACGATGTCGTCATCGGAGGCAGACCGGAACATCTCCCAGTCCGCGTGATCAAAACAGTCCTGTAGCGCAGAGTCTGATTGGTCCGACCAGCACTGGATCATTCTGAGGGCGGGTGCTTCCCATTTCAGTTTCTGCCTGTAAGCGGGCAGAACGGAAGAGTGGTCGGATTTGCCAAATGGTGGGCGGGGGAGGGATTTGTAGCCATCCCGGAAAGGAGAATAGCAATGATCCAAAACCCGGTCCCCTCGTGTGTTGAAGCTGATATGTTGGTGGTATTTTGGTGCTATTGTTTTAAAGTTGGCTTTGTTGAAGTCCACGGCAACAATGAACGCAGCCTCAGGGTGCGCGGTTTCCTGCTCACTTATACTGCCATACAGTTCCCTAAGTGCCTGGTCTGTGTCGGCTTGTGGGGGGATGTACACAGCAGTGATAATGACTGCTGTGAATTCCCTCGGTAGCCAGAATGGTCGACACAGAAGCATGAGATATTCCAAATCAGGAGAGCAGAAAGACTTGATAAAATGTACATTCCTCTGATCACACCATGATTTGTTGATCATAAAACATACACCTCCACCTCTGCTTTTACCTGAGAGGTCTTTCGCTCTGTCCGCTCGGTGCACGGAGAAACCCGTGGGTTCGATGGCCGAGTCTGGAATCTCCGCGGACATCCAGGTTTCCGTAAGACAGATAATGCAGCATTCTCTCGTCTCTCGTTGGAAGGAGATCCGCGCTCTCAGCTCGCAGAGCTTGTTGTCCAGAGACTGAACGGATATCCGAGAGATATCCGGGGGAGGGACATGCAAAATCCTCCAATTTCTCATTGGCCTTTTCTCAAGTTCAGAGGTAACCAAGGCCTTTAAGAAGGACCCCTAGTGTCGCTTCAATCAACACAATGTCTCGTCCCCTCCATCAGGGAACGAGGGTTACAACAGTAACCTAGACGTTTGTAGGTGGGGTTTATGACACGCTGAATACTTGTCCTCAGAGCGCGAATGTTGCTGTGGGATCTACAGATCTGAGCTCAGGTGGATTTGTTAGTCCTGATGGGCTGATTTAGTTAAGGAGAAAGTGATGAAAGTGATGGACCATGTTTCAAAGAAGAGTGCTTAAGGCTCAAAGATAGGAGCAATAGCACACAGCTCCACTACTTCATCATTAAGAGGTCAAGTGCACTACTGTAATGATGCCAGCACAGGCTGTATATAGAGACAACATCTTAGCTCTTTACAAGCAGCTCTATATTACTAAATGTGCTCATGCTATTGTGCATTACATTTAGGGCTGCTTGATAAAGCTAAAGAATCTCAATATTTTACACCCTTTAGACAATATTTTATATATTTTGATATTTGTGTATTTGCTCTGAATTTGCTTAATTTTGATATTTTTTTTCAATCAAACGACCGTAATTTGCCAAAAAGGCATGGTTGCCAAATATACAAAAAACTTTATGCAAAAATTCAAATACTTAAAAAAAAAAAAAGAAAGAAATAATCAATAAATAAACCAAATGAACACAAAGAATAATCATGTAATGTATATAAATCAATACAACAATACATAGTGACAAACAGCAATATTTACAAACAGCAATATTACCATTTTCAAAAGAAAACACATTTGTGTATGTGGCCTTAGTAACGTCAACTCATTTTTTGGAACATTTAAATAGCCACAAATCACTTGAGTAGTTTACCCTAAGACAATAGAAGGGTGAAAAAAACTAAGAAACTATTAAAACATCTCTCTATTATTGCTCTCATCCAGGGGAGTCTTTTGGCAACTTAATAGACAAATAAAAGCATTAATATTAATATTCTCAATGTTGCCTAATTTGATATCATCAGCAAAATCAACACAAGTATGTTTTGAATATTTGATATTCTGTATCATCCATCCCTAATTACATTAGTCTTAAATTCAATCAAATAAAGCTTTTATTGCACTGAATTTTTCCATTGCTAGTGGTGTGATTGCACCCCCGTGCAGTCTCTCACCTTAAACAGATGACTCAACGTCTTCACCATTGCTGTAAAGTTAAGATGTGTGATGAATAATTTGTGCCTTTTGGTAGCATGACGTCTGTGTTAAGAGATAATAATGACTCAGAACATTTAACCTCTCTATTTGCCATTTAAAATAGTGTCTCTGTTCTTTCTTTTTTTACCAGCAAACTTGATGCCTTCATATACGATGCAGCTGTGCTGAATTATATGGCCGGTAGGGATGAGGGCTGTAAACTAGTGACTATTGGTAGTGGTTACATCTTTGCCACCACTGGCTATGGCATTGCCCTGCAGAAAGGCTCGCTTTGGAAGCGCCCAGTTGATCTGGCCATCCTTGCTATTATCGGAGATGGTAAGTATCTGCATGCCCAAACCTGGCAACAGTCCAGAATGCCATGCGTCCATGCCATACATGTTACATAGGAAAGCAAGAAAACCTTGTGAATTCACTGTTGTACAAACGCAGAATTCAAATTTTTTTAAAGTCTCTATGAAACTTGAAGTTTTGTGGCTTTCAGTTCATGTGTGTTTGCTTTGAAGCCATCAATATGCTTTCAAAAATTCACTTTTAGCAGATATAAGCTTTTCTCTTTTGGGAAAATTAATAAAAAATATTGATGACTTATCATGCACTACACAGATTTTTGTTCAGACAAATGCTTGCTGCTTTTTTATACGTCTGACCCTTAGAGCCTGACTCTTGTTTCAATAAGAAATATGTCAACACATGATGAAAACTGTGTTTATCAATTTCATCAGGTCATTAAATATGTATATACATTAAATTTATTCACATGTACGTGTGTGTGTGGTTTTCCAATAACTTTGAATATTCATTGGTGCAGCTGTGCCTGTGTTAGAAGTACGTCTGTCCTAAATAGTTTTTATACAGTGTGCAAAAGACTAGAACTAGAATGTATTATTCTCATGAAGCAATATTCATCTGTTAAATTATTTAGCTGTCTTTTATTTTATTTCACGGTTACACTACAGCTTGTCTAAAGCTCCTTTCGAAGACATCTGCAGCACATTTTTTTCTCTCTCCATACTATAGGCTGTGCTTCACAGTCACACAGCTATATGCAGTGCATGAAAAATAACAGAATTTCACTCCTGGCAGCTGCACCTTGTAGACAGAGAGAAAGAAAGTCTCAGATGGTGCTAACATATGGCTAAATCTTTAGTGTGTTATTTTACTGATCCTCCCTTGTTATGTTAGCACATGTTAGCGCACAGGGAGTTCTGGAACTTGAGGATATGTCTCTGGATGTTTGCAGTGTGGCCCACTGAGGTGTATGTACAATAGGAGGAGGTGTTGATTGATGATGTGTCTCTCCTTAGGTGAGATGGAGGAGTTGGAGGCTCAATGGCTGACTGGGATCTGCCACAATGAGAAGAACGAGGTGATGAGCAGCCAGCTGGATGTGGACAACATGGCTGGAGTGTTCTACATGCTGGCGACCGCCATGGGTCTCAGCCTCATTACCTTTGTCTGGGAGCACCTGTTCTACTGGAGACTCCGATACTGCTTCACTGGCATCTGCTCGGGCACGCCTGGCCTGCTCTTTAGCATCAGCAGGGTAAGGGTGTCATTCTTTATATGAACCATGCCTGGTCATAAAAAGCATAAAGTTGATGCACTAAAAAGTTCCATTCAGTGTTATTGAGTAACTAAATAAAAGTAGCAGCACTACTAACTTTTTTAAGTAGCGTGAAATTTGCTAAACTTTTTTTCTAAATCGCTTTCCTTTTTAAACTGTTTTAAAAATAGCAAAGTAGCTTTTCCAGTAAAAAGAAAAGTATAAACATTAAAAATTACTCGAGTAAGAGTAAGCAGGTATCCATTTAAAATAATACTCAAGTAGCAAGTAACTAGTTACTTCCACATATAATATATTGAATGTTTATGCCCCAATATTCCTTTAGGTAATACACATTTAACAAGTATTACAGAATACTCCTACTACTACTACTACTACTACTACTACTACTACTAATAATAAAACATTTTTGATGTACTATCACTATAAGGATGCTTGTCAGATTTGGAAAAATCTGTCAATTAGAAGAGATGTTTGAAAAACAGTTTCTACTAATTATTATGGTGAATAACGTGAGCAATGTCCCACAGTCCCAGTAATATATAATGCTGAATAAAAAAGCATGCTTTATTAATGCCTATTGTTGCTATTTCAACATTGGATGCTATTGATTGGATTCTTGTTTCGGTGTAGTACAGTATTTTCAGTGTTGAAGAATTTAGATAATTAGTTCTGTACACTTAAGTTACAACTGCACCTTATCTCTGTTTGGAAGTGTGTTAGGCTTATTTAAGTTCAGAGCTTGTTTTCTGTTGTCCATAAGATAAACGCACTGCATGTCAATCACAGAAATGCTGTGCATGTGCAGACACACTGTCAGTTCACACTGCAGAAGTCAAACATGCGATCGGCAAAGAAAAATACATTTACACTTAACCCAATATTTACATGGATTTGTACAGCAGAGGTGGGTAGAGTAGCCAAAAACTGTACTCAAGTAAAAGTACAATTACTTCAAAAACATAATTACACAAGTAGAATAAAAGTACTAGCATAAATAATTACTTGAGTAAGAGTAAGAAAGTATCCAATTAAATGATAACTCAAGTAGTGAGTAAATCGTTACTTTCACAAATGACATAAAAGACGTTTTCTCCCCTATATTCCATTACATAATACACATTTAACATGTACTTTATTATTATTATTAATGGAAATTATGTCATCATTCACCATCGTGTTGTTCCAAACCCCTTTTTGACTTTCATTCTTCCATGCAACACAATAAGGAGATATTAGACAGAAAGTTTGCCAGAGTCACAATTGAATTTCAGTTTTTATATATTTATATATACTGAAAGTTAATGGTGACCGAGACCGAGAAATGATGACAGAATATTAAATTCTGGCTGAGCTATCACATTAAAGATATAGTTTACCCAAAAATTAAAATTCTCTCATCATTTACTCACCATCATTCCATCCCAGATGTGTATGACTTCCTTTCTTCTGCAGAACACAAATTCAAATTTTTAAAAGAATATTTTAGTTCTGTAGGCCAAAATTAGTATGCTCCAAAAAGCACATAAAGGCAGTATAAACCTAAAACCACTCAAGTGGTTTAATCCATGTCTTCAGAAGTGATATGATAGGTGTGGGTGAGAAACGTCATGGTTACTGTTGTAACCTCCATTCCCTGATTGAGGGAATGAGACGTTGTGTCGAATGTAGTGACACAAGGGGTCTTTCTTGAAAGCCTCGCATACCTCTGGATTTGAGAATAGGCCAATAAGAAATTGGCAGACAGAATTTGCATGTCCTGACCCCGGACATACGGGTATAAAGGGAAGCGGACGTGCGTCTGTCAGTCAGGTTTTTCATTGAGGGGCCGAGAGTAAGGTTCTGCCTTTTACAGTGGTAGGTCTAGTGTCTTGGCTAGGGGGACAAAACATCTCAATCCCTCCATCAGGGAATGGAGGTTACAACAGTAACCATGATGTTCCCCTTTTGTCACTCACTCAACATTGTGTCGAATGTAGTGACACAAGGGGTCCCGTTTAAAAACGGCATGCACTACACCGTGTTTCGTGAACTGCTGACACAGGTGCAAGCAAGCTACTGCTTGCTAGAAGCAGCTGTATCGGCTGCACATAACCCTCCCCAATGCCCCAACAAAGTGTCATATACAGTTCTTGGGTTCCCAGCATCCCTGAATGGGAACAAGCGACATGAATATCATGGGAGCAAGCCGGCCAGCCACAGCCTTTTCTCTCTTTATGTTTCTCGTTATAGAACAAAAAGCGGCTGGGGCTATCTTAATGCTATAAAAAACATCGGGGAAGCTTTCTTTTCCGTTCTTATTCTTTCATGGGTTCCCCTCATTGGAGGGGAAAGGCAATGAATGCAAGCGGTACACCCAGTCAGTTGTTCCGTGTTACCGAGTTCTACCGACTCGGACCTGACAAAACACAAGACCGACTCAACCCTGAGATTATAGAATCTCACAAAGGTATTGGGTGATGAAAGGTATCTGCTCTGCAGATGTCTGCTAGGGAGGTGCTTTTGGCTAGTGCCCAAGAGGATGCCACACTTCTAATGCGTGTGGTCCAAAAAGCTGCGCAAAGCACATACCGGACACAGCAACGAAAAGGCTTGGTCTGCCTCCTCCCGGGGCAGCACTTGTAGGTTCACGACCAGGTCCCTGAAGGGGGTCATAGGAACCTTGGGCACGTAGCTCAGTCACAGTCTTAGTATGACTTGGGTATCTGCCGGACCGAACTCCAAACAAGTGAGAATGCTTGCAGGTCCCCAACCCTCTTGATGGAAGCAAGCGCTATCAGGAGGGCCGTCTTCAAGGAGAAGGCCTTGAGCTCTACTGAGTCAAGCGGCTCAAAGTGGGTTCTCTGAAGGCCCGAGAGGATCACTGAGAGATCCCAGGAGGGGGAACAGGCTTGGCCAGGGAGGATTCAGTCTCCAGGCGCCTCTAAGGAACTTGATAATCAGGTCATGCTTACCCAGGGACTTACCGTCCACTGCGTCGTGGTGGGCCGAAATAGTGGCTACATACACCTTCAAGGTGGAGGGGGACAGCCTCCCCTCCAACCTCTCTTGCAGGAAGGAAAGCACTGCGCGAACTGCATCCCCGTGGGTCTTCAGACTGGGAATAATACCAATTTGCAAACAAGTGCCAGTTTAGGGCGTAAAGCTGCCTGGTAGAGAGAGCTCTGGCTTGGTTGATCATGTCTACGACCGCAGGTGGTAGGTCACTCAGATATTCCACATCCCTTCCAAGGGCCAGACGTGGAGGTTCCAGAGGTCTGGGCAGAGATGCAAGAGGGTGCCCTGGCTCACTGGGGGAAATGCATACTTGCGCAGCCCCTGCAGTGCTGTCTGAATGGATCAAGACATGCTTGCCCCGAATTAGCATGAGAAACCTCTGCAGGGTAAGGAATACAGCCAGCAACTCTAGGCAGTTGATGCACCAATGCAGCGGGGGGCCCTCTCCAGGAGCCAGCGAATGTATGCCCGTTGCATACAGCACCCCAACCCAGTTGAGAGGCGTCTGTTGCGATCACGACATGTCTGGACAACTGCTGTAGGGGGACTCCTGTCCGCAAAAAAATAGAGGTCTGTCCAAGGGTTAAAAGTCTGATGGCAGGAAGGGGTGATTAACACACGGTACATGTCATGGCATCATGACCATCTCGGGACTCGAGTCTGAAGCCAGTGCTGAAGCGGTCTCATATGCATCAACCCAAGCGGCATGTGGCCAAGAATTCCATATGCCATAGGAGCCTCTGGAACTGTTTAAGAGGAACTGCTGTGCCCAGCTCGAAGAGAGCAAGGAACTTTAGCACCGACTGTACGCTCGTTCGTGAGGCAGGCTGACATTAAGACTGAGTCTAACTCCATGCCGAGAAAAGAGATGCTCTGATCCTGGGTGAGCATGCTCTTTTCCCAGTTGAACTGAAGCCCTAGATGGCTGAGTTGCCTGAGCACCTGGTTCCTGTGGCTGCATAGTAACTCTTGAGGGTGAGGTAGAATGAGCCAGTCATCGAGGTAATTGAGTATGCGGATGCTCACTTCCCATAGCTGGGCAAGGGATGCTTCAGCGACCGTGATGAAGAAGCAAGGGGACCGGGACAGGCCGAAGGGGAGGACCTTGTACTTATATGCCTGGCCGTCGAATGCGAACTGTAGGAAGGAAAGCAAAATGGAGACCTGGAAGTGCGTGTCCTTCAGGTCTACCGCTGCAAACCAATCTAGATGCCGAATGCAGGTTATAATCTGTTTTTGCATGAGCATTTTGAACGGGAGTTCGTGTAAAGCCCGGTTGAGAACTTGCTAGTCCAAGATTGGCCGCAACCCACCACCTTTTTTGGGTATGATGAAGTAAGGGCTTCATCTTGGCTGGAGGGACAGGCTCTATCGCATCTTTGAGTAGCAGAGTTGTGATCTCTGAATGTAGGGTGCTGGCATTTTCATTGCGCATCGATGTGGAGCGAATACCACTGAAACGAGCCTGGCAAATTGAATCGCATAGCTGAGTCGGATGGTCCTGGCCAACCAACGCGATGGGTTAGGTAGCAAAAGCCATGCATCCCAGCACCGTGCAAGGGGCACTAGGGGGATGATCATTTTTGTCATACCGGGTGGGGCTTCGCAGCGGGGGAGAGCAGTTAATAATGCGTTGGGAGACAAAAGCGCGTCCCGGGGCTTGGGTGCTAAGAACAGACTCAAAGCACTTACCTTGCTCTGCACACCCGGCAGGGGGCAGGTTAGAGACTGAGTAGGAGGTCCTGTGAAGATGTCCTCGGACAGTCTCGGGTCTGGAGGAAAAAGCAACTGTGTCCGGGAAACCAGGAATGTGTTTTTTGGTGCCGGGGTGCTGCCAGAATGGTGCGACCCAGGAAGTGAGGAAATCACTCTTTTATTGACAATGTGGGTACCGCAGCCCGAAGGGGGTATAGAAAATAAGGCAAATAAGGATTTACCTCCCGGCCCTCAACCGGGGGACTGAGTGGTCTTGGTACCAGCTCCGGAGTGAACATCTGACTGCCTGGGTCTTCTGTCTCAGGAGCGCTTAGGAGCCTACCGGATCCTAGAGGGGGTCCTAGAGATGGGGGACGTACGGCGCCAGTGAGGCGCTCGACACTGGGGCTGAGAGCTGGTCCCGGGTTGAGGCAGAGCTGCCTGTTGTCTGGCTGATGAAGCTGCAGGGGGACGCCCTCGGCGGGTAGATGTCAGATGTGAGAGATGAGATGTGAGAGATAGCCTCCGTCTGCTGCTTTAACGGTGAAAACTGCTGGATGAAGTTGCCGACGGTGTCATATGATGGTTCATATTCTTGCAGTGAGTACATGTACCATCCACAAATCCTGCCTCGGTGTGATCGCTGCCCAGGCACACGAGGCAGCGTCTATGACTATCAGATTTGGAGAGATATCAACCTCATCCAAGAACTACACAGAGGTGGAAGGGCATCTTTAAAAAGACGTATCCTGAAAAGGACGTTCAACGCCTGCTGTGTATTGCTCTTCAGTAAGTGAAAATATCCTATTTTAGAGGGGAAAATACTTCTTATTTAGAGGTATACACTCTTTTAACAGATGCGCTGTCGAAGCGCCCAGGGGCGTGGACTGCACAGCGTGCAGAGAGGGAGAAAGCCGCTGGTAACGCACCGTAGATCCAACAGCAATGCTCTGCTTGTACAGGTGAGTGGAACAGTAGTGAGCAAGAAGTGAGAACAGCTGCTGCACAACCGTTTGACTCCAAAGAAAAAACCTGACTGACAGACGCACGTCCACTTCCCTTTATACACGTATGTCTGGGGGCGGACATGCAAATTCTGTCTGCCAATTTCTCATTGGCCTTTTCTCAAATCCAGAGGTATGCAAGGCTCTCAAGAAAGACCCCTTGTGTCACTACATTCGACACAATGCCGAGTGCATGACAGAAGGGGAACAGATCAATATTTGTAATTTTTTGCTAGACAGCAGCGGGAGATATGCAGAGAAGAATGTGAATCACCAAAAACACAAAAATAATGTGAAAGTGATCTGTTTCTCGTCCACACCTATCACATCGCTTCTTAAGATACTGATTTAACCACTAGAGTCTTATGGATTACTTTTATTCTGACTTATGTTTTTTGTTTAGCTTTAAAATGTTGCAACCCATTCACTTGCATTGTATGGGCCTACAGAGCTGAGAAATTCTTATAAAAATCTTAATTTAAGTTCAGCAGAAGAAAGAAAGTCATACACATCTGGGGTTGCATGAGGGTGAGTAAATAATGAGAATTGTAATTTTTGGGTGAACTATCCCTTTAAGGGCTCTTGTCAGATCTGGATTAATTTGTCAATAAGAAGAGAGGTTTGGAAACATTTCTAGTAATTATTACAGTGAAAACATGAACATGAATTATTACAATGTCCCACAAGAACATTATATATAATGCTGAAATATAATGCCTTCTTTCGCTATGTCCTAGCTTTTAAAGTCCTGTTTGGATTCTTATTTCAGTGTACTTACTGTTTTCAGTGTCATAAGTATTTAGATCATTCTACATTCTGTACAGCAGTATGGCCACTCTATAAATGCTGATAACACAGCCTACATGGGGCACCAACCCTGATTGTGGAACACTCACTGTGTCTGAAACCACCCCTTATCCACTATATAGTGCACTATTTTGAGTTTTCGCCTTTTTGTAGGAGTGTTTGAATTCTGAGTGAGCCACTCGTTCCCTACTTTTGTTCACTCATTCTTACCCACAATGCGCTCTAATTTTAAGTATACATTTCAAGTACACTCAATGTCAGTTAATTTCCCACAATCCACCATGGGGAAGACATACGAGCTAGGAGTTTACTGTTTCCTTTTTATTTCATGCTAAATGTAGTAAATTATTATTGGATTAAAATAACATAATAACATTTAGAGAGACAAAACAAACAGATACAATTTAAAATGTACTCTTTATTTGATCAGATGTGTTTACTCTTTATATTAACACACAGTATATATTACAAATGACAAACAGAATGAAGATTTATTGTATTAATATATTATTTAATAAGAATAACAAATAAGGCCCAAGTATTTTAAAATATCATATGTGACATTTCTGCACCAGCCCCAAAGTTCCGACACTCACGTCCGAATTCACTCATTTCGTTCACTTACTGCTGAGATATAGTGCACTGACTGCCATTCACAATATAGGAAATAGTGAATGAATGAACGATTGCGACACAGCCACACTCATCGCCACGATCGCCTCGCGCCCGCACATCTCACACGCGTGGCCTGCGCACCTCGCTGTGCTCGCGCAGATATGCTGTCTGTTCTCGCTCTAGTTGTTGATCACGCGAATGGCAGTGATTTACATTTAACTTGGATGTTTATATGGATTTATACAGTTAATCTGCCTGAAGTAGCTGCGCAAGTTTCCTTACCCCATGAGGGTGCGGAGTAAATGCATAAATACTGCTAATGTCATGCAGGACAAAGCACACTGATATATTGCTGCACTAATTTAAAAATGTACACTTAAAAACTGATGCCATAAGAGCCCAGTTACAGAATCACCCTGAAAATGTCCATCTCATTACACAGAAATGTCCGCGTTAGAATTAGAGCCAAAACTTTACTCAGCGTGCTGCCTGAAGTTGGAGCTGTGACTATAATCTTGAAATATCAGCTTGTCTTGGTGTTAAATGAAGGGATTGCAGGAAGAAACTATAATTGTTTTCACTGTGTGGAGCAAAGAAAGTGTTTAATTTTGAAGAGACTGATGCTGCTGCACTGATAACTTGAGTAACAGTCTCATCACTCAAGTGGGAGCGTCTCATCGCGTGCAGCTGTGAACTTCCGCTCTAGTGAAAAGTCCCATTAAATAATCTATCAATAAATTACACATTCATTTTAAACCCAGTAATGTAACGACAGTAACGCCACACATTGCAAGGAAGTAAAAGTACAAAAAATGAATTAGAATTTTACTTGAGTGAGAGTAAAAAGTACACACTTTCAAACCAACTCTAAAAGTAACATTTTCCCCAAAAAGTTACTCAAGTAAATGTAAGGTGTTACTACCCACCTCTGTTGTACAGTAACAGATACATTTCAGCACTGATATAAAATGTATCCTTAGAAACTGAGATCATAAGAGCCCATAGTTACACATGCACCCTGAAAAACTGATCCCTGATCATGACACAGACAAGCTTACGTTTTCATTATCACCAACACTTACCACATTGCAATTTTAATCCTGAAATATCTGCTTGTCTTGGGGTAAAATGAAAGCATTAGTTTGAAGCTGCAGGATTGATGAGCTTGACTCAAGTGAAAGAGCACCGCTGTAAAGTTGGTTAAAAAAATCTCTCAATAAATGATGCATTTATTAACACTTATGAAATTAAAACCAGTAATGTAACGACAGGAACGTTGCCCATTATATTTAAGTATAAGTATTTTTTCTTTTAAAACGTATCTGAGAAAGAATGAAAAATATCCACCATTAACTATACTCATAAAAGTAAATGTTTTCCAAAACGTTACTCAAGTAAATATTACAGAGTAAATTTTGCATGTTACAACATACCTCTGCCTGTATTTATCTACTTTTCTTAACAAATTACATCTAAACTAAACCGGAAGTGTGTCAAAACAAATTTTAAAATAACTAAATATTAGGCTATAGCTGTATAGCTTCTGTATATAAAGTGTGCCTTGGATAGGCCTATTTAAATATTATTATTATTAATATAATAATAATAATTATTATTATTAGTAGTAGTAGTAGTAGTAGTACTGTATTTTTATTTTTTTTAAATATTTAATTATATTATTGACATATTCTTTATTTTTTCTCAACAGTTGAAGCTGAATATGTAGGCTACATAAAATGTGGAATATGTTGTTAACTGTGGTTTCTCCTGTTATTTTGGACATTAATATCTGCTAAAACAACATTTTCGTTGTAAAATATCAAGCACTTATTTTGCAGTGAATATTAAATACAAATATGAATATTAAAATAATGATAATAAATTCATATAGCCTACAAACTGAAAGCACTGAAATTCTTTTTACTTTTATTGTTTATTTTTGTGATGGATGTAATTAATTAGTTAACCCTTTCATACGTACCATCACACATTTGACAGTTAATAGCTGGGCCCGCAGAGTAACGTCACACATATGTGTTTGTGCAACAGCCTGTCACGTTACAAGCTGACGGATTAAAATCTGGTTTCGCGTCGACACAGGGTTCACAGGGTCAAGCATCTCTAGTTTATATTTGATCAAACAGTTACTTTTAAACCACAGAATAAGTTTATTCTATATACATACATCCAACTCTCCAAGAACCACGATTAAAAATTTTACAGCTCTGGGCTTTTCAAGCACATAATTTGTTTATTTTATGTAACAAACAGCCAAATTGTCACCAAAGTACCATGTTTACTTATGTGCAGATGCGGTTTTCATTCACACAAACAGCAACTCAAACTGTCTTTTTTTATACGTCTTTGTAGGCATATAATACATTTGTTTTCTGATAGAGACAGCCAAACTATTAGAAAAGCACCACGATAACAGTTTAAAACTCGTACACTGACAGATGCTGATCGAGCATGATATATCAATGCATGTAGCCAAGTCTGTTATCTTTAGTACGTGTCACACATACACACACACACACACACACACACACACACAATGTCTGAGATGTCAAACAGTGCATATGCAAACCGAACTGCTGATATTATTTGTTAATTTGATTTTACAGCTATAAAAACTAAATAAATAAAACAAAAACCATACAGCAGACATAACCCAATTGTTCACATGTTTACTGTATTATATAATTTTTTTTTATGACAAGAAATCATATCAAAATTCTCATCTACACTCTGCCCCCCTGTACCTGCTGTGTAGTTTCACGTGCAAAAATTCACTCCAGGGGGCACATCAGAGGAATTTACACCTTACTCATGAAAAGGTTAAATTACATGTGCAGAATTAGTGAAATACAGTGGAATAAATTGCAAAATCGAGCTTTCTAGATTTCTAGAATTGAAAAGTGAAAAATATGTGCATGGTTGTTTTTTTTTTTGTCCTCCGTGTGCAGGAATATTATGAATAGATTAACATTTTAAAATGTATTTAAACCTCTATGGAGCATTTAAACATTTTTGGAATAAAGGATTAACCAGATAATTACCTTAAGGTGGATATAAATGTGGTCAACTAACAGTCGAGCTCCACTATAAAATCATCACTTCTTTGGTCAGGAATTAAACATCGTGCTCTGGTTTATTATGTGTGAATCATGTGAAACATTTGTTGTTAATGTGATCAGACAGACATTTCAAACAGACATTTCAGGAAGTGGAAAATGTGTATGATATGGTTAATACTCTTAACAAAGCGTATTACAAGCTTAGATTTGTAAGACATGCAGAATTAATGGAGACTGTCTGCAAACGTAGTCGAAAATGTGGCCATCCGATCTGAACTTAAAATCACCATGTGCATTTTCATTCATAAGGTTTACTCTGTAGTAATATTGGCTTCACAGACTCATCATTGCTTTGTCATTTTCTGTGTTTATTTAAAATATCCCTCTATGCTTGTGCTCGTTGGATGATCAGTCTTCCGAATAGTTTTTCTATTATTTAGATTAATTCGTTATTCATTTTGAAGTCATTATTTGTGCCTTTCTGAATAAGGTATTCAACATTTATACAGCATTTGCTAATCTTGGTTAATGTTAGTTACAACATATACTAATACATATTTAAAATACAACATTAGGTAATGCACTATAGTTTTAATATACTTGTAATTTAACTACTTTCAAATGAATAACTGGACTGTAGTTCAACTACTTAAAATCATAAGTAGCACGTCATGTAGTTTGCAAGCTCCAGTTTTAAGTAGCTTCCCCAACACTAGTTCCATTACATGATGATGTTTGTGATGACAAAGAAGTATCCTTAGTCTGAATTTTCCTGAGTCCTGTGTCTTGAAAGAAGGAACAGCCAGTCAGCATATCTTGTGAGAGTGTTAGTGCTAATCCCGTTGGTATTTAAGCTTAGTTTTTACTCTGACATGGCCAGGCCATGAAAGAAAAAGTAACAAATTTGATTTTCGACCACTAATTTCGTGGCCAGGGAGCTCAAAAAGACAGCGCTGCTGTCTGTTTTGACAGCATGATCTCTAGCACAGACAACTGCTCAGTATGTCTTTGTTTAGTTTTGATCCCTGATGGGTTTGTGTACATGCTGTCTGTGTGAAAATATGGTGGCTCTGATTATCATCTCTAAGGTAATGAAATGTGGAAGTTGGAGGATGCAAGCATAATTGATTGACTGTTTGCTGGTGAAAAGTGATTCGTAGATAGTAAGGGATTGTGTGACAGGAAATGGGTTGTTTTAACCCCTTGGCATTTTTAATTTAATTTTTTTTATTTAATGGCATTCTTGTCACTGCTTTTATCTGTACCCTAATTAAAAACTGCACAAGTCCCCTCTGATCTCACTGATGGGTGCATTTGCAAGTCTCTTTAGTCAAAATCAGACATAGATGATCTATAACACAGTAGAAAAAACTTAAATTTACAAGTTATTTTACAAAATCAGGCATCAGGGGATTTTGTAAGCAGACAAGAAATTAGCCAGGGTTCAGGGAAAAATGCCACTAAATGTAAGAAATGTGACCCAGATATTTAAAATCTGGGGACAAAAAAAAATATCCCGGTAGTGATTCCCTCATCTTTATTATCTGAGATATTTAACAATATTCAATCTCTACTTATTGGGTATTTAATGACAACTGTCTAAGTAGTTCTGTATTATCTGTCTCAGAGGCAGGTGTTGTTGCATGTGCATACTATTATGTTAATATAATGTGTTGGTTTTGATAAGAAAAAATAACTGCAATCTGAAAACACAAAATATGGAGAAAACACTCCAAACAACTCCAAACATGTATAAACACTAACATTTGAAACAATGTGAAGAAAACCCTTACAACATTCTTAAATGCATACAGTAAAACATACATAAATGCATTAAGTCACCTGTAAGCAGAGACAGCAGAGAACTGTATAATTTAATATGGGGACCAAACAAATATTAACAGTGTTTTCTAGTAGTTTGTGTATTGTTGTATGATATATTGTGCACAATTGTTATACTTTTGTTTTTGATGTTGATTTGATTTTGTGGGTAACAGCCATCATTGTTGAGAATTGAAAATTTTTAATTTTATTAATTCAGTTGAAATATTTGACAAAGGCATGACATGCAGCATGTATTTGTATGGTTTAAAAAAACAAACACTCATAGTTGTAAAGAATGACCCTGAAAATCAATAACAAGGGGCAACATTTGTACTTTAATAAATGTTCATTTCTGACACTGTTTGAAAGTCAGGGGTGGGGGGTATTTGTGCAATTGTTTTGCCATTAATGTACGAGTACTGAGCTGTATTTCACTCTTTTTTTTTGCCATAGGGTATATGGAGTTGCATTCATGGTGTCCATATTGACATGAAAAAGAAGTCGTCTGACTTGGACTTCAGTCCACAGTCCAACATGCTTAAGCTAATCAAGTCTGCCAAACAGATGACTAACATGACCAACCTCAGCGGCTCCAGGATCAACTCCCCTAAACGTGGCGGTGAGTTCATGCACTCGGCCAGCCCCATGATCATGGACATGATGTCAGAGAAAGGGAACTTCATCTACACTGACAATCGCAGCTACGCCCAAAAGGATATTTATGGAGATTCTAGCGACTTGCAGGCTTATCTGACCAATCGCCACAAAGACCACCTGAACAACTATATCTTCCAGGGTCAACACCCCCTCACCCTCAATGAATCAAACCCCAATACGGTAGAGGTGGCGGTGAGTGCAGACACATCCCAGACCAATGCAAAACCCCGGGCTCTGTGGAAAAAATCAGTGGATACATTGCGTCAAACCCCTGGGCCTGATACTTTGGCCCCAGACCCCCGTCTGTCCATGAAGAGTCAGAGGTACCTGCCAGAGGATGCAGCAAACTCTGATATCTCAGACTGCTCAAGCAGGGCCACCTCCTACAAAGATCCTGACAATAACAAGCACCCAAAGCCCAAGGATAACTTAAAAAAAAGATCGATGACGTCAAAATACCCTAGGGATTGCAGTGAAGTAGAGCTGTCCTACTTAAAAAATAAGCAGGGCGGAACGGGCCGGGAGAAAATCTACACCATAGACTCTGACCGGGAGCTGAGTCTGCACTCAGAGCTACAGCACTACAGAGAAGGCAGAGGCCTCACAACCGACGATTTGGATTTTGCTGAAATTTACTCTGACCACAACGACAATTACAGGAAATGTGACCAGCCCATCATCCATCTAAACAGCAGCCCACTGCATCAAAGCAACTCCGACCTCGTGCCAGACAATGTCTACAACAAACACTACAGCTTGAAAGAGAAAAATCTCAGTTCGCACGAAAGCAACGACCGTTTCAAACAGACTCACTGCCGAAGCTGTCTTTCCAAGGTGCCCAACTACAGCACTGGGCCATATGCCCCTGTACGCTCCCCATATAACCGGTGTGAGGCTTGCCTCCACATGGGCAACCTGTATGACATCAGTGAGGACCAGATGCTGCAGGAGGCCATGATCAGCCCTAGCAAGCACCATGATGACATGTTCAGCCACTATTGGCCTCAAACGGATGGGCCGCACGTACAGAGGAAGAACAGACTGAGGCTCAGCCGTCAGCATTCCTTTGACAATATCATGCTTGAGAAGCCCAAAGAGATTGACCTAAATCGGCCGGCGCGGAGCGTCAGCCTAAAAGAGAAGGACCGCTTCCTTGAGGACAGCCCTTATGCGAACATGTATAACATCAAGGCTGACAAACTGTTTGGCAGCAGGTCCATGCTCTTTAACCGAAACCTGGAGGAAAGCAAGCGTAGCAAATCACTTTACCCCGATCACCCCACAGACAACCCCTTCATGCAGTCTATACGGGACGACACTCGCCTAGTCCATGGTAGGAGCTCGTCGGACATTTACAAACTACTGGCTCCAATCAAAACCAGAAATGAGAACAATCTGAGGTCCTCTGTGAAGTCCACCACCTCATTCTGTTCCAGGGATGATCGAATACCCAATGACATGTACATTTCAGAGCATGTAATGCCTTACGTAGCCAACAAGACTAGTGCATACTCAGCTCCCCGGGTTCTCAACTCTTCGCAGTTTAGCAATAGACGAGTATATAAGAAAATACCTAGTCTCGAGTCAGACGTTTAATGCTTTTTGTGTAGTTTAAATATTTACTCACTTAGAATGCCACAGTTACCTACATCTAAAAAGTACCCAAGGATTCTCTTTGCAGATATCACTTTTCTTATATGAGTGAATCAGCCTGGATAGCTCTTTCCAAAGGTTTCAGCATTTTAGGACACCTGCCAGGCAACTAATTGTTGAAATACAGTCAAGTATGAGCCTATGAAATGTGGTCCAGCTTAGACGTGTGTTCACAAAATGAGCCAGAATATATGGTGGGGTTCCAGGCATTTGGCCCCTCACAGCATGTGATGAGTGCATACCTGTATCAAACTGACTATGGCTGGATTAGTTCCTGAGCTCAAGGCAAGCTAGGGTATTTCATTCAAGGCACTCAGCAATTGCATTTTTGCTTTCATTACCATAGACTTTGAATTTTTGGCATTCTAATCCCTATTTAGAATTTAGAAGTGATCTTATTTGTTAGCACAATAATTATTAGTTACCTACCCACCTCTGCTTTATAAACAGAACTTCTATATTACCGTCAGGAATAGATTTTATGTTTTGCATGTGTTATTTTTCCTTGTCTTTTCTCTCTTGTTTTGGTTGAAGATATATTTACAATAAGTTGATTTGGTTGGACAACTGAAGTGGTCATCTGTTCAATGAAAACGTGACCTGTATGTAGGTGGTTTGACCCTGGGTTGTGTTGGAACCCTGAGATAATACATATTAGCAGCTCTGGGAATTTTGTGTTGGTCCTCCATTTATGTAAATTGAGATGCTTTTTTTAATGAATGTTTGTCTCACATTTATTTTGTAAAGTACTTCCATTCTGTCACTGTACACTGTGATACCAAATCAGAACATCACCTCCAGAAGACTGTTGTTTACGTTGTAGTTTGGCAGAGCCTTCACTTACAAAAAAAGTACCAAAAGTACCATAGTATTATCGTGGTTTTTGGATATGTATCATGGAACTATCATGTTTTTTTTTTACATGCACCATGGTATAACCATGTTGTTTTGGACATGGAAGTACAGGGAAGTACCTTGAAGTATAAATACTGTGGTACATGAATTTCAGTACCATGGTATAAATGAAAGTACCATGGTATTATCATCTGATACATCATAGTACCAGTTCCAACACAGTACTTTTTTGTAAGGGTTGCTTTGCTTTTGAGATTCAGTCTAGTCTAAAGAGTGATGCATTTTAAACCTTGGGTTAGCTTGAAGTCTGAACTAGAACATTCAACATATGCTATTCAAACAAAGGACTCCCAAACAACATTTTTTTCTGCAGACCTATTACTAAACATTTCACTGTATAAACACTCTCAATGAACTCCATGCAATGTGAATCAAAACACATAGCCAAATTGTATATTAGATCAAATACCTCAGGATGCTTCTTTGTCATTTTGTGCACCAGTTTTACTGCAGCACTGAGAGATGCATTTACATTTTGTTAGGCATGCTACTAAATGAATGGGATTCTTTATTTCCTTGCACTCCAGTGTTGCCCATGGACTTCCAGTGCAGTTGTGACACAAATAGACATGAACGATGAGAGAAACAGCAATCAGAGCTTATTATCTTTGAATCAAGCTTTTTGTTTACGAGTTCAACATTTGCAGTGAAACTACAACATTTTGTAGTTTTTTTATGGCATGGATCAGATTCAGAGCTGAATATGATGTAAAGATGAAATTATTTACATGTTTGAACACTCTCATATCAGACTTGCCCTTATACTTACTGTTACTTTTACCTTACCCAATAATCTGACATTATCCAATGTACACCATAATTTTGAATATCTCAACACTATCATAGTAATGAACATATTCATCATATTAATTGCTGCTTTATGAAGCTAATGTGCAGTATGCACATGTAAAATATCAAGGTCTTGTAATCATAGTCTTGCCATACATGGTTTCTACTCTTTGCCACTTGTTTTTGATTTTTTTTTTTTCACCCTTGTAATAATTCCAGTCTTTAAAGAAAATGTATTTTGATTACATGAAATATTAATGGCATGCAAGTCAATTGTAACTTTTTATATGTTTTTGTTATGATATTATTATGATCACAGATTATTTGTTACAGGGTGCAAATATAGCATATGTATGGTAATAACTTTTTAAAAAGCATTACAGTGCTGTGGTTTTGAGGAAATAAGGGATGTAATAGCCTCTAGCCCATCACAGTATTTCATATATTTATCATTGAGCCACATCTGAGTTTATTTAATATCTGGAGGCCACCTTGAGGTGAATATCCTTGCTGGGGGTGGTGGGGGTGGGGGGGGTGTCTGCTATGCCTCCAAAGATATTTCTTCTTGATTTGCTCTAGTATCTATGGTTTGCTGTAAGAATAGAGTTTTCTTTAGTTCTTCAAAGACATAAGCAACTATTTTGAATATAAGACACTTGTAAATTGCTTGTAAATTCATACTTGAAAATGTCATTATGAACGTAACGATTATACAGAGTAAACAATATTTTGTGTGTGGGTTTCACAGGTCTGTACAGTAGCACTTGTTTTCTGTAGCATATGTATTGAAAAAAATACATCTCTCACAAGGTCAGCATTGAAATGTCACCTTAAGAGATTTCAAGTCTCCATGCAGTTTGTAATCAGGGATTGTAGCCCTGCAGTTTTTGTAAACTTAATGATTTCGGAGGGTGGGGTGGGGGATACAGGCATTGAAGCAGATTTTTCTAAGTAAATACTGTCAGTCCACTTGAAGGTGAGCTTGGATCAAGCATGCCTATATACCTGCTGAGAGAGGCCTCTTTGGTTCATAGGCGTACTGTGCAGGGGCCATTGTGAGACTGCAGGGTTTTGAATCATCCTGCTCATGAACCAAATCTCTGTGGCCACTCGGCCACCAACTTCTGGGATTTTTACACAACATCTTGAAAACCAAAATGTACTTTTTACTTCACCAGTAGTATCATTCTGTGTTTAGCGATGGTTATTGGAGGCGGTCATATATGTTATGTGGAACAGTGCAGGTCAGGTATTGATTGCAACTAGATGGAGATTAAATGTCTGAGATTATTTTACGTAGCAGTTTTTGGCTAGGCAAAAGCCATACATAGTTTATTAAAAATCAAATATATTATATTTTTGGTTTTATGTACCATTCATAGAATAGTTAAACAAATATGAACTTAAAGTAGCTCAAATGCCAGTTATTTCCATAAGAAAAGCTAGACTAGGCAAAGTAGTTGACTTACTAAGAGTAAGCAAGGTACAAGATTTTTAAGTCACAGAAACAATTAGTACTTTCTCAATTACAACTTAAATGTCTGTTAAAGATTTATCTGTTTTGTATGTCACATTTGTTATGCTCTATTCTTTTCGTAAGAGAATCTGTCTATGGCATATCTGTTATTCATTACTATTAAGAAAAGAGAGGCATTCATTAAAGGGATAGTTAACCAAAAAATGTAAATTCTGTCATAATGTTCTCACCCTCATGTTGATCCAAACCCATAAGACTTTCTTTCTTCTGTGGAACACAAAAGGAGATGTTAGGCAGAATGTTATGGACTGAGCCTTGGTTCCCATGCACTTTTATTGTATGGGAAAAAAAAACTATTCTGTGAAAATTTCCACAGAAAGGAGAGCAAGTCATACATGTTTCGAATAACATTTGAGTGAGTAAACGATGACAGAGTTTTAATTTTTGGGTGAATTAACACTTTAAGATTTTCACAGTCCATAGCAACCCTTGAAATTATGCATAGATGAGCTAACTATTTATACTTGAAAAGTGTTATATCTTTTCAGATAGCTGAAACAGCTCCATCAACATGAGTTTTGTTATAAATACCCATTACAGTAAAATATACATACAAAAACATTTTCTATTCATTTAGGTACATTTTATGACAGCATAGGGCAGAATATAAAAAATAGATGCATTTGATGCACTAAAGGGAAGCAGGGATGTGAGACCATTACCTTACATAACAATATATCTCCCTCCAAGTCAATTTTGCATCCACAAGACCATTCTAAATCCATTCTTCCCAAATTTGATATTTTGCCAAGTGCAGTGTAGTAAGAACAATGGGCCCTCACTGCTGCCAAGCAAGCTGTTGTACTGCCACTGCATCATTGGCTGTGTTCCCATAGAGGTAGTTTCAAGGAGAGAGCACCTCAACTCAAATTACATCTGCCTGAATCACACAAGGCACAGAGAAATGGGGCAGGTGGCAAAAGACAGGAGTGTGCCTTCACGCATGACTGTGTCAACAATGTAGCTCACTCCCTTTCACTCTCAGGCTGCTTTATAACCCTCAGGAAGACAAAAAAATACAAATAAATGGCAGCTTGGAAACAACGCGGACAGTTTGCTTGATTCTAACAAATCCCTTGCTCATATTTCCTCCCAGTTCTCAAATGAGAGCTTTTATTTTCACTGTCAGTCATGCAGTTCTTTAAGAAATTTCATATTTTTGAAATAGTACTTTCATCACTTTTGCATGACTGATATTTATTATCTTAATGTTTGGTTGCTGGATCATGCTAAAACATTGCATTAGAGAGAGAGAGAGGGGAATGGGGTGGGAACATGCTCCAGACTCAAATCCATGTCTCCAATGAGCACTATTGCTTAATATGTCAGAGCACTTGAACTGACCACAAGGCCACTGATCTGAAAACCTTCAGTTTTAAAACCAGATGCTGCTCTTGATTCTAATCTGGTAACACATTTCCCAAATTATCTGTTATGATTTATATTTGAAGTATAATATAATATTATAATATACCCTGAAAGATAAAATAAGTAGTTTTGAAAGTGTTTGATTGAGTTTGAGCACAGAGCTGCTGGAATACTTGCACTTAATAAAGGACAAGGAACGCTGCCTTCCCTGTATAAAATAAGCTAATTTTCATCTTAGTGAACTCACAATAGTGATAAGCATTATTTAAAAATATCACTTGTGTTTCCTGTTTAATAATCACTCTTGCCAGCTTTGCATTCATATTTTATGTGGTTAAAAGTAGAAATTATTTTAGAATAGTGTTTTATACTGAGGGAGGGTTGTCATGTGACTATAACCTATTTATCACTGAAACCATGTGACCTGCTGCCTAAATGTTCTTTTATAATGAAGAATTATCACTTGTGTGCGTACTGAAATGTTTTAAGAACTTTTTTAATGTAAGTTGAAACTAATCGCTTACACAACGCTGACACAAACTTGCATTAATAGAATAATTTCTGCTATTGGCTAATTGCATGAGAAAGTACTAATTCAGTGAGTTAGTTTGAACATATCTCCTGTTCTCTTTAAAATACATTTGTTTCCATTCATTTATAACATAAAGAAAGTATTGTGCTCTAACTTATTTTTGGTTAACTGCTTTTTTATGTACATGTAGATCATATTAAAGGAACAGGTCTGATATGTGACTTGTGAAATTGTCAATACAATATGGTTGCAGGAAATGTGTGCTGGGAAACAAGATGTAAAAACATGTATATAAGTAAAAGTTTCATTTTTCTAATAAAGGCTCTTTCTGCCACTTTATTTGATCACTGTATCTATTGCGGTATGTTTCCAAAACCAGAGCTCCGGCTGCATGTTTTAGACACCTAGAAAGTTCATGAACCAGGGGGTTGGTAAAGCACTGACTGACAGCTCTGGTAATTCCAAGTGATGATTGGTACATGCTGTATGGCAACAAATCTAGCGCTTCCCCCAGTTCATTCATGCCTCTAGTTATGGCCTGAACATGTGTGAAAAAGGGGCTGTGACCCAGCAATATTGCATGAGTCAAGAAAGCAGCTTTGTGCAGAAGTGAGGCATTATGTGTGCACAATGGAGATGCTCTGGTGCAGAAAGCCCGAGGACAGATCACACTGAGAAATGAAAAAGGTACTCATCTGTTTTGTCGTTTCTCTAATATGGGCTGATTCTAATGAGACATCTGCTTTTTTTTTTTTTCTCAGTGCAGTCATTATATGTAAATTTACAGTGTAGTTTTTAGTACTCAAAGTATATTAAGAAAAATAATAATACTAAAAAGCAATAACTATATTTTTTATAATTGTTATTATTATTAATACAAACATCAACTTTTTTGAAACCAGTAATTAATATTCATCATCATTAAATGAAGGATTAATAAATACATTAGAACTTTGACCAAAAAAAATAATAAATAAATAATAGTGCTGCAAATCAAATTACATTTATATATGAATTAATTGCAATTAATTGCATCTATCAATATTCGTTCAGAAAGGCCCCCAAATAAATCTAATTCAATATTTAATAGTCAAAACAATATATGGACTGAATATTGTACAAATTTCATTATTAACCAACTTTCTTCTCGCCCAGTGATACAGGATATTGAAAAACTTAAATCTTTATGTACAGTATATACAGTATATGCGCCAGTGAGCCAAAACATTATGACCACTCACAGGAGAAGTGAACAATGTTGTTCATCTCCTAACAAGGCTACATGTGGAGGTCTGGGTAGATTAGATGGTAAGCAAACAATCAGTTTTCATAGTCAACGGGCTGAATGCAGGAGAAATGGGCAGGAGTAAAGACCTGAGCAACTCTGACAAGGGACAAATTGTTATGGCCAGACTACTGGGTCAGAGCATCTCTGAAGCAACAAGGCTTGTGGGGTGCTTCTGGCCAGCAGTGGTGACCGGGTCAGTATCGACAGCAGTATCGACATAGGTCCGAGGAGGGATAAACCATAAACTGGTGAAAGGGTGTTGGGCACCCAAGGCTCATCGATATGTTAGGGCAACGAAGGCTATCCCGTCTGGTCCAAACTGACAGAATGTCTACTGTGGCCAATGTCTACGACGGACATGTCTGTAAGGAACTCTCTCTCTCACACCGCCCTCTGCGATCGGCCCTTGATTAGCCTAATACGGGACCGGGTGTGTTGAGTCACGACCCGGCCCCGCCCTCCACCGTGCCACACATATGTAATGTAAAAAAAAAGACCAATCATAGCTCTTAACAGATCTGCACTGCTCTTACACTTTAGTTTACAATGGCACAAACACAAGCAGAGTGAACTGTTGGTGTGTTGATGGTGTCAGACCATCAGTGCTCATGGAACTTCTCTCGTCCAAACAGATTCGAGGACTGTAACTTACTGTTGTATATATATATATATATATATATATATATATATATATATGCACACACACACACACACACACACACACCGTATATTACATTATTTAATAAATAATAAAATGATTCAGTAACACTTGCTATTAATCCCATATTTAAAATGCATTATAATGCATTCTTAATGTCTCATAATATAACTGATAATATGTAATAACTTCTTATAGATAATTGCAACTACAGTTATAATACATTATATTACTTAACCTGTTCATACAGTAGTTCCCCTTCTGTCACTTACTCGACGTTGTGTCGATTGTAGTGACACAAGGGGCTTCTTTCAGGAGCCTCGGATACCTCTTTCATATTTTATATGAAAATAATAATATTTGGTGAACAGAATTTGCATGTCCCGCCCCCAGACATATGGGTATAAAAGGCGGGGATCATGCATCTGTTCAGCCAGATTCGTTCTTCGGAGCCAAGTGGTTGTGTGATCAGCAAGCTGAGACACTCACTACTGTTCCACTCACCTCTAATAGCATTGATGTTGGATCCTATGGCGCATTACCAGCGGCTTTCTCCCTTCTCTGCACGCCAGTGCAGTCCATGCCCCTGGGCGTTTCGACAGAGTTTTCTAAAAGAGTTTATTTCCTCTAAAAGAGTAAACATATTGGCGTTGAAAGTCTTTTTAAAGACGCAACCTTTTCAAGATGCTTTTCCGTCTTTGTGTAGTTCCTGGATATGGTAGATGCAGTCATATATGCAACCCCCCGAGCTGAGGACTCGACTGGACTGCCACCTTCAGGTCTGCTCGCCCACTCTGAGACCGATACGCAGATGTCCGGCATGCTTGCCCGGGCTGCCGAGAGCATTGAGCTGGACCAGAACTTCCCGTCCCCCTCTCAGCCCTCACGGCTAGACGATTGGTTCCTTGGGTCAGGGCCTCCACCCTGTCACATTCCTCCCTCGTTCTCTCAGGCCGGCATGACGTACATCCCTCCCCCTCTTTCCCTGGGGGAGGGCATGCCCTAAGCCCTGTCTGCTGGTAGGTCATCTCCGCATTCCTGAATCTGGGAGGGGACAGGGGGAGGGAAACAAAAATAATTAAAATAGGCAGTTCTTCCTGTAACACTTACTTGCCGGTTCTCCGATACAACGTAGCTTGGTCTTTGGCCACTCCTCCACCCTCTAGTGTACGACAGCCGTGCCTCTCCGGGTGGATTGGAGGCAGTCCTCCAGCCCCTGGTGGACGGAACACCCCGGCAAGTTCTCAGGTAACATGAGGGGTCTCCCCCGCCCCTGGCAGCGGTTCTCCCACTCCAGGCGGTCGGTTAGGAACCTCTTCTCCCCATGTGGTCGGTGACCAATTCTTCTGCTTCCAGGCGGCCGAGCTCCTCCGTCCCCCCGCAAGGCGGCCACGGCTGCTCCGTTGGGGTGGATGGTAGCGGTGAGAACTCCACTACGGCGTATCCCTCCATATAGTTTAATGAAGAAATAAACCAAAAGACACAAAACATAAACGCATGCCGGTCAGTTGCTCATAAACGTTCTCTCTCTGTCGCACCACTGTCTGCAGTCAGCCTTTATCCCTCTCGGTGGCTTGATTAATCTGATAAGGGACCGAGTGTATAGAATCACAACCCGGCCCCGCCCTCCGCCCTGAAACAGAGTAGTATGGTAGTATGCAATTCCAAACTCAGCCAGATACACTTGGAGCTCACAAGTGCCCTTGTGTTCAAAAACACTTCTTGCTTCAGCCACAGGGGGCAGTGCATTGAATTTCGGTAAGCACAAGCTGAGTTTAGCTCAAGAAAAGTCAACATTTATTTCCGAATTCACTGTGAGATCGAGAACACAGTCTGTCCATGGATACACAGTATTTTACAGAGTATTTGACAGAGTATTTCTAGCAATGATTCAGGGCTTGATATTTCACAGCTGCGCACAAAGCTCTTACTGAGCAAATTGGAAGTTTAATAAATGTTCTTTTTCTTCAAAGCATAACCCACACAGAGATGCACTTGTTCCCCACTTGTAGGCCTCAAAAGTAATAAGTGGGATGTAATCAGAGGTGTAGAAGTCATTTTAAACACTTACAGTGCAGAATTAATATATTACAGTATATATTAATGTATAAGTATGATATAATTATAATATTAATATATACGTATTATTTACTTTTAATCCTTGTGACATTTTAAAGATTGAAGCATTGCAAAATTCTGCAAAATTAGCTGCAAAAATAAAGGGCATCTTGTGGAACACTTGCTTTTGTTTCTCACATGACAATAAAATTCTGAGCACAAGCTGGTCCTGAATAAATAATGTGATCAAATACAATAATAAAAAGTGTTCTTGTGCAAAACTCACCTGTGCTTGTGCACAATTAAAAAAATTTACCCTGTGCTGGTATGTTGTGGGATTTAAATGTGTAGCTCGAGTGTTTTGACTACATTCACCAAGATTCATTCAGATCCATTTAATAATTCAGTGACCATTTTTGGTGATGCCAGAAGGTGGTGACAAATTAGTGTCTTGTGTGAAATTAGTTAGTCACTCAATCAAAGATCAAAAAAAAATTTGAATCCTTTAAAATTTGTGTCTACAGACTTACAAATATAATTTAACAGAGTTTTAAGCATTATAACAAAGCAAATCTGTCATTTCCCTACACTTTGTGAGCTGCTGATAAAGACTTTTCTCAAAAGACAACAATATCAGTCTTATAATAATTATGAATTTCAAAAATATCCTTATGTTTTCATATATACAAAGCGTGTCTATATATCTATTCCCTTAATTAAAATGCCTCAGTGTTCTAAGAACACAGCAGATCTATCTTTTTTCCGACAGTTTGTCAACTGCACAACAACAAATAGGAAAAAATAAAAAACAGGAGCTGATATTAAAAATAGCTTTACATATTTAACACAGTTCTAGTAATCTGCTTTAATTGGCAAAAACAGCCTATCAAACTATTACCTCACAAATATAATGTAAAAAGCATAACTTAATAAAGACTCATTCGCTGATATAAACTCCACTTACAATGTGTGCTTAAAAGAAGGATTGTCCATTGTTTTTTTTTCTCCAGTGCATTTCACGTAATGCTGCCAATCAAGAATGATATGCCGAAAAATAACTCTCATTTGCATGATTCTCATCTCCAGATTATTAATTTAGATCAACATCTATACTGATAAAAAACATGGATAAATTAGCATTGTTGAAAGCAACTTTGTAGAAACTAATGGAGCCGCATTGATTAGACTGTCTGACTAATGGCCTATTACGTAAGGGTTGTTTCGGCTCATGAAACTCACCTGCAATTGGCTGGATGGACGCTCAAACAGCCCAAAGTAACAAAACGCAAAAAGTTCTGTGTACAAAGCAACAATTTGGACTCGGTATGGGTTTAGCTTGGAAAAATGCGGGGGACAAAAATCACCCTTTTATAAAGTGCTGGGTACACGTCCCCTACATCCCAAGCGGCTGCTACGCCCATGGATGCAATGATTGGTGCCACGAAGATAATGTGATATTGATCATATCTGCTATGACTGGGATAACTAACCTTATAATATCTAAATGTCCTTTGTGCTGTAGTGAGAAGAAGATCTTTAGTCTTCTGGGGTTCATGGTTGAATACACAGCAACAAAGCAAGGCTAACAATACCTTACTTTCCCTAGGAGAAAAATAACACATGAAGATGCAATCTATAGCACAATAGGCTGTTCAGAGTAAGCAACTGTGTTTGATGGAAATGCTCGCTGCATTTGAACTAAAGCATATTCATAACCACACATGATAAAGTTGATGCAGACGCCAACATCTGAACAAACACATTATTTGTTAAGTCAAATTAGATTTTCTTGATAAATGACTGCTTATCTAAATATTTCTCAACCAGTTTCTTTTTGTAATCTTAAGAGTAATCTACCATAAAGAATAACATAAAATAAAAATACACAGGAAGACAATAAATTGGCTCCACGGGCACAGATAGAAAATATACTTAATGACAGCAAAATATGGGGCCGGCATCTGTGCACTTGAGTTACTTGCTTGCGGAATGACTTGAGATGCAGAGGCGCCTTTGTTGCTCAGTAAAGGAAAATGAATAACTTTGTTCAGTTTCAAACACTGGCTGGTGCAGACTCTTGATCTCCTGCATGAATCTTTTCAAAGGGCTACAATTAATCATCACAAGCCTGATGTGAGCTGACAGGACTGAAACTGTAATTAATTACTTTACAAACCAGCCAACAAAAAGCACTTTCAGAGCTTTACTATTTGTAGTTGACATGGCCTGACAAAATGTTGCATTCTGAGCTACACACCGTCCTTCTATGACCTTTTTTCTGCTATGATCCTTATCTATGAAGAACAATAACAGCAACTCAGTGTACATGAATATAGAAGACAGACTGGAGATTTATTATAACAAATAGATTTTAGGGAAAAATTAACAAAGGAATTATCTTCTGCGTTACAACCTCTACAATCCTTTTAAAATTCAAAAACTCTTTCACCAATGATACTGTAGTGTGCTGTTGCTGAAGTCTGAGCCCAATCTGAAACCCTTTTGCAGGGACATTCCAAAATATTTAATGTGATAAACGTTTAATGTGAATTAATGCACTTAACATAACCAAGGAGATCCTAATTTCTTTCAAACATTCTCTCATAGAAACTCATTATAAAAACACAGTTTAACATTGATTAATGTAAACTTAACTCTGTGTTTAGATTCCAGGCTCATCAGTCTGTCTTTACACAGTAGTTATAATCAACAATGTGTCAAATAAAAAGCTTTACATTGAACATTGCGATTTGCATTTAGATTATGGGCATATCGGTTTGTTTGGCAGTATTTATGATCAATAAGGTACAAAAAAGGTCTTCCAAATCCACATTAAGCTGTTTCCTTGTGTAACCGCTGCACAGCTTGGTGTATTCAGAATAATAATCTAGGTATCTAAATTAATTCAGATGGGCACAGTGATATAACACCACACTAGGTTCAAAGGAGGATTTTAAACAGCAAGCCACGCATACTTGACATAGAAAAGTGTAACTTTGTATTACATTTTTTTTCCAAGTATCTGCAGAAGGGAAAAATACAAAATATATAATCAGGCCTGTATATGGAAAAGAAAAAACAACCCCACCAAAGTCTAAAGAGCTCTTTTTCTTGAAAAATAAACATAAAAAAAAGTAATTTACGTTTCAGTGGGGGGAAATTACTGTACTACCCGGGAAGTGAGTGTCTGAATCTCTTGGATCTCTTATCTTTTCTCAAAGTACTCCTTGAAATCCGGATGAAAAGCTCCACTCATCCAATGGAAGCACACTCATAAAAATTTTTTTTTAAAAAAATTAATATATATATTAAGAGATATGGGGTTTCAGATCTGTCAGCAAACATATTGAACAACTCAAAAAACATCTCATCTACAAAATATAACTACATACACATCACCTATATATGAATTAAACTGTCATTGCAGTGCTTAAATTACCATTAATGCATTTTATTAACAGATTATATCTTCCTTCCTATTACAATTAATAATATTTTGCTGTAATGATAAACACAGTATCAAATGACCATGTTTCTGTTGCATGTTAATTAGCAGAAATCTATCACTTCCATGTTGATTTTAACTTAACTATGATATTTTTTTTTTGTAACAAAATCACTCTTATATCTGTCTTACAATGTTCATAGTTCAATATTTTTACATCAATATATATTTAGATATCTTATTTATATATCTTTAATTCTCCTTCTGTCACTCACTCGACGTTGTGACGATGTAGTGACAATAGGGGTTGCTTTTGAGAGCCCTGAACGCCTCCCATTCTTTGAGAAAAGGCCAAAGAGAACTGGCGAGTGGAATTTGCATGCCACTCCCCTGGACATACTGGTATAAAAGGAGCTGGAATGCCCACTCCATTCAGAATTTTTCTTCAGAGCCAAGCGGTTGTACTATCAGTGAGCTGAATACTACTGCTGTTCCATTCACATATTAAGAAGCATATGCTGTTGGATATACGGTGCATTTCCAGCGGCTTTCTCTCCTTCTGCACGACGTGTGCAGATTTCGCCCCTGGGTGCTTCGACAGCGCTAAAAGAGTGTATATTCCTGCTAAAGAGTATATTTGCCTTTCCGTCTTTGTGTGGTTCCTGGATGTGGTCGTTATCTCTCCAATTCCGATGGCCACGGGCGCTGCCTCACATGTCTGGGCAGCGATTACACTGAGGTAGCGTTTGTGGATGGTTCATGTTCTCATTGCGAGAATATGACCATGGCAACGTTGCGGTCGCGGCTTTCCTTCTAAGCCACTCTAGCCGCCCCCTGTGCTACGCCTTTTACCCACGGGTATGAGGCCGGCCGGCCTGTCTGGCGCTGGAGGCGATTATTGGGAGTTCAATTGGCGCGGTCTTGCCGGGCAATTCCCTGCGGACCTCCCATTCCCCAGCACGCTCGTTTGCTCCCGTCTGGTTCCGAAATGAGACCAGGCCACCTCACAGCCAGCATAACATCTCTTTCGGGGCCTGCGAGCATGATGAGTCTTTGATCACTGCATTGGAGAGCGTACTGGTGATGTCGGACACCAATGACTCGACTGGGCTGCCACCTTTAGGTCTGCCCGCCCAGTCTTAGGCTGACGCTGAGCTGACCATGCTTGCCCATTTGATGATTGGTTCCTGGGTCATATCCAGGCGATGAAGGTCACAGCACGAGCACTCGGGCAGGCGATGTCCTCCTTAGTGGTCCAAGAGCACCACCTGTGGCTAAATCTGGTCGAGATGAGGGACGCCGACAAAGCGCGCTTTCTCAACACGCCCATCTCCCAGATCTGACTTATCGATGACACCATTGAGGACTTTGCCCAGCAGTGAAGAAGCAGACGGAGGCCATCCAGCACATCTTGCACCAGTGTGGCTCAAGATTCCGCACCCCTGCTCACCGAGGGCATCCCACTGTGGCTCCACCTCAACCCAAGCCCAGTTCTCGGCCCCAGCGTTGAGCCCCCCACAGGAGGCTGATGCCCCCCATCTCACGGGCTGGCACGAGAAGGCTCTTATGCGTCCCTGAGATGGACGACCCAGGGAGCGAGATGTCCGCTATGGAGCTGTGTATTTTTATCCCCCACTGGAGGGCTGGGAGGTTAATCCTTTGTTTCCTTTACTCTTTTGTTCGCTGCACCCGAACGGGCTGAGGTATCCACATTGTCAAAAAGAGAGCGGTTTCCTCACTCATTGGGTCGCATAATTGGTGTTTGCAACCGCTGTTGTCATGGCGACCAGACACTGAGCACACACAGTCAGGGCCCCGTGAAGGTAATGCTTCAAGGTTTCCCTCAGCACAGCCACCTCGGGACGAGGCAATGCCCCCGACTTGGCGTCGCCTGCTCCCCCCGCTGCGAGGCCCCACCTCCAGGTACATCAGATGTGATAGTCCCATCAGTGCCCCTCGCCCGGAGCTTGGACGCGTGGCTAACGCTTTCCAACCCATCGCGGTGATTGGCCAGGACCATCCCACTCAGCTACGTGATTCAGTTCACCAGGTGCCCGCCCCAGTTTAGCACCGTCTGCCTCACTTCGGTGCAGGGTGAGTATCTGCGTGTTGAGGTCGCGACCCTCCTTCGCAAGGGCGCGATAGAGCCTTTCCCTCCAGCCGAGATAACCTTGTATTATGCTGCAGTTCCTAAAAAGTAACCTGCCAAAATAGCAAGTTGATTCCTGAAACTCCTGGACTGATTCTCCCTCAATGTACCATGCCACAGAAGCAGAATATTTGTACAAATGAACAGAGACAGAACTATATGCCATTGTAATAGAATCATGAGAACACAGGACAAGTTTTGAGTGTGCACACGCACTCTGTGAAAGTAGGGAGATTTCATAAGGGAGTAGCGTATATTTGAACGAGTTGCACTCGTGCAACTTGTACATAGATGCGCTTTTGCATCAACATACATGTACTCTCGACATTTAACAGTATTATAACGCCATAGAGCAAAGGTCTATTAAGATGGACTATGGTCTATTAAGCTATTCATTTTCATTTATATTCACAATACATTGAAGATAAATCTCTGATAAATAGCTCTGGCGCTGCCCGTTTTGAAAACCGTGGGTATAGCATATAGCAGGGTATAGTACTAGAGAATAGGATAGTGTGTTGTATAGTATAGTATAGTTCAAGGTTTGGGGAATAACAGAATACATGTAACAGTTTATTTATTTGAAATCCTAAATGTTAGTAACTGTATTCCACTACAGTTACAATTGAAATCATTGGTAATCAGTGTTTTTATTACTGAAGAGATTACTTTTTCTTTTATTGTAATTTGTTTCATTTAATATTTAGTCTGGTCAGTTGGAAAACATTTATTCATATAAATTCTGTGATCTGAGGAGCTTTTAAACAGCAGTTAAACACTTTCTTTCGACTGACTCACTGGTGTCCTCAGCCCACTCCTGTATTCCCTGTACACACATGACTGTGTGGCAACACATAGCTCCACTGTCATCATTAAGTTTGATGACAATACGACGGTGGTAGGTCTGATCACTGGCAATGATGAAACAGCCTTCAGAGGGGAGGTGCACACTCTGACTCGCTGTTGTCAGGAGCACAACCTCTCCCTCAACGTCAGTAGAGGAGCAAGGAGCTTGCAGTGGACTTCGGGAAGAAAGACAGAGAACACAGTCCTATCACTATTAATGGAGCACCGGTGGAGAGATTCAGCAGCTTCATGTTCCTCGGTGTCCACATTACTGAGGAACTAGCATGGTCCGTCCACACTGAGGCCGTTGTGAAGAAGGCTCACCAGCTTCTTCTTCCTGAGACGTCTGAGGAAGTTTGGAATGAACCACCACATCCTCACACGGTTCTACACCAGTACTGTAGAGAGCATTCTGACTGACTGCATCACTGCCTGGTATGACAATAGCACAGCCCACAACCGCAAAGCCCTGCAAAGGGTGGTGCGAACTGCCAGATACATCATCGGAGGTGAGTTTCCCTCCCTCCAGGACATCTATAACAGGCGGTGTGTGAAAAAAGCTTGGAGGATCATCAGAGACTCTGGGCACCCGAGTCATTGGCTGCTCTCACTGCTACCATCAGGCAGGTGGTATCGTAGCATCAGGACCCGCACCAGCTGACTACATGACAGTTTCTTCCCCCAAGCGATCAGACTTTTGAACACTTGATCTCTCACGATCAATAATCAGCACTGCACTTTATTAATCTTATATCTCACACTGGACTGTCATAATTATATTCTCCATAATACAACTACTGTGTATATATATATATATATATATATATATATATATATATATATATATATTATATACTCTTTATCTTTTATTTTTATTGTATGTGTATTCTATATTGTGTGTATTTTTTACTGTACATTGTATATTATTATTGTGTTGTGTAAGTATGTGTACATTTGATATGTAAATTGTGTTGTTTGCATATGTTGTTTTTTGTAATTGGTATGTCTCTTCACTGTCATGACAGCTATGTTTCTCGGAACTGCACACAAGACTTTCACCTACTGTTGCACTTGTGTACATGGTAGTGTGACAATAAAGTGATTTGATTTGATTTTAGTTTGTCCAACCTATGGAAAGATAGGAACAGTAATAGTTATAGTGGATAGCAGCAGAGCTCTTTCTTGTTCATAGATTTTCTAAAAAGTGCATTTTGAATTACATACACATACCCAGAAGAGGACTTTTTCCATGTCAAGATTTACATTTGCTTCATGGTGGCAGCATTACGATAGTAGATGCATTATGCAGGCAAAAAACATGTTTCTCTGTAGACAGCAATTAAAAAGTAGCCATGTACTGTATACTGATATTTCTTTTTTCCAAGCAAAATATATCTACAATTGAATTACTGTACTCTATATTATAGCACACTGATTAAGGGAGTTGATAGGGCAATTAACTCACCAGGGAGTTGAGTTAATGTATTCGTTAACATTAATTTGGTGACAGGCACCAGCACCCTTTATTTTACAATTGCTTATGTAAATGAGGCTATCAGCTTAAAATTGGCTGAAAATCAGTTTAGTGGGCCACTAAGTTAAGTAAAATGTACTAAAATCAGTAAACAATGTCAAGGCTCAGCAGAGACAAAAAGAGGCATTTTGATGCTAAACTAGCATTTTGACTCAGCTATGAGCTCACAATAGATGATTTATGATTATTCAATTATTTACAACTGTTCTATAAAATTTTGCCTTTGTTATTGCTTAAGCAAATCTATCAAAAATTATCACACTAGTTTGTGGATGAGAGGCTAATCCATACTCAATACACACATTTGGTAGTTGTGGATAAGCCCCAGTGGCTTCTTGGGTGAAGGATCGGCAGTTGTTTGCTTGTGACATTAAAGTCCTCTGTGCAATCAAGTAGTAACGGGCAGTTATTGACAGCTGAATGTGATAAATGGTTGCAGTTATTTTATAAAGTGCCTCTAAGTTTTGGTCAATAATTTGTTTTACCACCTTGAAAATCATTTTAATTTCACAGAGGATGAAAATATGCATGTAACACTATTTAACAGGCTATCAGTGAGTCAAGGGCAGACAAAGTTAGTCATCCATGCTCTGGTTTATGGACAATATGCAAGACAAGTGACTCATTGCTGTCTGTAATGAAGCTGTTGAATATCTCTATTAATAAGCAAAAGAATGAGCATATAGATTCACTTTTGATCTAACATGCTCTAATTTCAGAGAGGGCAAAAACGGCGCTCATTGTTCAATGACTGTGCTTATCTACTTGCTATGACTTCTTGCAGTCAGAGCTTTGACCGTCCTTCACAACTCAACAGGCAGTAATTTGAATTTCAGCCTAATTTAGTTAGCAGCGAGACTCTCTCTAGAGAATTCTACTCCATATTTGAACATATGGACAGTGTCTCGGTGGTGAAGCTCCAATTGGGGCAAAATCTCCAATTAGTCAGAGAGATGCTTTCATGGAGGAGCTATTTTCTCCATCTTTATAATTAGATAATGAGTACTATCATATATAGAACATTTGGTCATCTGGAGGTAATTAAATTGATGATACAGACCAGAAAATGATAGGCCATTAACATCGATACTGTAAGTCAAGGGCTACGTGTACAAATTGTAGTATCAGGCTTATTTATCAGAATTCGCCATTTGTGATAAAATTTTGACAGAAGTGGATGACTCTAATCCATAGAGCCAGCTCCGTTATTGAAGGGAGCCACGATGCATGAAATTAAGTGTTCACACTGACCATCCCTCGCCGTCCTCTTCTCCTCTCAGCTCTGCTAACTTTTGAGCTACTCTCTGTGGTGTAAGTATAATTAGTACTAAATAAATAAATAAATAAACTTGCTACCTTTGCTGTAAAGTCTAGAAATAAACAAAGAGAAAGTCACAATTTGGATCAATTCACTGTGTTCCTCTGGAGTTTGACTCTGAAACAGAGCTAGTATTGTGAATGCTAATGCAGGAGACAAGCGCACTGCTACAAACCTGTAGGTATCTCGATGCAGACACTTCAGAGATCTACAAATGACCCCGAAAACTAGTTTGAGAAAAGTTGCTGAAAAATTCAAAGGCAGCTTAACCAGATAAAAAGAAAGCACTAAGCCATTTTAAAGTAGCTATTTAATTAATTTATTTGTATGCATAGATTGATTGGTAAACCAGTTGAGAAAAAAATGTCAAATATCTAACTTATATGTTTACTCACATTTACCATAAAGGAAAATGTATCCTTATGAATAAGCATTTTGCTCACTAAGATTATAATGAATTTTTTCTCACACCTAAAATTGCCAAAAAGGTCCTTGCAAAAGTACTATAAATATAGCATATTGCAACTTGGATGAATTCATAGATGCCACCTTAACTGGACTACAAACTAGTGATGGTAAGGAGGAGGGCGGAGATGATGCACGAACCGCCCCCTAATCAGGCTAATCAATCCGAGGGATAAAGGCCGCCGGAGAGAGAGAGAGAGAGAGAGAGAGAGAGAGAGAGAGAGAGAGCGCTATGGGCAGCTTCCCTGTATGTGTTTATGTTTGTGTGTTTTTGATTAATTAAATATTCCTTTGATGCTTTGTCTGGTTCTCGACTCATCCTTTACATTCGACCCCGTTATCTTTTAAAGATGTTTAGCAGATCTCCAATAGATTGTGATGCTTTCTGGATGAAAAGGTCTAAAACAGACATCTCGGAGATGTACGTGCGCTATCTGGGAGTTTTAGACTCCCTTTATGTCATTTCCAAAATCTGACAGCTTTGTCAATGGATATTGAACAATTTCTGAGAATGTTTTTTTGGTAAATATTGTGCAAAACAAGCATTCATTTAATTTCAGCAATTTTGTGTACCTCTCATTTGCTGTCAATTAATGTTAATATTTTTATATCAGCATTATATTTGCTTAAAGGAATATTCTGGGTTCAACACAAGTTAAGCTCAATTGACAGCATTTGATTTGACGATGTTGATTACTACAAAAAATTTTTTTAACTTATCACTCCTTTTCTTTAAAAACAAAAGAAAAAACAAATCTGGGTTACAGTGAGACACTTATAATGGAAGTGAGTGGGGCCAATCCATAAACGTTAAAATACTCTCTGTTTCAAAAGTATAGCCACAAGACATAAACAAACATGTGCTAACATGATTTAAGTGTGATAAAATCGATTATTACACATCAGCCTGGAATACTGTATTCTGATTGATCAATGGTGACATCTAGTGGTCTGTTATTGCTCTGTTACCACAGCAGCTCCATTTTCACTCACTGGGTTCTTGTGAGCCATCCAGTAGCGGAGCTAAGGGGTGGCCAGTGGTGGCCGTGGCCATCATGTGCCGATGCCTGGCCACCCCATTGGCACTTGCAATTGCTGTTTTATAAATTTTTTGTTCATTTTTTTAGCACAGTTTAGTTATTTAGAGGTGAAATCATCTCTGTACAAATGTACAAACTAAACTTAACATGTTCATACACTAAGGTCGCTGCACCTCTCTGTCCCAGGTGTCATTGTATTCACTAAACCCCCATATAAAAATGCTGCCCGAGCATTTCTGTGCCACCACAGACTGATCGCTTGCCTCTGCCTGACCACCCCTTTGAAAAAAAAAAAAGGCGGCGACAGACTGGCATGATGGCCACGTGATGTGGCGCCATGCCCATCTCGGTTCTCGAGTCTGTAACCAGTGCTGAAGCGGACTCATATGCATGAACCCGAGCGGTGTGGCCACCGCTGAGGACGCCATATGCCCCAGGAACCGCTGTTTTCTGTCTGAAAGCCTTCAAACAGGTCAGCACCGACTGTGCGTGCCCATTCGTGCGGCACGCCATCATTGAGACTGAGTCCAACTCCAAGCCAAGAAAAAAGATGCTCTGAACCAGGAGGAGCTTGCTCTTTTCCTCGTTGACCCGAAGCCCTAGCTGGCTGAAGTGTTTGAGCACCAGGTCCCTGTGCGCACACAACACATCCCGAGAGTGAGCTAGGATTAGCCAGTCTTCCAGATAGTTGAGTATGCGAACAGCCATTTCGCTTAACATGGGAAAGAGCTGCCTCTGCTGCCTTTGTGAGGGGACGTGGGACAGGCCTTGTACTGGTATGCCTGACCCTCGAGCGCAAATGGCAGGAAGAGTCTGCGTTGAGGTGAAATTGAGATGTAGAAGTACGCGTCCTTCAGGTCTACCGCTGCGAACCAATCTTGATGCTGGACGCTCGCTAGAATGCATTTTTGCGTCATCATCTTGAACAGGAATCTGTGTAAGGCCTGGTCCAGTACTCACAGGTTCAAGATTGGATGTAACCCACCGCCTTTCATTGGAATAATGAATTAGGGACTGTAAAACCCTTTTTTCATTTAGGCTGGAGGGGCAAGCTCTATCGCACCCTTCCGTAGGAGGGTAGCGATTTCTGCACGCAAGGTAGCTGCGTTCTCTGTGTTCTTGGCGTTCTTACGAAGGCAAGCCGTGACCGCAATGTTGCCATGCTCATGTTCTCACAGTGAGAACATGATGCTTCCATGAACGATGCCTTCTCGTGGACAGTGCCCAGGTACGAAAGACAACAATCGTGGCCGTCAGAAGGCGAGAGATAGAGACCGCAACCAGGAATAACAGAAGCCGTTCCACAGTTAATGTCAGCGCTCCCGGCCATGGAGGCTGTTCCCCCAGTTGCTGCCTGTGCTCCCAACCATAGAGGCTGTTCCCAATGGCTGCCAGCGCTCCCGCCCATGGAGGCCGTTTCCCAGTTGCTGCCAGTGCTCCCGGCCATGGAGGTCATTCCCCAGTCACTGCCGGCTCTTCCAGCCACAGAGGCCGTTCCCCAGTTGCTGCCAGTGCTCATTGAGTCATTGAGGCTGTCCACTTCCTTGAGGCAGTTGACAAGCCTGTCCAGTTCCCTTAGGCTGTCGATGAGCCTGTCCAGTTCCCACTGGCTGTCGAAAATCTGTCCAGTTCCCTTTGGTCATCGACAAATCCGTACAGTTCCCTGAGGCTGTAGACAAGTCTGTCCATTTAGCTGAGACTGTTGACGAGCCTGTCCAGTTCCCTGTGGCTGTCGTCAAGTCTGTCCAGTCCCCTGTGACCATTGACAATCATTTCCAGTCCCTAGTGTCCTTCGAACAGCCTTTTGCTCAGCCCAGCAACCAGCACCTTTCAGACACCAGCTACCAGTCTTTTGCTCAGTCCAATGGCCAGCACCTGTCAGACACAAACTACCAGTCTGTTGCTCTGCCGAGCAGCCAGTACCCGTCAGACACCACTAACCAATCTGTTCCTCAGTCTTTTTAGTGCCGAGTGTCCACCCACTTCCAGTCTGACCCCTGCATAGCGGACGTGGTCTGTTCCCTGGTTCCTGTTTCCATTTTGTTTACTCCTCTCCCTTGTGAGTGTTTTGATTGGTATTTTATTTGTTTATATAATAAAAGCCCTATTCTGCCTTCCTGCATTTGGATCCTTCTCTCAGCACCAAAACAAACAAACAATTGATGAATAACAACCTTTTGCTGCAAGTTAATCATATTATTTTGCATTTAAACTTTCTCCATTGCTTTTAATATTATGTCAAGGCAGGAGACATTTTATAGTGAATGTGGAGGCCAGGCATTTTGACTGGAGCTTCAGTTTGACCATATTTCATCATTGTTCTCCCAGAGGTATTTAAATAGATGATTCATAGATCCTTCAATGACTCGCTGTTTAAATATTTCAGCAGTTCTAAATATAATTTATGAAGAGATCTGTTCAGAATGTGACAAAAATGGCTGCTAGACTTTTTTCAGTGTATCTCACAAATTCCGTTGTCAGTATGCAGGTAGATCGTTTTAGTTGATAATTTTTACCCTAAGCAACTTAATACAGAACAGCTATTTCAGGAATAGCATATCTTCCAAAACCAACTCGGGGTTAAGCGCAAAGTCTCACAGTAAAGCTGCATCCGGAATCACGTATGTACTAAAAAATCACACTCCTCATCCAGTCAAAAAGTACATTCTTTAGGTATGCAGGTGAGTAGTATGAATGCATTCCCAGACATACTTTTTTCAGGTTGTGGGGATTGTCCTGTGCAGAGCCAGCCCATTGGTTTGTGGAACCCTAGGCGAAATCATGAAAATGTGTGTGAAAATTGACAACTTTAAAACATTCATAGAACCACTGCAAACATGATGAGCCGTTTTTAAAAAAAAAATAGAAAGCACTAAAAAATAATCACTATACTGTATACCTTGGTAGATGAAAATAAAGTGTAAAATAGCTTTTTTATCCCAATACAATTGTTTATTGTTTGTTCAAGTTTGTTCCTATTGTATTAACTAACGCTAACTTGTACAATTCTTAATGTTAAAAATGGAGTAGTATACACTGATCAGCCACAACATTAAAATCACCTGCCTAATATTGTGTAGGGCCCATCGTGCCACCAAAACTGCATCTGAGATGCTATTAATCTCACCACAATTGTACAGAGCAGTTATCTGAGTTACCATAGACTTTGTCCATTCTAAACAGTCTGGCCATTCTCTGTTGACCTTTCTCATCTACAAGGTGTTTCCATCTGCAAAACTTCACTGGACTTTTTTTTGTTTGTTTGTTTGTTTTTGGCACCATTCTGAGCAAATTCTGGAGACTGTTTTGTGTGAAATTCCCAGGAGATCAGCAGTTACAGAAATACTTAAACCAGCCCATCTGGCACCAACAATCATCCATGCGATTATCAGCCAATCATGTGTCAGCACTGCTGTGTATAAAATCAAGCAGATATGGGTCAGCAGCTTCAGATAATATTCACATCAACCAAAAGAATGGGGGAAAAATATGATCTCAGTGATTTGTTGGTCATCCAAGTTTTTCTCACCTACTCTTTTATTAATACTGAGTATTCTGACACACTACTCCATTGGCATATATGGTAGGACAGTATGCATATTCAAATACAGACTGAGACTCAGTTGCAGGGACATCCTTACTGAGACTGAATTAGCAACTTTTGCATTAGTAGCTAAAATTATTGACTGTTACACATCAACACCCCTCCAGTTTGGGCAAGTGTGATGCATTATTTTTATTATTTTAAGGACAGCGTGAATGGAAATTGGGCTTTTGCGGTTTTAAATTCATTTAAAGCCATCTATAAGCTAGTGAACTATGAAAATAAAGGAACTTTTATCAGATATAGACATTTAAATTTTTTGGAGCTTATCTCAATATACCAAGAATATTAAAGGGATGGTTCACCTGAAAATAAAAATTCTCTCATCATTTACTCACCCTTATGCCATCTCAGATGTGATGACTTTCTTTCTTGTGCTGAACACAAATTCATTTTTGAGAAGAATATCTCAGCTCAGTAGGTACATACAATGCAAGTGAATGGTGGCCAGACCTTTCAAGCTCCAAATATCACATAAAGGTAGAATAAACGTAATCCATACAACTCCAGTGCATTTTTGTTATATCAAATGCACTCTTAAATGAGACATTACTTAAAACTCTACAACATTTTTAAGCAGAGAAAAGGGATTTCATTTAATCTGGGTAAAGGATTTATTATGTCTGTATGTTTTTTTTTTTTTTTTTTTTTGTGGTTGTGATAAAATACTTTGCAAAACATTTATCTGGCACATTTACTCCTGCCCTCTGGCTCTCCTCCTGACTCAACATTTCCAGCAACAACAAAAAGAATCTGGGGCTCTGTTACCAAACAAACATGCCTTATTTCATGTGACAATTATGCCTGGATGGAGCAGAGTTGTGATTGGCAGTGATGTAGCTACATGCTGATGCTATTTCTTTGCATTGAAGGAGCTTATACAGGTGCTAGATGACACTATCGTCTAGAGCAGGATTTGCAAAGCTACGCCACCCAGACTTGTCTCAACTATAATGAGGGACCCCTTGATATAAAAACATTTTTTATTTTCTCAGTAACACTGTATATATATATTTTTTCATTAACAAACAATATAGAATTATGCTAAACTAGTGTTGACCTAGTTTCTCAATTAACTACATTTACATTCCCTTGCCTTATCCAGGATTCATCATGCCACTGTATTTTCAGACGCAGAGATATTTGTATTTGTTTAATAATGATTTTATGCTCTATAGAATCAACCAAATTAGCCAAAGATGATGAGGTTTTATTTTACCATAATTCTAAATAAAGTAGTCTTCATTTCTACTTTGGAAAGGTCCATTATTTCTCAGTTAAATTTGGTGAAAACTGAATATTTAATCATTGGACATCAAAGCAAAATCAACCAACAAAGTTCTAATTTCCTCTTTTGGTTCTTCTCTATTTTTCATCATTTCTGCACAAGCTGCCCTCTTTATTTAGGACTCATATTAATATACAGAACAACATTTTGAGTAAGTACGAATATTTCTGTGTTGCACTAATGAACCACAATCTTGTCAACAGCGACAGCACTAATATTTTTCTCTTTAATGTTTTGTTTTTGCAGTCACTGTGATGCAGTTTGGCTGTACGTTACACAACTTGTCAGCTACTTGCTTATATTGCATGAATAATTCAATTGCTGCACAGCTTTATGACTGTGATAGATGTATAAATATTAATATTCATTTAATATGGTATAATGGAATTTTATTTGTATTTATTGTTTTGGTTGATTGATCAAACACATTGCCAACTGTAATTTTGATTGATTAGTAGATGTTTTTATTCAAGCAGCCATATAAAGTGCAGAAAGATTACACAAAAACACAAATGGAGAAACTTAAGCAAACATACAGTGAAAACATTTGTCAAAGCTAAAAAAGGAGAAATATGATCAAACCTTACTTTTCTGAGATTATCCTTCAAATTATTTCATTGTAATGAAAGGGGTTATTTGTGGGTCATTCTACATAGAATGTATTTGAAATTAGGCAATTTATTTCATGTTGTTCAGTCAATGTTATATATTTACTGTCTTGCCCTGTGGCTTTCAGTATGTTGGAAAAACTATTCATCAACTCAGATTTCGCATTAAAGAACACAGAAGCATGATTAATAGAGCTGATAGTGAATCACATGGTGCACACACTTTGTAGAGCTACGTCATTCAATAGATCAGCTGTCATTTTTTGTCATATTCTGTGATTGTATTAGACAAATGAATCACATGTGTGTTGGATAATTGAAGTATATAAGTGTGTTCTTGTATGTAGATTAAGACAAACACTGAAGAAAGTCCGGTGGGACCGAAATGTTTGTGTCTTTTTGAATATGCACAGAGAACTTTGATTGCATATTTTTGTATTGATGGAATAATAAAAGAAGAACACTGAATATCTCGGCTGATAATCCCCCTGCGGCATGGAGGGCGTTGTCATGTGTCGGTCCGCGGGAGAGAGAGAGCGGTAAGCCTCATCACCTGGTTCACAATTATCCCTAACACCCGTCTCTCGTTATAGTGATGCGGAGGGATACCAAAAAGGGACGCCAGAGCGTCAGTGCGGAGGAGAGTGATGCTGTGTCTGAAATCGCACACTCGTTCAATTCCATGCGCCAGAGAACACTCGGGAGCTGTCGCAGACATTTGTCATGAACATTTCACCTGTGTGACTTCATGAATTTGATAATCTCTGTAATCTTTATATAGTATATATATATATATATATATATATATATATATATATATATATATATATATATATATATATATATTATAATAGGCAATTCAATATTTTATTTTAGCATTAATAAAAAAAAAAATCATATTTCAATGATCATAATACAGTTAATATTTTCACAACTGTTCATTTGATATACGTATTACATTAATGATAGAGAAATTACTTCAGTTTGTCATGTTTATATTTTATTTTTCATAAAAAGATAATATAACCGTTTACTCTGTATTAATAAAGATAAAATTAATGAAAACGCTCTTGTACGCTACTATATATCTTATTATTAAAACTATACCAACAAAAACCAACCCAAGTGCACAAGCACACATTTTCGCTGGGTTCTTCTTAGGTGTCCTCCATCCGAGTCCGAAGGCAAACTTGATGCAAAAATGTACTCCGTCTTGTTTCTGGTGAATTAGATTTTCTTGTGAAGAAAAAAATATTTTACACAACTTTGAGGCGTGCGTTGTTGGCTCGTCGACACCACCAATCGGTAAGAAGTTATTAAGACAAAATGCATTTAGCTAAATAAATGAAAAATTGATCCATTGAACTCCTGGAAAATTTCTTACAGGATATTTATAAACTTAGACTTAAGTTTTTAGTTTACAATTGAATGTAATTTTATCTACATAAGATAAACTAATAAAATATAGTGTTCAAAGTTGATGTTAATAATACACAGATGTCAGTAGATCATTTGTGTAGGCTATCTTATGTTTATATAAATAACTTTTTTTAATGTCTAGAAGAATGGATTACACATTTAACACATTTTACATCACACATTACCATACACTATAGTGTATCTCTCTCTCTCTCTCTCTCTCTCTCTCTCTCTCTCTCTCTCTATATATATATATATATATATATATATACATGTATATATATATAACTCAGCGAAAAAAAAAGAAACGTCCCCTTTTCAGGATTCTGTATTTTAAAGGATTTTGTAAAAATACAAATAACTTTTCAGATCTTTATTGTAAAGGGTTTAAACAATGTTTTCCATGCTTATTCATCCATCCATCCATCCATTGACAACCGCTTATCCTGTGTACAGGGTCGCGGGCATGCTTATTCAATGAACCATAAACAATTAATGAACATGCACCTGTGGAATGGTCATTAAGACACTAACAGCTTACAAATGGTAAGGTCACAGTTATGGCAATTAAGGTCACAGTTATAAAAACTTAGGACACTAAAGAGACCTTTCTACTGACTCTGAAAAACACCAAAAGAAAGAACACCAGGGTCACTGCTCATCTGTGTGAACATGCTTTAGGCGCATGCTGCATGGAGGCATGAGGACTGCAGATGTGGCCAGGGCAATAAATTGCAATGTCTGTACTGTGAGACACCTAAGACAGCGCTACAGGTTGACAGGAAGGACTGCTGATCGTCCTCGCAGTGGCAGACCACGTGTAACAATACCTGCACAGGATCAGTACATCCAAGTATCACACCTGCGGGACAGGTACAGGATGGCAACAACAACTGCCCGAGTTAAACCAGGAACGCCAATCCCTCCATCAGTGATCAGACTGTCCGCAATAGGCTGAGAGAGGCTGGACTGAGGGCTTGTATACCTGTTGTAAGGCAGATCCTTATCAGACATCACTGGCACCGATGTCGCCTGTGGGCACAAACCCACCTTCACTGGACCAGACAGGACTGGCAAGAAGTGCTCTTCACTGACGAGTTATGGTTTTGTCTCACCAGGAGTGATGGTCAAGCTCGCGTTTATCGCTGAAGGAATGAACATTACACCGGGGCCTGTACTCTGGAGTGGGATCAAGTTGGAGGTGGAGGGTCCATCATGGTCTGGTGGGTGTGTCACAGCATCATCGGACTGAGTTTGCTGTCATTGCAGGCAATCTCAAAGCTGTGCATTACAGGGAAGACATCCTCCTCCCTCATGTGGTACCCTTCCTGCAGGCTCATCCTGACATGACCCTTACGCATGGCAATGCCACCAGCCATACTGCTCGTTCTGTGTGTGATTTCCTAGAAGACAGGAATGTCAGTGTTCTGCAATGGCCAGCGAAGAGCCCGAATCTCAGTCCTATTGTGCATGCCTGGGTCCTGTTGGATCGGAGGGTGAGGGCTAGGGCCATTCCCCTCAGAAATGTCTGGGAACGTACAAGTGCCTTGGAGCAAGAACTGGCAAATCTGGTGCAGTCCATGAGGAGGGTAGGTGGCTTCCTTAGCTCCTAAAAATGATTTAGAAGAGAATGATATATCTTACAGAGATGCATGACATTTTCATATAAAAAGGCTCTGACAGCATAAAGTCAGTATGGTTTTAAAGGAATAGCTCATCCAATAGTTATAATTTACTCTTCATTTACTCACCATTATGTGGTCTCAAACTTATACGACTTCCTTCCACGGAGCACAAATAAAATATTTTATAGATATGATCGGTTTATCTCCATACAATGCAAGGCATAAAGGTGTCAAAAAGGTTATGAGTAATACTAATAGTTTTTCGATTAGAACAAACAAATAAAAAAAATGTACACTCCTTTTTCAATATAAATCTTGACATAAGCAGTCTCCTAGCCCTAGATTTCATGCTCAGGTCTCCAAGATTTCAAGTTTGATTACACTTCCTGGTACCATCTAGCATTCTGGCATACATTAAGCACTATGAAGTTTAATTAAAATATCTTTGTTTGAATTCTGTGTGGAAGAAAGTCATGGGAGTTTGAGATGACATAAGGTTGAGGAAATGATGAGAGAATTACTAAAGATTATAATTTTTGGGTGAGCCATTTCTGTAATTCAATGCATGATAGTGAGTATAGTGATAGTGAGATAGTGACTACTATAGTCTAAAATGTATATTTCCAAATAAAACTCTATGCAGAATAAAATAACTTGTCTTAAGACAAATGTTTCTGTGAAGCACTTAATGTGCCTAAGACTTTTGGACAGCATTGAATAAAAATAATGTATAGCTGTTCACAAAGTTTACATATCCCTTGTAGAATCTTTAAGAGTTTTCTTTAAAATTAGTAAAAACAAAAATGTGTATTCAGCACTGTATAGCAGATACTGAAGTACACTCCATTAGAAAATAATAATTAACTATTTTAAAAACTCTTATTATTATTTGCCTCTAAGCATAAACAATCATTTTTAGCCTTGTGTAATAGTTGAGTATGAGCCCCTCAATTGTCCTGAGTGGCAAAGCTGGATCAACCACTGTGGTTGAGAGATCAAATGAGAAGTGCTATGCACAAACATCACAAAAGGCCACAGTCATTGACCCTGAAGGAGGACACATGCTATTAAGAACCAAGTATTGTAAACTTTTTAAAAGGATAGTTTACAAATTATTTTTTTAGATATTATCTGAATTTGTGAAATGTATGTACATATCTGTAATATCAAATCGCTACATTAATGCATTACTAAAAAACTAATTTTATGCATCATTAAAAAAAAACATCTTGCAGATGCTGCAAATTATGTACATTTACAAGCAAATATATTATTAAGATGAATTTACCTGGTAGGTTCTTCAATTTTTCCCACTTTTTGGCAGGGGTTACCACACCAAGCAACCCCATCTCTTTCAGAACCGTTCTGTAGTACATGTAACATAATGATTTAAATATTACCATTTACACATATCAAATGAAACTGAACTCTACTAATTTCTGAGGAAAAGTAATCTACAAACTCACTCCCATCCAAGCTGGGCTGCGTTCCTGAGCCCAGAGAAAAGATGCACATTGACCATCCTGCTCATTATGAGACGCATTACATCTTCATCCATGCCTAAAACAAAATAAAATCTTCGGTACATTATTTTCTAATGCATATGCGAATACAGAAGTTACATGTGATAAATAATATATGTGAACTATCCAACAAATTATAATTTGCTGCGTGAAATCTCTAAAAATTACCCTTGCTAGTTTCGAGTCAAAATTGCATTTAAGTGGAGTTGGTGGTCAGTACACACAGTATCAGTATGTATAATTTTACTTAGTTATATCTTGCTACAGATTTATTTGTATTAATAAAATAATTACTTACATTTGTAAAAGTTGCCGCCCATTTGCAATTTTATTTTGCACTCTGCCGCCGTCTCCGCATTGGATTATGGGAAATAGGGGTCAGAGAGTGTACATCGTATGTACCCTCGAAATCAGATTGCATTGTGGGTAAGAATGAGTGAACAAATGTAGGCAACGAGATGTAGGGAATGAATTCGGACACCACTACAAAATGGCCAACACTCAAAATAGTGCACTATTTAGTAGATGGGGGCGGTTTCAGACACAGCTTGAGTGTCCTACAAGCACGAACAGCCACGAGTCAATTATTTATTTTGTTCCGACGGTTACTGTCAATTGCCCTGGCCATTCTGTGTGGAGTTTGCATGTTCTCCCCGTGTCTGCGTGGGTTCTCTCCGGGTGCTCCAGCTTCCTCCCACCATCCAAAGACATGCAGGCTAGGTTAATTGGTGTCTCCAAAAATTGCCCTAGGTGTGGATGTGAGTGTGTGAGTGTGTGTCTGTCTATGTGTGGCCCTGCGATGAACTGGCGACCTGTCCAGGGTGTACCCCGCCTTTCGCCCAATGTTAGCTGGGATAGGCTCCAGCCCCCCGCGACCCTGTACGCAGGATAAGCGGTTGACGATGCATGGATGGATGGATGGATGGTTACTGTCAATTGTGTGTGGAACTGAAAATTAAAAGACTGACCTTGAACCTGCTTCGCTTGAACCTGCTTCGCCAAGTTCCTTTTACACCCTCTTTTTGTGGACAAATAAAAGTGAGTTGCATTTTTTTCCATTTGGATTGTATTGAGATATCTGAATATTCCAGACTGATCTCATAAAATTTACATGACAATGGCAAAATGGCTATAATACCCATGTTTTGTGTGAAAGTGAATGAAAAGCACAGTTGTTAAAGAACCTCGAGTGTTAATTTTTACCAAAAACATCTACGTAAAACTCTGTTTGCAAAAATCTAGTTATGTAGCTATAACTACATTTTTTCAAACTGAGTTTTACATGTTCATTCTATTAGACTAGGTTGCAATATTCATCTACATTTCAAAAGCCTTTGGATATTGGATGCTGGTTAATGACTGACCCCATATGTTGGGCTTTTTGGAAGTACTGAAAGGTAAACCACAGTTTTAAGATATTCCACCCCCCATTAAGCAACTGAGCATTGCCCTTGAAATAAATATTGCTATATAACATCTGGACTGATGTTATTATGTAGGTATAAATTGACACCATCTGTTTTTATTTTTGTTGATTATTATTCCATTCTCCTGACTTCAATTTAGTAACCATTTGGAATGCAGGAATGGTTTAACCAGTCAACTGTGAAATCTTTCTTCTTTTAAATTAGCAAAAATAACCAGTCAAATCCTGAAGAGTGAACAATGTATTTCTATAGAAAGTGCATCAAAACAAGTGGTTTTCAACTGGTGGGTCTCAACCCAAAAATGGGTCACTGGGATTGCATAGAATAAACATTGAAAAAATAATAATAAAATGTAACTAACCATATAATTGTGTATAATTACATAGTTAAATACATATAGGCTTTACAACTTTTAAAAGGGAGGAGAAAACACATCCCATATCTTTTTTGTTGATGTCTAAAGCTCTGCATCTATTCAAAGTCTACAGTATCTGTCGCTTAATAGAAGCTTCCTAAATTAGGCCATAATATGCCTAATATGCCAATATGCCATTATCCTTGAAAATCATGTACCAAACTAAGCAAGAAACAAGATAATATTAAATAAAGGTTTTTCATCAAGCATGCAACAAGAATAAACAATTTATGCATGACCACAATGTGTATTGCAGTTATTTATTGAATAAATAGTAACATTATTTGAAAAAAAATCCATTATAAATATTTATTTAATACATGTAGATGTTTGATTATAAGGACATTTTGTAAAAGATTTGACCATAAATATGTTTGGTAATGTGATGGGTCAACACCTGTCCAATGTAAAATCTGAGTCCTGAAGCAAAACCATTGAGAATCCCTGATCTACAGTAAATTATGTAATGTTTGATAATGGGAACCATGTGGTGGTTAGACTTTGGGGATTGGGTTTAGGTCTATTAATAATAGGGAAATACAGCTGAAGTACAGTATGTGCACTGTAGAATTCCAAAGAGACCAAAGGAAATGTACAGGAAAGCTGCTCTCTTCAACAGAGCACATAACAGATGGACAGAGTACTGATTGCTGACCCAGACATGCACGCACAGCAAAATGTGAACCTACATGTAAAAATATGACTTACATAATATTTTAACGTTGCATTCCCTCTGAATTCCACACTGTAATGCACAAACATATACACTCAGTGTTGTGATGTATGAGTGACAGCAACTCATGAACTACACCTCCATCTTGCAGCATCTCCATCAGTGGCTGATTCCATCTTTCACATTTACTACCAGTCTAATTGACACTTGATGCAAATATAGTCCGAAAACTGCCAGACAGAACAGCAAGTATAGTTAAAGATGAATGTCAAAATGCCTGTCAGTGAATGTATGAAAAATGCTTAGCTGGAAAGTGGTAACGGGGCAATATTCAGAGTGTTGATTGGATCAGCTTTTTAAAAGGGGTAGCAGATCATAGCACATCGTTCTTTTTAAAGTACAGGAAAATCATATTTGCAGAGAAATAAAAATGAAAAATATTAGATATAAGACTTTTAGATATAAGGAAATTGACTTAGAATGAATTGTGCCCATTGATGCTGTGATCTAGCATACTTTGGTGGAATGATGCTTTACAGTTCAGTACTGCAATGCAATCATCCGAATTGCCTCTTTAAAATGTAGAAAACATGCTTGACTACACCACGTGTCTGGAATAGTGGACGACCTATAGTTAATTTCCGATAGTGTCAATACCAATATCTAAGGTGGTGGGCAAGGGCTGATAACAGATTAAACAGCCGATAGTTTATTATAAAATATATATTTTATTTTTGTATTTTTTTTTTGTAGATTTATAGAATGATTAAATAAAAAATCTTTAATGTTCCTTACTATGAAGTGCAAAAACCCCAAAAGCAGTTTATTGTGCAACCAAAACCTCAACAACCAGAAAAATTAAGATTTGCCTCATAACACAGGATTTACAAGCCTGAAATACACCAGAGACATGACTCTGTTACAGTGCTCTATAGCCAAATATTTATCAGATGAAGAGCATTGTATATATACATTTCACCAGATGATTATTGATGAGGAATAAAAAAAATATATATTTATTGGTAACAATCAGCAAAGATTTTTGCCAAAAACAATAGTTCCAAAAAACAACTATCAGCACTGATTAATCGGTAAAACCGTATAATCGGTCTACCTTTAGTCTGGAAATATGCCCGGTTTGAACACTCTTCTTCATCGTTTCCCTTGGTGGTAATAGTGCAACGTTAATTTCTACCAAGGAAATACCACTGTTTTGTGAATAAGGTGCAATCTGTAGTAAGACTAATTTACATAAAAATGAGTTAGGTTTGTGCTAAAAAAGAATAACAATTACTTAATGAAAAAAATGAAAATTATGTCATTATTTACCCAACCTCATTCTGTTCAAAACCCATATGACTTCTGCTGAAGATAAAATTACTGTATATAATTTTTTTTTTTAAATTACCATACAAAACCAGTTTATATTGACTCACTTTAAAGTATAAAAAGCATAAATGTCATAAAATGAGTCCATGCAATTTGTGCTTCATATTCCAAGTCTTCTAAATGATGAACAGACCTTGTTAGTTGAATAAAAGTTGTTATTCATTCTCAGAACCACAGGTGCCGAGCACCCATGGAAAAGCACAAGATATATATATATATATAAAAAAATAAAAAAATAAAAAAAAAATAAAAAATATATATATATATATATATATATATATATATATATATATATATATATATATATATATATATATATATATATATATATATATATATATTACATATTTCTCAGCCTTGACCCAAACCAGAAAGCACTATTATTAAATAACAACATTAAAACATTTTATTTGAAGTATATAAATTCAAATAATTGGGAACTTCTCTGATTGGTGGATCTCTCATAGGAATCACAGTTCCAGAGTGAGATCTGGTCACAGAGGAATTATTCTTTGGATTTTATGAGACACAACAGCAGATTGAACTCTTAAATTACTTCATCAAGACTTCATCAAGCACACCACTGCACAGAGAAAAAAACTTTGTAATTGAGCAGGCTGAGCATGCACCATCTTATATTCCTTCCTATTACTTAGGAAAACATTTTTTTAAAGTTAATTGGTATTTGTTGCGTGCGTGGAAGTGTTCGTGCACACACTGTGCTTTGTCCAAATTACACCCATCCACCGACAGAAACATAAATCAGCACCTGAGCTCAGAACATTAATAAACTGTATATCTATCAGATGCTCAAGAACCAAAGCCCTGCAGGTTTGACATTTTTTATAAGTTTGACAAGGGAGAAAAATATGTGGCTGGCCAAGGCTACAAAATCACATAACACTGCTGGCATAAGGGAAGTCAGTGTAGAGTGGGCATATGCTCCAAAACTCAACATTCAAAATGATTTTTCAGATGGAGGGAAATGTGTTTTGATGCAAAAAAGGGAAGTAGGAGGAATGTAATTAACCTGAAATGGAACTGGGGAGGAAAGCAAAATATAGCTGTACTGTAAGTTACAAGGTCTGTTCCAAAACCTAGTGAATGGCCTAGCTGTCCATACCCTACATAAGCATCTAACTTCTAACGTAGCATCCTAACAGAGATTGAAATTCATAAACCTATTCATAAAGACCCAATTGGAATGCTTTACTTAGTCAGCAACTCTGTGTGCCGCACAAATAGTGCTCCACATGCAAGACTCTTCTCACAATTGGTTCCAATAGAGTTTGTCGTTAAGATAATGATCAGCCTATCAGAAACAAAGGGGGGCACCTTTCTGGAATTGCTGTGATACCATAATTGTTTTTAGTATTTATAACATAATTAGAGATTTTTTTTTTTGTATTTAATAATTACTTAAGTATATTTATAATCTATATTTCTCTCAGTTCATCCACCATCATGGCTTTATTTTTTCACTGAGCTCATCGCAGTGCATTTAAAGATTGCCTTCTCCGTGGAGGTTACATGCAATGCTGCCTTAGAATTTGGCTAAAATTATGTATTTTAAAAGGATGGTGCTTTCCTTTAGGAAAATACTTCATAGGGAGCATACCTTTCCCCTTCTGTCACTCACTCGACATTGTGTCAATGAGTGACATTTAGGGGTCGCTCTTGGAAGCCCGTTTCACCTTTGAGAAAAGGCCAATAAGAATTGGCGAGTTGAATTTGCATGCCACTCCCCTCGACATATGGGTATAAAGGGAGGCCAACTGGCAAGTTCATTCAGAATTTTTCTTCAGAGCTGACAGTTGTATTAACAGCAAGCTGAATACTACTGCCGTCCTTTCACCTCTCTGCGAAGCATTGCTGTTGGATATATGGCATATTCCAGTGGTTCTCTCTTCTCTCTGCACTCCGCTGCAGACTACACTCCAGGGCTCTTTGACAGTGCTTTAAAGAGATTTTCCTCTAAAAGAGTGTGTTTCCTCTATTAGACCAGGCACAGTGACGTTGAATGTCTTTTTAAAGACGCGTCTTTTTAAAGATGCCTTTCTGTCTCTGTGCCATTCCTGGATGCGGTCTTTACCTTCCCTCCTCTAACGGTCATGATCACTCCCTCATGTGCCTATGCTATAAGCACATTGAGGAAGTGTTCGTGGATAGTTTATGTTCTTAATGCGTCTCTTACGGAGCTCGTGAGCTGTATGAGATGTCGATCGCTGCATTGGAGAGCGCCTTGGTGATTTTAGACACCAAGTACTCGACCGGGCTACCGCCTTTGGGTGTGGCAGGCGAGTCTGAGGCCGATGTGGAGCTGACCGTCATGCTTACCCGGTCTTGACGACTGGGCTTTGAGTTCGAAGTGCCTCTAGCGGCCACCTCCCAGACTCATTCTTCCCAGAAGTCCTTTGGCTCGTCCACTCTCACTACCCTGGATGGGGGGGCAGCGGATGGTTAGCAGCGATACCCCAAGTGGACAAAGCGATTGTGGCACACCTGTACCCACTGAACACTACCACCTGGCGGACTCACTTGGCACTCTCTTCCCGAACCTGCAGGGCGACGTCGTCCCTTACAACAAAAACACTATAACGCTGCCAGTCAGGCCGCTTCTGCCCTTCATGCCATGACCCTCTCACAGGTCCATCAGGCCGAAGCTCTGAAAGATTTACACAGGGGCAGTTCTTATCCCGGTGTGTTACAAGAACCAACTGACAAAGGTCACAGCGTGAGCCATCGGGCAGATGATGTCCATACTCGTAGTCCAGGAGCGGCACTTATGGCTGACCCTGGTTGAGATGAGAGAGGCATGGTTCCTCAATGCCCCCATCTACTTCTCCCAGCAGTTCTCGGCGGTGAAGCAACAGACAAAGGCTATACAGCACATCTTGCCCTGACACAGCTCATGAGTGGCACCCTGTCTGTTCGCTGAGTGTAAACGGCTCTGCCCCAGCTCGAGCCTACTACTCGCCCATGGCGTAGAGCCACCCTGAGATGGGCCACCTGAGGAAGGAGCTGACTGCAGGAACCCAGTAGCTGGTGTCCAGACCACTCCCTCCCCCTGTGGAGGGCTGGGAGGTAAAGCTTTTTTTCCATTATTTTCTGTTTGCTGTACCCCGCATGGGTTGCGGTACCCATATTGTCAAGAAAAGAACAGTTTCCTCTCTCCTCTGTTAGATCTCCGGCTTTCTCAGTCGCCGCCCCCATGGCCACCGAACACCAGGCGATTGCATCCTCGGCATCACGAATGCAACCCCCTGTCTTCTCCTGCCTTGCTGCACCACACAAACCATATCCCCAGCCAGCCGCCAGTGACTTGTTTCAAGAACGCCCCTAGAGGCCCTCCTCCTCTGTCGCCGGCCCGCCTTGTGCCGGGCGCACGAAGCAAGGTAAGTGCTTAGAGGGTCTCCTCAGCGCTCCCGCCTTGGGTCGGAGCCCCGCAACCCGACGCAGCTCTACCTGCTTCCCCCCGCTGCGAGGCCCCACCCCCAGTAATGTCGGATGTGATCCTTCCCATAGTGCACCTTGCCCGGAGTTTGGACGTGTGGTTATCGCTTCCCAAACCTTCACGCTGGCTGGCCAGAATCGGCTATGCGATTCAGTTCACCAGGCGTCCTCCCCGGTGCCATGCCGTTCTCTTGACATCAGTGAAGAACATGGGTGCCACCGTCCTGCGTGTGGAGATCACCGTCCTTCTACAGAAGGACGCGATAGAGCCTGTTCCTCCAGACGAGATGAAGAGTGACTTTTACAGACCTTGCATAATTGTTCCCAAGAAGTGCTGTGGGTTGCGACCAATTCTGGACCTGCAAGTCCTGAACCGGGCTCTGCACAGACTCCCGTTCAAGATGCTGTCACAGAAGCGCATCTTGTCAAGCATCCAGCATCAAGATTGGTTTGTGGTGGTAGACCTGAAGGATGCATACTTTCACGTCTCGATCTTATCTCAACTCTTCCTACTGTTCGGGTTTGACAGTCGGGCATATCAGTACAAGGTCCTCCCCTTCGGTTTGTCTCTGTCCCCCCGTGTCTTCATGAAGGTTGTGGAGGCTGACCTTGCCCCTCTAATGGAAGTGGGCATACGCATACTGAACTACTTTGATGACTGGCTGATTCTAGCATACTCTCGAGATTTACTGTGTGCACACAGGGACCTGGTGCTCATGCATCTCAGCCATTTAGGGCTTTGGGTCAACTGGGAAAAGATCAAGCTCTTCCTGGTTAAGAGCATCTCTTTTCTCAGCATGGAGTTAGACTCAGTGTCAATGATAGCACGCCTCACGAAAGAGTGCACGCAGTCGGTGCTGAACTGCCTGAACTTATCCATGTGGCATATATACTGAAGTACTTTCAGAGGCTCCTGGGGCATATGGCATCCTCAGCGGCAGTCACACTGCTCGGGTTGATGCTTATGAGACCACTACAGCACTGGCTCCAGACCCAAGTCCCGAGGCACGCATGGCACTGCGGCAGGTTGAAGTTGGATGGGCAGCTGTCCTCCTCCACTCTCAAGGTTTATGTAGCTGCTATAGCAGCACACAATGACGTGGTTCAAGGTAAGTCCCTCGTTAAGCACGACCTGATCATCAGATTCCTGAGAGGCGCCAGGAGGCTGATCTCTCCTAGACCATGCTTCTTTCCCTCATGGGAATCTCCGTGGTCCTCTCAGGCCTATGGAGATCCCCCTTCGAGCCCCTTGACTCAGCTGAGTTAAAGGCAGTCTCTCTTAAGACTGCCCTCCTGACCGTGCTCACTTCCATCAAGAGAGTCGGGAGAGTTGTGAAAACTGCCTAGAGTTCAGTCCGGAAGACGCTCATGTGATCATGAGACCCCGACCGGGCTATATGCTCAAGGTTCCCACAACCCCCTTCAGGGATCAAGTGGTGAGCCTACAAGCACTGCCCCCGGAGAAGGCAGACCCAGCCTTATTGTTGCTGTGTCCGGTGCGTGCTTTACGAACCTATTTGGATCACACGCAGAGCTTTAGACCCTCTGAGCAGCTCTTTGTCTGGTTTGGTGGACAGCGGAAAGGGAACGCTATCTCCAAACAGAGGCTTGCCCACTGGATCGTGGACGCCAATGCGTTGGCCTACCAGGTCCAGTCAGTGACTGCCCCCTTGTGGGTTCGAGCACACTCCACGAGAGGTGTGGCATCCTCGTGGGCACTGGCCAATGGCACCTCTCTAGCAGACATATGTAGGGCTGCGTGTTGGGCAACACCCAATACCTTTGCTAGGTTTTACAATCTCCGGGTTGAGCCGGTCTCGTCTCATGTTCTTTCAGGTACGAACAGGTAAGTAAGTTTCATTACACGGACAGCTGGCTGGGTGTACCACTTGTGCATAGCGCCTTTCCCCTCCAAGAAGGTGAAGCCACATGCTCTTCTCTCCCATGCGTTTTTATGACTGGTGAACTCTGGATGTTCTTCCTCCTAACTCATGAATTCTGCTGAGGAATTCGTGGTCGGACCCAGTACTTGTGCTACATGCCCTGCACCGGGGTAAGTGCTCCACAAGTTTTCAGTTTCCTTGCTAACCTCCTGTGATGTATCTTCTGCGGCACGGTCTCCCCCTTCCTTTGTGGTAGACCCACATCTCCCTTGGTATAGCCCTCTCTGCCCTGGTCGCTGTGTTTATAGAATCCCCTCCCCCTATGAAGAGCAGGACTTACCACATGCCTCTCCCATGTCCGGCCATTAGGCTCATATGGTGTATTTGCCACTTTTTACCCACCCCTCCTCTCCAGGGCAGGGTGTGGCCTCTGCGGGGTCTTTTCCCCATGAAAGAATAGGAACGGAAAAGGACGCCTTCCCCGGCACTTTTATGAGCATTTTTAGGCCCCAGCTGAATAATTTTTCTATGGAAAGAAAAGGCTGCACCTGGCAGGGTTATGGGGAAACACATGACATCTTGGAGTGTCTGGGGAGGCTCCGTGCAGCCCGAGTGCATCTGTTCCTATGCTCATAGTAATTTGCCTACACCTGCATCAGTGGTTCACGTGACTAGTTCAGTCATTGTGGCGTTTCATATATGAGACCCCTAGTGTCAATTCATCGACACAACATCGAATGAGTGACAGGTTACTGTCGTAACCTCCATTCCCTGATGGAGAGAATGAGACTTTGTGTCCTTCTTGCCACAGACAGAACATTATCGCTGACGATTGTAACCGAGACAATTGTGCCTTAAAATGCTTTCTCTGTAGACAGCTCACTACATTTTGGAATAGAGCTTAATTTGGTCAGCTCCAGCTCTATTGTTTGTTTTGTGATCTTTGTGCCATTCTTTAGGTAGCATTCTTTTTCTTTTGGAATGAACATCAAAAAGCTGACCACACACCTGCATCACAGGGAGCCACTAAACAAGTAAAGGAATAACAATGGTCCATAACAACAATCCTCCACCTGCAGAACAATATGTCTAATTATTAGATTTTTGAACCATTTGTTTGTTTGTTTTTTGGTGCTACTTAAGCCACAATGCCTGAAAATGTTCAAACACTCCGTGTTCTAAAATACACATCCATCAATCTTTATCTGCAGATTTAGGCATAGCCAAGTCCAGGCATGATGCTAAATGTCCTCTGTGTAATGGGTCGTATAATTTTATAAAGTGACATCTGCATTTGTGATCACCCAAATGGAGGTCATTATTAACATATCACAGGGAAAATAATATCAATGCATATAGAGTATACATGTTAACTATTTATGTTGTTGGCTATATTTTACTTGAACTGAATTGCTATTTTAGTGCATTTCTATCTTTATACTGTGGAAGGCTTTGTTTGGAAAATGTTAATAAAGCGTTATATTGTTACATATTGTTTTGTTTTCTTTCCTAAAAAAGGAAATAAATGCATTTTTAAAAGAATAAGAAAAGTAAATATAGATTCAAATTCCAGCACTTTCTATATCTACAATTAATCTCGATTAACTATGAAACATTATGCGATTAATCACAATTTAAAAAATGTATAGACTGACTGCACTTTTAAAAAGACATTAAGCTCATTTAATAAGTTATATTGATTTTTCAACTTTTATGTTCTGTTTAAATAGCTTTCCCTTTTAAGTTGACACAACTTAAAATTTTAAGGGAGCAAAAACACTTTTTTGGAAAAGAAGAACAACATTTGTTTTGCATCACACCGAAAGAGGATTTTAATTTACCAATGTAATTGTAAAAATGACCTATTCATAGTCAGTCATTTATAAAAAATTATTTGAGATAAAGTGAGTAATATTCAGCGGGTCACATGATCGGCACATGGCACTGCTTATGAATGTGCGCCCAGCACCATATTTAGAAAAAAATAAGCTTTTTCCTCTAAGTCTCTCAGGTGTAAAACATTTAAAACCTATTGTTTTCTTTTTATTCTACTATTACTATTTCTTTCTGTTTAAAAGTTTAACAATAAGCAAAAAGGTTTATGCCTTTGTAACAAAGAGAGTGAAGGTTCTGTGTACTTCATTGTGATGAAGAGGCTTAGTGGTTAAATGCCTGGGTCCACTTGCAATAAACACTTTAAGTGAAGAAAATTGTAAGTTATACTATAATTGTAATGTATTGCTACTAGCTGTTGGTCACCTAAAAGGTAAGTTCAAAGCACTGAAGTGGTGATTCCTGCGCTACCACTGTTTAGCCTTTAAGCAAGGCACTTAAACATATGTTGCTGCAGGGATATTGTTCCTGCAGTCAAATGTAGTGTAAATCACTTTGAATAAGAAAGCATCTGCTAAATGAATAATGTAATGTAATGGTGCTGCCGGATGGGATGACAGTGGAAAAATTGTAGGCTAACACATGTATCATGTTCACTGAAGAGGTAAAGAAAAATCTCTAGGTCATATACTACATACCCATGAAGTGCATGTGGTGTAGTATTTAAAGGGTTAAATCATTATTCAAGCAAAAGCTCTATTGATCGATTCAATAATTACAGAGCTAACATCCGGGAAGGGAAATAAACGTCTAGGTTACGGATGTAACATCCGTTCCCTGATGGAGGGAATGAGACGTTGTGTCGAAGAAGTGACACTAGGGGTCTCTCTTGAGCGCCTTTTGCATCTCTGATCTATGAGAGAAGGCCAGTGAGAAATTGGCAGACAGAATTTGCATGTCCCGCCCCTGGACATACGGGTATAAAGGAGGGGAAATGCATCTGTTTCATTCAAGATGTTTCTGAGGAGCCGATAATTGTTCGGCCGCAACAATGGCTCGGTTCAGCGACGTGGCCGGGAGGACAGAACGTCTCTTTTCCTCCATCAGGGAATGGAGGTTCCCTGTCTTTCACTCACTTCGACATTGTGTTGAAGAAGCGACACTAGGTGTCCAATTTAAATCACGCCATGCGCATGCCGTACTGCTGATGCAGGAGCGGGCAGGTATTTTACGTGCCAAAGCGACCGGCTGTGTCAGACGGCACGTACCCTTCCCCAAAGCCCCATAAAATCGTCAGAGCCTTCTGGTTCTTTACCCCCAATGGGGGAACAAGGCGACACTGCCAGGCATGGGAGCAGGCCATGCCAGCCGTGCCTTTTCTCTCTTTATGTTTCTCACATAGATCTAAAAGCAGCTGGGGCCCTTCATATGCATCTTTCCCAGTTTCCTATTCTTTCAGGGGGAAAATACCCTGCGGAGACCACACCTTCCCAAGCTGGGGGAGGTAAGAGTGGTGAAATACATCACATGGGCTTTTAGGTCACATGTGGAAAGTGGCGCAGTTGTAGATCCTGCCTCATTGGGAGGGAGGAGTTGCTACAAACACGGCGACTGGGGGTCCGTGAGGATTGCCCAAAGGAGGCGCGGGTTCGCTCGCAAGGGGACCGTACAGCGGAAAATACACACAGGGGCAAAGTCCACGTAGGAGCCCGTCCTGTGGAGCACCTATTCCTGTACATGGTAGATTGAGTACCCGCATTGGATTTGGTCGGCAAATCCGACCTGGAAGGCTAGGGAGGAGTCATCCAGGGAGCTGAGTTAGTGGGATCACCTGGGATAAGAGCGCATGACTTTGCTTCAGTTGATGGAAAGGGTGCTAGGTTCAAGCGATCCACCCAATCAGTTTGTCAGTGTGTTACCTAGTTCTACCGGCTCGGACCTGAGAAAACACGGGACGAAATCGACTCAACCTTGAAATTGACTCAAACCCAACCCGCTGCTCTGCATATGTCTGCTAGGGAGGTACCCCTGGCCAGTGCCCACGAGGACGCAACACTTCTTGTTGAGTATGCTCGAACCCGCAATAGCGGGGGCACAGCCTGGGTCTGATAGGCCAATGTAATGGTGTACACTACCCAGTGGGAAAGCCTCTGTTTGGAGACAGCGGTCCCTTTCCGCTGTCCGCCAAAGCAGACAAAGAGCTGCTAAGAACGTCTAAAGCTCTGTGTGCGGTCCAAGTAGATATGCAAAGCACGTACCAGATACAGCAACGAAGGGGCTGGGCCTGCCTCCTGCCGTGGCAGCGCTTGTAGGTTCACTACCTGGTCTCTGAAGGGGGTGGTAGGAACCTTGGGCACGTAGCCTGGTCGCGGTCTTAGGATCATATGAGTGTCTGCCGGACCGATCCCCAGGCAAGAGTCGCTGACAGAGAATGCTTGCAGGTACCTGACCCTATTGATGGAGGCGAGCATGATCAGGAGGGCCGTCTTCAGGGAGAGGGCCCTGAGTCTGACTGATTCTAGTGGCTCGAAAGGGGGTCTCTGAAGGCCCGAGAGGACCACTGAGAGATCCCAGGAGGGGAACAGGCTTGGCCGGGAGGGATTTAACCTTCAGGTCCCTCTTATGAACCTGATAATTAAGTTGTGCTTACCCAAAGACTTGCCGTCTACTGTGTCATGGTGGGCCGCGATAGCGGCTACATATACCTTCAAGGTGGAGGGGGACAGCCTCCCCTCCAACCTCTCCTGCAGGAATGAGAGCACTGACCTAACTGTGCACCTCTGTGGTTCTTCAGCCTGGGAAGAACACCAATTTGCGAACAAGCGCCACTTCAGGGCATAAAGTTGCTTGGTTGATCGTGTCTACAATGGCAGGTGGTAGATCAGCTAGATCTTTCGCATCCCATCCAGGGGCCAGACTTGGAGGTTCCAGAGGTCTGGGTGCGGAAGCCAGAGCGTGCCCTGTCCCTGATAAATAAGGTCCTTCCTCAGGAGAATTCGCCAGGGAGGGCTGTCGCGAGGTGTACGAGATCCGAGAACCAAGTCCGAGTGGGCCAGTAGGGGGCCACAAGAATGACTTGTTCCTCGTCCTCCCTGATCTTGCACAGCACCTGTGCAAGAAGGCTCAATGGGGGGAATGCGTACTTGCGCAGCTCTGTGGGCCAGCTGCGTGCCAGCGCATCTGCCCCGAGGGGAGCCTCCGTTCAGGCATACCAGAGGGGGCAGTGGGAGGTCTCTCAGGAGACGAACAGGTTTACCTTAGCCTTGCCAAACCGTTCCCAAATCAGCTGGACCGACTGGGGGTGAAGCCTCCACTCTCTGCTGGGCAAGCGTTGTCATGATAGCGCGTCCGCCACCACGCTGAGGTTGCCCGGGATGTGAGTGGCACGCAGTGACTTGAGTCGTTGCTGGCTCCAAAGGAGGAGACGACGGGCGACCTGGTACATGTGGCGGGAGCTTACACCGCCTTGGCGATTTATGTACGCTACCGTAGTGTGCTGCCTGATCGGATCAAGACGTGTTTGCCCTGAACTAGCGGGCGAAACCTCCGCAGGGCAAAGAATACAGCCAAAAACTCTAGGCAGTTGATGTGCCAGCGCAGCAGGGCCCCTTTCCAACGACCTGCGGCTGCGTGCCCGTTGCAAACGGCGCCCCAACCCAATTTGGAGGCGTCGGTAGTGACCAGGACACGTCGGGACACCTGCTGCAAGGGGACTCCTGTCCACAGAAAGCAGAGGTCTGTCCAGGGTTTGAAAATTTGGCGGCAGACGGGGGTGATGATCACACGGTGCGTGCCGTGGCGCCATGCTCGTCTCAGGACTCGAGTCTGGAGCCAGTGCTGAAGCGGTCTCATATGCATCAACCCCAGCAGTGCGACCACCGCGGAGGACGCTATATGCCCCAGGAGCGAAGGGACAGGGACATGCTGAAGAGGAGGACTTTGTACTGATACACCTGGCCATCGAACATGAACCGTAGGAAGGGTTGATGTCGAGACAATATTGAGACGGGAAGTATGCGTCCATCAGGTCTACTGCTGCAATCCAATCTAGATGCCGGACGCAAGTTAAAATGTGTTTTTGCTTGAGCATTTTGAATGGGAGTTTGTGCAAGGCCTGGTTGAAAAATCGCAAGTCCAAGATCGGTTGTAAGCCGCCGCTTTTCTTGGGTATGATGAAGAGCTGTAGAAACCCTTCTCCATCTCGGTTGGAGGGACAGGCTATATCGTGTCTTTGAGTAAGAGAGTCGCGATTTCCGCACGCAGGGATAACGTGATATTGTTTTAATTTGCCATTATAGTTCAAATCACAGTTAATTATGCTAATTTCAGATGTAATGTCTGTAACGCCTCAAAAACATGAATAAACAAAACTCCAGGAAACATAATAAATGATGAAAAGTAAATTTAAATTTAATGGACTAAGTTGTGAAATTTTAAATAACACCAAACTCTAGAAAATCATTTTTATTTTCTAGAGTTTGGTGTTATTTAAAATTTCACAACTTAGTCCAGCTGTCCACATATGTTGCCATACATTTTTAGGAAAACTATTTGCTCTAGATTTTTTTTTCATGCATGTTTATTAGGTGCTGCTCAGGGCTGGAACGGTAATCTGGCATATCGACCATTTTCCCAGTGGGATGACTCCCTTTTGGGCCGATAAGGGGCGGAATGTCCATTGGGAGAAACGAGCAAGCCGGTGGTTCAGCTGTGAGACATGCTGAATGGGCCGCGATAAGCAACAATGAGCCGCCACGTTATGCAGAACGGACAACAAAATGGCGAAAAGGGCAGCAAACAATCACCCCCCCAACCCCCCCCTCTACAACATCAAAACATTCTGCCACTCTGCACTTTCCAGCCTAATTTAATGAAAATTCAGTGACTGTGGCGACATTTTTGCTAAATTATATTACGTGGTTCATCACACGTATTGTGACAGTGATCAGAGGTGAAATGTCCACCGGGTGGCGTTAAAAGCGAGTAAATGTTTTCCCAAACAGACAAGTAAATATTTTCTCCCAAACAGATGAGGTTTTTTAGGTTAATACTCTTTTGAGGTTTAAATCAAGAAAACCTACCTCCCTAACTTGAACTTAAAACCTACACCAAACCGATAGCGTCATAAAAAGAAAATGTAACATGAAAAACATATTTTTGAAGGTTAACGTTTTATCAAGTTATTAATCAACAAAACTGCCCTCCCTATCCCTAAACCTATGTAGGTTTTGAAAATGTGAAACAACCACATCATTTTGTGATTTGAATGAAAAGGAATAAAAGTCATTGTTGCTTAAGCACCTCTAGTGTTAATTTCACCAATGAACTGCCAAGATACTTACAACAAGCCACATAAAAATCATTTAGCAAAACTCTATCTCATAATAGCCCAGGTTATAAGAATCTACAATACAATATACTGTGTTAGACTATAGATCTAGCATACCTCTAAATTACAAAGATGCTTCTGTGTTATTCAGTTGCAGAAACTGATAAATCACTCATATTACAAGGTGGCAACTCAGTGGCTGAATACATTACAGAGAAATGTATGTTTCTAAGAAGCAAGTGAGCAGTTTCTGACAAGTTATTGCTTCAATTTATGCTTTTAAATGATGTTACTGGACCTTTAAAACAATTCACCTCTCAGCTCATAGCACCTCTGCCAGCCAGCCCTTCGATATGACCTACGGGAGAATGCTGCCACTCCCTGTGCAAATAGTTAGACAGGTGGTGCATTCTGGTGTGTGGAGTGTTAACCACTGCTCCTGTGAGACCCTCAATCATCTGCACCATCAGCCCTGAATGACTCATTTTCTGTCTGTCCATCATGTCATTACTGCAGGAAGCGAGCCACCTGTATTGCAGCACATCTACTCAACACTGCAGCCATTCTCAGGCAGATGGTTGGTGACATGTGATCATGAAAGAGACAGCTTTCAAAATAAACCTGTTCTGACCACTGTTAAAAACCTGGATGGATGATTTATTGCTTACAAATAAAAATGATGTCACGATTTACTTACATCTCATGATGTTCAAAACCCAAATGGCTTTCGTTCCTTTGTGAAACCCAAAATTAGATGTTAAGTAAAAGGTTCAGTCACTATTCACATTCTTAGCCACTTTTTCCATAAAATGAATGTGAATAGTGACTGAGACTAACACACTGCCTAACCATAGGCGGAAATCGCGGGGGGGTCGGGGGGGTCAGGACCCCCCCCTATCTGAGGGTTGTCCCCCCCCTAAAATATCATTAAAATATGTGTATTGTAAATAATATAATGATATATACTTAAAATAAATGTTTATGGAATAAAATAATACAAATGCAAACGGGGCAACAACAAAAAAAACGTTTTAAACATTTTGAGTCCCCCCTCCCTTGCCTCACAGTGCTTTGGTCCACTGCCTCCGCCCCTTTTACCTCACCACCGACACAAATACATTCCGGTGGCGGGAGAGAAGAACAACGTTTTTGAGTAGTTGTGGAACTCCAGTAAGTCAATGTTATTTTATTCACTTTAAACATCGGATGAAGTGATTATTTTCTCTTTAATATAGATGATGCTGAGTCATTAATAAATCATGTCAAAAACAAATATATGATTGTGTACCAAACTACCAATGTTCCTTTGTCACTGATGCAGTCTGCTATGTTAGCGATTATAACGTTTAACGCAGGGGTTCTCAACTGGTGGGTCGCGACCAAGCGTGCCGCACAAGCCCTCAAAAGTGAAGCCAAAACGTCTCGATAGCCCCCCAGAGGCCGGTCCTAGTATAGGTCATAAACCCCGCCTCCCCATGTTATTCAACGGGACGTGAGACCAACTAAACAATTAAATTACACTTCACATATCTTTTTTCCAAAGACAGTTTCTGTCATTTACTGTAGTTTTTATCACGCTGATGTAATTTCAAGTGTTTGTTTTTAAAATAAGTTTGTTTTTAGTTAGTTATTTGATGCTATAAAAACGGTGCTGTTACGTCATGATTGACAGCTGTGATTGACAGGTTCTCTGAGCGAAGTAGTCACTGAAGCACCAACGGACTTTTTTTCGGGATATTCGGAGGATTGAGGAGATTGGAGCTTTAAATTACATATCTAAATTTCTATAATTAATTATTTCACACCGACATAATGGGTTGTTCTGCAGTAGAATGTGCTAACCGATCTGGCAGGGGCGTGTGCTTGTGATTGATTCTGCGAGAGTGAGGGCGGGGCCTTGTTTTCGCGGCTTTACTTCCTGCTCACTACTGCGCATGACTGGTCCCGAAAACACAAGTGCGCAGACTCAAGTTCCAAGATGTCAGCGCCATATCGGGACACTGGCGGCTTCAGTTCTCTCCGATGGAAAAGAGTGAAGGGGCGTCGTCCATCTTTTTTTACAGTCTATGGTCGCGACCCAAAAGTGGGTCGCAGAACTGTTTTGGGTGGGTCTCGGTGAGCTGGTCAAAAAAAAATAAAAAATTTAATGTGCGTCTCATGTTTGATTGGTCTTTTATTTTGAAAAAAGGTTTATTTTGACAGGCATTCGTCAGAGACGTGCGTAGTTTACTATGGTAGCCATGGTAACCATCGCCATAGTAACCATCCTGTCTTTTCGTTGTTTTGACATTCAGATTCGAGATGGCGAAGCGCAAATATGACCCAGACTATTTAAAAAATGGATTTTCGTACATTGAGGATAAAAAGGGACAAAAACCCCAGTGTGTGCTTTGTAGTTTGTAGTGAAGTGCTTGCCAATGAGAGCATGAAACCGTCCAAACTGAAGCGCCATTTAGAAACCAAACATCCCGCATCGAAAGACAAGCTGGTGGAGTTTTTTCAAAGACGTCTCCAGGAGCTGAGGGCATCACAAAAGTGTCTGACAGCGTCTTGCTCCAAACAAGAACAAGCTCTTCGGGCATCTTACCTAGTAGCTCACCGCATTGCAAAGGCCAAGAAACCCCACACAGTAGCCGAAGAGCTCATTTTACCTGCTGCAATGGATATAAGAGAGGTGCTGGATCTCTCTTAATATGCTCTGAAATGCACGTTGCACGGGATAATATATGCATGTATGTAGGGTTATGTTTTTAAAAAGATGATATATGAGTGTTTTCAACAGTTATTTTTGAAAAATAAATTTTGTTGGTTGAATTCTAAAAAAGTGGGTCGCGACTTAATGACCATGGGAAAATGTGGGTCCCAGGGTGGGACCAGATGAGAACCCCTGGTTTAAATCTGCAAACAAGAAACTCCCGCACACTATCAGAACTTGCATATAAAAAATATTTATTAAGCAACGTTTCGGTCTCACGACCTTCATCAGACCGAAACGTTGCTTAATAAATATTTTTTATGCAAGTTCTGATAGTGTGCGGGAGTTTCTTGATTGCAAATATAAATATTCAACATTTTTAAACGTCATATTATTTATGTCTGTGTGAAAACATCTAAATGCTACTTTAAGTGCAGCTTCTGTGTTTCCTCTCCATTGCAAATATTTTGTTGATACTTATTTAATTTGATTGGTAATGGCCCTTTTGTGTCTTCTTATAATTTAATTTGATTACATTTATGAAATTTACATAAAATATCATGCATGCATATAATTAGGTTTAAAAATAAATTTATTAAGGTAAAAATCAATTGAAACTTTATTTTTTTTGTCACTGCTGTGAACTGACTGCCACACAGAATATGAAGAATATCAAAAACATATTTATTTTTAATTATTGTTATCGATAAAATCCAAGAAAATGAGACAGATAATTTTTTGGTCAATTTAGTCAGCTTTTTCATTAAACCAGAAAGAAACTTTGAGAAGAAGGATAATGGAACGGTCTCCGTGCTACACTAATAATAGTATTAAGGCTTTCCTCTGTGTACACTATCCTTGCAAGTACAATTTTGCCTGTATTATTGGTGTCCCCTCCAAAAATTGCTCTTGAGAATTGTTATGTTTATTGTCCCCCCCAACATTTTGATGAAATTTTCGCCCCTGTGCCTAACATCTCCTTTTGTGATGCTCCAGTGCTCCATTTGAAGATAACCACCCACAGCATAATAGAGTATTTTGCCTTACCCCAGCATACTCCATTCAAATTTGCATTCTGTAAAGGGATTAATGGAAAGGAGGAGGCAAGTTCTGGCTTGACAATATAAATAATATTTTTATATAAAACACAACCACACAAAGGTGTCGGACAGCTGCCCATAAACGCTCTCTCTCTTTCGCACCACCGTCTGCAGTTGGCCTTTATTCCTCTCGGAGGCTTGATTATCCCGATAAGGGGCCAGGTGTGTAGAATCACGACCCAGGCCCACCCTCCACCCTCACACATTCTTTCTTATTTTTTTGTCTCTTTCTCTAATGCTCAGAGAGTTACCTTAATCAGTCTGTTATATTGTATATTTTTAGTCAAATTAGAATACTATGTTGAACAGAGAATGCCAAATCCCTGTATGTCCAAAGCGAGAGCTGTGTCTGGGTCCTCGGCACGAAGTCAAGTTCGTTCCATTTGGGGGTTGGTCTCTGCCAGGGCTGCGCTTTGTCACCAATCCTGTTTGTGATATTCATGGACAGGATATCGAGGCGTCGTCGGGGTGGTAAAGGTGTGCGGGTCAGTGGGCTGGGGATCTCATCGCTGCTTTTTGCAGATGATGTAGTCTTCATGTCATCATCGGTCCGTGACCTTCAGCTCTCACTGGATCGCTTGGTAGTCGAGTATGAAGCGGCTGGAATGAGGATTAGCACCTCTAAATCTGAGGCCATGGTTCTCAGCAGGAAACCGATGGAGTGCATACTCCAGGTAGGGAAGGATATATTTCTCCAAGTGAAGGAGTTCAAGTACCTCTGGGTCTTGTTCACAAGTGAGGGGATAATGGAGCGTGAGGTTGGCCGGAGTATCAGGGCAGTGGGGGCGGTATTGCACTCGCTCTATCGCACCGTTGTCACGAAAAGAGAGCTGAGCTGGAAGGCAAAGCTCTCAATCTACCGGTCAATTTTTGTTCCTACCCTCACCTATGGTCATGAAGGCTGGGTCATGACCAAAAGAACTAGGTTGTGAGTACAAGCGGACGAAATGGGCTTCCTCAGAAGGGTGGCGGGCTTCTCCCTTAGAGATAGGGTGAGGTTTTCAGTCATCCGTGAAGAGCTAGGAGTAGAGCTGCTGCTCCTTTGCGTCGAAAGGACTCAGTTGAGGTGGTTTGGGCATCTGGTAAGGATACCCCCTGGGCGCCTCCCTAGGGAGGTGTTTCAGGCACGTCCAGCTGGGAGGAGGCCTTGGGGAAGACCCAGGACTAGGTGGAGAGATTACATCTCCACACTAGCCTGGGAACGCCTCAGGGTCCCCCAGTCAGAGCTGGTTAATGTGGCTCGGGATAGGGAAGTTTGGGGCCCCCAGCTGGAGCTGCTGCCCCCGCGACCCTACTTCGGATAAGTGGTTGAAGACGGATGGATGGATGGATATCTATCACAATAGCATCTGTTCCTGTGGCTCAAATGGCAAATGGTGTTAGCAACGGCAAGGTCATGAGTTTGATCCACAGGGAGGACACCTACTAATAAATATTAATGTATAAATTGAATGCCTTTAATTCTGGTAATATTATAATTTATTTTATATATAAGTCCAGATATTGCAGAGCTCATTCATAAATTATTTATAAACATTATTAATATTCACAAGAACATTACCACCTTGCAGTCAAATACTTGTTGTTCCGGTGAGTAACTTGGAGGGTCACCTTTGTAATCTTCCTCCTCAGCTGTCTCTCCCTTTTAAGACAAGTAATGGTTTACATTTGATCTGACAAATTAGCTTTTCCAGTCTCTATCTCATTAGCATTTCAAAAGATGTTGTTGCCTCTCCGATCTTTGATAAAAGGAGGAGAGATTACAGAAAGGGGTTTGGGGATACTTTGTTCTGCCAACTGGTTCCATGAAGAAATCTCTTCTGACAACATGCATAGCACTTTGAAGAGAGTTTCCAGGTATTAAGGCTATGAGGACTCTGCCTCCCCACAACCTGGTTTTATGCTGGTCAGCATTCAGTAGTCCATGTATGAAGTGTTGTGATGTTGAGTAACATTTGAGTAAATTATGCTGCTGGACTGATGCTTTAATAAAGAAAAGGTTGCCTGGCCTTCAAATGGTTTAGGAAATCTCCCTGTAAATAATATATAGGAATCTGTTCATAAATTGAGAAATTTTGATTCTCTGATACTGTATATTGTAATAATTAATATATCTATGTAGGTGAAATACTAGGTTATTTCTGCACCACTAGCATCAACAAACAAAATTACAAAAATAAGCATTGTTTTCAAATAGCTTTCCCAAATTTTACCACCAAAATTAAAAGAGAGCAATCCTGTCCACAGCCATCTCTGTGAGTTTATGTAAGTATTCAATATCAGTTATGCTTATCCTTTACAGACAGATGCTCTCTCTTCCTTTTGCCCACAGGCACAGTTTCTGGTAGACACTGATAAATCGCAGTCACAGCTATTGCACTTTGCTTGGAAAGACAAGAGTTGACGCTGAATGAATCGTTTCCAGACGAGTAATCTGTGCTAGGTGGGCTGTTGAAAAGAATATGATAACCCTTACATCACCTCAATTTTGAAATGCTCGCTCCCTTCTTTCTGCTCCCACGTCTTGACAAGAGTTGCTGAGGTTATAAATGATCCACAAGTCCGTGGCTTCTTCGATAGGGCTCTGTTCGTCTATTTGAGACAGTGTCCAGCTATGTGCAGTAAAAATGTTGTGCCAGCACTCTGACAGAAGGACAACTAATGTGCCCCAGATAGGTGCTAAACAAGTACAAAGGCTTTACACATAGTATGAAGGAGTCTACTAGGTGAGCTACAGAGATTGTGTTAGGTATGCTGCATGATAGCACTTAACTTCAGACATAAAAAGTCTAATTGAAAAGCTACCAAGGGTTGACACATACTGGAATTTTTATCATTTACAGGGAGATGTTGATGATGATACTGTAAATTAAAGAGTGCGCTAGAAAATAAAAATTTGGACATAATTTACTCACATTCATGTATTTTCAAACCGGATATAAAAACAATATTGTGCAAGCTGTCTTTTCTATACAGGGACCATGGCCATCCATAGTCACCATTCACTTTCATTGTATGTAAATAAGCTTAGACATTCTGCTAGATACATTTGTTGTGTTCCATGCAAAATAGAAGGTCATTTGGATTTGGAATTGCATGAAGGTGAATAAATGATAACAGAATGGTCATTTTGGTGTGACATGTCCCTTTCAGAGTAATATGGCTTGTGAGTCTTATATATATATATATATATATATATATATATATATATATATATATATATATATATATATATATATTACTTATAGATCTCAATTGGAGGCTGTGAAAATGCAGATATTTTGATATCTGATTTGGCACCCAGGTTCACATCACTAGATAAACATAAACACATACAAGTCTATTTTAATATGTTGGGCATACTTTTAGATATTCTTATTGCATTGCATTTATGGCTTTGACATTATTACATACATTAAACCATTGATATAATATTTACTTAAATTTTGTCTTAAATTTTAACACAGTTCAATGGAAAGGAGGAGGAGAGAACCGGCTTGACAATATAAATAACAGTTTAATGATAAACTTAACCAAAAAAGACAAATACACACTCAGGTGTCAGACAACTGCCCGTAACTCTCTCTGTCGTACTGCTGTCTCCTGTCGCCTTCATCCCTCTTGGGCTTCATCAGCCTAATTAATGACAGGGTGTGTGGAATCACGACCCGGCCCTGCCCTCTACCCTGCCACAGTAATCTTTAACAAATAAGAAAACAAAAATTACTCTAATAAGTAGGGAATCTGAGAAAAAGATGATAGAACAACAAACAATATATTGCAGGAGAATATTTTGACTGCCTCTTTGGTGAAAAAAGAACAAAACAAATGAATAAAACGAAATACAGCGTTACATTTTAAGAATGAAATAAACCCTTCAGATCTGAATCCGAACATATTGAACATGCACTCACTGAATTCTATAAAAGGCAGTTTAACCTCTGATATGAATATAAATGGAAGGCTGTATCTCACAGTAAAATATAACTTTTTGCTCTTTACATCTAGGGAAGAGATGTTTTTTTTTTTTTTTTTTACACTTTTTGGTTTTCTTAAGTTTGTGTAAATGCACTTGGCATTTAAAGTATTTATTATTTATTTTTCCACATTAATTTAACACATGGTTGATACAATTATGTGGTCTTGTTTCATAAAAACCATTAAAACCATCATATCATTTTTTTGCCATCTACCAGGAAAGATGGAAAGTGTACAACATGCCCTATTGTTGACACTTGAAAATGAATACATAACAAAGCCACAATATTGGCTGAAATAATGCATGGATTGATGACACACACACACAGAGAGTGGTGGGTAGAGTAGCCAAAACTAGAAGTTTACTACTAGTTACTTTCACATATAATGTAATGTATGTTTGCTCTCCTATATTCCATTACATGATACACATTTAACATGCATTACAGAAGGATAATTATTAATAACAATAATTATAAAACTATTATTAATATAGCTGGTAATGGAAATTGTCATCATTCACCACCATGTTGTTCAAACCCAAGACTTCTTACTTCCATGCATCAAATTAAAGGGAAATTTCACCAAAAAATTAAAGTGCTCTCATTTTCTCAACCTCATGCCATCCCAAATGTGTATGGCTTTCTTTCTTCTGCAGAACACAATTGAAGAATTTTAGATTGTGTCTTATCAGATCCCTTTTTCCAGTTTCATTTGAATTCCTTTAATTCTGCCTTTATGTGCTTTCTGAGCTTCAAAGTTTCATTCACCATTCACTTGCATTCCTTTAACAACAGAGCTGAGATATTCTTCTAAAAAAAACATACACATCTGGGATGGAATTAGGGTGAGTAAATGCTGTTCGAATTTTACATTTTTGGAAAATTATTCCTTTAAGGAGATGTTAGACAGAATGCTAGCCTTAATCATCATTTACTTTCACTGCTTGTTTTTTTCCTCCATATTTTGAAAGGGAATGGTGACTGAGACTGTCAGTCCGTAACATTCTGTCTAACATCTTTTGGGTTCCACAGAATACAGAAGGTTTCACAGGGCTGGAAGAACATATGGATGGGGAAATGATGATATAATATTGATCAAAGGCTGAACTATCACTTTAAGGACGCTTCTTAGATTTGGATGAAGAGAAGTTTGGAAACCTTTTTCTAGCAATTATTATGGTGAACAATGTCACACAGTCCCAAGTTATATACAATGTTTAATTATACACTGAAGCAAGATCATGCTTTATTCATGCCTTCTGTCATTATTTCACCGCTTTTTTCATCTTGCATGAATTTAGTTCAGTGTAGTTCCAGCATTTTCAGTGTCGAAATAATTTAGATAATTAGTTCTGTTTACTAAGGGTAAATTGCATCTTGTATTTGTGTTTTGAAATGTGTTGTCCATAAGACAAAGCCGCCCACATCTGTCAAACGCTGTGCACGCACCAACGTTGCATGTGCAGAAATGCTCACAATCTCGGTCGGCAGGGCAAAACATTTGAACTTAATGCAGATGTTACAAGGATTTATACAGAAGGCACTTACAGTATATTTTGCAGTGCTGATATAAAAATATAAACTTAGAAACTGAGGTCACAAGAGCCCACATATTCATGATGAAAATGAATGAGCATCACCATGACACAGATAAGCCCACATTGTCACAACACAATCTCTAAAACTTCTCTCACCATGTTTAAGTTGGAGCTGCAATTTTAATCTTGTGTAGAGTAAATTTTTTGTTTGTTTTGTGCGCTTGATGATGTAATGATGAACGCGACTCGAGTGACAGCGTGCAGCAGCTGTGAAGTTCTCCTGTTGTAAGATTCCTTTTCAAAACTCTCAATAAATTATGCATTTATTAAAATTTATTAAATTAAAACCAGTAATGTAATGACAGGAATGTTACCCATTGTAACAAAGTAAAAGTAAATTGTTTCATCAGAAATTTACTTGAGAAAGAGTGAAAAGTACCCACCATAAGGCATACTCATAAAAGTACATTTTTTCCAAAACGGTACTCAAGTAAATGTAACAGAGGAAATGTAGTGCGTTACTACCCATCTCTGCACGCACACACACATGCATGTTGGTGCAGCTATCATTATGAGGACTCTCCATAGACATAATAATTTTTATATGGTACAAACTATAGATTATATCCCCTAACCCCACCCCTAAACGTAACCCTCACAAAAACTGTCTGCATTTTTACATTTTCAATAAAACATTGTTTAGAATGTTTTTTTAAGTGATTTGAATAATGGGGACAATAGAAATGTCCTCATAAACCACATTTATATCATAACACTCAAATTGCCAGTTTTTAACATAAAAACAATTCCTTGTAAACCACTTAAACCTGCCACCCCGACACACACACAAAGGGAAATTATGTAAATTACATGATTTCATGGAACTGCAAATCGTTTGTTCTTATTGGTGCACACTGTAACATAGTGATACAACATGCCCCATCAGCGCAACTAACCCATGCTAGTTTGTGCCCTGCTCTTCCCAACTGTAGATTAGATGCTTTAGATCTAATATTTAAATTGTTTACTTTGCAAACTATTACTATTACAGGAATTAGTTTTTCAATAGTTATTTTTTTCAGTAGTTAAGCACAAAGGTTTTCATTATCCTCATCTTGTTATCTTATGCTCCCTTTGCATTGCATACTCTTGAGCATGTTAAAATACTAGATGTTAAAGGTGCACTCAGCGATTCCTGAGAAACACTGTTGATATTCGAACTCAACTGCCAAAACAAACAAACAAACCATGAATGTAAATTAATTCCTTTTACCTCTCTGAGGTCTCTCCACCGCTAAAAAACCTTGCCAATGTTGACTTGGCTCAAAGCTCTCAATTTATCATAATACTTCTTTTTTAGTTTATATTCATCTGACCTTTTTCTCTTTGTCTATTTTTCAGCCATTTGTCCTCCTTGGAGTTTAGAAAGTTTGCATCAGCTAGATTTGCCGTCGCTCTTCTAATGAATTACCCTCTCGCCCCCAACCCCCATCCTGTGCACAGGCAAGAACCACCTCGTGTTGCTGACTGGCTGGAGTAGTGTTGTGTGTATTGCTTTGACCCACTTAGATTTTTTCCCATTTACAGAGCCAGGGATGTGTACAATACTAGATTTTTTTTCAGCCCACCCACAGAACGGACAGCTAGCAGACTGGCCGACCTAATCCATGTGGAGCTGGGCAAGTGGGATTCTCTACATGAAAGGTGGTAGGTAAGGTTGGATCCAGGATGTCATCTTGGATAACCCAGGACCTCTCCTCAGGACCATACCCATTCCCGTCCACCAGGTACTTGAGATGTCATCTCCGATGTCGGGAGTCTAGGATGTCTCGAACCTCGTAATCTGAACCACCCTCCAGGAGTAAAGACTGAAAGGCTTCCTCGTTTGCACCAGGCTCTGGGGAAGGAGACAGAGAAGGATAATGGGGTTTGAGGAGGGAAACATGGAAGGTGGGGTCAATTCTGAAGTGAGGGCGCAGTTGTAATCGGTATGTGACTGTATTTACTTGGTGGAGTACAGTGAAGGGACTAATGTATCTGGGACTTAAATTTCGACAGGGCAGCCAGAGCCTGATGTCCTGAGTGGAGAGCCAGACCTTCTGCCCAGGATGGTAAGTAGGCATCTCATATCTCCTAGCGCTGGCCTGGCTCTTCTGGTGCCAAACTGCCTGTTGAAGATTGACATGAGCTGAGTCCCAGACCCTCTCGCTTTCCTCGAACCAGTGGCTCACAGCTGGAATTTCTGAAGGGTCTCCTGACCATGGAAACAGGGGAGATTGGAAACCGAGCACTTATTGGAACGGTGTGAGTCCAGTGGCTGGTTGACAAAAGGAGTTCTGGGCATACTCAGCTCGGGGTAGGAAATGGTTCCAGCTGTCCTGCTGGTTGTGGCAGTAGGTCCGCATGAAGCAGCCATTCTCGTGCATCTTCCACTCTGTCTAGACAATGGATAATATCCATACGTTAAACTTACTGATACAACCAGGAGGGAGAAGAAGGACCTCCACACCCGTGAGATGAACTGGGGACCGCGGTCAGACACAATGTCTTCTGGGAGGCCATAGTTCCTGAAGACATGATGGAATCCACAGTCTCCAGCGCCATGGGGACTAGAGGACATGCCTTGGAGTATCTGTCAACAGCGACTAAGACAAAGGTGAAGGAATCCGATGCTGGTAAGTCAGTTATAAAATCCCCCCCCCCCCCCTCCAGGTGTGACCAGGGGCGCTGATGAACGGGCAGAGGAAAGAGATTACTGGATGGAAGATGGCATGGAGATTTCGAGATGGCACATTCTGGACAGCTTGGATGTATTGCTGCACTTCCTGGGACATACAGGGCCACCAGTGTCGATTTTGGAGAAGCGAGAGGGTTTGATGGTAGCCAGGATGACCAGAGCCCAGGGAGGAGTGGATGGAAGTGATGAGGGAAGACCGACGGCGTGAGTGGATGTATTTGCGTCCCTTGGGGCATCCCGGTAGAGCTGTTTTTTCTCGGGTGGCCTCTTCTATTTAGTCATCCAGGGCCAACTGGATAGGACTGATGATTAAAAGGGGTGGTAGAATGGTCTCAGGTGTTCCCTTAGGAGGTTCCACAGAATGTAGTCGGGATAAAGCATCCACCTTGGTGTTCTTGGACCTGGTGATAACCTCTCAAGTACTCAAGGTTGCGATAATCCGTGATGACCAGAAACAGATAATGTGATCCCTCCAGCCAGTGGCGCAACTCCTCCAGTGCCAGCTTGACTGTGAGTAGCTCCGGTTGCCAATGTAGTAATTCTGCTTAGCCGTGGTTAGCTTTTACAAGAAAAAGACACATAGGTGAAGCTTGGGATCCCCCTGCCGCTGGGATAGTACAGCTCCTACGCCCTTGGTGGAGGCATCTACTTCCATAATAAACAGCCTTTCAGGGTCAGGATGATCTAAGATGGGAGCTGTCGTGAATGTTTCCTTCAGGTGTTGAAAAGCCTCAAAGGTGGGTTGGTTCCAGGACAGGGACTTGGATTTGAGAAGAGAAGGGTGAAGACATGACACTGTAATGACATATGAAACGTCGATAGAAGTTTGCAAAACCTAGAAATCTCTGAAGCTTATTTATTGTGGTGGGTTTGGGTGAAAACAGTCTTTACCCCAAGCCAAAACATCTATGAGATGTTCAAAGAGAGCTGCGGTGAGTGTAGTTGTAACCAGAGATATCAGTGGTGGAGCCCTCCAGAATCAGAAAGGAGATGTACTCAAAGTGTGTGCAACCCACTCAAAGCATAACTGGCTGGGTTCGATGAGGGATGATTCCCTTTCCCAGAGGTTTCCGATTACTGAGTGGATGAAGATCAGGAGAAGCATTTGATCGTCAGGAGTTGGAGTTGGCGGCGGAGTTGTTCGGAGATGAAGCTGCCTGTTGCCCCATCAATGAGGGCCTTGACTGAGAGAGAGAGATATGTGGACAAATCACTGAGCACAAAGTAGACAATGGAGCACGTACCATAGTCTTGGTAATAGACTGACTCACTGTAATAAGGGGCGAACAGGATATTCAGCGATCACATGCCCACCGGCCCCACAATACAAACACAGCCACTCATGTAATCTTCGTTGACGAGTGTGGACAGTCTGAATGAATTGATTTGCATAGGTACTTCCACTGATTCTGGAGGGTGTGGGTAACGGTGTGCAGGCAGGGATCGCAGGGCATTCTGTTAGCTGATGCAGGTCTTCATCCACTGGGAGACACATATGGAGAGTTGGAAAAAGCTTTCGAGGCTGATGGAATCATTGTGCGCCACTAGCTGCAGCCGCAAGGGTGATTCCAGTCCCTGTCTGTAGGTCATCAGAAGGGCCGGTTTATTCCAGCCACTCGCGACCATTAGAGTACTGTGGCACGGTGGAGGGCGGGACCGGCGCGTGATTACGCACGCCCGGTCCCGTATCAGGCTAATTGAGCCGTCAAGAGGGATAAAGGCCACTCGCAGATGGCGATCGAGAGAGAGAGCTTAATCAGCAGACATGTCTGTTGTCCTATTTGTTTGTTTTAAGTTCTTCATTAAAATATTATTTATGTTGACAAGCCGGTTTCTCGCCTCTTCCTTGCCCATGAAAATGATCTTCTTTACATTGGTGCCGAAAGCCCGGGAAGGAAGAGGGATACGCCATAGCGGAGTTCTCGCCACTTCTCAATGGAGCAGCCGCGGCCATCTGCCGGGGGACGGAGGAGCCCAGCCACCTGGACGCGGAGGAACAGCCACCGACAGCGAGGGGAGGAGGGGCTCCTGGCCGACCGCCTGGAGCGGTTAGGGCCGCTGCCAGGGGCGGGGGAGTCCCCTACTAGCCGCTGGAACGCGGCGGGGTTGGAGACTGCCGACCGCGTGCGGGGAGGGGCTCGCCGCCGACCGCCTGGAGTGGGAGAACCGCTGCCAGGGGCGGGGGGAGGCCCCTTCGACACCCCGGGAACGTGGCGGGGCGTTCCGTCCGCCGGGGGCTGAGGACTGCCTCCGATCTGCCCGGAGAGGCGTGGCTGTCGTCCTGTAGAGGGTGGAGAAGTGGCTGAGGAACGAGCTACAGCGTATCAGAGAACCGGCGAGTACGTTTTTTTTTTTCTTTCCTTTAATCTCTCTCTCTCCTCTCTCTCTCGATACCGCTCTGTGTTGGCCTTTTCCCTCTTTTTTAAATTATGGTGTTTGTGGGAGGGGAGGTACTGCCCAGTGCAGGAACCCTCCCCCCCATTTTTAATTGTTGGTTTTTTTGGTTCCCTCCCCTTGCCCCTCCCTCGTCCAGGTTGATGGGGATGACCCGCCGGCAGACTGCGCGGGAGGCGCCCCCCCCCCCAGGGGATGTACGTCAGGCCGGGGGTCTGAGAGAACGGGGGAGGAGTGTGGCACGGTGGAGGGCGGGACCGGCGCGTGATTACGCACGACCGGTCCCGTATCAGGCTAATTGAGCCGTCAAGAGGGATAAAGGCCACTCGTGGACGGCGATCGAGAGAGAGAGCTTAATCAGCAGACATGTCTGTTGTCCTATGTGTTTGTTTTAAGTTCTTCATTAAAATATTATTTATGTTGACAAGCCGGTTTCTCGCCTCTTCCTTGCCCATGAAAATGATCGTCTTTACAAGTACGGAACAGCAGGGCATGATCGGTTATCAATCTCTTTCCTTGTTTAACCCTCTGGGGTCGACGGACGTGCCGGCGTGTCCTGCTGGATTTTTTCATCATTACAGGGAAACAACATAAAATACTCCATCATTTTGGGGCATACAGATATGTGCAAGTCATCATTAGAGACTATTAAAAGTCTACTATTATTTGTGTACACTCACAATAACAACAAAACCTTGTGCTTTTGTAAATTAAAGAAAATAAAAAGGGTGCGCTTTCAACTGCCTGTGTTCGCGGACATATACATGAAATGCATCACAAAAATGAACTGAAACTCCGCAAATACTTATCACACAAATATGAAACTTATGTCTAAAGAAAGTTTAAAATGTCTACTTTTAAATAAAACAATAAAATGTAAAACAAATATTCTTTTGCAATGTAATCTGTATGAAACAAAGCCATGTACAATTTCTCCTGGCTAATTATCCCTAATGTGATCACACCCATGGGCAGAGGGCACTATTCATACGGTAATGTGCTGTGGTGATCAATGCAAATGGTAAACGCCCCCTACTGTGCCTTAAAAAAGCATCAAGTTCATTCACTTTTCTGCGTGTTTTGAAGATGTCAGGATACACAGTTTATTAGGAAGAGTCCACATTTTCCTTAGAAGAGCGGGACTCATTTTGAAGAGAGACTTGATCCCGTTTTACAGTCTTAATTTAGTTTTACTTACATATGAGTTGATGTTATATTTTATATAAACATGTAAAATGTTTACTAGTGGGACTGTTTTCAGAAGTGAGAGCCAGGATTCAGAGTATTGAAATTTGAAATATGACTCCTAATTACTATAAATACTTTTGTTACATTTCACTGCTGTTTCGGCTAAAGCAGGCATTTAAATTGTGTGCTGTATGATATAAATATGATATGTAATATGATATAAAAATAATACGAATGTTTAGATTATATTTTAACTAGTGTTTATGCTGCCTCATTATCATCAACTAAGCTTGTGCTTGCAAATATCTGTTCGGGTGTAAATGTTTCAAGTGTGATGTAAATATGCCCATATTAGAAAATCAGCATATTAGAATGGTTTCTGAAGGATCATGTGACACTGAAGACTGCAGTAATGAAGCTGAAAATTCAGCTTTGATCACAAATTGCATTTTACAATATATTCAATAGTAAACTGTTCTTTTAAATTGAAAAAGAGTTCACAATATCACTGTTTTTACTGTATTTTGGATAAAATAAATGCTGCCTTGGTGAGCAGAAGAGACTTTTTCTAAAACTTTTAAACACTAGTGTAGGTCTAAAATGTTTAAATAAAGTCTTTATATAAAGAAAATGTATAGTCAGATTACTTCTTTTAACCTAAAACTTTATTTTGATCATTAAGTCTCCTCACATTCATTCTCTTTCTGTCACATTCCTCATTGATGGGCCCAGGAGAGGGGTGTTTGTCTCCTCATGTGTGAATTACATCAATATTCATGCCTCCTCGCATATGACCTTTCTAACACTAAAAGTGTCTTACAAAAGTTAAATGACTAAATTGTTGTGTATGAATGAGTGATCAGGATTTTTTTCACATTAATTTGTAGCAAAAACTCTAGGCTACAAGATCCAGTTCTCAAAAGTCTTGTGGACAAATGTTTATTATGTGTTATATGGCCTTATTTCAATTACATAACATTTTAGGTTTTTTTCAAAAACCATGCATAAATGTCATTTTCTCAAAAATACAAACATGTACACACATTTTGCTCAAATATTATTGTAGCCCAGTTTGTGCTTAATACAGTGTTATCAGTCTTTAGCCATTTATATGTTTTTAAGCAACTGAAAAAAGCACAAATGTCAAGGCATGTCAAAACTTCTCCAGGGCCCAAAACACCCCAGAGGGTTAAGGCGATGCAAATGTTCACTTCCTTGAAGTGTTTGAAGAAGGCATCCAATGACTGGGTGACTTGACCATCCTGATGCCACAAGGTGTTTGCCCACTGCAGTGCAATTGTTTCATACTCAACAGATTTCTACAAAAAAATCAGTTCACACAGAGAACATGGTCGTCTTTAATATTCACTAGGTTTATCACAAGAGCAGGCAACAGCAAAGGGAACTATGCAACAATGTGTATGTTTTCTCTGCTACTAGTTTCAAGTATATATTTAGAATAAATGACTGCACCAAGGAGAGGGACATAGTTTCACTAATAATTTTTTTTATTTTGTACAAGGCAATAAATCATTTTAATTCTTTTGGTGTTACTGGAATACATAACATTTCAAAATCAACAAAAATATTCACACTAAACTGAAAAAGCTGTTGCTGCTATTTTGTTAATTTTACAGGAAAAAATATGGCAAAAATAACGAAAAAACACTGCAAAAAATGATTAATTTTTTTTTACAAAATAGAGCAACTTAACAGAAAATATTACAAAAAAAAAAAATTTTTTTAACTTTATCCTATTCACCTTCAGTGCCTTTTTAAATGTATGCAAATTAGCATATTTTAATTAGTTAATGCATAATTTGCATATCAATGTGGCAATTTTGATGATGTTATTAGACTTAAAATTTTAGACAAAATTTTACTGTATTCACCAGTAGTGTCTCCATTTAGTACAGTACATTAGCCTGTATGGCCATGATATATTGGCTTAGCTAAACATTATCTAATTTATTGCATTAGCTAGTAGCTCATGAGTCATTCATGTTAGCAAGACACAAGCTAACTTTAATTGTCTTTTGGCTTTTGGCTAATTAGCTATAAAGTTGTGGTACTGGTAGCTTAGTTGGGAGTAAGACATGACGAAATATCCAAATACTGCTAAACTAAAATACTGCATAACACAATGAACCTCCAAACACCAGTACACTTCATTAGGAACACCTGTACACCTTTTCATGCACTTCTAATCTAATCAACCAATCATGTGGCAGCAGTGCAATGCATAAAATCACGCGGATACAGGTCAGGAGCTACAGTTAATGTTCACATCAACCATCAGAATTAAGAAAAAAAATTTATCTCAGTGATTTCTTTCCATGGCATGATTGTTGATGCCAGACAGGCTGGTGTGAGTTTTTCTTGAACTGCTGATCTCCTGGGATTTTCAGGCACAACAATCTCTAGAGTTAATCAGAATGGTGTCAAAAACAAACCAAAAAAATCATCTAATGAGCTGCAGTTCTGTGGATGGAAAAAGCCTTGTTGATGAGAGAGATTTCAACAGAGAATGGCCAGACTTGTTGGAGCTGACAGAAAGGCTACAGTAACTTAGATAAGCACTCTGTACAATTGTAGTGAGCAGAATAGCATCTCAGAATCGACAACACGTCGAACCTTGAGGCGGATGGGCTACAACATCAGAAGACCATGTCAGGAACTTTATTAGTTCCTAATACATTTTTCAGTGAGTGTATGTCAAGATAAAGCTGGCGATACAGAATACGCTTCTTTCACTTTCAACCAGGATATGAAATAAACCAAAAGGTGGGTACTTTTTAAACAGTGGCTGGTAATTTAGCCAATCTTAAAGCCAACCTGTACATTTCAGACCTCAATTGCACCTGTATTTAGTGTTGTGGATCGGATCTCCAGATATGGATGTTATTACCAGTACTTGTAGCTTTGGCACTGTGTGCAGGTGCCAAGTCCTGTTGGAAAATGAAATCTGCATCTCCATAAAATTGGTCAGCAGCAGAAAGCATGAAGTGCTCTAAAACTTCCTGGTAGACGGCTGCGTTGACCTTGGATCTCAGAAAACACAGTGGACCAACACCAGCAGATGACATGGAAATGCAAAATTTACTTTCATCAGAGAACATAACTTTGGACCACTCAGCAGCAATCCAGTCCTTTTTGTCTTTAGCCCAGGCGAGACGCTTCTGATGCTGTGTCTTGTTCAAGAGTGGCTTGACACAAGGAATGCGACAGTTGAAACCCATGTCTTGCATACATCTGTGCGTGGTGGTTCTTGAAGCACTGACTCCAGCTGCAGTCTACTCTTTGTGAATCTCCCCCACATTTTTGAATGGGTTTTGTTTCACAATCCTCTCCAGGGTGCGGCCATCCCTATTGCTTGTACACTTTTTTCTACCACATTTTTTCTTCCCTTCGCCTCTCTATTAATGTGCTTGGACACAGAGCTCTATGAACAGCCAGCCTCTTTCGCAATGACCTTTTGTGTCTTGCCCTCCTTGTGCAAGATGGTTGTCTTTTGGACAGCTGTCAAGTCAGCAGTCTCCCCCATGATTGTGTAGCCTACAGAACTAGACTGAGTGACCATTTAAAGGCCTTTGCAGGTGTTTTGAGTTAATTAGCTGATTAGAGTGTGGCACCAGGTGTCTTCAATATTGAACCTTTTCACAATATTCTAATTTTCTGAGATACTGATTTTGGGGTTTTCATTAGTTGTCAGTTATAATCATCAAAATTAAGTTGATGATTATAAAAAGTTTCACTTTTTGAATGGAATTACTGAAATAAATCAACTTTTTGATGATATTCTAATTATATGACCAGCACATGTATATGTGAATTCAGAAGGGAGAAAAAAAGCATAAATGCTGGGGCTTAAATATTTTATCGAATCTCTGGAGGGTAACGAATTGGACGGGGAGAAAGGAATATAACTTCATCTACCTGTCACCATTCCTCTGAGAGAAAATCGATCACAATGAAAAAGGATGGGAAATTGAGATGGTAACATCTTCTAAAGGAAGCATCATCTGTAAGGCTCTCCAGAAAGGCTTGAGAACTATTTGCTGGGCTGTTCAGAAGATCAGAACTTCTCAATCCATCAGGTACAGGTTGAGGAATTGCTATGATTGGAACTTGGAAGAGATAAAGGAAGAGGAACCCCTTCACCATGCCTAAAATATCAATTTTAATAGGAAAACATATCTCCTGAATCTAAGATTTCAGTAAATTACGTTATTTTGTTTACTGAATTAGCACTGTAGTGTTACCAGTAAGCTACCCTCTGGATGCTGACCACATTATTGACACTTGATATGACTAAAATAAAGAACAAAAAAAGAAAGAAATAATGAATTGATATTTATTTGCGTGACGTGGCGGAGGGCGAAGCTGGGTGGTGATTCAACACACCCGGTCCTTTATCAGGCTAATCAAGCCTCTGAGAGGGATAAAGGCCGACTGCGGATGGTGGTGGACAGAGAGAGAGAGTGTTTATGGGCAGCTGTCCGTCATATGTGTGTTTGTATCTTTTTGGTTCAGTTTTTTATTAAAACTATTATTTATATTGTCAAGCCGGTTCTTGCCTCCTTCTTTCCATTAATCCCTTTACAATTTGTTTAAATGGCATGGAGGTAAATGACCAACTAATGTATTTACTTGGTATGGATGATTATTCACTTCTTAACTAAAAATATATAATATATAAAAAGTCTGGTCCTTTCAAAAATTATAGACTACCATGCATAAATCAATCTTCTCATTTACTGGTCTGTCATTGGTCATGTCAGACCTCTTGAGCTTCCTATCACCTCCTAACTGGCAGTGTCTGTTTTCTGAAAAATCTATTTATTTTCTGCATGTCTTAACATCTGAAAATATAATTTATGATGTTGTTTTAGATGTCAGACTAAATGTAGCAAACTCCAAGCAATGTACTACAAGGCTACAAGCTTTAGGGCAAAGTGGTTAATTGAGGTGCAGCAAGCTAGCCCATGTGTAACGTGGGTTAAGGGCAAGGAGGAGGCGAGAACCGGCTTGACAATATAAATAATATTTTAATGATAAACTTAAGACAAAACACACACGTGACGGACATGTCTGTAAATGATCTCTCTCTCCACGCACCACCGTCTGCCATCAGCCTTTATCCCTCTTGGAGGCTTGATTAGCCTGATACGGGACCGGGTGTGTATCGTCACGACCCGGCCCAGCCCTCCGTCCTTCCACACCATGTTACTAATATCTAGCTAGTAAAATTTAAAAGAACATTGTTCCATTACAATGTATGGCATTTATATATACATTTATAACACATTACACTGAACAACATTAGGCTACTTAAAAAAGGGTTGAGAACCACTGGTTTACATCTTCACACAAGCAGTCTCAAACAGTCTTTTCAAACATATGATACATTAATTTTATGTAATCAAAGTTCAAAGATAAAAGTTATCGCAAGGCTTCAGAATACTTAAATACAACATAAGAATCATATTGTCCTTTATGAAGCTTGCCATAAATAGTCAATCTTTTTTGTGTTCCATGGAAAAAGTAACATCATACGGATTTAGAATGACATGAGTAAATTATTACAGAATTTGCATTTCTGGGTGAACTGTCCTATTTCTTTAAGAAACGTGTGGACAGCGAAAAACGAATGCACATACATTTTATATGAAACAGGCAGATGCCTGCAATATTTAATCATCCTGAAAAACAAGGTGTCATGCTCTACGTTTGACTGACTTTTAAATAAAGAGATTGAGAGGGGCCCTAGGCTGAAAGAAAGGGCCCATGGGTGTCTCTACGTAATCCAAAACTCCTTTGATATTCTGCATCTTACCGCCTGCGAGAAACTTAGCTCATCAGAAATGCACCATGCACAAACAAACACTCTTTCAGCCTGCTAATATAGTATTTGGAAGATAAGAGCTGCTCCATAAGTGATGAGCATTAGAGAAGTGCAGCTGGCACATAGAGGCAGGCGGACCGCATGGATGTGCAGCCAGTCAGGCAGAAGCTTCTTTGGATCACTCTTCTTCCCACTCTGTCTAATTCTTTCCCTCTCTTTCTCTCCCTCTTTTCCACTTTCTGTCTCCCTGCATGAAAGACTATGCCTCGCTGCATGTCACGCGACATCACCAAGAGCTACCCAGATGATTCAAAATGCAAATTATTTTGGGTGGAAAGACAAAACTTCTCTGCACTCTGGTGTGCTATTTTTATACATTTTATACAGCACTCAAGTTGTGTCTTTGTATATTTTGCTGAGTGTGTCCTGCTTTAGATTGATGTCACATGTTAATATGTCAATGCACTGCATCTATTCACTACAAATAGCATTTTCTTAATCAGTATTTTCATCTTGTTTTCCAGTATAAAATATCTAAAGATGCTTACACAAGATAAATGTACTTGATGTTAAAATATTTCAGATAGTATTAGTTGTTTCTAGAGAATGTATATTGAATTCTGTTTCCATACCTCATCAGCAAAGTTCAATTTGTATGTTTTAAAAAAGAAGAAAAAAAGCAAGCCAATGGAGTAAGAATAATAAACTTAAATTTGTATTGTATTAAAACAATTCTCATGTTTTAAGTATGTATCAACAGTTTTACTGGAAAAAAATATATTGATTGAACAGTATACTTAACAAAAATACTGTTATTTTTTGCAGTGTATGATCAAGCTCATGCTAAAGAATTCTGCCTTGTACTAGGCATTAAAACCAGTTTTGGGTGTAATCTATACAAAGTAATTCATTACTTAATTAGTTTATGTTGCACACCCCGCTTATTGGGCTGACAGATGAGAATAAACCTGTCAAAACAGGACAGAATAAAGAGACGGTAGAAACAGGTCTGCGCTGCACGTAAACCCCAGCAGTTATATTTAACTGTTTTTTTTCCCACATTGTTTTAAACAATAATCAATAAAGAGATTTTCTTTTCTTTTGTTACTTCAAAACCAAGTTATGTAAAAAAAAAAAATTCACAATCAATAAACATCTCCTTTTTCATTTATTTTCTTGTTCACAGAATTCACATTGACATTAACTATTCAAATAAATCTATAAACTTGACTCTCTGCATCTATAAAGATCAGCCAAAATGTATTTACACACATATACAAGTTTTACATTAATTAACTTGTAAGGCAATTATTACCTGAGATATTTATGTAATACACATATTTAACCTTCAATTCTTATTCGTTTGAGCTTTAACAACGTCACCACTTTGCATTAATATGCTTATTCTCTTTTACATAACAGGAAACAATGTAATATTACATTTGTGCACACTGAAATTATTACTTGTAGGCCTACCATGTGATTGGGAAAGTGCATTAACTTAATACATATATGAACTTTCATGGAACCAAACACAAATATTATGAGTAAAAATGAATAATGAACACTCTAAGATGGTAACTGGAGCCTTTTTGAGGTAAATTAATTACAATAATTGAACGCACCACACGGAATTAGCAAAATGGCAGACCATCGTCAAATTTGACATCTTTTCACAAATCAGAGCATTTACACTTATGACAACACAAGCATATACGTGTTTTATGCAACCTGATATCTTTTGTGTTATTTTTCACAGTCATACCTGTTAAAACAGGGCAGAATAAAGAGACGGGAGAAACAGGTCTGCGCTGCACGTAATCTCCAGCAGTTAAGAGGCGCAGGGGCGCAGTATCGCTATTTTCACCCGCGATCTCCCTAACTCCTCTTTCAAAGCCACAGTCCAATTTAAAAATATGAGTCCCCTTCTCATTCAATAGAAAACTGCTGTTCCCCGTCTGTCGCTCACTTCGACGTCGTGTCGAAGGAGCGACACTAGGGGGGTCTCTCTTGAGTTCCGAATATGCCTCTGATCTATGAAAAAAGGCCAATGAGAGTTGGCGAACAGTATTTGCATACCCTGCCCCCGGACATACGGGTACAAAGGCGAGGGAAATACGCTCGTTCATTCAGGATTTTTCTGAGGAGCCGGAGTGTCCGGCCACCTCAGCGGATCGGCTCAGCGACGTGGCCTGGAGGACACGATGTCTCGTTCCCGGAGGTTACAGTAACAGAGACGTTTCAGTGTAGTTAATTGTCCACAAGAAGTAACACAGAAACAAAGCATCACATTTCTGTTGAGATATTCTTATATATAGGCTACTGAACAATACAAACATTATCCAAATGTGTACATACTTTTGGTGTCACATTTAGTACAAAAAGCTAAAGTTACTTGTTGTGTATTGAGGTGACGCCATCTACTTCATGACGTACCGGAAGGTGATAAAGGGTTGGATAGAAGTTAAATCTGGTGTCTGTGTGGTTCGATCCGAAATAACTAGAAAAGATATAACATTGGCGACGAGGATGCTACAACAAGGACTCACTCGTTAGTTAAATCTGAAAGTGAGTTAGACGTGCGTCACGCCGACTAGTTTATCTCGGTTAACTGAAAAGTTTAGGGGAGATAGCGCGCGTTAAAAATGGACGGTACTGTTCCTAAATTCGACTGCTACAGTGATCCAGCCACGTTGGTTCCAAGGTGGACAAGATGGTTAAATGCATTCGAACTTTTTGCCGATGGAAAGGGTTTGATCCTGACTGACGATGCACCTGACGCTACAAAGCAAAGAAGGAGAGCCTTGCTCTTACATCACGCTGGGACAGATGTGCAGGATATTTTCTCCACACTCGCTGACACAGGAGGGCCAACAGATTACGTGCAGGCAGTAACAGCACTGAACACATACTTTGTTCCTCAGGTAAACACGGCGTTTGCAAGACAGTCGTTTTATCAGCTAAAGCAGAAAACTGGACAGACCGTGCAACAGTTTACCACATGTTTAAGGCAAGCGGCAAAAGATTGTGATTTTGGAGCTGATAAAGTCAATCAAATTAGGGATGCTGTTCTGAGTCGGTGCAGCTCTGAATACGTGCGTAGAAAATTGCTGGAGGAAGGAACGGCTTTGACACTTGCTCGCACGCTAGAAATCACAGCGCAGTGCGAACGTGTTGAACTGCAGATGGCGGCGTTGCAAGTTTCTCCAGAGACTGAAATGAAAGAGACGGTGAGTCTTGTGTCCAGAAAAGGAGTGAGAGATCAGAAAAAACTAATGCTATGTAGAAAAAGTAGTGCTGATTCAAACAAATCCTGCTATAGATGCGGACAGACAGGTCATTTTGCAAAAGATTATAAATGCCCCGCACGTGGAAAATCATGCAGAAAGTGCAATGGAAGAGATCATTTTGCAAAAATGTGTAAAACAAAAGAAAGTGTAAGACAGACAGTGCAAAGAGTTGAATCAGAGGTGAAAAATGTCATAAGAGAAGAGAGCAACATGGACAGAATAACATTTTCAGTTGGCGGTGTCAGACTACCCATGTTAGTTGACTCAGGAGCAACAAGCAACATAGTGGATGAAGGAACGTGGGAAATGTTGAAAGAAAAAAAGATCAAGTGCAGCTCTGCCAAATCAGACAAAAAACTGTATGCATACTCATCAAGTGAACCCTTACCAGTGAAAGGAATTTTCTGGTGTGAGGTCGGAATCGGAAAACGCAGCACAACAGCTGAGTTTACAGTTATTTGCTGGAGAGGGGAGCCACTGCTCAGAAAAGACACAGCAGTTAAATTAGGAGTGCTGAGGATTGGAGCTAATGTTGCAGTGGTAAGTGATGTGAGGTCCATGATACAACAGAAATACCCAAAATTGTTCTGTGGAGTAGGCAAACTAAACACAAAACAAATTAGTCTGCACATAGACAGCACAGTGACACCAGTTGCACAACCCCTTAGGCGTGTCCCATTCCACCTCAGAGAGGCTGTTGAGGAAAAAATAAATGAGCTGCTCCACATGGACATTATCGAAAAAGTCAATGGAGCAACCCCTTGGGTAAACCCAGTTGTCATTGTACCCAAAGCAAATGGGGAAATAAGGATGTGTTTGGACATGAGACAAGCAAACGTGGCGGTTCCCGATCCCTACAGTGGATGAACTGTTGCAAGGAATGAATGGGTCAGTCGTTTTCAGCAAATTAGACCTGAAATGGGGGTACCATCAGCTGGAATTGACCCCGGAATCAAGAGACATCACCACGTTCGCCGTTCATAATGGCATATATAGGTTCAAAAGACTGGTGTTTGGAGTGTCGTCAGCAAGTGAGCAGTATCAGCAAGAAATAGCCACTGTTCTAGCTGGCATCGAAGGAGTAGAGAACATATCAGACGACATCATCATCCATGCACCTGACAAAGAGACTAATGAGAAAAGAATGCATTCAGTACTAAAGAGGAACTGGAAAGCTGCGGCTTGACTCTGAATGTAGGGAAGTGCCAGTTTAACATGGACAAATTGGTGTTTATGGGCATGCTGTTGTCAGTGAAAGGAATAGGCCCAACGGCAGAGAGGGTGAGAGCAGTTGTGGAGGCAAGAGAGCCTGAAAACGTTTCAGAGGTGAGAAGCTTTCTTGGTTTAACTGGCTATAGTAGCCGCTTCATACCTCAGTTTGCGAGCATCTCAGAACCTCTGTGCAGACTGACAAAAAAAGTCACCAAATTTCATTTCAGAACTGATCAGAAGAAAGCTTTCAAAACTCTCAAAGATAAATTGGCCGAGGCCACAACACTGGCTTACTTTGATAAGGAAGCACCAACTAAAGTAATTGCTGATGCTGGACCAAAGGGCGTTGGAGCAGTACTAGTTCAGGATCAAAGTGAAGGAATGGTTCCTGTTTGCTATGTGAGCAGGAGCTTGACAGAGTGCGAACAAAGGTATTCGCAAACAGAGCGCAAAGCACTTGCTCTGGTCTGGGCATGTGAACGATTGCACCCTTATGTTTATGGTCGGAAGTTTGATCTCGTCACAGACCACAAGGCATTGGAAGCAATTTATAGCCCTCGCTCAAAACCATGCGCACGAATCGAAAGGTGGGTCTTGAGATTACAGCCTTATGATTTCCGTGTGATTCACATACCTGGAACACACAACATCGCAGATCCTCTGTCACGTCTGCTGGGCTCAACAGCCAAAGGTGAAATGCACACACATAAAGCAGAGGAATATGTGCGGTTTATAGCAGTTTGTGCGACACCCAGGGCCCTGACCACCAAGGAAGTCGAGCAGATCTCAGCAAATGATGTGGAATTACAGAGACTGAGAACTGCTATTCAAACAGGTTGTTTTGATGACTGTCCTGCATACAGACATCTTGCAGGTGAGCTATGTGTCATTGGCCAAATAATACTCAGGGGAACCAGAATTGTTTTGCCACAGTCGCTGCAAGGAAGAGCATTACAGTTAGCACATGAGGGTCATCTTGGTGTGGTAGGAACAAAACAACACCTGAGAACAAAGGTTTGGTGGCCTGGAATGGACAGGGCCGCAGCACGATTTGTGAGGACATGTCATGGTTGTCAGTTGGTAGCGAAACCAGATGTTCCTGAACCACTGTCGCCCACAGTGATGCCTGAAGGACCATGGCAAAACTTAGCCACAGATTTACTTGGTCCTTTACCGGATGGACATTCGATTCTGGTTGTTGTCGACTATTACAGCAGGTACTATGAATATGCAATCCTCAAGTCAACAACAGCGGAAAAAGTGATTGACCGTTTGGAAGACATTTTCAGTCGGCACGGACTTCCTTTAACGATCAGGTCAGATTGTGGCCCACAATTCAAGTCCAGTCAGTTTCAGTTTTTCTGTCAGGAGAATGGAATACACCATATCAGAACAACTCCAAAGTGGGCGCAAGCAAATGGAGAAGTGGAAAGACAAAACGCATCACTGATGAAACGAATACGGATTGCCCAAGCTGAGGGCCAGGATTGGAAAAGAGAGCTACGCAAATATGTGACTGTCTACAGGTCCATACAACACGCCACAACGGGCAAAAGCCCAGCGGAACTTCTTTTTCAGAGGAAGATCAGAGGGAAGTTACCAGACATCACAACTCCACACAGTGACCTTGAAGCTCGAGACAAAGACGCAGAGCAGAAAGGAAAAGCCAAAATATACACAGACCACAGACGAGGTGCTAAGACATCAGGCATAGAGGTTGGAGATCAAGTGTTTGTGAGACAGGACAAAACAGACAAATTCACAACAACATTCCACAGCACTCCTCACAAGGTTGTACACAGAGAAGGTAACAGCGTTGTCATTCAGGCACCCACTGGAGCAAAGTATGCACGGAATACAACATTTGTCAAGAAGTTTCTGTCTGAGGAAACACCAACATTGGATGGTGAAACTATATGTGCTCAGGAGCCAGGTAATTATAAGGACCAAAAGGGAAGTGCAGAGGAATACAAAGGGAACTGTGAAACATTTCAGAGAGAAGAACAGATTCCTAAACCTTGCAGACCCCAGAGACAAATCAAATTGCCTGAAAGGTTTAGAGACTATGTTGTTGAGTGACTGATAAAGGTTAGGCTATGTAAGAAGGAAAACAAGTAAAAAAATCAGATTAAGAATTATGTTGTGGTGCAGTGCATCTGTTCAGAATGCATTGCTGATGTTCTATCAAGATGTACAGTGTTACATGTACTTTGAATGTTCTGAACGGTCTTAATTTGTAAGAAAATGTGAATGTTTAATTGGGGTAAGTTCATATTCAAGTAGAGGGAGGGTGTTGTGTATTGAGGTGACGTCATCTACGTCATGACGTACCGGAAGGTGATAAAGGGTTGGATAGAAGTTAAATCTGGTGTCTGTGTGGTTCGATCCGAAATAACTAGAAAAGATATAACATTACTAGCTTTCAAATAAGTATGTATCTTAGTTTACACAAATTTCTAAAATAAAATTGTATATGTAGAATACAATCAAGAATTGATATACGTAAATATGTACATTTGTTTGCATTCTTTGACAGCTAGAAGGGAGATACCAGGTTCAATAAAAGTTAAGCACAATCAACAACCAGGACTAAAATTGTTTCAAGTAATGAAAACGAAAACAGAACAAATTTTTTAGCAGAATGTAATCGAGAACCAGAACAAAGTGATTTTCAATTGTTCTGGAGTGAAAACGTCTCGGTAACTGTCATAACCTCTGTTCCCTGATGGAGGGAACGAAGATGTTGTGTAAATGTTGTGACACAAGGCATCACTCTTGAGAGCCCCATAAACACCTCCCATCTTTGAGAAAAGGCCAATGTTAATTGGCGATTGCAATTTGCATGCCACTCCCCCGGGCATAAGGGTATAAAAGAGAGCTGGAATGCAGAGTTCATTCAGGTTTTGTGCTGAGGAGCCGAGCCAAAGTCCCGGACATTCCAGCGGGTAGTACAGCCAGTGGCAAGAGGGAGACAACGGCTCGTAGATGCGCAAAGCAAATACCAGACACAGCAACCAAGAGGCTGGGTCTGCCTCCTTCAGGGGCAGAATCATGTTGCACTGCTATAATAGCTATGTATTATAACTATTATAATTATCTTTTATTTTGTTCTAACCTGTAACTATTTGGAAAGGAGGCTGCGGAACTTTTAGAATGGAACGGAAAAATACTGAAATGAAAAACGTTTCGTTTTTAGTCCCTGATCGACAGCATTTGTGGCATAATGTCGATTACTACAGAAAATTATTTAGACTCATCCCTCCTTTTCTTAACAAAAAATAAAAAATGTAGGTTACAGTGAGGCACTTACATTGAAAGTGAATGGAGCCAATTTTTGGAGAAATGTGAAGCTTATAATATAATAAAAGCACTTACAATTAATTATTTTGTTAAAACTCAAATAAAACAATTATTTGAGCTGTAAAGTTGTTTAAATAATCATTTTACAGCCGTTTTGGGGTTTTAGGGTTTGTTGACATTACACTTCTGGTAAACATTTGTTTGAATCACAAGCTCATTTGCACGTGAAAATAAAGAGTGGCAAATTCGTAGCTAGTTTGTGGCTAGTTTGCCAGAACTCTATATTTGTTGTATAGGGATAGCCTTTTTTGTTCATATTCTGTTAAGAAGGATTCATCCAATCAGAGCGCTGCTTACTGAATGACATTAGTCAGTGCCACGCAGTCAGTAAGAGACGAACTATGAATGCTTATGCAGAAGTTATATCTCCTTTTTTCCTTTGGTAGTAGTCTTATGTGAGCGAGTTAATGACCAGAATGTAAGTTGTTTATTTCCTATTATCCTGTGACCTTTCTGATGTTTGAAAGTAGATTTGTGTTCATCATTGATGTAAGCTCATTGGGTTTCCATCGCGGCAATCCGCGTTAGCGCTTAAGCGCCAGAGTTCACTATTTATGATAAGTAGAACTAATGCCCGAGTAGGTACCATTATAGTGTGAGTAATATCTCATATGGTGATTTATATTGTTATCCGCTTATATTTGTATATTACGTTACGTGAAGTTTCTTTAACTGTCATTACTGCCTATAAGGACATGTTAAAGGGCGTCTTTCATATATAATGCCATGTCCGAGCTTTTAATGCCATCTTGTGGACAAACTAAGTACTGCAACAACTGCAATAATGTAACCTGGATTATTGCCTATACTAATGTTATTGGTTTATTTGTAATCTAATATTTGATTGTTATTATTTGATATTTCAGACCACTCACTGTTACCACTCACTGTTACCATTCAAACTGTATCATCAGTAAACTTCTAACTCTGGTTCAACTGAGTCAACTTGTTCTTGCCGACATACCAGTGCGGATACAAATCCCCCTGCTCCAGCACACAATACAGTCCTTACAAATCTCCAGAATATTTGGTCCTTCGAGCCGGATCTGTGTCTACACTGGACTAATGATGTCAGAGGACCAGAATGCAGAGTATCAAGTTAAAGGAGCACGCCCTAGACGTATAGTTCGTCAACCAGCCTACTTACAAGATTTCGAATTACAGTATGCCGGGCTGCCAAGAGCTAATTTCCTTCTGCCTCAGTCAACACTGCGATCACATGGGTCAGATGACTTTCAACAGGATGATGAGGACAGAGATATTCCTATGGCCCATCCACAGACATCTATTCCTTATCATGATCAAAGAGAAGAGGCTATTGGATCACCTGATTCATTAGAATCACCACGATTGTCTTTAGAGCCCTGGTACCTTACCACAGATCGTTGGAGTGAGGGAGATGAACGCAGCCCTCACCGGTATGGACGTTCTTTACCTCCTGATGTGCAAAGCACAATGCATGATCTGGAACAAGAGAATAGACATCTCCGTGCTACTCAACTATCCATGAGGGAAGAGATCAGTCAACTTATAGAGATCCAGAAAAGTATGCAGGAGATGTTGATAAACCAGTCACAAAGCCAGAAGTCAACTCCTAAGCCTAATTCACAGTTCCAAGTATTAACCCCTCCAGTTCCTTTGCCTAGAGTTGCAAGCAGACAGTCAGAGTCTCCGGGGCCTACACCGGCTCCTAGAGCCTTTCCAGTTCCGGCACCACGCCGCCTTTCTTCATCTAAGAATATAGATCCTTATACAAATGCCATTGTTCCAGATAATGTGGCTGCTCAGATTTCCTCAGGCACTGTTGACACTCACAGAATTACGCGGGACACAAGGCAGCCAGCAAGAGTAAGGAGAGCTTCTATTATCTACACGCCCCCTCTTCCTAGCTCTAGTCAGCCGCATGTAGCACCAGCTAATTTCTCACGGATCCAGAATAACACTGCAAGACAGGAGATAATTTATAGAGGTCCGCAGCCAACCATTCCAGATTTTACCCGCCGAGAGCCTAGTGAATTTGCACGTCTTAAACTTGCCTTGAATAACCTACTACCTGATGAAGCTACAGAGCTATTCAAGTACCAAATTTTGGTAGATCACCTAAAGTTAACAGATGCTCGCCTCATCGCTGATTCTTTTCTAAATTCATCCACTCCTTACTCAGATACAATGGCAGCCCTCACTGAACGGTTCGGTCGACCTCACCAGCTTGCCCTGAGCAAAATCGCTGCCATTATGGATGCAGCAGATATTCAGCCTGGCGACACCATAGGCTTTGAACGCTTTGCTCTTCAGATACAAGCCTTAGTAGGATTCCTTAAGACATTAGGAACAGAAGGAGACATTGAATTGCATTGTGGATCCCATGTGGCTCGACTCTTGTCCAAACTCCCTCCAGACCAAAGAGCATCCTTCCGCAGGCACATGAGTTATGAACCTGGCTCAGTGTACACGCTTCTTGATCTAGCTAAATGGCTTAATTTCGAATCTTGGTGCCAAGATCCAGAGAGCTTTGGTGGATATAAGCCTCAGAAAGATAGAGCCCGTTCCAGAGTGGATCAACATAAGGAAACTAAAGCCAAGGTCAGACAGACTACAATCCTTCATGGCTCAAATGAATTATCTTCCTCAATACCACCAGTGCCAACCAAGAGTCAAGGCAAAAGCTTTGCCTTCTGCCCATACTGTGACAGTAAAGAACATTACCTGAGTCAATGTGCTACATTCCAGTCCTTAACCAATGACCAAGTGATCGACTGGATTAAGACTAATAACAGATGCTGGAGGTGTGGGCGCAACCATAGAGCTGCACAGTGTACTCTCAAGAAACTCTGCAATCTGTGTAATGGAAAGCACCTCCAAATCCTCCATGAGGTCAACTTTAAGCCAGTGAAAGAAGGGACCTGCTTAGTCAGTTCAACTAGCAAAATGCTATACTTAGACCGCCCTCAAGGTGTCAGCAGCGTCCTTCTGAAAGTGGTCAGAGTCATTCTGAAGCATAAGGGACAGAGCCTAGATACTTACGCTGTGCTTGATGATGGTTCTGAACGGACTATGCTGTTATCAGCGGCAGCTCGGAGGTTGGGACTTACAGGCCAGGCAGAGGACTTAGCCTTGAGGACTATAAGGCAAGATATCACTAAGCTTTGCGGTACCTCAGTGTCCTTTCAGATTTCAACTCCATCCCAGCCTGGCAGGAGTTACAACATAATGGGAGCCTTCACAGCAGAACTACTTAGCTTAGCTGAACATTCCTACCCTGTTGCAGATCTTCAGCGACGATACCGGCATTTGAAAGGCTTACCATTACAGCCTATTCACAAAGCCTGTCCCCTGTTACTGATTGGAGCAGATCATCCTCACCTTATCACTCCAATTGAACCAGTACGTCTCGGTCCACCTGGAGGTCCGGCAGCTGTCAAGACAAGACTGGGTTGGTCTTTACAAGGCCCAGCAAGAATCTTTGGAGATAATGTGAAATCTCAACAGTGTCTGCACATTGCCGTTAATCCCTCGATGACAGAGTTGTTCCAGAATGTTGAGAGACTCTGGCAAGCAGACGTGATTCCTAACAGAAATGAGAAATCTGTCACTCGGTCTAAGCAGGACCAAGAAGCTCTCAACTTGCTCCAGTCACAGACTGTCAGAGTACTGATTGATGGCATAAGTCGCTATGCCACTCCACTCCTGCGTAAGAAGGATATGCCCATACTTCATGCTCCTATGGAGGCAGTACTCCCTAACCTGAGGAACACAGAGAAACGCCTGGAGAAAGACCCCAGTAAAGCAGCTGCCTACCAACAAGAGATAAAGAAATTAGAGACCTCAGGCTACGTTGTCAAACTCCCACCTGAAACCGTTAATTCGCAAAATGAGTCATGGTTCATCCCTCACCACCTTGTGCAGCACAACGGTAAGAACCGTGTGGTTTTTAACTGTTCATTTGACTTTGAAGGCCATAACCTGAATAACTATTTGCTGCCAGGACCAGCCCTAGGCTCATCATTGTTAGGTGTATTCCTGCGCTTTCGTGAACATCCTGTGGCTATAAGTGGGGATATTAAAGGGATGTTCCATCAAGTTCGTCTCCTCCCAGAAGACAGACATCTTCTTTGTTTTTTATGGCGAGACATGGACAGATCTAAACCACCAGACATTTATGAATGGCAAGTGCTACCCTTTGGCACTACTTGTAGTCCGTGTTGTGCCATCTATGCAGTCCAGCGACATGTTACAGATCATAGCACTCCTGATGACAATATCAGAACCACGGTAGAAAGGAATTTCTATGTGGACAATTGTTTGAAGAGCCTACCATCATCTCAAGAGGCAAAGCAGCTTGTAGACAGACTCTGCACCCTTTTTGCCAGTGGTGGGTTCGAACTTCGCCAGTGGGCAAGTAATGATCCCAGTGTGGTGGACCATTTACCAACAGAAGCGAGATCAAGCAGTCAGGAATTGTGGCTATCTCAAGATCGTACCGGTGCCGAAGAATCTGCACTAGGTTTGAGGTGGCACTGCAAATCAGACCTCCTTGGGTATAAAACGCGTCCTGTCAAGTCTGGACCATGTACCCTTCGACACGTTTACAAGGTACTTGCAACCCAGTACGACCCCCTAGGCTTCATACTCCCCTTCACCACACGAGCCAAGATGTTAGTTCAGAGATTATGGGACAAGCAACGAGACTGGGATGACCCAAATCTACCTGAGGACATTTTGAGATCCTGGAGAGAATGGGAAGCAGAACTCCTTACGGTAGCAAGTATTTCACTTCCCCGCTGTTTCACATCTTTAGACATTAATCATTCCCACAACACCAGACAGATTCACATCTTTTGCGACGCTTCTGAGCAAGCTTATGGATCTGTAGCCTACCTACGTACTGAGGATGACAGTGGTCATATTCAATTAGCCTTTGTACTAGCAAGGTCCAAGGTTGCCCCAAAACAACGTATGACAATTCCTCGACTAGAGCTGTGTGCTGCTCTGAATGGTGCCCAATTAGCCAAACTCTTGAATACTGAGCTCACCCTCAAGATAAATGCAGTGACACTATGGACCGATTCCACCACTGTTCTAGCCTGGCTCAAATCTGAATCATACCGATTCAAGGTGTTTGTTGGAACCAGGATAGCCGAAATTCAGGAGCTGACTACAGAATGTTCCTGGCGATATGTGGATTCCAGCAGAAATCCAGCAGATGACCTCACCCGAGGTAAAACTCTTTTGCAGCTATCAGTGCCCAATAGATGGAGCCAAGGACCATCGTTCCTGCTTGAGTCTGAGTCAGTATGGCCGGTCTGTCCTCCTATACAACCACCGGAAATCAAAACAGAGCAGCGCAAAGGAATCTTCTGTGGATTTATGACAGAAGTGGTTGTTCCTGACATTCCTGACCCTACCACACACAACACCTGGACCGAGTTAGTAGAGGCCACAGTTCAGGGGCTAAAAGATACAGGACCACCATCAGCAGTGGACTACCAAACTGCAGAATGGCATATCCTGCAGAAATCTCAAATTGATAGTTTTCCAGATGAATACAAACTGCTAAAAGCTGGTAAATCTGTGTCTTCCACTAGTCGACTACTTGCTCTTGCCCCAGAATTTGACGACTCTTGTCAGCTTATAAGAGTTGGTGGTCGGTTACGTCGAGCTGAAGGACTAGAGCTGTCAACGATACACCCTGTGGTCCTTGACCCACACCACTGGGTTACCAAGTTACTGATCCGAGACTACGATAGTAAACTCTGCCATCCAGGACCTGAAAGAGTCTTTGGAGAGATAAGGAGAAACCTTTGGATACTGAGAGGGCGAGAAGCTATACGTAAACAACAACATTTGTGCAAAGATTGTCAAAAGTGGAAGAACAACCCAGTTATTCCCAGAATGGCAGATCTACCACCAGCTCGACTCAGACTGCACAAACCCCCATTCTACAGTACAGGCATGGACTGTTTTGGACCATTCCGAGTCAAGATTGGAAGACGATGTGAAAAGAGGTGGGGAATAATTTTTAAGTGTCTCACAACGCGAAGCGTTCACCTAGACCTCCTCACATCCATTGATACGGATTCATTTCTGATGGCCTTGAGGAGATTTGTAGCTCGCCGCGGTACACCTTCTGAGTTATATTCAGACCATGGTACTAATTTCCATGGAGGACAAAGAGAGTTGCAAGAAGCATTTAAATCGCTCACTCCCCAAATCCAGCTACATTTAGCTAAGCAGAAAATTTCTTTCTATTTTAACCCACCTGGAGCCCCACACTTTGGAGGTGTGTGGGAAAGAGAAATTAGGTCTGTCAAAACTGCCCTCCGGGTCACAGTCAGCTCCCAAGTTGTAACGGAGGAAGTTCTTCAAACGGTACTCATTGAAGTGGAAGGAATGCTTAATAGTAAGCCCCTTGGTTATATTTCCAGTAATGTAGCCGACCTTGACCCCGTTACACCAAATTATCTGCTTATGGGGCGGCCAGACAGCTCACTACCCATTGTAGTTTATCCTGCTTCTGAACTCATGGGCAGACGGAGATGGAGGCAGAGTCAAGTTCTGGCCGATCTGTTCTGGTTAAGTTTCATTCGTCACTACCTGCCTACACTACAGACCCGCAATAAGTGGCACACAGATACACGTGACATTTCTACCGGAACCGTGGCAATGCTCATTGATCCACAGCTACCACGAGCATTGTGGTTGGTAGGCAAAGTTGTGAAGACTTTCCCTGGTTCTGATGGCCATATCAGAGCTGCCGAGATTCAGGTTAAGGATAAGACCTACACCCGGCCTGTCTCCCGCCTTATCCCCCTTCCCTCATTCTCAGATCAAGAGGAACCTATCTGAGCCCCTTTAGACTGATTAATCCTATATAGGACAAATATGCCTAGCATATTTGGGGGCGGCAGTGTTAAGAAGGATTCATCCAATCAGAGCGCTGCTTACTGAATGACATTAGTCAGTGCCACGCAGTCAGTAAGAGACGAACTATGAATGCTTATGCAGAAGTTATATCTCCTTTTTTCCTTTGGTAGTAGTCTTATGTGAGCGAGTTAATGACCAGAATGTAAGTTGTTTATTTCCTATTATCCTGTGACCTTTCTGATGTTTGAAAGTAGATTTGTGTTCATCATTGATGTAAGCTCATTGGGTTTCCATCGCGGCAATCCGCGTTAGCGCTTAAGCGCCAGAGTTCACTATTTATGATAAGTAGAACTAATGCCCGAGTAGGTACCATTATAGTGTGAGTAATATCTCATATGGTGATTTATATTGTTATCCGCTTATATTTGTATATTACGTTACGTGAAGTTTCTTTAACTGTCATTACTGCCTATAAGGACATGTTAAAGGGCGTCTTTCATATATAATGCCATGTCCGAGCTTTTAATGCCATCTTGTGGACAAACTAAGTACTGCAACAACTGCAATAATGTAACCTGGATTATTGCCTATACTAATGTTATTGGTTTATTTGTAATCTAATATTTGATTGTTATTATTTGATATTTCAGACCACTCACTGTTACCACTCACTGTTACCATTCAAACTGAATCATCAGTAAACTTCTAACTCTGGTTCAACTGAGTCAACTTGTTCTTGCCGACATACCAGTGCGGATACAAATCCCCCTGCTCCAGCACACAATACAGTCCTTACAAATCTCCAGAATATATTCAATTTAGGTATTATTCATAAAAATGTACAAAATTGTGTTTTATTTACTAATACAATGAAATGATAATGGATTGTGTTTTGTCATTCAGATGAAGAAACAGTTTTATTGCCTTAAAGAACCGAACGGCCTTGACTCAGGTAAACATGTTTGTGTGAGTACTTCACTGTTTATCAGATTTAGAGTGTGGACATAATGTTCAGCTGTCAACAATGTGATTTAAAAAGACCCTGTTGTGGACACTAAATTTTCCTCAAGTCCTTTTCGTTGCCTGGGACATTTCTCTACAAATGAAATGTTGATAAATCCAAATGCTACACAAACCCCATTTCAGTTTCATCCTTTAGGCTTATAAAATACATTGAGGCTCAAGGTCTTGTGTCATGCTCAATGTGTAGAACTGCCTCTGTCATCATAGAATGTTAATACATTAAAAGTTTGATCCCTTCCTGTTAACATGTTCTTTCTTTCTTTCTTTCTTTCTTTCTTTTTTGATTTATTGCATTCTTTCTTGCTTGTTCCTTCTGTTGATGTGCTGACCTTGCTCTGTGCCAAGCCTTCATGCTCCAAATAGTCACATTTGCACTCTGCCATAATGCACAGGGGCATTTGGCTTAAAAAGCCAGGTAATTGCCCACATCACCACACAGGTACAAACAGCTCATATCCAAACAAACAGCACTGTGGTGCCAGATAATGATTTTCTCTGGTAATTGATTAATTGATACTACCCTCAGTTTTGTGCAGGCTCATGCTTTTCTGAGACTGTCAGACCAAGAGCAGTGGCTCAGTTCTGTTTGGGATGATTGTCTTTTGTGCTTCATTCCACAAGCCAAGGGCATACTGGGAAGCAAAATCAGCTTTTGATTTTACATGGAAACTGGATTAAAAGTTGTTGAGGGGGGTGTTTTGGGGTGGAGGTGGTTTGGGATGTTGGAGGTTTCACTTACCTTTTCTGCATATTGTGGCGGTTTCACTTACCTTTTCTGCATATTGTGGCCCCTGTCATCATATCGCGGCACCGTTTTGCGGCACTCTTCAGCCTGTCTCGGCCCATTCAGAATAACGTGGCAGCCCATTTCAGCTCATTGTAGCACGTTCAGCCCCGTTTCACAGCCAGCCAATGGGAAAAGTCACAGTTCTCCTTATGGCCAGTCCGACCCTACAACAGACTTTCACAACACAGAGATACTCTGCAGAAAAGACAGCCTGAAAAAGCTAAGTTCGTTCAGCTGGTGACCAGCTTAAATGACCACAATAGCATGGCTACACTGGTTAAGTGTATCTATCTGCAACAATAAGTAACTTCACCCAAAGGGATAGTTCACTCAAAAATGAAAATTCTTCATGTTGTTCCAAACCTGTACAAGTTCCTTTCTTCTCTGGAACTGAAAATGTGACATTTTTAATAACACCCCAGCCATTATTTTGCAGATGCATACAGTCATTTAGCAAACGATTTTATACATTTAATGAAGGTGACTGGGGCTTTCAAGTTCCAAAATGACAGAAGCACCATAAAACCATGGCTAATATGTGATGTATTTGAATGATCTGAATTATAATATTTATTAGGCCTTTATATTATTTGTATTATTATTTTTCTCATTATATTCTCATTAATATTCTCATTAAATATTGTTATGTGACTAATTTGATTAATTAATTGGCACATTATGAAACTAATTTGATTAAAATGTTTAATTAATTGACAGCCCTACTTGTAACCAATTAACACTGACAGCGTTTACATGCACGTTCTTACACCGATTATGTTTAAAAAGCTGACAACGCGTGTGGTACTGTAAATGCAATGACATTTTTTAAATAAGATGATTTTGGGGAGTAATCAGTGTATTAGTGTGCATGCAAACATGCTCATTGACATCAAATCTGGTGCAAACTGGTCTAAGCTGCTTTTTGGTTTTTTTTGGAAAAAGAAAAGTTATGTGTATATAACCTTTACTTATATATGTTGTATTCTTCTACAGGCTATAGGCTGTCCTAGAGCAACTGATAAATACTACACAATATATACATCAGCTAGTGGAAAGCTACACCCTCTCATGTCTTAATGATATTGATACTGATGTAAGAGATTTTGCAATTATTGGTTAAATTTCTTCTTCAAAGATTATGTTTTGTAATCTACAGTTTGCACACTAAAACTGTAATACACCTGAAGGACCAGCTCAGCCTTAAGTAATAATTCAGTGCATTTTATTTTTCCATATTCATATTTGTATTGTAAAATAGTGCTATATGGGTGCATGTGAAATTTTCTGAGGGAAATTGTGAAGAATTGGACTGAGTCGGTTGACAATCAGCTCACAGAAGTTGAGTAAAAGGCTTTTGCTAAAGCTGCTGACTGTAATCTTGTGAGACTGGGTCAAGCTAGGGACTCAGAACTCATTAGTGCTACTCAGACAGCAGGCTCTCAACAAACTTCAGATGAGAAACATTGAGGGGAGTTGAAAAACAATGCATCACATACTTGTACTTGATGTTTGGTGAATGAGTGCATGTGTTGTGCATGGTCTAGTAATGGACAACACCCAAGCATCTATCGGCCCAACTGCACACATTTACACTCTTCGTTGTGAAAAATACTTTTTTAGGATTAGAAGATTTAGCTTCTCTGTTAATATATACATTTTAATGCTTCACATCAACTTATAAGTCACGACATGTCTGTTTAATTGTATAGTGCATTTCACAATATATATTATTTCAAAATCAGACAAAATCAGACACAGTACTGCCCATTTTGGAAATGATCGCAAAAAGGCCTTGTAATTACTGAATGTTTATTTCACCGGGGGCAGTAGACATGTAGTATTGTACCAGAGACTATTTAGCAGAGACGGACACTTCTATTAAAATTAATGGGAGAAACTGGAACGCCCAATGGTCCACAGAAATAGAAAAGAAGTCCTGCCTTACATGTAAAAGAGCCAATCACCTTTTAGAGACAGACACCTCCTGTCAATTAAATCTATTCTTTGATCGTAATCTTGACCAACCATTTTTGAGATTTCGGTCTTTCCCCATTCAAGTAGATAGGAGCTAAACTTGCATGACGGTTGTTTACAAAAAGAGAGATAGCTGCCCGGGAGCATTCTAATCTTGGCCACTGAGTGGACTAACTTGATACATAAGACTTTGATCATACTCAAACAGTTTTTTTTTAATGTTGCACTGTCATTTCAGATTTACATTACAATGATACACCTTACACAGTATCATGCAAAACCAATAGTTTTTGGTTTTCACTTACAGACACAGATACCATTGTACTGTAGCTCATCGCAGAAAGCTATGGTTATTCTGTGAGTGAAGGTGTCCAATAACAGGAAGGTTAGATAAAGGATAAAAGAAGATAAAAGAAGTATTTGACTGTTCATGTGATCTCAACATGGTGGTCTCCATAAAGTGAACCACTCCATGTAGGATAAAACAGCTTTCATTGTGCTACTGATATGATTAGAGTCTTCATCTCATGTACGTTCACCTGATTTGAAACAGATTTATCAGAAGTACTAATTATTCTATGGGGGTAAATATATAATTTTGAGAAAAAAATGACAGAATGCAACTTCATAAATTAGTTCTTTAATGTGTTTTTATGATAAAGCTTAAGTTGTAAAGATAACAATTAAATTGTTATCTTTAACTATCCTTAGACAGATGGAGAGATGTAGGCCTAAACTTATTACATATATTACCTCCTTGAAATGACAAAGTGGGTTGATGGTGGAGTGTTTGATAATCAAAATTTTGGCTAGTTTAATTCAAAATCAATTACTACATGGATTTTTCACATGCTTTACTTTTCCTCTGTCCAATTAATGCTGTCTTCTACCCTCTTTACTCGACTCAAAGAAGTCTGAGGTACAAACAGGGTTCCAAGAAAATGTTCCATCTCTCTCCAGGGGGCTTATAGACCAGTGAAGACACTGATCTTCAGAGGGCTGGATTTAGGTGCTCACTCTGTTCTGTTTGCTGTCATGTCCTCTATGTTGTGACCAATGACTCCACAGGCTTCTCAGCCAAGAGACACGGTGGCCCCTTCAGCAAATGCCAAACTCACTGATCAATACACGCTAAACACAGCGGGAGAGTACACATTTGTCCTTAGTGTCCTAACTCTCCTAAACACACATCCAGACAGAGAACATAACAGTTCTACCAACAGAACTGCAATGTTTTATCTAATTCAGATACACATATTAAGATATTGTTTGCATTCGAGACATCACTGAGATTTTGAATGATGGAGCATTTTAAAACATTAGCGTGGTTTATCTAAGTGCTGTGTTTTGGAACACAAGATAGAAGACAAAAGTTGAGCATTGCAAATGGACTTCATATTAGATTGCTAATGACTTTACCTAAACAACACTGGCAAACAGATGGAGCTATCTCATCTAAGAAAACAGAGCATCCAGTCTCAGCTGAAATATTCATCAGTTTGAGTGCAGATCAAAGCAAGTTCTGAAGCAAGATATTACACTAAAACAACAACAAAAAGCCTTACTTACTAGAGTCTCTTTCCCTCTCTCACTACAGTGGGTTCAAAAGTCTGAGTCCACATAGAAATTATGGAAACCAAAATCTAATTTAAACCTGGAATAACCAGATTTCATGATATAAAATGTAACACACACACACACTCACTGAATACTTTATTAGGAACATCTGTACATCTACTTATTGCGATTATCTAATCTGCCAATCATGTGGCAGCAGTGCAATGCATAAAATCATGCAGATACGAGTCAGGAGCTTCAGTTAATGTTCACATCAACAAGAATGGGTAAAAAATGTGATCCTAGTGATTTTGTAAAACCGGCCCAAAAGTTGTTGAGCGGGCGGGTGGTTTTGGGATGTGGGGGGTTTCGCTGTCACTTTCTGCCCCCTTCTGCATTTCGTAATGCATTTTTGCGTTTTGCGGCCCTCAACCAGTCGTGGCCCGTTCGACATAACATGACAACCCGTTTCAGCTTATCGTCGCCCGTTCAGCCCCATTTTGCGGTTGACCCACAGGGAAAAGTCCAGGTTCTCCCTATGACCAGTCAGCCCCTGGTGAGCAGAAGAGCATTCCACAATGCACAACAAGTCGAGCCTTGAGGCGGATGGGCTACATCAGCAGAAGACCATGTCGGAAACTTTATTTGGACCATAGTATTCCTAATAAAGTGCTAAGTGTGTGTATACATTCTGTATATAGACATTTTTATAATTTTGTTTTGTGTGTGCTGTCATTAAAACAAAAGTGGGACAATGCAAATCTTAATTTTTAAAAAGAAAGTTTTTTTGTCAGCGTTCTGTTATATTGATAATATGATTTGTAATAAAAAAAAAATATTAAATTAAATCTACACTATGTAACTTTTCTTGAAATAACAAAATGTTATTAATGAGAGAGAGCAACAAAAATTTAAAAAAATTATTTACTCTACCCAAATACACTTGATAAACCTCAATAATTATTTATATTTTAGAGCTGTCGGGAGAGATTTCGCAGGAAATTGCATACACACATCGTTCGCCCATGCGTTTTGACGTCATATCCGAACAAAGAGAAAATAAGCTCTGGCTTCTTTAGCACATGTGTGGGAGTAGCGTGAACCTGAAAGTTGTTGTCACGACGAACGAGAAAAATTTACCATAGATCATTCAACATGGCAAACCTCTGGGGAATCACTGGTAATAAAAACAAAGAAACCCTGAACAGAGTAGAGTCTACAAGCAAAAAGAGAAAGCTACAGAGACATCGGTTTGGCTTTTCAGAGATGGCAACAACTCAGAGATCTGAAAGTATTTAAAATCGACTTAGAGATGGCTTTTTTCTTACTAAACAGGTAAGATATTTTATTGATATAGATATGTATAGTTGTGTGTGTGTAGTGAAAAACAATAATTATACTGTAATCGGTACTGAACGTTTAACTTGCTATCACATGTGTATATTTTTCTTTATAACACCAATAATGCATATAAATAAATCCTTTAGTACTAGGCATGCCAAGGACATGTGATTCTTGAAATGATGTTGACCACTGGTTGGTAACAATGACAATCTACAAATTAGTTACTATCGTGTCTATTTGGCCAGATTATCCTGCAGTTATAAAAACTTCACAACATTTTACCTTATCAGACTAGCAATCATTATGTCTAATGTTAACAAACATTGCCTGCATTTTGTAATGTCATATATTTCAAAACATCAATGTTTCAAATAAGTCATATCAACAGCACAAGATATGGCACATACCTGCTCAGATGACAGATTTTCGGATATCTGTCTTTCCCCGTCTGTCGCTCACTTCGACGTCGTGTCGAAGAAGCGACACTAGGGGTCTCTCTTGAGCGCCGAAAGATACCTCTGTTCTATGAAAAAAGGCCAATGAGAGTTGGCGAACAGTATTTGCATACTCCGCCTCCGGATACGGATATAAAGGCGAGAGAAATACGCTCGTTCATTCAGTAATTTTCTTCGGAGCCGTTGGTCGTGTGAATGCTGTCTGCTGTGCTACACACAACTGATCTTGCTTCTGATCCTCTCACGCTCTGCTGCTGTTGGATTTACGGCGCACTTCAGCAGCTGTTTTCTCTTCTCTGCCGGCGTGCAGTTTGCCCCTGGGCGCTTCGACAGCGCAGAGTTGAAAGAGTTCCCTTTCCAAAGAGTTATATTTCTTCATAAAGAGTTTATTTCTCTAAAAGAGCAATACACAGCGGTGTTGAACGCCCTTTTCAGGGCGCGTCTTTATAAAGATGCCATTCAACCCCTGTGTAGTTCCTGGATGCGGTAGAGTGCTCTCGATGCGGTTGGCGCTGGAGGCGATTTGGGGAGGGCAGCGGGTGCGCTTCCGCCGGGCACGTCCCTGCGACACGCTCGTTTACCTCCGTCCAGCCTCGAGGCAACGGCGACTCGCCTCCGGGCCGGTCTGCCTATCCTCTGGAGCCTGAAGCCGATGAGCTCACCGCTCCGTTGGAGAGCACGGCATCTGACGCTGACTCCCCTGGACTGCCGCCTTCGGGCCAGCAGGCCCAGGCTGAGGCGGACGCGCAGATGTCCGACATGCTTGCCTGGGCCGCCGTCGGGGTGGGGTTGGACTGGAAACCTCCACCCTCCCCACACCCGTCACGGTTGGATGACTGGTTCCTGGGGTCTGGGCGCCGCTCATAGCCACGCCCCCCCGGTCCCGTTTTTCCCGGAGGTGCATGATGAGCTGACGTCTTCATGGAGAGCGCTGCTCTCCATTCGTCAAAAGCCCTGCTCGTCCGCTCTCGCTACCCTCGACGGCGGAGAGGCCCACGGGTACACGGCGATTCCCCAGGTGGATAGGGCAGTTGCGCTCCATCTTTGTCCCGGTAACCCTACCACCTGGCGCGGATGCCCTGTACCCCCTTCCAAAGCCTGTAGGACTTCATCCTCCATGAACAACAAAGCCTACAGCGCTGCGGGACAGGCCGCCTCCGCCTTGCACGCCATGGCCATCCTGCAAGTCCACCAGGCCAAGGCGCTCAGAGATCTCCACGAGGGTAGCCCTGACCCCGATGTGCTGCAGGAACTGCGCTCAGCGACCGACCTCGCCCTCAGAGCCACAAAGGTCACCGCGCAGGCACTCGGGCAGGCGATGGCCACCCTTGTGGTCCAGGAACGTTATCTTTGGCTCAACCTGGTCGAGATGCGTGAGGCCGACAAAGTCCGCTACCTCGACGCCCCTGTCTCCCAGCTTGGCCTCTTCGGCGACACGTCGAGGACTTCGCCCAGCAGTTCTCCGCGGTGAGAAGACAGACGGAGGCTATTTCTCACATCCTGCCTTGCCGCAAACCTGCCGCCAAGGCCACTGCCCCGTCTGCTCGCCGAGGGCGTCCCCCTGCGGCTAAGAAACCTGCTCCGCCTCAACCCGGGCCCAGCTCTCGGCCCCCGCGTCGAGCACACCGCAGGAAGCAGACGCCCCCCATCTCCCGGACTCCCCCGAGGACCTGGAAGGCTCCTAGGCGGTCCTGAGACGGACAACCCAGCGACACAGACGTTAGCTCCGGAGGTGGTAAGACCACTCCGTCCCCCGGTGGAGGGCCGGGAGGAGAATCTTTTGTTTTCAAACAATTTAATTTGCCGCTCCCCCTTAGACGGGGTTGCGGTACCCACATTCTCAATAAAAGAGCTATTTCCTATGTCTCTGGGTCACCTGGCCCGCAAATTCCGTTCTCACGGCTCTTTGCCCTTAGATCTCAACAGTCCTGGCTTCCTGGACACGGACCACCCGTCTTCAGCCCCACGACTGTCCCCCGGCCGGCCGGTTCCGATGAGTCTAGAGGACGCCTACCCAGGACCTCCTCCTCAGTCGCTAACTCGCCCCCAGCCAGGTGTGCGGAGCAAGGTAAGTGCTTTGAGTCTTTTCTCAGCACCTCAGCTTCATGGGCGTCCGCTTTTCCGCAGTACACGGCGAACACACCCACTCCCTGCGCGTGGAAATCGCGACTCTTCTGGCCAAAGACGCGATAGAGCCTGTCCCTCCAACCGAGAGGAAGAAGGGTTTCTACAGCCCCTACTTCATCGTACCCAAGAAAAGCGGCGGCTTACGACCAATCTTGGACCTTCGAGTTCTCAACCGAGCGTTGCACAAACTCCCGTTCAAGATGCTCACTCAGAAACACATCTTAACCTGCGTCCGGCATCTAGATTGGTTCGCAGCGATAGACCTGAAGGACGCGTACTTCCACGTCTCCATCCTGCCCCGACACCGCCCCTACCTGCGGTTTGCGTTCGAGGGCCAGGTGTACCAGTACAAAGTCCTCCCCTTCGGCCTGTCTCTGTCCCCTCGCGTCTTCACGAAAGTCGCAGAGGCAGCTCTTGCTCCGCTCCGAGAAGCCGGCATCTGCATACTCAACTACCTCGACGACTGGCTCATTCTGGCCCACTCGAGAGAGTTACTATGCGCCCACAGAGACCAGGTGCTCAGGCACCTCAGCCGTCTGGGGCTTCAGGTCAACTGGGAAAAGAGCAAGCTCGCTCCAGTTCAGAGCATCTCTTTTCTCGGGATGGAGTTAGACTCGGTCTCAATGTCCGCACGTCTCACCAACGAGCGTGCCCAGTCAGTGTTGAACTGCCTCGCCGCCTTCAGGCCAGGCACAGCGGTCCCCTTAAAACTTTTCCAGAAGCTCCTGGGGTATATGGCGTCCTCCGCGGCGGTCGCGCCGCTGGGGTTGATGCATATGAGACCGCTCCAACACTGGCTCCAGACCCGAGTCCCGAGACGAGCATGGCACCACGGCACGCACCGGGTAACAATCACCCCCACCTGCCAACAAACATTAAACCCCTGGACAGACCTCTGTTTCTTACGGGCTGGAGTACCCCTACAGCAGGTGTCCAGACGCGTCCTGGTCACGACCGACGCCTCCAGATTGGGTTGGGGCGCCGTTTGCAACGGGCACACAGCCTCAGGCCGTTGGAAAAGGGCCCAGCTGCGTTGGCACATCAACTGCCTCGAGTTGTTGACCGTCCTTCTAGCCCTGTGGCAGTTTCTCCCGTTAATTCACGACAAACATGTCCTGGTCAGGTCGGACAGCACCACTGCGGTCGCGAACATAAATCGCCAAGGCGGCGTACGCTCCCGCCACATGTCGCAACTCGCCCGTCGTCTCCTCCTGTGGAGCCAGCACCGACTCAGGTCGCTGCGTGCCACTCACATCCCCGGCAACCTCAATGTGATGGCGGACGCGCTGTCACGACAGCACTTGCCTGGTGGAGAGTGGAGGCTTCACCCCCACTCGGTTCAGCTGATTTGGGAACGGTTCGGCAAGGCCCAGGTAGACCTGTTTGACTCCCGAGAGACCTCCCACTGCCCGCTCTGGTACGCCCGCTCAGAGGCTCCCCTAGGGGCAGATGCACTGGCACACAGCTGGCCGGTGGGGCTGCGCAAGTACGCATTTCCCCCAGTGAACCTTCTTGCACAGGTGCTGTGCAAGGTCAGGGAGGACGAGGAGCAAGTCACTCTCGTGGCTCCTTACTGGCCCACCCGGGCCTGGTTCTCGGACCTCGTACTCCTCGCAACAGCCCCTCCCTGGCGAATTCCCCTGAGGAAGGACCTTCTTTCCCAGGGACGGGGCACGCTCTGGCATCCGCACCCAGACCTCTGGAACCTCCACGTCTGGCCCCTGGACGGGACGTGGAAGATCTAGCTGGTCTACCACCCACGGTCGTAGCCACGATCAACCAAGCCAGAGCCCCTTCTACCAGGCAACTCTACGCCCTGAAATGGTGTCTGTTCGTGAATTGGTGTTCTACCCGGGCAGAAGACCCACAGAGGTGCGCAGTTAGGTCTGTGCTCCTGTTCCTACAGGAGAGGTTGGAGGGGAGGCTGTTCCCGTCCACCTTGAAGGTGTATGTTGCCGCTATCGCAGCTCACCACGACCCAGTAGACAGAAAGTCCCTGGGTAAGCACGACTTAATCGTCAGGTTCCTAAGAGGTGCCCGGAGGTTAAATCCCTCCCGGCCAAACCTGTTCCCCTCCTGGGATCTCTCGGTGGTCCTCGCCGGTCTTCAGAGATCCCCCTTCGAGCCACTAGAATCAGCTGGACTCAGGGCCCTCTCCCTAAAGATGGCCCTGCTGATCGCGCTCGCCTCCATCAAGAGGGTTGGGGACCTGCAAACGTTCTCTACTAACAACACTTGCCTGGAGTTCGGTCCGGCAGACACTCATGTGATCCTAAGACCTCGACCGGGCTATGTGCCCAAGGTTCCTACCATGCCCTTTAGAGATCAGGTAGTGAACCTACAAGCGCTGCTCTGGGAGGAGGCAGACCCAGCCCTTTCACTATTGTGTCCGGTATGTGCCTTGCGTGCCTACCTGGAACGCACCCAGAGCTTCAGGCGCTCTGAGCAGCTCTTTGTCTGCTTTGGAGGACAGCAGAAAGGGAACGCTGTCTCCAAACAGAGGTTGTCTCACTGGGTGGTGGAGGCCATTCAGTTGGCCTACTACACCCAGGCCGTGCCACCCCCCTTACGGGTTCGAGCCCACACCACTAGGAGCGTGGCATCCTCATGGGCACTGGCGAGGGGCACCTCCCTAGCAGACATTTGCAGAGCTGCGGGCTGGGCAGCACCTAACACCTTTACGAGATTTTACAATCTCAGGGTTGAGTCAGTCTCGTCCCGTATTCTCTCAGGTCTGAGCCCGTAGAACTCGGTACACGTCGACGATCTGACCGGGTGAATCGCTTGTTCCAGCGCCGTTTCCCTCTGCCAAGGCAAAACAGTGCACTTTTTGTCCCAGAGTACCTAGGTCCCTGGTTGATTCCTCCCTAGCCCCTCGGGCCCGCAGCAGTTCAGCGGAGGAACGTGCTGGTCCAGTCCACTACGGGTACCCCAGGCTACCCCTACTGGAATAGGTGATCCACAGATCAGGCCTCCTACGGGACTCCTTCTGTGTGTACTTCCGCGGTACGGTCACCTCACGAGCTGACCCACGTCTCCCCTAGGCAGTCCTTGCTGCCCTCCGGTCGCCGTGTTGTAGCAACTCCCCCCTCCTCGAGGTTGGATCTACCACCGCGCCATTCTTCCCACATGTCACAACAAGAGGCCATGTGATGTATTTCGCCACCTTTACCTCCCGTTTCGGGTGGGTGTGGCCTCCGCAGGGTCTTTTCACCCTAAAAGAATAGGAATTCGGGAATAAGACCCCCTTCCCTCGATGCGGTAAGGGCCCCGGCTGCTCTTGCTCTATGCCGAGAAAACATAGAGAGAAAAGAGGCCCAGCCAGGCTTGGCCCGTTCCCTAGTTGGGAGCGTCACCTTGTTCTCCCCTAGGGTAACCAAAAGGATGCTGACGCTTTTTCGGGGCATTAGGGAAGAGTACGTGCAGCCTGAACACAGATCAGGGTCGCTTGTGCACGTGCAAATACCTGCCCGCTTCTGTGTCAGCAGTACACGTACACGGCTCAGCGCATGGCGAGTTTTGAAGTGGACCCCTAGTGTCGCTTCTTCGACACGACGTCGAAGTGAGCGACAGACGGGGAACGTCTCGGTTACGTATGTAACCTCCGTTCCCTGATGGAGGGAACGAGACGTCGTGTCTTCCCGGCCACATCGCTGAGCCGAGCCGCTGAGGTGCCCGGTACACTCCCGGCTCCTCAGAAAAATCCTGAATGAACGAGCGTATTTCTCTCGCCTTTATATCCGTATCCGGAGGCGGAGTATGCAAATACTGTTCGCCAACTCTCATTGGCCTTTTTTCATAGATCAGAGGTATCTTTCGGCGCTCAAGAGAGACCCCTAGTGTCGCTTCTTCGACACGACGTCTCGTTCCCTCCATCAGGGAACGGATGTTACATACGTAACCGAGACGTTTCCTTTCTTTCGTTATTTATTTGTCCATTCGCTCTTATATGATGTCCTATATTCATATGTACACCGGTGCCTCGAACCACATTCATCTGCACAGTGGAGCAGAACCGAAGCACATCTTGCATCATTACCAAAACAATGTTCTTCCGCAAGACGCATGCAGTTTTATTTTTTAACTGCTAGAGGGCCAAAAGTTACATTAGCTTAGGAGTGCCACGTTTTAAGACACTGTGCCAGGTTAAAAAGAATGTAAGCTTTTAAAAATGTCTCTCACGCTGGGTTCACACATTCTCCGTGAGCAGGGCGTGAGCGCAGAGGTGGTAACTCGTTACATTTACTCCGTTACATTTACTTGAGTAACATTTTGGGGAAAATTATACTTTTAGAGTAGGTTTAAAAGTGGGTACTTTTTACTCTCACTCAAGTAAATTTATAATTTTTTTTTTTTTACTTTTACAATATGTGGCGTTACTGTCGTTACATTATTGGGTTTAATTTGAATTAATGTGCAATTTATTGAGATATTGTTGAATGGGACTTTTATGAGAGCAGAAGTTCACAGCTGCGCGCAATGAGACGCTCCCACTTGCATGATGAGACTATCACTCAAGTCATCAGTGCAGCAGCATCAAACTCTTCAAAGTGAAACACTTTCTTCGCTCCACACAGTGAAAAAAAAAGAATAGTTTCGTCATGCAATGCCTTCTTTTAACACCAAGACAAGATGATATTTCAAGATTAAAGTCACGGCTCCAACTTCAGGCAGCATGCTGAGGTAAAATTTGGCTCTAATTCTAACGTGGGCTTTTCTGTGTAATGAGATGGTTTTCAGGGTGATTCTGTAACTGCGCTCTTATGACATCAGTTTTTAAGTGTACATTTTTAAATCAGTGCAGCAATATATCAGTGTGCTTTGTCCCGCATGACATTAGCAGTATTTATGCATTTACTCCGCGCCCTCGCGGGGGTACTGGAAACTATCGCAGCTACTTCAGGCGGATTAACTGTATAAATCCATATAAACATCCAAGTAAATCGCTGCCATTCGCGTGATAACAACTCGAGCGCGAACAGACAGCATATCTGCGCGTGCACAGTGAGGTGCGCGGGGCGCGTGCGTGTGAGACGTGCAGACACTAGGCAATCGTGGCTAAGAGAGTGGCTGTGTCCGCAATCGTTCACTCATTCACTATTTCCTATATAGTAAATGGCAGTTAGTGCACTATATCTCAGCAGTAAGTGAACGAAATGAGTGAATTCGGAAGTGAGTGTCGGAGCTCTGGGGCTGGTGCAGAAACAACGTAACATATGACATTTTACAATACTTAGGCTTTATTTGTTATTCTTCTAAAAATATATATATATTGATACAATACATCTTCATTCTTTTGGTCATTTTTAATATATACTGTGTGTTAATATAAAGAGTAAACACATTTGATCAAATAAAGAGTATGTTTTGTCTCTCTATATGTTATTACGTTATTTTAATCCAGTAATTTGCCCTTTCTAATGATTTATCAAAAAGTAATTTACTACATTCAGCATGAAATAAAACATTGCAGGAGTGAAGGAAGCAGTAAACTCCTAGCTCTTACATCTTCCCCGTGGTGGATCGTGGGAAATTATCCATCATCGAGTGTATTTGAAATTTATGCTTGAAATTAGAGTGCATTGTGGGTAAGAATAAGTGAACAAAAGTAAGGAACGAGTGGCTCACTCAGAATTTAAACACTCCTACAAAATAGCGAAAACTCGAATAGTGCACTATATAGTGGATAGGAGACACAGTGAGTATTACACAACCAGAGTTAGTGCCCTACGTAGGCTGCGTGCTCTGCATTTAGAGAGCGGGGTACTGCTGTACAGAACTAACAACCTAAATACTTACGAGACTATGAAATATCAAAAGAAGGCATTATATTTCAGCATTATGTCCTTGGACATTTTCACGTTTATACTGTAATAATTACTAGAAATGTTTCCAAACCTCTCTTCTAATTGACAAATTCATACAGATCTGACAAGATCCCTTAAAGGGATAGTTCACCCAAAAATAGCAATTCTCATTATTTTCTCACCCTCATGCAACCCCAGATGTGTATGACTTTCTTCTGCTGAACTTAATTGAAGATTTTTAGAAGAATTTCTCAGCTCTGTAGGTCCATACAATGCAAGTGAATTGGTGGCAAGGCAACATTTGACAGCTAAACAAACAAACACAAGTCAGCATAAAAATAATCCATAAGTGGTTAAATCAGTATCTTCAGAAGTGATGTGATGGGTGTGGACGAGAAACAGATCACTTTCACATTCTTCTTGTGTTTTTGGTGATTCAAATGATTTTCTGCATATCGCCCCTGCTGAAAACAAAAACTTACAAATCTGTTTCTCACACACACCTATCATATCACTTCTGAAGACATGGATTTAACCACTGGAGTCTTATGGATTACTTTTATACTGCCTTTATGTGCTTTTTGGTGCATCAAAATTTTGGCCTACAGAGCTGAAATATTATTTTAAAAATCAGAATTTGTGTTCTTCAGATGAAAGGAAGTCACAGTCATCTGGGATGGCATGAGGGTGAGTAAATGATGAGAGAATTTTCATTTTTAGGTAAACTATATCTTTAAAGTGATAGCTCAGCCAGAATTTAATATTCTGTCATAATTTCTCTACCCTCATGTTGTTCCAAACCAGTGTTAGGCTTTGTATTATGTGGAACACAAAATATGTTAGACAGAATATATATATATAAACATTCACTGAAAGTAAATAGTGACTCTGATTCATTCAAACATTCTGTCTAAAATCTTCTTATTGTCTTGCATGGAATACAGAAAGTCATATGGGTTTGGAACAACATGATGGTGAATGATGACAGAATTTCCATTAATAAAAATAATAATAATACAAATTCTGTAGTACATGTTCAATGTGTATTATGTAATGGAATAATAGGGGAGTAAACATCTATTATGTCATTTGTGAAAGTAACAAGTTACTCACTACTTGAGTACTCTTTTAATTGAATACTTTCTTACTCTTACTCAAGTAATTATTTATGTTAGTAATTTTACTTCTACTTGAGTAATTATGTTTTTGAAGTAATTGTACTTTTACTTGAGTTCGGTTTTTGGCTACTCTACCCACCTCTGCGTGAGCAGCTCATTTTCATTTCGAAGCCCATTTTAACAGATTACACAAATCCCACTGCAACCGTGAGTCATGAGGTGACGTGTCCCAGATGCGGCAGTGAGCGGACAGTTTCGGCGTTGAGCCTATTTTTTTCAGTGAGGATAACGTTGAGCTCAGCAGCTCTGGGTGCATTACAACACTAAAATAATCAGGAGATTAAAAAAAAGACAAGATAAATATGGTGTAATTTTTATATCACCAGAACTTGTATTTGAAAAGCCTCTGAATTTATGATCTTGAAAAGACTGAGTGTAATTTGATGCTATCGAATTACAAATTTTGCAAATTTTAAATATTTGAAAAAATATTGGTAACACTTTAGAATAACGGTCCATCATTAATAGTTAACTATGCAGGAATTAAAGCAGGACAAACGAATAGTACTACATTAACACTTTAGTTACTACTATTAACTAATATGGAAACATGATTAACCAATCAGTAAGTAATAGTGAACTGAACACTGAGGTAGTTCACTGTTAAGTAATCACTAATTACTAAATTTTATTTTCCTCTTTGAGAACTACAGTATATAACTATGGCTAATTTAAAATAACTACTTATTAATTACAAATCAAAACATGAACAGTGTCTAAAATGTGAATGATTATGTTTTTATTATGAACAAGATCATGGATGGGTTCTTTATGGGAATTAATTTATGAATGTAACATGTCAAGGCTATAGTGTCTGGTAGAGTATCATAGTCAAGGATGTAACCACATATTCAGGATTGATGGGGACCAAATGTAAATAATGTAATAAGTAATCATGAAAAAAACTGAATACTCAAGTGTTTGTTCCTATATTTTATTAATTTAATCAATCAGATGGTTAATCAATATTCACAGATATTCAAAAAAATATTTCTGGCATTGAATTATGAACCATTGTAATAATTGAAGATAATTGCATAGGCTACAAACCTTTAGCAAGATAATGCTTTTAATTGCTGGTGGAACAACTACATATTTTAAAAGTCTTATCTCTTAACATAATTAAAATAATAAAATTATGTGTTTAAATGAGAAGTGTGTTGATCTCCACAAGACTTCACCAGAAAATGGAGAGAAAACCTGCAACATGAGGCCGATTCCACATGTGTACTTCCAACCTAAACAGCCCACTCTGTAAGTATGTGCTGTTTTTATCAAATTAATTTGACATGTTTCCTCCTTTGCCAATGTTCGGTATGGACAGAACAGAATATATGTTAAAGTTTACCACGTGCAGGCGGATCGATGGGAGAGAGGAGCAAAATCGCACTTGCTAGTTTCAGTGTGAGCACTGAATAAGGCAAACCCTAATTGGATTAGAAGCTTGATGGACCAGACACTCATTCTTTTTTCTTTGGATCCATTAAGTTGCTCAGGAAAAAAAATGCACATGACCCTCACTTAAAAATAATTAGTAATTAATTAATGTTTATGTGGAAACACAAGACTCATTACTTATGGGTTAAAAAAATATATTTTAAATAGACCTCCAGCATTATCAAACCTTCTGAAGTCAATAATTTGTAATGAACAGAAGAGATATCCCAAGGAATAAACATGTTGGGCACATACATCTGTAAGCTGACTATGATACTCTACCAGACACTGTAGTCATGATTAGAGAGCTGTTATGTTCATAAATTAATTCCAGCAAAGAACACGTGTGGGGTGCATGTTTCTCTGAAGACACATTTCATGATCATGTTTAACCTCCTGAGACCCCTGTGTGACTGCTGTGTGCATTTTCCGTTTCCCTTTTGATTTGTAACTAGTAGCACCTAATAAAGAATCAAATAATAAAAATATATTTTATTAAATTTCTAGAGCAAATAGTTTCCTAAAAATGTATGTCCACATAGGTTGACAGTAGGAATACGTTGTGAAATTTTAAATAAAATTAAGCTAGAGAGTCAGATTTTGTTCATTGATTTATTTATTATGTGTTCAGAAGTGTTGATTATTCATGGTTTTTTTTTATATACATTACACACTTTAGAGCAGATTTTCTGTAACTGTTACTTTGAATAAGAATGATTTTTTAAGCTAATCACTGCCAACCATGTTAAATAAAAGGTTGCATTATACAATTCTGAATATATGTAATGATCACCATTGTCCCATTTCTGCCAAACATGTTGAGTGGTCCAAACATCATCTACAGCCTAAAACTGAACTTTTGGTTGGATTTTAGAAGTGAATGCACGTAGCTGCATAGAAGGATATAGGATGCTCCCTTGCTCCATATTTAGTGAATGACTTTACCTCCATTGTGTTATCTGTCTTCACTGGTCTCAGAACAGTTGAAGTGCACCTTTTTTCATCCTAATTCCATATGAAGCCTCTGAAAGGAAAATATTTTGGTTTTTGGATGAACCCATTTATTCTCAATGTGAAAATGCATAGTAAATATAAAGTAGATATGCATCTGTAGGTATGAATATAATCATATTGCACAGTGATAAATAAATAAAATCTAACAAAATGTATATTGAAATGCAGCAAAATTACCAACTAGAGACTAGTTTTTACAACCAAACATGTTTCAATGAAAAAACATCTTAGAGACACTTTTGTTGGCGCTTTATCCATAGGAACACTTCAAGGAAATTGAGGGCATGCTGTTGTGTCACATGACTCAAGTGTGGCAGAAGTTAACCCTTTAAATAACCCTTGAGTCCTGTGAACAATATTCAGTTGGTTTTATTCATTTAAATTATGCATTGCTTATAGCAAAGCCAAAATACAACGTCCACGCATGTGAACACGGGGTCGCACAAGGTTAAATGGTCATATGTGAACACAGCCCATTTGAAAATACTCGTAAATTTATCACTGGCTATTTCCCTGAATGAGAACTTGTAACATTACCTGGAAAGTAAATGTTTGATGCTACGTGTGAACAGAGTCGTGAGATTTATGGTTTGAGCATGTTCGAGGTCAAGACATGCTGACGTAAGACGGAGATGATTCAGTTACTTCGGACAGATTAGCCATTTAGTCAGAGGATATAAAAATAGTAGATATTTTAGAGTCAACTATAGAGAAAATCTTGTAGTGTATGATGCTCCACGACTCAAATCTGAAGTCATATGGTGAGTAACCAATGAAAATCGACCGCACACGGCCACTGGACCACAAAGAAATGCATATGGCAAACAAACAGTCAAAGTGGAGAAAACATCTAATGCCACTCACCTCCAACTCATATCGCAGTCTCCGTTTTTCCACCCAAGGCTGCACCCAAATGCATTTGGCGTATTTCTTTTGAGACTCGGAACAGAAAACCAGCAACTTCAACAGCACCGCTCCCATATATCCTTGTTTGTTTATATCTGTCATGCTTAGAACAGGGGTTCCATGTGTTTCCACGTGTGTTTGTGATCGGATCGACGATCCAAAGTTGTTTAGTGTGTGAATCACAGTTTTTGTCTTTAGCCATTATCATAGTCTATAAGTGTGATAGCTAGTATTTTTAGATTCTGTTCAGTGTAGTGTAGGGTTGCATGGTATACGGCACTAATGAAATATCGTAATACCAAAAAATTTAAAATGGTACGATATCATCTTGTTGTTAAATTCGGTACCATATTAAAGTATGATGCCACTAGCAAAATGTAATGTAATGTGAAAGTTTTGAGATGAAATCAAAGACTATTTGAAAATAATAATAATAAAAAAGCCTCTATATGGCCAAGTGTTATCATTAAACATCAGAAGGCTGTCATTTAATGAAATAAGTTGGTCTACCTATCATTATGAGGACTTTCCATAGACATAATGATTTGTATACTGTACAAACTATAAATTCTATCCCCTAAACCTAACACAACCCCTAAACCTAACCCTCACAAAAAACTTTTTGCGTTCTGCATTTTTACATTTTCAATAAAACATTGTTTAATATGTTTTTTAAGCTATTTAAATTATGGGGACACTATAAATTTCCTCATAAACTACATTTATAGCATAATACCCTTGTAATTACCAGTTTGTAACCTAAAAAAACGTCCTTATAAACATATAAACATGCCCCCACACACGCACACTCACAGTCACACACACACATAAACGCAACACGCACTACTAATACTTGACTTTCATGCAGTGTGTCCAATAGTATCCATCTGCAGAGCCACAGATCAGTGTGTTGAGTGTATAAACAGCTGTGAACCCTCAAATTAACTCTTTCTCCATTGCAGTTTGGAGATTTCAGCTCATGAGTCGCAGGAAGCTTGATATAATGAACTCTTCACAAACAGGAAGAACCTCAAAGATCTTTCAATATAAAAGTACCGCTGAAACGAAAGCTCTTTTCAACTGATTGCTTAGAGTTGAAGACATCACGACAGACAAATATTACTACTGTATGAAAGTGTAATATTCAAAGCAGTCGATATAATACTCATAGTAACAATAAGATAATATTAAATGGTTATATAATTAGATTATTATCTGTAAGCAATATCACTTAATCAAGTGAAATGAATATTAGCATGTTGTGATTCAGCCATGGCAGCCTTTTGCCTCAGGCAATCAGATTGTTTTAATTTAATTTGATTATAGCTATACAGTATGTATTTGATTAAACACAATTTGATCATAACATTTCAATAAAACCTTTAACATGGAATCCAGAAAACAGAAAAGGCATAATTTTGATCTATATGACTTTATGCAGTTCTTTTAGACACGTAATTTTCTGTGTAATTTCATCCAAAAATGTGAGGGTTTTTTTGTTTGTTTGTTGCCATCAACAAAAAGTTAGTATCAATACCGTGGGACCAGAGCAGGACTGAAGCCAAAATATTTGTATCGGCGCAACCCTATTGTAGTGTAATCCAGCCTTAAAGTACTACTTTTCATCCGAGCGGATGAAGAAATCTGTCAACTGATAAAATAACTGACAACATCTCAATGTAATGTAATTTTGGTGCTGATGTGATCATTGGACTATTTATTCATCACCAAGACCTGGCTGAATCTTAGCGAACAAATGGCCCTGGGGGATCTAGCACTGCCAGGCTGTGACTTTTTAAATTCTCCACGGACTTCAGGCTGAGGAGGTGGTGTTACCACTGTTTTTAGAAACTCTTTTAAATGCAGAATGCTACCTACGGACATATATACCAGTTTTGAGATCCAACTCTTAAAGTCTGATGCCCTGGGTCATGCCTTATGCGCACTTGTGTACAGACCTCCCAGATTTAATAGGGACTTTATTTTCGGACTTTCTGGGATTTTAAAATCCATGTATGCTGTCCATCAAAACCACTGTTAAATGAATTTCAACATGTCACAGGTTCTATCCACAACATGGGTCATACATTAGATCTGTTGTTATCTTATGGTATCTCTGTATCTAACCTAGGGATCTTAGATATTGACATCTCTGACCATTATTCAATAATGCTTGAGTCTGTCTCTACTTGTCCTCTCCCAACTACTTCTCTGACTTTACTGAAATTTCCTCATAAACTACATTTATAGCATAATACCCTTGTAATTACCAGTTTGTTACCTAAAAAATTGTCCTCGTAACACATATTTTAACATTCTTCTCAATCATCTCGAGTGTTGGGTTGGCATCCATGGTATGGCCATCCAGTCTAAAAAATAAGACGTTTTCTGTAAATGTAGGGAATTTCTTTACTACATCGGCTCATTTATCATGTGGAGTCCCTCAAGGGTCAATTTTAGGACCCTTATTATTTTCCTTATATATGCTTCCTCTGAGCTCTCTTTTACAGAGGTACAGCATATCCGATCACTGTTATGCTGACGATTCACAATTTTACTTTCCAGTGTTATTCTCTGGAATAGTCTCCCTTACCATGTGAGGTCAGTTTCTTCAATAGCCATTTTTAAATCCTCTTTGAAAAAGTATTTATGGGCTGCAATTATGTAGCGCTTTTTTAACCTTTGTATTAATGTTCTTTTAAATTAGGTAAATACTTGATACAGTTTTTAATTGTATCTATTTGTTTATTATTATTTTTTTGTATGCATACAATTCTGTCATTGTATATAGTTGACTGATTTGTAAAGTACTTTGGGTCAACTTCTGTTGTTTTTAAATGTGCACTATAAATAAAGGTTGACTTGACTTAATTTACCAGAAAAGGCAATACAACAGTTTTACTGCAATTTACCAGGTTGCATGTATGAAAGGGGCTAATGGCTGTGAAGTGGCCATTTGAGTTCCCTGCTGTGCAAAATGGGATAGTTAAAAGGTGTGATTTGAATTTTGACTTTTACGCTGCATTGTGGAAGGCTCTGGAATATTTTGCTGCTTGTTAAATGCTCTGTTTTATAGTTCTAATGTAAGTATGCAGAGTCTGATTTATATAAATCATTAAAAGGGTAGGCTGTTGTGTCTACCTTGCTTTTTTGCCTTGAGCATTGCTTTTGTCAGTCAGATTAATTAATTGCCTTCCCAGTGGTTCTGAACTGAGAGAGAGGCCTTCGACTTTGAAAAACATACTAGCCTCCTTTTCTTTTGTGTGTCAAAACAAGCTTGTCTGGGTCTGTTATTCACTCTATGATCAACATAATCTTGCTTGGCTCAGTACATTATATGTTTGCGATATGAGATTTAAAACAATTTGATCATGAAGGCCACTACTGTTACATATATGCTGTAATTTAAGTCTATAACATTTAATCATTTTCAATTTCTTGGCTCACCGCAATAGACCCTTTTCACATATCCGGGTTTAGAATGCAGATGTAAACAATAGTAGGGTAAGCTTGTATAGCATTGAATGGGTAGCGGTAATTTTTACTTACCCGTTTGTTCCAACAGCAAAAGAGAAAATTCCACTATTATGCTTTTAAAGCTTTGAAAAAGAAGAAAAAATGGAGAGTGGCGAATTATCCCACAATACAGTGTTACATGTAAAATGTCTTTGGGTAATTTGTTGTGATATGATGCATATGACCTAGAATGCATTGATTTCAATGTGAAACTACAGTACAGTACAATGTGCCTTTTTCTGGTCACAAAGTGTATCAAGATTTAGAAACTACATGTCTTTATATTGAATATTGATGGAGCAACATAATTTGTCTGAAAATAACTAATAACTGAAATAAAGTTGTTTTGCTTAAAACTATTATTATTATTTTGTAAAGGTGTCAAGGGAGACTTTTACTCACATATACAAGGCTCCCACATATGGCCAAAAGGCCCCGATATCATGTAAATATAGGGACAATAGATATAGGGGAAAATGTATCAACTAAGACAATTACTTTTGTGACAGCAATATGATTTTTTTTTTTTTTTTGAGTAACAAATTAAGATGATACTTATTCAAAATAACCACTTCAGAAAAGGGTTAACCATTTTCTGTTTATTTCTATTACGTTTGGTATTTCATAACATCTTATGTTTTCTAACAAATTAATCAAATTAATTGGAACAGTCAATATGAACAAATCTATTCGGCCCACTTAAGAAAGAGAATTTTATAGGGGCCTTTAGCCCCTGCAACAAGTGGGCCTTTAACCTGAAAGACTATCCTTTTACTTATTGAACAATCTTTAGAAAAATTTGAACAAAACTGAAAGTGATAATTTAGTATGTTGTCTAAAAATACTTGTGATAATTTTGCAGTGTATACTGACAAATGTGTTAAGGAACGTGCTGTGTTAGTTTTTTTGCTTTTTAGTGTTTTGGGAGAAAATAACATTTCTGTGATGGACTGGCCAGCTGCACTGTGTTTCCCTCCCTTCAGCCTGAGATAGCTGGGATAGGCTCCAGCATTACCCACAACCCTAAATAGGATATCGGCAGTGTTGTAGTCAAGACCACCTAAACCGAGACCGAGTCAGGACCAAGACCAGAATGTATCATGACCCGAGACAAGACCAAGACTTTGAGGGGTCGAGACCGAGTCAAGACCAAGACCAAGGCAGGGTGAGACATACACTGTCATACACTGTATGACACACTTAAGATAAAATGTGGAACATGCAAACATAGGCACATCTCAAATTGATCTGAAAGCTCCACGTTCCTATAAAATACCCAACACTAATAAGCGGGCTATAGAAGATGGATGGATGGATCAAATCAAATGTGCCTTTTACCCTTGGGGGCCTTTAGCCACATTGTACCCTACTTTTTTTTTTTTTTTAAGAAATGGCAATATTTTATTGTGCATGTAACAGATGCTGCAGTATTAGTAATCAAAGTACTGCTGGCCTTTTTTGTAGCAGTTTATGAATTAACCTCTGCCATGTTATCACAAGGAGGCTTCCCCTGTTGATGACTCAATAAGAAACAGTAACAGAGGAGAAATTGAGAGAAAAGAAGTAAGAAGCCTAGTGAACTGTGATTTCAGAGCCTGGGAATAGAAGCTTGCTCAAACTTGCATAGAAGGACAGTGCAATGGGAAGAGGAAGGCTTCGAGAAGCTCTGGTGGAGATCTCTCATGTGTAAAATTAGTGGCCTTGATACAGTATTGATGAAACATGGAGGAAGCCACAAATTAGGTTCAGGGGTTAAAGTAGTGGGATTTGAGTCCAATGGGATTCAGATTGCAGACAAGGATGAATGCAGTTCCTTTAAGTTTAGTTAGCAAGTGTTTCAGGAACATTTATAGCATCAGAATTACAGCATTGGTGATATTTGTCACACATAAAAGCACTCTTGAACGTCTAGCAAATCTTTCCTTGCAAAGATCTATGTGTACATTTATTTCCTGAAATATTGTGTTGTCATGTTCTAATGAGTGTTGCAACCACTTACTGTTCTACTGTTTTATGATTTTGTTATTTTCCTTTGGTAGAGTTGGGGAATATTGCACGACCCATTAGATTGACCAGTATGTTCACTGAAGACCAGGAGTGAAAGCTGAGTTTCAATCATTTGAGAGAGAGTTTACTGAAGACAAAGTCCTACACATTTGCAAAGGCAAAAGAGAGAAACAAAAAAATAGTTGAGTATCTAACCTCTAACTAAATTAGACTACTGAAACAGCAGTAACAGGCAGATGCAAATGAATTGACATCATCTCTTAAAGTACAGTTCTGATAGGTGAACAGTACATATAATTCTAGAAACATCCAAACATGGTGTTCTGTTCAACGATGTGAATGCAGTCAAAAAAATATAATATTTTTAAAACAAGAAGTCAAGTTGGTCAGACGCAAAGGTCAGAAGTGAATCAAAAATCGAGAGGGCTTTTCTACTTTTAGATACACTTGGCGCCCATTTCCTCTGACTTATGCTGCATTCATGTGCTATTGGAATAACCCTACTTCCCACTTCTGAAGCAGTAATTAATAGTACGTCACATTCAAGTCCTTTGTTGTCAGAAAGAACAGGAAAGATGGATGACACCAACATTCATACATATTTTTGTATGAATTTAGATTTAGATTTGCACTACGTATGTGTATGTGTGCATGTATGAAGGTGTGTGTCTGTGTGTATGTACGTGTATGTATAATAATTTGTTTATTATTATCTATGTCTTGCTGCCTTTTTTGTATTGTTTTTTGCGTTGTTGTGCACAGGAAGCTCCTGTCACCAAGGCAAATTCCTTGTGTGTGTGTGTGAGCATACTTGGCAAAAAAGCTGATTCTGATGAATTTATATCATTCAACTTTTATTTTGACAGCATAATACATAAAAGTAAGTTAGCCTGCTGATGATACTGGCATTTTGGTCAAATACAAGTTATTTTCATGGTGTAAAAATGTACATCAAATGGTTGATGATATACATAAATTAATATGACAGAAACCAAGTGATATAAAATTAGCATCTGTATTTAGAATGTCACGAATACGGTGGAGGAATTCGTAGCTGGGCACAGTACGTGTGCTAGTATGCCCTGTACTAGGTGCTCCACATGTGCTGGTTACCAGATGTAATCAGATTACAATTAGAATCAAAAGTATTTTTATTACTTAATAGATTACTTTGCATTTTATTAGTTTCATGTAATATTTAGTTCATTCAGTTGGAAAACATGTATCCGTATAAATTATGTGTTCAGAAGAAGATATGTGTATACTCGCCATGTGTTGTAGCAAGTTTGGAGCAGCAGAAACGATTAACCCTGTGTAAATTGTAATTTGGATATTTAGCTTTATGATAAGATAAAATGCTCTTTCTAGCCCCTTTACATGCACATGTTACCTGACAAGATAATTTTTTTCTATCAAGAAATTCCATGTTACCAGGCAAGATAATTTTTTTCTCATAGACATTTGATATTAGGGCAGTGATGTTCTGCAGTTTTTCCCAAATTGGGGTACATGGGGCATGTGAGATGACGAAGGACGTATGTGAAAAAAAATCTGAAATGTACCATTATTTTAATTTCATCTCAGTCTAGCATAATATTCAAACCAAGTTCATGTATTTCTCACCGACAAAAAAAAGTTTTTGCGCCCTCTTCTATCTGTCATAAAAGTCAGATAAATAGTGTGCAATTAAATAACCCAATTCTTTTGTGGTTTATAAAATGCACCTACTTATGCACCGTGCTTTAGTGCACAACATATGTGATGCAAGTATCTTTTTTCTCCAGCCAACCAAACTGATATGTGACATGGCACATAAGTGATAGCTAGCAAAATGGATCCTTTGCTGTTTTACCAGACTCACAATTGTCAGTCGTCCACGATTTTCATTTATTTAGTTATTTATTTAATCGCCGTTTGAAACGTAATTTGTATTTATGGTAAGCTGTTTAGGGGCTTTTGTTTCTGACAGTGTAAATTAATAAGTTTTGATGACAGATAAGATGTCAGTCACACCGGTATGGCCAAATAATTTTCCACATTCACATGAAGTAATTTTGCTCATATTTGCTCGCATCCTGAAAACCCTGTTTTTTCATTGTTGCATGATTATTTTTTTTTTTCAGCAAACGAGCTCAACCTAGATGATAGAGTCAAACGTGACATTAAAAAGCACATTGAACTCACTGCGCAATTGTGCAGATACATCAACACAATAATCAAAGCTGGTAGGCAATGCCAAATCTGCAAAGATGTGCAATTCCTGACACAATTCCGGCAGCTAGTCTTGCGTACCTATATCTCCTATTAAGTGCTGGTACTGTGTCTTGCTCCAGCGACATGATGGGGGGGGAGTTTGCAAGTTAGCACATGCATCTCAATAATTGGTGAGCCATTTATTCAATATGTATATGATGGATATAACATGTGCAAAATATGTTTGATATAAGGAAGTTGTTTTACTGCTATCATCATCCCATGTCTGTCTTGTGCTTTGTTGTCTGTCTTCATCTTGGCGGCATGCACTTGCGTCAATCGTTTATGTCTGTCTCTCTCAAACATGGGTGTGCCTCGCGTTGCACTGGATGCCCAGGGCACGAGCTGACTTCACATTGTGTTGAGGTTTAGTCACTTCAGTCTGAAGTGTCGGGTGTGTGTGTGGCCGAACTCGCACAGGTGTCCTGTCTCCTTTTGTTGCCTGCTGTGTGCATCGCATGACGTTTGCATTGCGATGTACACTCTGGTTTTGTTTAGTGTGGGAATGCATGGCATCGTTTTATTTGGCGTTGCTACGCATTCTCTCATCTGTTCTGTCAGTTGGCATGATTGTATATTGCCTTAATGACTTGGCGATGTGACACTTGGGTATTTTGTTGTCTTGTGAGAGCATGTGGCTTTGTTTTGTTCTGTATCACTGTGTCTCTCTGTTTGATATCATACACCGCCTTCTTGTTTGCTCTCATTAACCTGTTGATTTCTCTCCCTTTTTAGTCTACTCGTGTGTGCTGTGCTCACAGCCACGGAGGCTGTTCCCCAGACACTGTCAGTGCCCATGTCCACAGAGGGCGTTCCCCTGTCACTGCCTTTGCTCACAGCCACAGAGGCTGTTCTCCTGTCAATGCCTGTCTTCACGACCACGGTGGTTGCTCCCTTTCTGCTGCCAGTGCCTATGGCTACTGAGGCCATTCCCCCTTCCCTGCCAGTTCTCATGGAAACAGAGGTCATTCCCCAGTCTCTGACAGTGCTGCCCTGGGGCCGCCTCCCAGGCCGCCAGACCTCGCCTCTGCACTGAGGCCGCCAGACTCCATCTCTGCTCTGTCTGTCTTGTGTTTCATGTCTGGAGCATGGTGTCTGGATCCTGACTTCCCTGTCTGGTTTGGTTTCGGTCCATGTTGGGATCCGGACACTCATGCTCCATGTTCTGTCTGTTATTGACATGGGTACAATGCGTGGCTTGCACTCAGGTCAATAGTATATGTCTGCCTCACATTGCACTGCGTTTCATGTCCAGAGCATGGTGTCTGGATCCTGACTTCCCTGTCTGTTCCAGTTTCGGTCTGTGTCGGGATCCGGACACTCATGCTCCATGTTCTGTCTGTCTTTGTGTCTCTCTCGCTTTGTGCTGCCCTAGTCGCAAGCGGTCTTCATGTTGTGCTGAGGTTCGGTCACTTCGGTCCGAGGTCGATTTACAATATTAGTTGTGTTAAATATACATATTTTCAAAATGCCTTGTGTGAATGTTATCCACATGTTAAAGAAGGCATACGCAAAAGGATGTTGAAAGTTTGGAGGGGTATGCTACTCTAAAGAGTTTGGGAGCCACTGATGTACTGCAAAAAATGAATTCTTGATTTTAGCATTGTTTTCCTGTCAAAATAATAATAAAGAGTATAAAGAGAGAATAAAGAGTAATTTCGATCTCTCTCATAGACACACCCAAACATACTTACAATCAGTATCTGATCCACAGAATAAAATTGTTGTTCCCAGTACAAGAACAAACACTGAGTGTGTTTGCATGCACGTTCTTACACCGGTTATGCTTAATAAACCAACAACGCATGTGGACATGTAAACTCAATAAACCACATTCTTTTATCAGCGTAAAAGCCATAAACGGCCTTTTGTAGACATACTGTAGACTTTTGCCCATTACACAGATTTTGTGTGCCATGTAAACGCCATTCCCAGTGTTCTTACCGGCTCATCCAATGTGTGCACATGTTAAGCATCTCTTCATGGTTTTACGCCAAAAGCAGAGAATAACACGATTATTTCAAATTTCATATAAATGGAGATTTCTTGACTTTTTAATAAACTGAATTTAGAGAGTAATCCACATACTGGTGTGCATGTAAACAAGCTCATTAATTGAACTATAAAGGCTGTATTGTCTCTAAGAGAGCTCCCCTGTGCAACTTCAATACAGAATAACATTTTAAATTCTCTGGCCCTCAGAAGTATGGGAGCAAGAAATCCAATTTTGTCAGAGCACATATTTGAATTGATAACACTTTACAATAAGGTTCCATTCGTGAACATTAGTTACTGTATTATGTATCACGAACAAACAATTAACAATATATGTTTTACAGCTTTTATTAATCTTTGTTAATATTAGTTAATAAAATATAATTGTTCATTGTTAGTTCATGTTAGTTCATAGTGCATGAACTAATGTTAACATATACTACTTTTGATTTAAAAAATGTATTACTATATGTTAAAATTAACAAACTAAGATTAATACATACGTAATAAATATTGTTTACCGTCTGTCGCTCACTTCGATGTTGTGTCGAAGAAGCGACACTAGGGGTCTCTCTTGAGTGCCGAATATGCCTCTGGTCTATGAAAAAAGGCCAATTGGCAGACAGTATTTGCATACCCCGCCCCGGACATACGGGTATAAAAGCGGGGAAATACATCGAATTCATTCAGAAATTTTCTTCGGAGCGATGGTTGTACTGCAGTGAAAAGACCTTCTTTCTCAGGGACGGGGCACACTCTGGCCCCTTCTACCAGGCAACTTTACACCCTGAAATGGCACCTGTTCGCAAATTGGTGTTCTTCCCGTGCTGAAGACCCACAGAGGTGCGCAGTTAGGTCAGTGCTCTTATTCCTACAGGAGAAGTTGGAAGGGAGGCTGTCCCTTCCAGCTGGGAGGTGTCCCTGGGAGGTGTATGTTGCCGCTATCGCAGCTCACCACAACACTGTAGACAGCAAGTCCTTGGGTAAGCATGACCTAATCATCAGGTTCCTAAGAGGCGCCCGGAGGTTGAACCCCTCCCGGCCAAGCCTGTTCCCCTCCTGGGATCTCTCAGTAGGTCCTCACTGGCCTCCAGAGACCCCCCTTCGAGCCGCTAGGATCAGTTGGTTCAGGGTCCTCTCTCTAAAGACGGCCCTGCTGATCGTGCTCGCTTCCATCAAGAGGGTCGGGGACCTACAAGCATTCTCTGTTAGCGACACTTGCCTGGAGTTCGGTCCGGCAGACACATATGTGATCCTAAGACCACGACCGGGCTATGTGCCCAAGGTTCCTACACACCAGGTAGTGAACCTGCAAGCGCTGCCCCGGGAGGAGGCAGACCCAGCCCCTTCATTGCTGTGTCCAGTACGTGCTTTGCGTACCTATTTAGAACGCACAGAGCTTTAGGTGCTCTGAGCAGCTCTTTGTCTGCTTTGGGGGACAGCGGAAAGGGAACGTTGTCTCCAAACAGAGGCTCTCCCACTGGGTGGTGGATGCCATTTCATTGGCCTATTGCACCCAGGCCATGCACCCCCCCCCCCCCCCCCACCTCCCTAGCAGACATATGTAGAGCAGTGGGTTGGGCAACACCTAATACCTTTGCGAGATTTTACAATCTCAGGGTTGAGTAAGTATCGTCCCGTGTTTTCTCAGGTCTGAGACGGTAGAACTCGGTAATATGCTGACGATCTGGCCGGGTGAATCGCTTGCACCTGGCTCCCTTTCCCTCGACTGAGGTAAAACTGTGCGCTTTCTCTCCCAGGAGATCCCACCCACCCGTGTCCCTGGTTGATCCTCCCTAGCCCTGTGGGTCTGCAATTCAGCGGAGGAATTTGCCGACACAATCCAATGCGGGTATCCCAAATCTACCCTGCACTGGGAAATGTGCTGAGAGAAAAGTGGCCCAGCCAGGCTTGGTCCGTTCCCAGGTTGGCAAGCGTTGCCTTGTTCCCCTCTAGGGTAACCAGAAGGATTCTGACGACTTTTTGGGGGCATTTGGGAAGAGTACACTCTGACACAGTTGGTCGCTTGTGCACGTGAAATACCTGCCTGCACCTGTGTCAGCAGTACACGTACATGGCTCAGCTCATAGCGTGATTTGAAGTGGACACCTAGTGTCGCTTCTTCGACATGACTTCGATGTGAGCGACAGACGGGAAACATCTCGGTTAAAAAAAAAACGAAAAAAATCGTGAATGTAATCGATGTATTTCCCCGCTTTTATACTCGTATGTCTGGGGCGGGGCATGCAAATACTGTCTGCCAACTTCTCATTGGCATTTTTTCATAGACCAGAGGCATATTCGGCGCTCGAGACCCCTAGTGTCGCTTCTTCGACACGACATCTCGTTCCCTCAGTCAGGGAACGGAGGTTACATACGTAACCGAGACGTTCATTTTTAGCTCATGTTAACTAATGTTGTTAACTAATGTTAACAAATGGAACCTTATTATAGAGTGTTACCTTTTAAATTCCTCAAGTAGTGCACTGAGTTCACTTTAGTTCTTGGTCTACGATCCTAGATTGCACAGATGCTGACAGCAAAAGCTCTTGTCAGCTAAATTTCATTACTTTGAAAAATTCATCCCGTTACAGAAAACGTCCCTATTGTGCTCGTGAACTGGAGCTTGTGGAGAAGGTTAATATAGAACCTTTTTATGTTAAATAAGAGTGGAAGAACAATTACTGAGCCTCCATTAAGGGCACATCAAGAAACAAGCCATGTGCACAGATGACATTTACTTTGGTGCGTGCAACTAACTGTGGTATGTATGCTATTAATAAAAGCAATACAGAATCCTCGTCCACTTAAGAATACGCCCCATACTTAATCAACCTTTTAATTTGTGCTGTCCTCTAAAAGCCTGCAGTATGTACACAGAAAAAATACTATATATATAGAACTTTTAGATGCATTAAAAGTTCACTTAGTTCTGAAAAAAAAATCAATAAATATATATATATATATATATATATATATATATTTATTGATTTTTTTTTCAGAACTAAGTGAACTTTTAATGCAGCTTTCATCAACAACAAAAAATGTATCTTAAACAGTTAAGTTGCATGATTATTATAGGTTAAAAGAGTGTTTAGATCATAAGTTGCATATCATTAATTTCAAACTGAAATTTATGTAATCATCGATCCAACCTTAATGCATATTAATCCACCCCTCCCCCCGTGGAATACAAAAGGAGTTAATTTTTATTATGTTTTTTGTTGTTGTTGTTGCAATTCTTATCTTGCATGGGGCACCAAGTGACTGTCAAGACTGTCTGTTACCCGCTCAAGAGTTAGGTGCATGATGCCCCTGCAGTCATGTAGTGCAACTCATGTACTGCTGTTCTGCAAAAGAAAATGTGTTTGGGAGGTAGAGATATTCTTATAAAGAATTATCTTTTGCTATTGTGTTCACTTATATCTTGTAGAGTTAAAGAAATGTATTGTATTCTAGCACCAATATGATTACATAAGAGCAGGTGATTTGGGAGTGTGGTCTCGACTCTAACACAGCTGTCGCAGACATGTTCTAAACGAGGAGGATCTGTGTCACACGAGATGATGAAAGTGCATTGAGAATTTTGAGGCAGCTTCCTGGTGATTGGGATTGGTTGAGGTCAGCAATATAAGGACAGCATCATATGCTGTGTGGAGGGAATAATTAAGTGTGGCATGTAACCGGGAGCGGAGATGTGGTTGCCTTTCTCAAATGTCCTTCAGACACACTTCAGCCCCGTAATGGGCCTTGTGGGTAGGCTGGTGAAGGTCAAACACTGTGCTGTCAATATGAGGGGTGGCCAAATCGCTTTGAGATCAGACATATGCCAAGGCTAGGGACATATTTTAAAGATACTGGTTAAATATGGAACAATTTTTACCCCCTCTTGGCTGTTAGAGAGCATGTGACTTGTGACTATGGCATTTATATCAATTATACAGTGAGGTCCTAAAGTCTGAGACCACTAGTTAAATTTCTTCTATTTAGCATTTTCTTTACCAATTACACTCTCTGAGCACTTTATAAGGAACACCGGTACACCTACTTATTCATGAGATTGACTAATCTGCCAATCATGTGGCAATGCATAACATTGTGCAGATATGGGTCAGGAGCTTCAGTTAATGCTCACATCAGCCATCAGAATGGGGAAAAAATGAAAACATCCAGTGAGTGGCAGTTCTGTGGACGGAAAAGCCTTGTTGATTAGAGAGGTCAACAGAGAATGGCCAGACTGGTTTAGCATAAAGGCGACGGTAACTCAGATGACCACTCTGTACAATTGTAGTGAGTAGAATAGCATGCAATGCGATACATGGTGTGAACATGAAGTGATTATGTGCTCCATGACTGCTTTCAGGTCCTTGAATAATGTCTAACGTGCAAGTAAGTGCAGCCTGGTGCCACCCTAGGAAGCGCAATATGCATGTAGGGAGCGACAGTACTGGTTATGATTGGCTTACATGAACAAGCACAAAACATTATGTGTTAAGTTTGTGTTGACGTGCCTGGCTGTTGCATCGTGTCGCGTCAGTGGTCGCGCCCGGTTTAAACAGGGTGTCGGCAGCATAAACTATCACACAGTCATGACATATGAAATGTTCATGAAATAAAAGGTTTACTCGTTTCACGTGCCCCATCCTTCAATAAGAGTTTCTTTGCAAAGCTTGAATCGTATTATGAGTGGTATTATATGAGCCGAACATACATTCCAAACTATAATACGCTGAAGACACATCCACATCCAGTTTCCAGTATCATTCCATCATGTTTTCATACACCAACAACTAAAAATAGCACAGATGGTCAAAAGAATCCATGATGGATTCTCCTCTTAAGAGTTGTAACTTTACACTGCATCTTTTAAAAATGTCCAGAGATATGCATCAAGCGATCAAAGACTGTCTGTGCCTGTTTATGTAGAAAAACATTTAAATCCAGAGAGGCACATGAATGTGTCCTGTGTAAATCCTCCTATCTCCAATGGCATCTCTCTCCACTTCATCTGTGTGACCGACTGACTGAGCACCAGTAGGCGGGGCCAAGAGTGCATTGACAATATATAGGCATTGCATATGAAGATGTATTTGGTCCTTGTGAAGTCACAAGTTCCACAAATTCCAAAAGAGCAATTTTTGCAGCTTGGTTTAAATAAATGCCCTTTTTTGTTAAGGAGAATGTTTTCAGTTCTGAAATTTACAGTAAGTTTTTATTGCACAATTACCTCTTTATTTTTCAAAAGATCAAGGAAAATTTGATTCCTCATGTCAAGACCCCTTAACCTATTCGCACTTGAGTTTCTGCTGTACTAACTCCCAGCGTGAGTTCTATAATGCGCACTTTAATTAAAATAAATCTCACCTTACACTTCACAGCAGATGCACTGGAGGACAGATTGCATCACAGCAGGTGCATAAAAATAAAGATATTACGGTGTTGAAAAGACTATAAGCAGTTGGTTCATTATGACAACCGCTTGTGTCATTATGACAACTGATGTTGCTTGTAAACAGCAGCATGAATGCAGGCCACACTGGTTTGATCATACGCATCTGAGCCCAGCCTTGTGTAATCACACCGGTTTGATCATACGTACTTAAGGGTTAACTACCTCACTAAAAATAGTCTATGGTTCATTTTATACCCATTGTGTGAGACATATCCTCCCTTTATCTCCTTGTTTTAAACCGATAAATACTGTTTTTAAATTAACTGTATGGGAGCTTTGCAATTCTAGTGATTATGAAATGAAAACGATCACCATTTCTCTTTCTGGCATGCAGGTGTGTGTATTACTGCCTTCCTGAACATTGTGCCTGATTCCCTTTGTTCCAACAATTAATTAATCTGCCGATGGGCTAGTTAAATAAATAAAGGCACACATTCAAATAACTGTGTTTAGGTCTGTTCTGTAGAAAATGAGATTGTACACTTTGTACTTCTGCCAATTGCATTGCATCTAAATGCTGAGTGTCATTAATCAATGTGTCTGGCCTGTAGTTAAAGCCTTCTAACTGCCTTAATTTCAGATTGTAGTGCTCACCCTTACTATCTTTACTAATGTGCTTGCAGCAAGTGGGTTTGTTTACCGCAAAGTCGATTCTAGACCCTTTGTCCTTCATCTCATGACATGCCCATAAAATATATGATTAACTCATCTAACACTTATTCCTGTGAAATCACAAAATAAAGTGCAACCAAATTCTGTATACTTACTGACCAACAGATGCTATTTTATTGTGCTATTTTTTTATTTTTTAAAAATCAAGATCCTGTGCTTTGATTGTGTCACGTTGATGCATCTGTTTTGTGTACAATGTGGACAGGAAATAGCTTGTTGCTGGGAACTTGGTTAGGACACAGTGTACATCCTAGAATCACTTTTGGTTTGCCTTCCAATGCTTCATCAATTCAAGACACAAACCGAATGTCAATGAATTTTACAGTAATATAAGTGCTGACATTGATCATAGTCTTTGAGCCGAAAATTATCTGGAATCAGCAGTTTTGAGGGAGGACCAGGTAATGATTTGCGTCTCTGGCACCCCAAGTTTTACTGTCAGATACATTTTTGACCCCAGGTGAGAGCTGTCATTTCTTGTTGCATTTCAAAAGTTCGAAGGCTGAAATAGCAACCGCCTCAGATATGAGGAGCATTCTGTCCATTAGAATGATCCAGAGCCATAAATCTTTAACACTCATTCTCAACACTAAGCACAGAGCCACTGTTGATGGTCAGGTCATTTAATAGATTGCAAAGCCCCGCAGTGATATTTTATGGGGGCAGTAAATTTCTAGAAATCTACATGAGGCAGGCAAGGCAGATTGCACACCTAAATGTTAAGGTCCCAGATGATCAGTGTGAGTCCATTCCATTTAGTGTGCTTTAAACCTATCATGCTCAACATTGTCTCTGATACAGGTACTCAGACTTCCTTTGTGGTGTGATGATGATATTGTTTTTTGGATCTCAAAACATGGACTCGTGGATCAAACAGACCTGTGTTCATTCAGTTCCTTCATCATATCCTGTCTCTCAAATTCTAGCTAATATGATCCTTAAACCAAAGAATTATCCTCCGCTACCACACACAAACACTCTAACAATAGGCCGTGCCTCAGTGCGGCAATTATTTATCAGGTCAGTCTGGAGGGGGCCAGCTTGCTGTGCCACCCAGATGTTAGAGCATGGACCCTGGACTGCATTCACAGCGGAGTAGAGCATTTTACAGCTAACAAGCCCTTTGGGAGAAGAGAACAAGCATTGATTAAGCGAATACTGCTGCTGTTTTTGGTCATTATACTGTGTTCAATAAAATATGGAAGGAGCTGGCTCTGGCAGTCCTTGGGTCGGCTGCTAGATGCTGAGACAGCAGAGTAACTAGTCCCCAGTACTTTTCATCTCTGTCTCTGTCAGCAACAAGGTCTTCTGGAAAAATTGACATTTTTGCAAAATCGACTCATGTACCAAACCCATATCATTATGTCAGTGATCTGTTTTATCAAATGGGTAAAGAGCTGACTTGCACATTGTGTGGTGGTTGACAGTCATTTATTTAATGGAATAGTTCATTCAGAAATGAAAAATGAAAGTTCACTGTCTTGTTGTTCCAAACCTGTATGATTTTGTTTCTTCTGTGGAACACAAAAGGATTTTTTTTTAATAGAATGTTCATTAAAAAAGGATCATAAAAGTAGTCCATATCAGAGGTCAATTGATAGTGGATTTTGCCAATACTGATAACTTTATCCTAGTCTCATAGAATGAAGGTTACTATATCTATATTTTATCAAACTGACTTTTATGTGCCAAATTCTATGTTTTGTTGCATTTCCTAATGAAATTAACATCAGAGGCACTACAACAACTATGCGTTTTATTAACTTTCACACAAATCACAACTACAATGGTTCATTATGACTATATATATATATAAAACACATTTTTCACACAGTTACTCACACACTGATGTCGAATGATGTCAAAACACTTTCACTTTAACGTATCATTTGAAAAAAATACATTAAATACTTGTATTACAGACTCACCTACAGTTACATACTTAATCCAGTGTGATTAGCTTGTGAGGTAGTTCAGCTGATGTTGGACTTGGATGTCTGTGGTTTTAGACCAGTCAATGACTCAAGCTAACTTGTGAGCCAAAACTGTCATAGAACCAACATGATTTGATGTGGTTTTGCTTTTCACAAGTTAAAAGTTTTAACTTCCTTTCTGCTGTCCACCAAAGCAGACAAAGAGCTGCTCGAAGACCCTAAAGCTCTGCGTATGATCCAAATAGATGCGTAAAGCACGCACCGGACACAGAAACATCAAGGCTGGGTCTGCCTCCTCCTGGGGCAGTGCTTGCATGTTCACCACCTGATCCCTGAATGGGGTCATGGGAACCTTAGGCACATAGCCCTGTCACGGTCTCAGGATCACATGAGAGTAGCCCGGACCAAACTCCAGACACATTTCGCTGACAGAGAATGCTTGCAGTTCACCTACCCTCTTGATGGAAGTGAACACAGTCAGGAGGGCAGTCTTTAACCCTCTGAGGTCTGAGGGTGATTTGGGCCCTGGACAAGTTTTGAGGTGCCTTGACATTTGTGCTTTTTTTTTAGTTGCTTAAAAACACATTAATGGCTAAAGTCTGATAACACTATTCAGCACAAACTGGGCTACAATAATATGTGAGCAACATGTGTGTACATGTTTGTATTTTTGAGAAAATAACGTTTATGCATGGTTTTGAAAAAACAAAATGTATAAGTCATTGAAATAAGGTCATATAACACATACTAAACATTTGTACACAAGCCTTTTTAAGAACTGGAACTTGTAGCCTAGAGTTTTTTTTACAAAATGATGTGAAAACCATCCTGATCACTCATTCATACAAAACAATATAGTAATTGAACTTTTGTAAGACACTTTTAGTGTTAGAAAGGTCATATGCGAGGAGGCGTGAACTATCATGAATATTGATTGTAATTTACACCTGAGGAGAAAAAAGACCCTGAACTATCATGAATATTGATTGGGCCTATCAATGAGGAATGTGACAGAAAGAGAATGAATGTGAGGAGACTTAATGATCAAAATCAAGTTTTAATTTAAAAGAAGTATTCTGACTATACATTTTCTTTACATGAAGACTTTACTTAATGTTAAACCTAAACTACCATTTAAAAGAAGTCTCTTCTGCTCACCAAGACTGCATTTATTTGATCCAAAATACAGTAAAAACGGTGATATTGTGAACTATTTTTACAATTTAAAAGACAGTTTTCTATTTGAATATATTGTAAAATTCAATTTGTGATCAAAGCTGAATTTTCAGCATCATTACTGCAGTCTTCAGTGTCACATGATACTTCAGAAATCATTATAATATGCTGAGTGCATTTTACTAATTTAACCTGAACACATATTTGCGAGCACAAGCTTTGTTGATGATAACGAGGCAGCATAAACACTAGTTACAATAGAATCTAAACATTCATATTATTTTTATATCATATTACATATCATATTTATATCACAGCATACAATTTAAATACCTGCTTTAGCCAAAACAGCATTTAAAATGTAACTAAATCTTGCTTATTAGGACATATTTCAAATTTCAATACTCTGAATTCTGGCTGGCAAGTCTGGAAACAGTCCCACTAGTAAAATATGTTCATGTTTATATAAAATAGCATGTCAACTAATTAAACTAAATGACTTACTCATCCGAAATTGTATCCTTGGCTGGATCAAGTCTCTCTTCAAAATACAAACATTCATTGAAGTCCCGCTCTTCTTCTGAGGAAAATTTAAACTTCGTCACTATCTAGGAGTTTTCTCAATTGTGTATCGTGCTGTCTTTAAAACATGCAGAAAATTGAATGAACTTTGCTGTTTTACGGCATATTCGGGGCATTTACCATTTGCATTGATTGCCTCAGCACATTACTGTATGAATAGCAACCTCTGCCCGTGGGTGTGATCACATTAGTGGTAATTAGCTGAGCCAAGAGAAATTGTAGAGACTTCTGACAGCTCACCATTTTTATTTTCTTTATTTTACAAAAGCACAAGGTTTTGTTGTTATTGTGAGTGTACACAAATAAAAGTAGACCCTTTATAGTCTCTAACGATGTCTTACACTTATCTGTATGCCCCAAAAGGATGGAGAATTTTATGTGGTTTCCGCTGTAATGATGAAAAAATCCAGCCGGCGCGTCCGTCGACCCCAGAGGGTTAAAGAGAGTGCCTTAAGCTCAGCTGACTCGAAAGGCTCAAAGGGGGCTCCCCATAGACCCCAAAGGACTACAGAGAGGTCCCATGAGGGAACGTGGCGTTTTCTGGAGGGATTCAACCTCCTGGTGCCTCTCAAGGACCTGATGATCAGGTCGTGCTTCCCTAAGGACTTAACGTCCACTGTGTCATGGTGTGCTGCTATAGCAGCTACATACACCTTCAAGGTGGAGGGGACAGCTGTCCCTCCAACCTCTCCAGCAGGAAGGAAAGCACTGATTTGACTGTGCATCTCTGGGGTCTTCACATCGAGAAGAACACCACTTAGTGAACAGACGCCACTTCAAGGCATACACGCGCCTTGTAGAGGGGACCCTAGCTTGAGTGATTGTGTCTACCACGGCGGGTGGTAGGCCACCTAGGTCTTCTGCGTCCCTTCCAGGGGCCTGTAATGGAGATTCCAGAGGTCTGGTCACGGGAGCCAAATGGTGCCCCGTCCCTGAGAAAGAAAGTCTTTCCTCATGGGAATTCAGGAGGGCTGAAGCAAGGTGCGTGAGGTCCGAGAACCAAGTCTGGGTGGGCCAGTAGGGTGCTACTAGGATGACCTGCTTCTCGTCCTCACTGACCTTGCACAGTGTCTGTGCAAGTAGGCTCACTGGGGAAAATGCATATTTACGTTGTGCAGGGGGCCAGCTGTGTGCCAGCATATCTATACCGAGGGGTGCCTGGGTCAGGGTGTACCAAAGCGGGCAGTGGGAAGATTCTGGGAAAGCGAACAGTTCTACCTCCGCCTGCCCGAATTGACTCCAAATCAGCTGGACCACCTGAGGGTGGAGTCTTCACTCTCCCCTGTGGGAAACCTATCATGGCAGCGCTTCCGCTGCGGTGTTGAGGTCGCCCGGGATGTGAGTGGCTTGCAGCAACTTGAGGTGCTGTTGACTCCAGAGGAGGAGCCAGCAGGCGAGTTGTGATATACAACGGGAGCATAAGTCGTCTTGATGGTCGATATATGTCACCGTTGCCGTGTTGTCTATCCGAACCAACATGTGTTTACCCTGGATCAATGGCTCAAGGCAGTTGATATGCCAACGTGGCCGCGGTGGCTGTGTGCCCATTACATACAGTGCCCCAGCCTGTTTTGGAAGTGTCTGTTGTAACCACAACGTGCCTGGAGACCTACACTAGGGGGACACCTGCCTGTACAAATGTGAAGTCAGTCCAAGGGCTGAAGATGTGGCAACAGACTGGCGTGATGGCCACGCGATGTGTCCCATGGCGCCATGCCCATCTCGGGACTCGAGACTGGAGCCAGTGCTGAAGCGGTCTCATATGCAACCCGAGTGGTGCGGCCACCGCTGAGGATACAATATGCCCCAGGAGCCTCTGAAACCGTTTCAGTGGAACTGCTGTTTTCTGTCTGAAAGCCTTCAAACAGGTCAGCACCGACTGTGCACGGCCATTCATGAGGTGCGCCGTCATCGAGGCTGAGTTCAACTCCAAGCCAGTAAAAGAGATGCGCCGAATTGGAAGGAGCTTGCTCTTTTCCTCATTGACCCAAAGCCCTAGACGGCTGAGGTGCATGAGCACCAGGTCCCTATGCGCACACAACACACGCCGGACCTGCCAAAATGGGATGGTGGATGGTAGTCATTTATGGCATGCACATCTGTTTCCCAGGGAATTAGGAAACTGCTCTTTTGTTAAACTTTTGGTTACCGCAGCTACTTGAGTGTGCAGTGAAATTAAATGAAAAGGGAACAAAAGATTCTCCTACCGGCCCTCCACCGGGGGATGGAGTGGTCTGTTCACCAGCTCTGGAACAGCGGGTCTCCTGGTCCCTGGGTCGCCCGTCTCTGGTGTGCTTCAAAGCTTCCTTGGCGACTGTCCGTGAGATGCCGGGGCGGGGCTGCGGGGTGGGCCGCAGTGGAGCCGGTACAGCCGCCGCAGGGGGACGCCCTTAGCAACGAGCAGACAGGGTGCGGGGTCTTGAGCTGTGCCACTTTCTGGTAGCCGAGAGAGTGACAGATAGGGAAAAAATCTTACTTCCTTACTATGACAAGAGTCCAAAATTAGTAAATCCTAGATGCAGTTTATTGTTTAGCAAAAATCCCAATAAAAAAACAGAAAAAATTATGATTTGGTTCCCAATGTGGGACTTTTAACTACAAAGAAGCGCAAAATAAACAAGGGACTTATTTCGAAATCATAGATACTGCTGCTGTTATACTGTAGAGCCAAGCCATTCTAACTATATAATCCTCCATTGCCAGCCACAGGGGAACATTAACAAAAATAAAACTATTTGCAACTATCGGCATATATTTTGTTGATATCCCAAACTTCAATATATATGTTTGAAAATGTATATATCTGTTTACCTCTAGTCCATATGGCCCTTGCACTATATTCCAAGTCTTCTGAACATATATGGTTGCTTTGTGTGAGAAACAGACTGGAATTTAAGTCATTATTCACAAAAAATCATGCCTTGAAAATCATGTTTGAAAGCTGTGGCCACTTTCATTTTATAGAAAACAGCAGTTTGAACATTCTGCTACAAAAAACTCATTTGCTATTACTTAGAAGATAGAAAATCACGCAGGGTTCGAAAGACATGATGGTGACTAAATTATGACTGAATTTCTATTTTTTATGTAATCTATCTTATTAACTAAATGATGTATAAATCTATAGAGCATGAGCAACATTGTCAAAAGTGATGAAAGTCTTGTTCCTCTGTTAGATCACAAAATCCAAGCATTTGTCAGACAGGCAGGTGGAGAGAATGTTCTAGGTCGGCGAAGGCAATAGGTGGTGGTGTGACAGCAAATGTCAGCCTCTAACAGCCATTACAGTGATTAGCTGACATCCGCGAGTGTCATCAGACAGGCCCTGACAATGAAGTTCGAAGACAGACTGAGCAACATGACAGGCCAGGCCTCTGCTCCAGTCTCCCCTCTGTAGCCTTACTGCCCAACCTACTAGAGACAACTCCAATAAACCAGGCCAAAATAGTATATACTATATATAACTTTACTCTTCTTTCTCATGACCCAATTGAAACTAATCAGGGTGCTCTTGGTTTTAGGATTTGTGATAAAGTTGGTAGCATTTGGGGCCAGTGATTAGCCCTGACTGATCTCCTTAACAACGAGATAACAGCCTGATCTCCTGAAAATTTTATAACGTGACTCCTTACACATATCACAGCAGTTCTGAGGTAAAATATATTTTAAGTGGTGCTAAAAGAGCGTTACATTTTCTCCCAAACAGGTGAGATTTCTAAGGTTAATGCTCTATCGAGTTGTAAATCAACAAAACCAACCTCCCTCTCCTAAACCTTACCGATAGTGTCATAAAAAGCAAATGTGAGAGTGCAATAGCTGAAGCAGCCATTTTGTTTTGAGGTGCTGCTATGACACTTTTGGCTCTTGTGTCAGCCCGTGTGCTATTCAGGACTCATACCTTTGTGTCCTTTGCATTGCAAGTGCAACAATCTATCAGTTGAAATACCACACAAATTTATTGCGCTCGAACAAGTTTGTAAATGCAGTTCTTTATCTAATGCAAATGTTAAAACTTATCACAATGTACACAATAGCCTTTATAAAAGAAAGTCTTTTCAATATATGTATTCTTTATATTAAATATATCCCCAAAAAATATTAAACATGATATGGAAGTCTACATCTACAACCTGCAATTAGACAAAGAAATGCATGATGCAGCAGTTTCCTTCAGAATCAAAGCACATACTTATCATGTTCAACTAAAAAGAGAGAAGCCCTATTTGTTAGGCAACAAGTAGTGGTTTAGTTCCGAAAATGTACTGTAATAAACTATTTAGTTTTTGGTTATCGGAATGAAATTAACCAGTTATTAATCTGTTTCAAGCATTTCAAAATAATGTTTTCACTCCGGAACAATTGAAAGTGACTTGTTTTCTGTTACGTTCAGCAACAAATTCTGTTAATTTTCGTTTTTCGTTCCTTGGGCTGTTTTGAGTCCCTGCGTGTACTTACCACATTTTGCATTTGCAAGGCAGAGTAGTAAAGGGCTCCAAAATGCAGCACAGTAAGAGTGCACAGAGCCTAAATACACTCATTCCCTGAGCAAGAATCTCTGTGGATCAACCCCATTATGACTAGAACTGAGCTCGAAGCTAAATGCCACCTAAATTACTTTCTTTTTTCTGTGGAACAAACAAGGATGAGCAGAATGTTTGCCTTAGTCACCATTTGTCTTTCACTGCATCATATTTTCCATAAACATTCAACCTTGGAGCAACATACTGAGTAAATGACAGAAATAATTTTTTGGGGGTGAACTAACCCTTCAAGGTATGCAGAATCCGTGCTATTACACCTACTACTAACTACTATGTGGCCTACTATTCTTTAAAATTACCATACAAGACATTTTTCAAAGACTTTAACATATTTGAATTGCATACAATGCATGTGCTTTAAAAAAAATCCTTAAAGTAAAATACTGAGCCATGTCCACTTCCTCTTCTATGCAAATACAGACATGAAAATACAAATAGTTTTTTCATCCTATCAAATAGAGATTTAGATACAGATAATGGCTACACTGCACACCTCTAGTTATATATGACCCACCTTGAGTGCCCTTCACCATAACAGCTGTTCCTTTGGACAAGGGGAGCAGCTGAGGAGCTTTACATGTTGCAATGATGGATTAAATTATATGTTTTAGATGTAGATTTGAGTGATTCTATTGTAATGCAGTGAGATGGAGCTGAAATTGTCTTAAGCATAAAAATGAAGGTAATTCATGCAAAATCTCATTGCACCTTTATTTGGAAGTCAGACACCCAAATTACTTATGAATAGCCCATCTAGAGAGCAAACATCTAAAGCTGACAGCCTCATGAATAACCCAAATGAAAATGGAGCCAACTATTCGTGACCTTTGTTGTTCTGGAAAACATGCCATTATTTGCAAGCAGGCAGCATTTCTTCCTCTCAAGCCATGTAAAATGCATGTTTAGAAAGCCAATTATGCTATTTTATCTTGTATGAGGTGATACATGCTATGATTTTGAAGGGTTCCTGGATCTTTTTGCTCAATTTCATTGTGCACCCCTTTTTGTATTATAAGTGTTTTTTGAATTGTTTGCGTTTTTTGAATTGTTTATTTGTGTTTAGACTTCACTAAACTAATTGCCCATTCTTATACATCAATGTTTTGTTTGCTTGAATCTGTTTATCTGCTGAGGAGATGAAATTCATCCTTGAAAAATTTCAGAAGTATATCTCAGGAATATTCTGAAAACATTTTTGAAACCAACTGTCACAGACACCAAACAGGTAAGAGAGAAATCAATGACATTTTTAATAATATTAGCATATAATATTCTTCATATATAAAGTGGTTGGACCAACACGGTCTCATGACAAGTCGTACTAATAGTATAAGATGTCAAAATTGTAAGAAATTATATGAGTTGGCTCGTATAAAAATGTATGACTTTAAAGTTTAACCCCCTAACCCAACCCTCAAATGTAAACCTAATCATAAAGTCTAACCCCTTATTCGAGCCTTAACCTAACCATGATTTTAATAGGAGTGACTGAGGAGTAATTGTAGAAATATACAACAGCTCAAAGCAAACTGTCAGTTCAATACATTCATTGTATTGACATCTGTAATAAATCACAGATATCACCTTGATGAACAATATATAAACACTTTTAAACATTCAAGCAGCCTCTCAGAACTCAAGATGTTCATAATAAAACAAATCTGAACTTGTATTTTTACTCAATGCACAAAATATTTGCAAAGTTGGAAAGAATCAGTCATTCGAAAACCTATACCGATCATGGTTGAGATTATCAAACCTTCCATTTATTTACATCAAACTACTGTACATTGTCTAGCTTTCTCTCATTGCAAAGAAGAACTGATGTACAAATAGTGCAAAGAAACAAATGGACATCCTTGTCCTTTTACGTCCTCATCAGGCCACAAGGGGAGATGGAAACTCATTTGATACTTCTTTGTAGAAAAAGAGAGGTACTTAGAGAACACTAAATTTGACACCTTGGAGGTATTGAGAAATCTACAGTACAGGTCAAAAAATGTAGGAATTCTATGATTAAAGTCGAAGCATTTAATTTCTAAACCATTAGCATCACTTAACAGAATTGCAAAACTAATCATCGTTTATAAACAGAATTCCTTAACACCCCTCCTGTTTCCAGTTGTTTGGACATACAGATAGTCCCACCCCAAACTGAAACTATTTATCGATCCATTCTTGCTGTGTCCGGTTAGTCAGGATGCTCAGACGGAGCTTTGACAACAGTATCACCGTGGATTTCAGGGGAAATCAACCTACAAATGACTTATAGTTGCTTATGCATAGTATTTAGCTGGGATAGGAAAAAGTACTTTACTACTGAAAAAATTACACTTTATCTTTAGAGAGGGATCATTATAAAAAGGGGGGGGGGGGGGGGGGGGGGTGGCTTACCATCAGACATGTGCATGCTCAGAAAAGCCTATAAAAAATAATTTTCCTCATTCAAATTAATTAATTCTCTAAATTCATTGAAGAGGAAGAAAACATACCATCTGCAGCAACCCCGAAGGCAAATTATAATTCTGAGAGAAAAAAAGGATGGAACAGAAAAAAACAACAAACTTTGAAAGAAGATTCAGCTAAACACTGCTTTAAAAAATATCATCCTATAGGCTGACAGGCTGCCTCTCCCACGTCACCACTCTGCTCTAAAATGTTATTTTAAGACTTCTCTTTAGCCGCGGAGCATTTGTGGCATGCTCCTTGCCTGGGCATTAAAAATGAATTTCTCCTTTTTGAAAATACAAAGAGAAAAAAAGAATAGCATCTCTGCTCATAGTTGAGAGACACAAGAATCACAAGACACAACAGTATATATAGGCTTTGTACCATTTGAGTTTGATTTAATAGCTCCAAAAACAGGCCGATCACCCTACGGTTTAACACATGTATTGTAGGTGCATGTATTTTGTATAAGCAAGCTATACAAAAAAAAAAACATTATTTGCAAACTGCTCAGTGCCAGCATGCTGTTAGTAAGAAAGTATTTATTTTTCCAATGCTTTTATCCAAAATGACCTATAGTACACTTATTACAGGGATAGCCTGGAATTAAATGAATATTTCACCCCAAAACTACAATTCTGTCATTATGGAGTAAATAATTTTGCATGCCAAAGTGCATAATTCTGCACTATTCTACACCATTTTGTAGTCTTAGTAGTGCGAGTAGTATGTTCACACTGAAAATGCATCAAAAAGAAGTGTACTACGAGTACCCTGATGATGTACTTCTTCAAACGAAAAAGTGTCAATCAACAGAGTGTTTGACACTTCATGCATTCAACGGTTCGTGTCCTGTGCTATGTAGCAGAATGGGCGGAGTTACCAGGCCATGATGATGACCTGACATTTAATGGTGAATGTGGCAACTAGCGAAACTTCCGTGACGACAGCACCTTACAGATTTGAGTTGAATGCTTTAGTATCACTCCATGCTTTGTAAATATGTACATTATTTGAAATATAAGTATTGAACTGAGCTTGGCTAACATGCTCAAGTTGGCAGTGGCACAATCCGTGCGTTTAAAATGTCACATCCGTCAGATGGAAAACAGCTAATTCTGCCATCTAGTAAACAAATTTTTGTTTTCCATTTGGAACAGTTCTACACTTAAAAAATGCAAACACTAAATGGCCGAGTGCATAGTGTATAATGTAAGTGCACACTGTATTGTCTAAAAATTGAATGCTTTGTTTGATGAATGGAACAAAATTTAAATAATTATTCACTACACTCAAGTCAGATATGGTGCTTATGGTTCAGGTTTTATATTAATAAGATTGGTTACAAGACATGAAAGAACTTTTCACGTTTGATGTTATTGATGTCCAATTGTGCCCTATTTGAGCTGCACCAGATTGGAAGATTATCAGTGAATGCAATTTTTGATTTTGGTATGTTCATCAAAGTTATTTTATGGCTTCAGTAGACTTGCATATGGACAACTTTTATAAGTCCATGTTAGAGCTTGACCCGGCCTTGTTCACTATGAACTTGTCATTTTATGGAAAAGATTAGATTAAGATTTAGAAGATTTCTTAAATTCTCTTTTTGTGTTTCATAGAATAAATAATAGCATAAGGGTTTGGAACCAGAGGAGGATAAGTTAATTTAACAGAATTAAATTTTTTTGGGTGAACTATTCTTTCTACGGCTAATACAGTGTTGTGGTGATCGAACCAGCAATCTTCCTTATATCTTGAATGAGCTGTGTAGCTCAATCAACAGAGCATTCATATCCAGTCATGCTTAGCTTAGCTGATGTTATGTTCTATTCATTGTACACACTCTACTCTCCTGTAATATTGTGTAAGCTCTCATCAGAAGTGGGATATTTCAGACTGACAGAACCATTAATGACAAATGAGGTTAAATAATCAGGGTCATTTGGTGCTCAAGTTTTATCGCTTTCAGGTCTCAAGAATTCACCTTCACATTTGGGTGTTGGTGATTGCCCCCCCAAGCCCTACACCTCAAACCTTTATAACCTGAGGTCATTATCTCTCTCTTTTCTAAGGTCCTGACAGCTTTGACAGCTTTAAATATTCAACATAATGAGAATGACTGTGACAGAACCTTGTCCCAAAATTTAATGAACTAAAACATTTATTGAAATAAAAATGGCATTTCTATATTTATTTTTACAGCAGCACAAAATGGACATTCTCTTTCAAACACTACCATAAAAAAAGCAATTTGAGGAAAACATGGGGTTTCTATGTTTTACGTGGAGTTTTAAATGACAGTTTCTGAAGAGCGTGTTTATTTAAAGAACATATGTGAACTTGTGAAACTTTGATGACGTGTAACTCAACAGTGTCAACTGAGACTGTTATTCTGTCTTGCAAACTCTTAAGCAGTTCTATAAAAAAAAAGGCAGCACTGCTGTATGATTCCATATTTATATTCACAGAGTGGAGTGAATTTAGTTTATGTGAGGCACACCTGTGCATTAACATTCCTTATCATATCCTATTCAAGCAAATCACTCTCTTGTGTATGGCTGACAGTTCAGCACACAATTAAATGAAACTGTAATGCAGTGTTTATGGGTACCAGTGGTGTCTGCACAGCCAGCAATATGAATGGCACACTGACAGCCTAAAAGAAGTGTTGATTAGGTATGACAGCCCTGAATGGGTAATTAGCTTCTCTGGCAGACTTTTCAATAGACATCTCACGCTTCAAATGTGATTCTTTGATGCCTCTGCTGGTATTTTTAGTCAGAGACATTGGGTGGGAGGACAGCACTGGTGGTGACTAATGGACACGTTTTTATACATTGTAGTACAACATGAGTACATCACCAAGCTTTCTGTGTACTTCATTCATATGTGAATGTGTCTTGTTGTCCCCAAGACCCTAAGTTACCAGTTGTTTGTGTGTATCCAAAGACAAGATCCACGCAATATATTTGTCACTTTTAATACCCATTCTGTTGTTTCTGTTTTCTGTTTTGTATGTGTGTGTATATACAGTGCATCCGGAAAGTATTCACAGCGCTTCAGTTTTTCCACATTTTGTTATGTAATCACATGTACATAAGTATTCACAGCCTTTGCCATGACACTCAAAATTGAGCTCAGGTGCATCCTGTTTCCACTGATAATCCTTGAGATGTTTCTACAACTTGATTGGAGTCCACCTGTGGTAAATTCAGTTGATTGGACATGATTTGGGAAGGCACACATCTGTCTATATAAGGTCCCACAGTTAACAGTGCATGTCAGAGCACAAACCAAACCACCGAGACAGGATTGTATCGAGGCACAGATCTGGGCAAGGGTATAGGAAAATGTATGCAGCATTTAAGGTCCCAATGATCACAGTGGCCTCCATCATCTGTAAATAGAAGAAGTTTGGAACTACCAGGACTCTTCCTAGAGCTGGCTGCCCGGCCAAACTGAGCGATCAGGGAAGTAGTCAGAGAGGTGACCAAGAACCTGATGGTCACTCTGACAGAGCTCCACAATTTCTCTGTGGAGAGAGGAGAACCTTCCAGAAGAACAACCATCTCTGCAGCACTCCACCAATCAGGCCTGTATGGTAGATTGGCCAGAAAGAGGCACATAGTAAAAGTCCTCAGTAAAAGGCACATGACAGCCTGCCTGGAGTTTGCCAAAAGGCACCTGAAGGACACTCAGACCATGAGAAACAAAATTCTCTAGTCTGATGAAACAAAGATTGAACTCTTTGGCCTGAATAGCAAGTGTCATGTATGGATGAAACCAGGCATCACTCATCACCTGGCCAATACCATCCATACAGGTGGTAGGAGCATCGTGCTGTGGGGATGTTTTTCAGTGGCAGGAACTGAGAGACTAGTCAGGAAAGAAGAATGCAAAGAAAAAAGTCTGCAAAGGAGAATGGGAGAAACTGCTCAAAAATAGGTGTGCCAAGCTTTTAGCATCATACGCAAAAAGACTTGAGGCTGTAATTGGTGCCAAATGTGCTTCAACATAGTATTGAGCAAAGGCTGTGTATACTTTTTTTCATTTTTTTATTTTTAATAAATTTGCAAAGATTTAAAAAAAACTTCTTTCACGTTGTCATTATGGGATATTGTTTGTAGAATTTTGAGGAAAATAATGAATTTAATCAATTTTGGAATAAGGCTGTAACATAACAAAATGTGGAAAAAGTGAAGCGCTGTGAATACTTTCCATCCATAACTTGCATATATTCACCATGCATGAGATTTTAGCAATGGATGTTTTAACATTGATTATGCTTTTCATGAGGGCAGTATCCAAATATGAACATTCTTCACAAACAACAGCTTAAAAATGGGAGAGGTGACAAATGCAATGTTGTTGCTGCCCATTTTATCATGGACGAAATTACGACATACCATACTGGCCGTGTTTTATCTTGGGGACCTGTATTTTAGCAGAGAACGACACATCTTGTATTGAAGGCTTTGTGTCCCGTATTAAAGCATAAAAAGGTTGGATGGTGAAATGAGGACCCGCATCCAGTGATGAAATGCTCAAAATGCTCAAGTGTCCCGTATTCGGATTCCTTACCACCTACGAATGTGGTTTGGATGAGGCTTGTAAAAAACTGATTTAATGTGTTTTTATCCTGTTTAGACTACAAAACCGAAACGGATTTGAGAGACAGCATCCCAAAAATCTGATTTTGTTCTGCCTGTGTAAACGTAGTGTTTTGCATGTGTGTGCAAAACATTAATCAAAAGAAAATACTGCCCTGGCTTTGTGTGCTTTGGGCATGACATCACATACATCATGTGTTACTGTACATGTTCATGTCACACAAATACATACTTCAAGAGAGAAAGAGGAAGTGAGAGCAAGCTAAACAGTAAAGAGAGTGAGAGAATGTATGAGTGAGTGGAAAGAGGGTAAAGGAAGAGACTGAAAGGAAGATGAAAAACAAAGGATGGCAAAGGATGGAAAGGAGACAGGAAGAAACAAGAAAATGGAATGACGTATGAAGAGGAAAAGGGAAGGCGGGGAGGCAGAAAAAGACAGAGGGAAAAGAGAGCTGTTGAACAGAGGTTTGGGGAGGGAGGGAGGGAGCGATTTCACCTGCTGCTGCATTGCTTCAGTATGGTCTTCCATTCTCAACTACACTTCACTGCTCCTGTGGATTTGTATGAGGTGCTACCCCCTAGAGTTCACTGTGAGACCTCTTCAGTCTTCATAAAGCAACAGCCCTCCACCTAAAACAGTAGAAAACAAAATCATTGTATCTAATTTACAAATTGTACATATGTCATACAAATAGCATTTCTACTAACCTTTTAAAAACTGGTTAATAAAAATATATAAATATAGCCTACTCTCTATCATACATTGCCTTGACAAGACGATACAACACTCTCATTTAAAAACTAAAAAGTAAGCAAAAGAAACTTAGATAACTCAGAATTATAATCACTTTTTTTCGCCATTATAACTGTCTCTCGTGAATTCTGGTTTGATCCTTTTTAATCCTTTTTTGCTCCCTTATCTTAATCTTCGGTTCTTCTTGAACAAGTCCCTCAGTTCCTTGGCCATCTAGGCACACTGCAGTATAATTCTGCAATGATCTGTACCATCAATCATATCAGCCTGCACCCTCTGCAACCCCTTCCTGACTCCTGTCCAGCACGGGTTGCCAAGTGAGGAGCCAATGCATTAGTCTAGTCCAGGCCCCCGCCATTAATTCTCCATCCCAGGTCTGCAGGCACTCTTTCAGATTGCCACTACTGAGCTTGCCTTGCATCGGCAAAACATCTCAGAAAAAAAAAAGCAGGTTCGACTTTTCCTTTGCAGAACATGAACATATGCCTCGTAAGATTAATAAGCTACTGTTTTTTATTTTTTTAATGGCCCAGGTCTCCAAAGGAGTAAAAACTGGCTTGTACTTTTGTTGTTGTAGTATTTTGCATGAAAGAATGATATAGGGTAGAGGAGAAAAGGGGTAACTTAGAGAAAGAGGCAAATATACAGTACTTGTAACATTTGTTCCAAAACCTTGTGAGCAGCCTATAGAGGCAGCATTCAAAGATGGCAAATTAATGCAAAATGGTGGCCGAAGTGAGAAATTTAAAATATAAACAAACGAATACTGAAAAGTATCAATAAAAAAGTTCAATGTAATTAAAAATGTATTTTACCTAATTTTTGTTTATGCTATGTATTTAAATGTTTTATTAGGCCTACAGTATTATGCCATTAGCTTAGCAAGATTTTAACATAAAACATTTTGAGTTTAGACTCCTGCACCCACGGTCTCGTAGTATCACGCTATACGAGAATATTTTGGCCTTAAGGTGATACATGTTAACATTTGCATTACAAAACCAACTACAATTACAAGCTAGTTTGAGCTCTATCAAATTGTGCAGTAGCTTAACTTAAACTTGCGATGCATGAAGTGTCATAGAAGCACTATAAAATAACCAGTTTGCTTTAGCGATTGCGTTTTTGTAACATCACATTTGCTTTTTATGACAATATAACTTACAACTATAACTATTGGTTAGGTGTAAGGTTTAAGGTAGGGAGGTTATTTTTGTTAATTTAAAACTTGATAGACCATTAACCTTAAAATCCTCGCCAATTTTGGGAAAATTTACTTTGCTGTCAGCCCCACACTCTACTGCTATGTTAGATGTAATAATATTTCCACATAATATTATTTTGCAAAAATGTCACCACAGTCCCGTATATTTCATGAGATCAGGCTTGCTATTTGTGTAATTTGATTGATTGTAATTAAATTGTAATTTGAGTTCCTGTCTATGTGGATAATTTTAATTAGATCAGTTATGAGGTTGCATGATGGCTAGGATACTGCTTTAGAAAGTAGCAGCCTATGTAGTAGTAGGCAGTCAGGCAGCTCACACATTTTATTGATAAAACTAGAGAGAGAGAGAGAGAGAGAGAGAGAGAGATCACAGAGACAAAATAATACCACCCTGAATTTGGTGCTTGTTTTAGAATGACTTCTCAAAGCACTGGCTTTGACACAATGAGATCAGCTAAGCTGCCGAGAAGGAATATGTTAAACATTCTAGGCCAACAGCTCTGGGAACGAACACCAGATCATGAGGCTGCACTACTGTGGGAAAAGATTTGTGCTGCTGCTGCTCGGAAGTCCTCCATATCGCTTTCCATCCTTCTGTCGGTGCCTCTGTCTCTCTCTCTCTCTCTCTCTCTCTCTCTCTCCCTCGCTAGCTCACATGACTTTGCTGCTTAACCCTGGGAGAAGGCTTTGCTGTGCACTGCATGTGGGGTTAAGGAGAGGGTTAGTGTTATAAAGGGATGTGAAATCATGCCACAACAAAAGGGTTAACCAGTGGGACAGAACCAACAACCTCAAAATGACTTGCAACAGAATGACTTGCAACAAAACTCTGCCAACAGAATGTCTAGAATCATGTGTAGTAAAATAGTGAAGAAAACTACTTTTATTTTTATTTCTACTTTTAGTTCATTATTAACATTAGTGTTTAATCTTAGCAGTGTCATGTTTGCAATCAAGCTAGGCTACTTAAGTCTGATTCTAATACTAAATCAGAATCATAAAGTGAATTGCATGATTGTAAGATTGTGGTTTATCTTTGAGGCATAATGTGATGGCTGGCAAGGATTGTAGCAACCTGCTGTGGTTTTGAGCAATGGCAGCCAGTGGCCTGATTATGGGGGCACTATTTGTCTCATCACTTAAAGCATTCACAGAAGAGTCAGTGCCACTCTTTGTGAACTTCACAGTGACTCATTTGCCATTTTAGTTCATTGTTTCTCTGCAGAGGTTTTGTGCTGTCAAATCATCAAAATGTTCCTCACTGATTCCTCAGGCGGAAAATAAAGAAATGTTACTGTAGGTGGAATCAAGTACAAAATTTTTTTTTAATAATAATAAGCGGATTTTGTGAAATGGTGAGATAATTTGTTTTGCTACTTCACAGCAAATGTCCTATTAATCTTTTTTTTTCTTTTTTTCTACGCTTATTTTAAAAACTTCAAGGCAATGCAGCAATGCAAATGCTTATTACACTCAGTTAGACTCAGTCACCATTCACTTTCATTGCATCTTTTATATTCATATAATGAAAAGGAATGATGACTGAGGCTAACCTTCTGCCTAATATCTGCTTTTGTGTTCCATGAAGGAAGAAAGTCATACAGGTTTGAAACAACATGAGGGTGAGTAAATAATGGCAAAATTTCACTTTTGGGTGAACTATTCCTTTAATTCTATTCCAAGGAAACCTATATAATACAATAACATCCTCCCTCAAACATTTCACGTTGTTTTAATTTGCTGTGATACATTACTATATAAGTTTTTGCAAATTGAGGTTTACGTGCCGTTTGGCTGCAGTTTCCTGGGGAAATTAACACTAAAGGCGTTACAACAACTGTGCGTTTTATTCACTTTTTACACAAATCACGTGTACTATGGCTGTTTATGACTTTATAAATGCTTATTTTTCCATCTATTACACACACCCTGCTATTTTATTATGCCTAAACACTTTTACTCTAATGCATAATTTTAAAAAAACGATACATTTTAATGCTTTTATTACAGATACACCTACATTTACACACTTATTCCAGTGCGATTAACTTCTGTGGTAGCTCATATATATTGTTGGACTTTCGACTCTGAGGCCGAGCCTCGAGCCCAGCCAAGGATGCTCAAAGTTAAAGTGTTTTTTGCTTTTAAAACACTATTGGTCAGGTTTAGGCAGGGGCGGACTGGCCATAGGGAGAACCAGGACCGGTTGCGAAAATGGTCTGCTGAAAATTTCACAGGGAAACTGCAGCCAAATGTGTAATGACGCACGTAATTTTGGTTTGCAAAAATGTTGCCATTGTCACGGAAATTTCACAAGATCAGGCTGGGAAAAGAGTAATGTGCATTAGCATTTCAAATTAGGTATGGCCAATATAATAAATTATACACACATTTTCCTCATTTCATTTGGGAAGGTCTCCCTAAAACCTGTGTTAAATCCTGGTAATAGGATACAGCATGAATGAAAATATGATTAGAATAGCTGAGAGAAGAGATCCCTTTAATAACATATTAACTTGTTACTCGTGCCATCAAACGATGTCAGCTTATGTTCCCCTCTGCTATGGCTGCAGCTGAATGCATGTGGCATTGCTGCATCACTGACTAAGTAGGACACTACGAAACACTCCTTCCTCATCCATCTCTTTCAGCACTAGCAGCAAGCTCCTAGATTCATGTGCACATGATCAAATAAGAAGCTATTTTAAGGATGTTCTCTGGAGAATCTCAAAATGGAGGCCTTTTGTCTTAAATCCTTTCCTTGAAAAAGTATTGTTTTTATGATGACCAGTAAAGAGTGGCTTTATATCACAGACCCTTTTGAATAGGTTTCCAGTTCATAGCCACAGTGATTCTAACACATCAAACGTGAACACAGCCATAACCGCAAGCTGTTGGGAATTGCTGATTTGCATCTGTAAGGCATAAGAAAAGGCAAGCTAAGCACAGAATAGGGAAAGAGGTAATGTGAACTGGGAAGTGGTAAGGAAGGATGTACTGCGGCTTAGAAAGTCATGTCGTAATGATTATCCAGTCAAATGAATCCATATGAATGCCACCACAATGTCATAATTACCAGTGAGACACTTAGGATTTTCTTTAAGCACTGACTTTCAGAGTTGGGGTCATGTCAATTGAAGATTAATTTGCTGAAGCTAATTATTTTTCATCATTAGAAGTTGAAGTTGTGAAAGCTTACTGTACAGTTTCATTTGTATGCATTTGTTCATGCATTTGTTTACTGTTAATAAAGAAAAGTGATAAAGCTTTGCAGAAAATACAAACTTATAGCATAAGTACTATGTTTTGGGATCAACAAAACTTCATTTCCCATCATGCTCTGTGGCAGCATTAAAGGGATAGTTCATTAAAAAATGAAAATTCTGTCATGATTTACTGATTTGTTAATGATTTTTTTTCCCCTCATACCCATTATACTTTTTTCTATCATGGAACACGAAAGGAGAACTTCTGAGGAATGTTCATGCTGATATCTTCCATACTGTACTGGGGACCAGAGGCTGTCAACCTCGAAAAAGGACAAAAAAGCACCATAAAAGCATTATAAAATTAGTTCATAGGACTCATATGCACTGCAAATATGAAACCGGAAATTTAACAATATCAGAGTTAAATCTAATACTTTTACAGTGTATATATGGGTACCACCACATAAGTGTTAACTTTTGTAAGTGTTAAAATTACCAACACTAATAGGGTGTTAAAAAAGGGTGTTAGTATAACACTATTAGAGTTCAATTATAACACTGCAATAGAGTATATAAACTCCAAACTGTACTATTAGGGTGTTAAAAATGTAACGCTATTAGAGTTAAATTATAACACTGCAATAGAGCATATAAACTCCAAACTGTTGTAAATTCCAACTTGAATATTAAATGCAGGAGTATTACTCTAACAGGGGTGAAGGTTCTTTTATTTAACTCAATGAGAATACTTGTACCACTCCATAAGAGTAATCAAATATTTGGTATGGTGTCACCATTATACTATTAGAAGGTATTAAATTGTATAGAAAAAAACAACATACAAAGATGTCCTTCATCAGTTTATTAAATGACATAGCATGTCATATGACATCTGAAGGTCAAATGGTTTGGGGTGCTGCAATTCATTTTGTTTCACAATACAAAAACAATCAAATTTCAACAGTTTTACTGAACAATGGCATTTCATCTGCCACATCAACACAAACAACAGACCCACAACGATACTCAATCCCATCACATCTTACCCATGCTGTAGAAGATACAGTATCAGACTTGTTAAGCTGAAAATGTTCACAGACTAAGTCATCATAATCCAGTTCACATAATATTTGCGTTTTCATTGGCCCTGACTCAATACCTGTGACATTAAGTGACTTCCAATGATAGGCTATAGCTAACTGATGCTTACGTGCTTAAGACTTCATCAAATTCTTTAAGTTTTTAATGCTGGATTTGAAAAATGTATGCTTTGCTTCATATCTCATAGTCCAAACATGAACCAAAGGAACAATTTTTGAATAACACCTGGATAATGGATCATAAAGTGATGTTTTGGTTTCAAATTATGAGTAGGGTATAGTTCTTGAAATAATTTGTGATGTTCCGTTATCAGATACCTCAAATAGACAATCATGCCCTCAGTGATTTTCAGAGAGAAGATTATATTTACAATATCAAGAATAAATAAAAGTAGATTCCAATGGTTGTCATCCTCTGGAACAACATCGCCAAATATAAGTGCAATGTTTCTCAAGAGACACACTGTTTGGCTAGCATTGAGCCCAAGTCCATTGCACTGCATGTTAATCTTTGTTGGTCTGTTCTTACGGTCTAAATAGCCATAGATGTATGCATAAATTCTCAATAGGATGTTTTCACTGGAAATTAAATCCTTTGCTAAATACTCAAACAGTAGTTTTAGTTCACATTGTGCTACACCTTCAAGGATGTCATGCATTACATCTACTACCACATTATCTGCAATGTTAAAATATTTTAACTAATTGAGAATGCTGTTGTGTTTTATACCATAACATGAACTTTCCCCAGAATCCTCAAGATTTTTGTAATGCTGTTCATTTAGTTCTTTAGACCGCAAAACAACTCTTACACAACCTACAAAAGTAGTGGGCATTGAAAGACTCTACAAAGCCAAGAATACCATTTAATCCTAAATTGTCCCCCATATTCTGTGATACTGTTCCATAAAGAGGTTCTTCAGAAAATGACACTTTCATCCTTCTTCACATCTTCTACAAAAGGGCTTAGTATTTTATCCAAGCCATACTTTCTGGCATCTTGTGAGTGAAACAGAGAAATGATATGTATGTTCATGAGAGAAGAATTGAGATGAGGTGGAAGATTTCTAAGTGTGAAATACAAACATCCAAGTTTATGCACACCCTGCTTAGATCCTAAAGGATTAGCGGTTTCAAAATCATCGTAATAAACCTGAATCTGCAGAGCATGTTTGAAAGATGAGAACAATGGATTAATCTTGAAGTAAGCACCGTCGCAGAAGTCAGAATATATATCACTGAATGTAGAAGACTGGACATGGCTGCAAATGATCTCTTTCTTGAAAATAAACTCCAGAGTTTTAAACAATGGTATGTACATAAAAGTGTCATTGACTGGTACCTGTTCGTAAATTTCAGACCTTCTATTTCTCTTGGAATCATATCTTACACCTAAATGCACCTCCACAGGTTGTACAACTCCCCATTTTGCACAAAAATATTTTTTCCATTTGATATCGGTGTTTAGATCAGAAAAGGGATTCTGCAAATTGACAAGCACATTTTCTACAGCCATTCTAATTGGGTTACACTCTGGCACTACCTTCAAGATTTGACTTCTAATAGATGTATGAACATCATTCAAACATTATTCCATACTTTCTACAGCAGACAAAATAATGTTGTTTGAAACACCACTCCCCTGCAACTTGGCAATAATAGAAGCACACATTTCTTTTGATACTGAATAATCCACAAGATCAGCAAAATCTTGTTGTGAGTTCAGTGTTCCAATATAAGATGCATTGTTAGATCCATTCATAAGCAGAGCCGGCATACCAACAGATGTGATCACAATTGAAGTTGTTGGCTGATCAGAGCAATTCAGAGGTTCAGTATCACTACTGTCACCATGAAAAAGTTTAAGATGTCTTCTGAAACCACAGTAACTTTTGAACTCCAAACAACAACCATCCTGCGCACATAACAAATTGAACTTTTTGCCAGGATATAAACCATGTGAAAGTTTTAGATGTCGAATCAATACTCTACCTGAATGATGAAGTGTCCTACAAACATAACACCAAAACATCATTCATTAACTTTGCTCGCAATTCCTTCAATTTTGGAGTCTCTTTGGTGGCTCCCACATCAATACCAAACACAGTGGTCTGGATGAAAGTATACATACTGCGAAGTGCTTCATCATAATTTAAAGTAAAAACAAAGTGGACCTTGAAAAGCTCATCAAACGCTGCCAGCGATGAGCTTCCTTGGCATGGGAATATTTTTTTATCCATGACATTGTAGAAACGGTTGATAGCTCGTCTGCTGGATCCCGAAGCAAGAAGATATGGCTGCCTACGTTCATCTGCATCCAAATGCTCTTCAAGACTCCGGCATGACTAGTAGAAACATATGAGAAAGGATTGCATTCAAGTACTTGTTCAAAAGAATATATTCAGCTTAGTGACTTAGACTTCGTACAGATTCATGGAATCATAACAAACCTTGTGAAAATCTACTAGGTGGTCCGTGACTTGACGTGCCCTCTTTCTCCCAGCTAGCTGAGGTGACAGGATGTGCAACAGCAGGAGTAAAGTAGACATATCACTGTCCCAACCTGCAAACAATTAAATTAATAAAACAATCAATTCAACAGACTACACTGTCATTAGGCTCATCTAAATAAAATTCAAATATTTGTTGAATGAAAAACAAAACAAAAAAACTAAATATTAAAATGAAAAACTACACATTTGAATTTTAGATGTGTACTCAGCACCAACTTATCAGTTCAAGGTGGTGGTGTGCCACTGTTAAGTCATTAATTCCGCCAAAGGATGATGAGCCTCCAAAACAAATCAAACATATTAGCCTCCTCGAAAAAAAACTCACAGATAGCCACTGATTACAGAATGTTAGAAGAATAGCAGCAGAGGACATAGTAGGTCCTAAACAGCGAAGCATCATAACAATAGAGCACTATGTTTATTGTAAAGCAAAAAATAGAGGATGGAACAGTGAAAGCATTTGGGGGAGTTTTCTCCGTAAACATTGATATGTGATAAATTAATCGCCGTGTAATTAATTAAAACCCCTGGGGGGAAAAAACAAAGTTTGTGGTATTTTTAATGGGTCACAGACACTTGTCCATTCAGAAGTGGATCAGCCAGGAAGCCTGATCCACTCTGGGCATCATAGAAATGCTCCTAAGGAAAACAAAACACAACACACAGAATTCTAGATGATACACAAGTTGCTAAGTTGTGATGTTGGAAGGGGCATGTCTATTTCTAACACTAGTGTAAAACAAGTCTGTTGAATGATTTCAACACTGCTAGCTCACCATCAGAAACATATCTTGTTTGTCACACTTTTGTTTTATTTACTCAACTAAGTAATCTCAAATAAAAGAACCAAATTTATTTTGGTATCTCTTTGCTGAATATGGCATGAGCGTTACTGTAAATGCCCCTTCAGTGAAGAACTAATGAATGAAAGCATCTTAGAACATACATGGAAGAAATTTGAAAGTGGCAACCAGTCTGTTTTCTCTGCCATAATGTAATAACCAGCATTTAGCTACCCCAGAAAGTTTCAGACAACTTACATAGCCTTTCTTAGAGAGTGGATCTTTCAGGGCTGGGAACAAGCTGATGATACCAGGGGCATATTTTTCCTTAGTCAGCCATTGTGGAATTCTCCTAAAAAGTGCCATAATAATATTACTAATGGTATTAAACACTTCAAAGAATGATAGAAAATAAATAAAAAGTTACATTTTTAGTAGTATACCCTTCAGTTTCTGTCATGTGTGCCTCTAACATGTTAACCATCTTTCGCCTGGCTTCCTCTTGCTTGTTTTGCCGCTAAAATATGGATTAAAGTAGAAGTTTTGAAAATGCTAAACACGGCTATATAATACACTCACAGACATTAAAATTACTTTAAAGCGCATTTTAATAGCTGTCAGTAATGTAGTCAATGACAGTTTTTAGATAGTTTGACACACTCCTACAACACAAACAACGACAAATAATCCATTAAAATGTAAATTTGTCACTGTATCTGAAATAAAATAGCTAACAGTACACATTCCATATATAATGTCTATCAAATGCATACTTTTAAGTAACTTTAGACTACAAGTTGCTGTTTCTGAAACACTCTTGAAGTGAGGGAAACTGGCATCTGGAAAATTCTTCAGCAAGTCAGCCACAGCTCGAGCTGCTTAAAAGCCCGGATGTTGAAAGTAACACTGGCAGGTGTTGGTTATCTGTAACTGTGATTTTACACTGACCAGAGGCAATGAGAGCGTCAAAATTCGCTCTGGCTGCCCTGCCAACAATGCTGTCGAAAATTTGTGGATGCTCTGAAGTATTTGAAATAGGCAGCAATTTTCCTTGAGAACGCTTGGTTTTGTGAACTATATTTAAAGGGGCCACAAAACATCCAGACATGTCGACCGGTATCTTTTTGACAACATATCACAAGTAGCGTATATCCTCATTAAATATTTTTATATATTATTATATAATATTATATAAACCATAATATCCACTTCATCAACTCACCTGGCACACCAACAATTTCAGACACCTTTGTCTTCTCTCTGCCGAGAGACACTGGCTGTCGATTTGACGCTCTCGACGCCTCTGGTCTGAACGCACCATGACTCAAAACAGCTTCTGACACTATTCATATTAATTTCTCAGGATCTAACACTAAAACTTCAACATTTACTCTGAAAGGCCTTAACACTGGGAATTTAACCCTGATGAATATGCTGTGTGCTTATTAAAGTCTATATGATGAGTTTTATGTGCTCATACAGGTTTAGGTTTAAAAAGACATGAGGGTGAGTGGATGATGATCAAATTTTCATATTTGGGTGAACTATTCCTTTAAAGGTCTTCATTTTCACACTGCTTCAACACTCATTGGCAGATGTGAGCATTAACCAGTGAAGGGTTTGAAAAGTCTTATACAGCCCCTAAAGAGTCTACCATTTCAATTTCGTTTACAAGCAGCTCACATCAAGGGTGGGTGGACTGAAGGCTCTGGTTTGGTGAAGGGCCAAATGTTGAGTAGTAGTGGAATGGGCGGACAGTGAATAATGTAGTGGCTGCAAAGAGGAGAACAGCACCCACAACACTGCATGGGAGTGATGGAGAATCAGAGAGGGGACAGATATTGGGTTGGGTTGCGTGAATATGGTCTGTTTTGACATTCAGATTTGCATTCATGTCAGCGTGATTTACATACATACAACTCTAAATAACCGATGTCTTGTCTGGGATATTAGTGTTTTCCTTATATGGTTTCTGCAATTTGTAGATTTTGTCAGTTCCTGAACTAACGAATATGTGATTTGTACACAATGTATGGTACTGAATAAAATATAATACCAGTGAAGTTACTGTATTACTACTGTAGATTGTGTCAGATCCTTAACTGATGAATGTTTGATTTGTTCACAATGTATGGTACTGAATAAATTATAATACCAGTGAAGTTACTGTATTGGGGCAGTGGTGGCTCAGCGGTTAAGGCTCTGGATTACTGACCAGAAGGTTGGGGGTTCAAGCCCCAGCACTGCCAAGACACCACTGTGTGGCCCTTGAGCAAGGCCCTTGATCCTATCTGCTCCAGGGGCGCTGAATCATGGCTGACCCTGCACTCTGACCCCAGCATAGCTGGGATATGTGAAAAATAAATAATTTCACTGTATATATGCAGAAATGTATGTATAATGTGTGACAATTGGGCAATTAAATTAAAAACAATTAAATTAAATTAAAAAATTAAAATAAATATTACAAAACAACATGTACTTCATCTTGTATAATGTAAATGAATGTAGTTCATGTTTACATACAGGCACATTTGTATATTAGACCATTCCTGCAATATCACATTCAGAACATGAATATTTAATTCCAGCTCTGAAATCTGATTGGATGAGCTATGTTCTAAGCCATTGTGACACACACCTGTGACTACTGTTGTTCCGTTGTTGCATTGCTTGACAGCTGTAATCAGCCTACTGGCTAGTAAATTACATTAGTTGGAGCAATAGCTGTTTATTGTCAGTGTTATTAATTATATATTTAACTATTTCTTGAACATTTGTGTCTTTTATTGTATTGCTGTTGCTTCCAATTTATAAAAGCAATTTTCTTCTTAAGACTGTGTGATATAATACCTTTTCCATGGTTAAGGAGAAAGGCCTCATTAATATCCTCACTAACGTCCTGTAACTGTGGTATAATCACACCATGGTACAAATTTGTATTGCTCTAATATACAGTAAATGTTAAAAACTTGATTATTTTGCTATATTAATTATTTTAAGTTCCACTTATGTCCTCTAAAGACTGGAAATTTCAGCTTTGCTCTTAGATCTCTATTCATACTGCAGTAATCTCTGTATTGTAGCTTGTTTTTGTTTTAGCATCAGAGGTATTGGGAATATAATAAATGGCCTCTGGTTAGACTGCATAAGAGAAACTTCAGTGTAATAAAATGTAAAAGATAAATCAGCCTAATTCTGTGAGTGTGAAGGGAGATAGTGCTTTGTGAAAGTACTGTATCTCATTAGTTTCTGCTCTGTTTCTCTATCTTGATTGTTACCACAGTATTGGATGCCACCCTGTATCAGATTATTCCTACATCAGTGAATGAATGACTCTCATTTCATGCACATCAAGTCTCTTTAAAATCACTAAGTGCTGGATGCACTTTATATTAAGAAAACTTTGAGTTTGCCACTTGAATCTTCTCTCTGCCATATCATCGATTAGCATTGCCATTTCATTGTAGAGCGGAGTCCAGACAACAGAGGCTCAATAAGTAACATTTTTGTCCAGATCCACAAAAACATTTAATATGTGCTTACTGATTAGTTTTCAGGGTTACATTTTACACTACAGTGTCAATGTAACGTATTTTACATATTACTATATTATTACATTGGTATTACTATAGTAATAACAGTAGAAATGTGTAATTATAACAAGCTCCAAAAAATAATCATACAGGAAGTACAGTTCATTATTAATGCTCAGTATTAATGTAAATTTAATCACCATGAAATGAACACTAATGTAAAGTATGACCAATTTAGTAATCAAGAGTAATTATGCACAATAATTTTGTTTACTAAACTTGGTCTTTCAACTGAAATTTTGAAGGTTATTTTTGTTATATCATATCAGAGCCTTATCTTTATGCCTAGCTCATACCCTGCTTCTCCTGAGAATCAATTCAGAAGTATCACAGCATCCAGGGAGCCAAGTGTGTGAGAACCGTAAGATTTCATCTTAACACACACCATTACATCTCCAAAAGGGAAGACTGTGATTGTCACAATTATCATTAGAGCTCATTTGTGTTAGCTGCTCAGACAGGCTGGCAATGGCTGACACACAATGCTCATTATCACCTCTTTGAAGGCAGACATAATTAACACAGGACTTCCAAGCCAACCCGATATCACGCCGAGGCGTGAAATAGACACGCCGGTCCACTCGCGGATGCGTGTCGGTGTCACGCTTTGCCTCCTCCAGGCGTGTACATGACACGCGCGCGTCTACGTAGAATACCGGCAGGGGGCAATCGTTTCCTCAACGCCAACAACTCTCCGCGCACCAAAGAGGAAGCGATACCGTTGTCGTCGCGTTGCATGTTCGTGCGGGCAGGATGCCGGCCAATTTCGCCGGTTACTTTCACTTGTGACCATATGTGACAAATAAAGGTTCATTATAGTGCTGCTTTCATGAAGAAATCCTAACGTTGCTGTAGCCTAACGTTGTTATATGTGTGTGTGTGTGTGTGTGTGTGTGGGCTGTCGAGTATCTTGTGCTGATGTAAATAAATAAATAAATAAATATATATATATATATATATATATATATATATATATATTTTTTTTTTTTTTTTTTTATTTAAAAAGTGTATTTATGTACAAAAATATATATCCTGCTAACCGGAACTGGAGAACGCGATATATCGCTTCCTCTTTGGTGCGCGGACAGTTGTTGGCGTTGAGGAAACGATCGCCCCCTGCCGGTATTCTACGTAGACGCGCGCGTGTCATGTACACGCCTAGAGGAGGCAAAGCGTGAAATAGACACGCATCCGCGAGTGGACCGGCGTGTCTATTTCACGCCTCGGCGTGATACCGGGTTGTCCAAGCAGGTGTCTTTGCTCATGTATTGTACTCTAGAAGGGAAGGGCAGAGGTGCAAGCATGTTCATTCTTTATGACAGTTTGATGATGTCCCCATCACTGATCTAAGCACTCATAGTGAGGGACACAGCTGGATTTACATAAGTGTCTTGGAGGGTAAAATGTTCTGACAAAACCTGTTGCATCTGGTAGAGGAAAATAAGGTGGTGGAAAAGATTTCTTAACCTCTTGAGACCCCTGTGTGACTGCAGTGTGCATTTTACATTCCCACAAAAATTATGTCCACATCTGTGGACAATTGTGCTATTTTAAATGATAGCAAGCTATAGAAAGTCATTTTTTACATAAAATTGTTTATGATGTTTCCAGGAGTGTTGGTTATTAATGTTTTGGGGTGTTACAGACATTGCCTCAGAACTTAGCATGAATAATTATATTCAAGGTACAGCATCATCCAGTCTCTGCCAACCATGTTCAAATAAAATTATACATTATAAATTCTGAATCAGTGTACTGATTGCCATTATCCCATTTTGAGTGGTCCAGGAAGTTTGGATTAAATGCACTTAACTGTATAGAGAGCTATATGATGCTCCCTTGCTCCCTATTTAGTGAATGATTTAACCTCCAGTGTGCTGCCTGTCTGCACTGGTCTCAGAACAATCATCCAAAGTACTCCAAATAAAGGCTCTGAAAGCAACATTTTCCAGTTTTTGGATGCATCCATTGATTTTCAGTGTGATAATGCACATTGAAGATACTTTAACTGAAACTGAGCTTCATGTCCACGAAAGTGGTCATTGTGTTTAACAGAGTGCCATTTCTCTATTTCATCGCTCAAATATTTCAAATGGCAAATCCGATGAAACTCGAGACTCAAATCTTTTGACTCAAACAGGTTTCAATGTAAAAACTTAATTAGATTTCTTACCAGATGTAGTTATGTTGGCATTTCAACCAAACACAAACTCCTCAGCGATCGCTGCCATGTTGTTTTGTCACGTGACCTTTAATGACAGCCTAGAATCCCTGAATTGAGATCAGTCAGTTTAAATTAAATTAAATTATGCTTTGCATATTACAAAGCCAAAATACAACTTCCATGTATGTAGATGCAGGGTTACACAAGGTTAAAGTTCAAGTGTGTTTTCATCAAACAGGATTCTCAAACACTCTGCCATTTGCCTCAAAATTTTACTTAGAATGCAAAACTTTTCAACTGATTGGTTGAAATAAATTATTATTTTTTTTTTGGTCATAATGAAAAAAAATGCAAGAATCTTTTATTTTACTCACTAGAAGTTTTTTGTTTTTGCTTAAGAAAAATACATTTTCCCTTTAGTATTTCCAATAGGGACTGTTCAATTATTATGTTAGTATAGGAGAAAAATAATTAATCATATTTTCAATGAAGGATAAACATCAAAATAAGATGAATTTTAACTTTCACCTTGAGTCTTAGATGAAAGATTAATAGAAGATTTATCAAGGTATTTTGTAAGATTAAGGCCATTTAAGATAAATGACCAGAAATATATTTAATTTTCTCTTTTCTTGACACTTGCACAAATATTATTAATAGGAAATACAATGGTTCTATGTAGTTGCTATTGATGCATTTGTAAGGTTAAATGCATGTATACATATTTTCTCTTTGATGATCTGTCTGTTATGGCTACAACTATTGATAATCGATTAATCTAACGATTATTAGAACGATTATTCAACTATTCGGTGATAATTGCAGTGATTAATCATTAGCTTTTAACCGAGTATTCAGCTTGTGCCCCGACTTAAAAGGCTGTATTAAATGTGCTTACTAACAATAAAGAGGACTTTATTTGTTTTAATCTTTGAAAAATACCCCTAAATGACATTCACTGAATTAAAAGGACAGAAATCATTTTTATTAAGTTTAATTCAGTAAAGAAATTCACAGCAAAAAAATCAAGTGTTTTTGTCTTGATTTAAAATTGTCTAAAAAGCCTTAAAACATGATACATTTACTTGAGAAGCAACATATAAGATATTTAGACTTGCTTTAAGAGAATGTCTCTTAAATATAAATGTATTTTGTACATAAGTGTATTTATTCACTTTGTTATAATTCTGCGAGTGCGTTAAAGACGAAATATACTTATTTTCAAGATATATTCTCTAAAAGCATCTAAATACCTTGTATGCTGCTTCTCAGGTGAATGCCTCTTTTTAAAAGGATTTTTAGATATTTTAAAATATATGTATTTTAAATATTATATTAACATTCTTAGATGACAATTTTTTCTTCTGCAGTATAGCTGCTAAAGAAAATGTATGTTATTTAAAGGAGTTTTAGATATTCATATTGGAAAACAAGCCAAAACAAAAACAAATCAATAATATATTATTGTATAATGGGGCGAAGACTACCTCTCTCACCTTTCTGTTCACTTCAATCCATCTATAACTCACAAAAAACAAACTCTCTCGTATTAATAAAGCTGCATATTGCCAATTTTCTTCATGATAAGAAATGCACAGTGACACATATGTTATGTATTATGATTCAATAAGTCACGATTCATCACATTATAATCTAACTGCATTAAGCGTGCACGCTCAAGATATGATTGTCCCCGTGGCAGTGTGTGCCTCAGCCTGGTAGTTTCAGTCTTTCCCCCTTAGATCGGGATATTCTCGCAACTCATAGAAGAGGTACTGACTGCACAGAGAAATACCAGTTTCGGAGTTTCTAGTTATTTACATGATCTGATTTTGTATTATTTGAACATTAATAAAGCTATAACGCATTAAATATAACTGCATTTAAGATGTAATGCCTGTTTGTTTCCTTTAAAGAGCTCCAGCTCTACTTATCCCACAACGAGAGCACTTCTGTATTTACTTATTTTGTATTTTTGCATCATAATTCCCTCATACATTGCGATCTACATCACCTGAAACTGTTTGAAAAGTATAGAGTGTATATGGACTGTGAGTTGTGTAATAAAATATGTACTTGTCATCATAAGAGTTTAATGTGATCTAATATGTTAAATGAGATCTAGCAGAAATTTTTGTTGACAATGTTTTATTGTCGACATTGTCGATAATGTCAAATAATCATTTTAATCACTATTTATCACTATTCTGTGATAGCATTATGTGGGAGATAAGATGAATCCAGTGAGCCTTGCCTCCATCTTATGAGCCGGTCATTGAGCGCAGTTCCTGCAGCATATCAAGAACAGGACTACCCAAGTGCAAGTTTTGAAGTGCCTTGGCCTGGTGTTGGTTGCAGGAGGGGCCATGGCATGCAGGGCGGAAGTGGTCTGGGACTGATCCACCGTCGAGGATAGTGAGAGCGGAGGAGCAAGGAAGATGGTTTCGGGCATTAAAAGGTGCCCTTTTGTAGCTTACTCAACTCGTCATGCATGTCCGGGAAGAATGGAACCGGGGGGGGTCGCGGCTGTGAGCGGCACACATGTCCACGGAACCAATCAAGTAGTCGTAATGGGGGGGGGTTGGGTTTACCAGTCCAGCCTTGTGCTCGCAGTAGCCCGGGAAAGCATAGCGGACCTCTGTGCGTCAGGCTCAGACTGGGCGAGCAGACCCAAAGGTGGCGGCCCAGGCGAGTCATCAGCATCAGACGCCGCTGTAACGCTCTCCGATGCAGCGGCAATGTCATCATCCAATTCCGGGAGCTCAAGGAACCGGCCGGCCGGCAGTGAAGCAGGCCGCACTCATCCCAAGCTCGGACGGAAGCAAGCAAGTGTGCCAGGGGGGCGGGTGGTTCGAGGGGATTTACCCAGCGAAACGGAACCCGTCATTATCCACAAATCGTCTTCATCGCCCGCTGCGTTTCTCTCATGACAAAAGAAAGCCGCGACCACAATGCTGCCATGGCTATGTTCTCGCATTGAGAACATGAACCATTCATAAAACGCTGCCTGCGTGTGATCGCAGCCCAGGCACGTGAGGCAGCTTTTATGACTGTCAGAGGTGGGGAGAAATCAACCGCATCCAGAAACTACACAGAGGCAGAAAAGACTTCTTTAAAAAGATGCAGCCTGAAAAGGACGTTCAATGCCAGCTGTGTATTAGCTCTTTTAGAGAAAACAACTTTTTTAACTGTGCTGTCGAAGCACCCAGGGGCAACTGCACTGCTGTGCAGAGAAGGAGAAAGCCGCTGAAGTGCGCTGTAGATCCAACAGCAGAATCAGCTCAGAGGAAGAGGAACAGGTGTGTGACTCGCAGCTCACTGCATACACAACCATCGTCTCCGAAGAAAATTTCTGAATGAACTCGACATATTTCTCCTCTTTAATACCGGTATGTCCGGGGGCGTGGTATGTAAATACTGTCTGCCAACTTCTCATTGGCCTTTTTTCATAGATCAGAGGCATATTCGGCGCTCAAGAGAGACCCCTAGTGTCGCTTCTTCGACACAACGTCGAAGTGAGCGACAGACGGGGAACTCTCTTTAATACTTCTCTCTTTTTATATCTATTTCTGTGCTGAAATATTTTCTATTTGTCTTTCTAGATTTCCATGATTTAGAAAGTGTGAGTCTGGAGGGCTACTACGTGGTCTACAGCTGGTAAGTGTTCTAGATTATATCAGTGGACACATGATTTTGCAGCAGAAAATCTAGAATGGATAATGGTTTTCTAAAGTCTTTCCTTCACATGACACGAAAGCATTTGGCATCCTGCTACCCAGCTAACAAATGTATGTTTCTAAAAAGTATTCCAAAGGTTTTTGGTGTATGAATGTAAAGATATTCAGTTTTCTTAACATGAGTAGAACATTGTTTACAATTTAGCATAACATTCTTGAAAACTTCCTGAAAACTTAACAATAACAACTTTGACAATTTTTTATCAGTTTTCATTCTAAATGTTTTTTTTTTTTTTTTAAAGAAGTCTAGTTTAAAGAATGTATGAACATTTTTAAAGGTCTTCCCCTGACATTGTGTGAACTTAGATACTTAGAACATTAAAATGATTTTCTATTAAAATTATCTTAACAACGCTTGTTCCAAACCCTTACATAATGTTCCACAGTTTTTAGAATGTTCCCTGTTAGGTCAGTACTAAAGATGCATGAAAATCAATAACTAATATTCAAACTTTATACACACAATTGTGATTCTGGTACCTGATCATGGTGTATTTATCACTTAGATGCAGCTTCTATGCAAAGCAAAAATCACTCTAGCCATGCAGATGTAGCCATTCTTGCTCATAATGCAGTGAAGGGTTTGTTCACCAATACAGTATATGACTTACTCTGGTGTGGGTCCAGTTTTTAACAGCAGAACTACAAAAGATGTGATTTCTCTGGATTATTTTCAGTCAGATGTATATTTGTTTGAATTTAGAAAGAAGCTCCCTGGTGGCATAAGGTAACTGCACTCAGATCATGTGTTTACAGCAACGGCAGGATAATGTCCAAGGTTAGAGCTGCTTCGTGGAGGAGGGTAGAAATGCACAAGGCCCAAGCAGAAAATCTCCTCAGGGACTACATCAAACAAATGGGTGTATAAATCCCTGCTGAAGCTCAATATTAATTACAGTTGTCTGGCTTGTAAATCTTGTGTGTTTGTAGAGTACATGCATTAGAAATTGAGTAATAAGACAACCAGCTGCCAAACTCGCTCTGAGAGGGGCCAGCTAACTCACCAAAGACAGTAAGGTGCAAGAAACAAGTCATACCCAAAGATTGCTTTCAGTGGAACAAAAACCATAATGGCTAATGTATTAGATCTACTATAAACTGTTGGCTATTTCTGTGAATGGGTCAGTATTTATTGTAATATGAACAGTTTTCTACTGTTCAGTTTACTGCATGTGCTATTCGATCTCTGCAAATGATCCAGAATGCAGCAGCACGTCTGGTCTTTAATGAACCAAAGAGAGCACATGTTACACCACTCTTTGTCTCTCTCCACTGGCTGCCGGTTCATGCACATATTAAATTCAAGGCCCTGTTGCTGGCATACAAAACAGTCACTGGGTCTGCTCCAGCATACCTAAAAACATTTATGCAGAGCTACGTTCCCACCAGAAGCCTGCGGTCGGCTAAGGAACGTCGCCTTGTCGTACCAAAACAAAGAGGCACCAAAACACTTTCCCGGACTTTCAGTTTCAACATAGCACGTTGGTGAAATGACCTTCCTAACTCAATCCGTGAAGCTGACTCACTCTCTACCTTCAAAAAAACGGCTAAAAACACATATTTTCCAAGAGCACTTAACCAGTCACTAAAAATAAAAATAAATAAAAAATAAATAATAATAATTTTAATAATTCTTGTTGCACTTAAATCTGTTTTGTATACTATTCTGATGATAGTGAAACTTTGTATGACACTTTTCATAACACTGTCTCCTTAAGATGATTCGCTTATGTTTTCCTCTTTTGTAAGTCGCTTTGGATAAAAGCGTCTGCCAAATTAATAAATGTAAATGTAAAGCAACTGTATTTTACATTTACAAGCTACTGTATTTTTCATTATGGGAAAATACACACCCTGGGTGGTATTAAAATACTGTATTTTTCACTGATGCAATTTTAATGCAGTTTTTGATTGTAAATTGTGTATAAAAATAGAATTTAGAACCCCAGTGAGCAAGCCGAAGGCGACTGTGGCAAGGAACACAAAACAAAAAAAGATGTTGGTTAATGGAGAAAAATAACCTTGGGAGAAACCAGACTCACCGTGGGGGCAAATTCCCCTCTCGCTTAAAATAATTAATATAATGCCAATATTAGTTATTTGTATGCTGTGCAATTTTTTAAAATTTGTAAACTATGTAAGTGTTAAGGTTCAGTGTTTAAACAAAGATTTTGTGTGAACTGTAAGATTAATGACAAATGTCTTTGAAGTCCATCCTGAACTAACTGCAGAAGTCCACATAGATGCACTGTCCTTTGTTAGTTGGCTGAAGAAGGCTTTTATTGGCAATTCATTGATAGTCTATATATTCCATTTCAAGAGTGTTGTCCATCAATAGCAAAGGGGATGCAGGCAGAGATCAATGAGGTGCATAGCAGTTCAACCAGCAGGTCATTTCTGTGATGCAACCTAAGTCCAAGATTCAGGCAGTGGCATATGAAGTAGCCAATGTCTTAGAGTTGGAGTTGGCATCAGTTCATCCCCTCGGAAGTCCATCATAAAAGCGTTGTCTGACTAGAACCGGCTGTAGTTTGTTGTCATCACTCAGCGACATGATACAGTGGAGTCCAAGCTGGAACGGAGCTGGTAACCTCAGGATATGAATCCCAGGGTTAAGACATGGAAACAATAGAATAATATTAGCGTAAATGCCATTACATTTATTGCAGAGTTATATATTCTGAGAAATGTATCTGGTTCCGGCAGACCTAACTAAAGCAGCCTAATTTTAAGTTGATGGATAAATTAGGTGTATGCCTGGCTAAATAAATTAGTCTTTAGTCTAGACTTAAACTGAGTGAGTGTGTCTGTGTTGTTAGGGAGACTATTCCATTGTTTGTGAGCCAAATAAGAAAAGGATCTCCTTTTGAGGATTTCGATATTCTAGGAACTTTAACAGGACAGAATTTTGTGATCGTAATGAACGTGAAGGAATATAGTGTGGCAAAATGTCACTTAAGTACTGTGAAGCTAGACAATTCAAAGCTTTGTTTGTAGTTAACAGAATTTTAAAATGAATAGGAAATTTAACAGGTAGCCATTGTAACGATGATAGAATGGGGCTAATATGATCATATTTCTTGGTTTTAGTCAGCACTCTGGCAGCTGCATGTTGAACCACTTGAAGTTTATGTATTGAACTTGCAGTACATCCTCACAGTAATGCATTTCAATAATCTAGTCTTGAGGTCATGAAAGCATTAATTAGTTTTTAGGTATCAGCAACAGAAAGCATATGTCTTAACTTAGCACTACTTCTGAGGTGGAAGAATGCTGTTCTACAAACATTGGAAATTTGATTTTTAAAGGACAGATTGGTATCAAATATAACACATAAGTTCTTCGTTGTAGAAGACAACATAACAGTACATCCAACGAGAGTCAAATTATATTTTAGATGCATATTTTTATAGGTTTTTGGTCCAATAATTAGTACCTCTGTTTTGTTAGAATTGAGTAGAAGGAAATTTATGGCCATCCAATCATTATTTTCATTGATACACACTAATAATTTGGAGAATTGTGAAATTTCCTTGGGTTTAGAAGAAATATAAAGTTGGGTATCATCCTCAAAACAGTGGAAACTTATTTCATGATTCCTGATATTATATCCCAAGGGAAGCATAAGGAGAAAAGAAGAGGTCCCAAAACTGATCCCTGTGGCACTCCATACTTAACTTTTGTTTGATTTGACAATTTCTTGTTTACACATACAAAGTGGTAGCTGTCTAATAGAGGATTTTCACGACGCGTCATCAATCCGGAAGTCGGCCATTTTGGAGGCACTCTGCATCACAACAAAGCACAGGCACTGAAGTATATCCCGAACGTCGTCAAGGAAAATGGTTAATTATTGCCATGTTTCAGGTTGTACCAATAGGACAGACCAAGAAAAACATTTGGAATATTATCGACTTCCAAAAGTTATTAAAAACCAGGGAGAGGAATGCCAGAAGTTATCAGAGGAAAGGAGGTGCTTGTGATTGGCAAAGCTCAACCAAGATCTACGAGGGAAAAATCTGGACAACATCCGGATTTGTTCGGCACATTTCTTGTCAGGTATTGTGAAATGTTGATTGCAGCAATTTTCTGGTGTAATGATAATAATAGTTTTAATAGTAAATAGTAAAACTAGGGTGACCAAACGTCCTGTTTTCCCAGGACATGTCCTGATTTCATGTCCTGTCCTGGCCGTCCTGGTTTTCATTATTTTTCATTGGGCCATTAAGAAAGAAAAACAGGATAATGAGGAAGAAGAAAACTAAAGATATAAATATCTTTGGTTAGATAGTTTTTGTAAGTTTGTGAGAGCAATTTTTGTTCAATTTGGTGGTTGTTTTTTTGTGGTGTCAGATTGTACATGTGCATATATATGATAGAATAAAATAATAATTCTATCGCAATAACATCATACAGGTTAGGCTGATTAAAGACGTTATTGCATTACTTACTTTGGCCTTCACAACACAACGGTCGTTGATAACTTGGTACTGCGTCTCCCTCACCCATCCACACACCATCTGGTTATAGGCCTCCAAACCTTTGTAGGATTTAAGGTCTTCCGCTGTGTATGGGCTCGGCGAGAAAACTAGGTAGTTGACTATATCGGGATATGCAACTCCAGGAAGAATCACCGGGTCGTCCTGGATCCAAGAAGAGGGAGCTAATTCGTAGGGATCTGCACCGCAAATAAATCGTAATTTCTCGAAATATCGCGCCTTTTCTTGTGGTCCAAGTCCTTCCCTATATGCCTTTGCATCTTGGATGCGTTTTGATGAGCTTTTCTGTTGTTTAGACATGGCTACATTCACTTAAAGTATCCAAAGTGCACAATACTCCATTGTACTCCGTTCAGTTGTTTACACCGAGTGCCTCCATAATGGCCGCGCATCCGGGTTACCGCCCAAAATGTGACGTCGGTGAAAACCCTCTATGAACCACTAATTTCAAGTCCACTAATGCCAACATAATTTTCCAACCTATTCAAGAGAATGTCGTGATCTATTGTCTTGAAGGCAGCACTAAGATCTAAAAGCACTAGAAAGAAATGCAGCCGCAACCAGATGATAAGAGCAAGCTATTTGTAACTCTGATAAGTGCAGTCTCTGTACTGTGATGGGGCCTAAATCCTGACTGAAATTGTACATATATACCATTTCTCTGTAAAAATTAACATAGTTGGGATGACACTACCTTTTCTATTATTTTTGTCATAAATGGAAGATTTGAAGTTGGTCTATAATAAGCCAATTCTCCAGGATCAAGCTGTGGCTTCTTAATAAGCAGCTTGATAACTGCCATTTTAAAGTTTCTTGGGGCATGTCCTAAGGATAGTGAGTTAATAATATTATGAAGAGTTTCTGAGATTACAGGGAATACCTTTTTTAAGAGACTTAGTTGGTACTGGATCTAACATACATGTTGTGGCTTTTGACTTATTTATACGTTTTTTTTAGCTCTTCGTGACCTATGACAACAAGCAAAAGGCTTGTGAGGAAATTTACGAGACACTGTTTTCTGAGGTGCAGTGACAGTTGATTGCATAATTCCAATTTTATTTCTGACGATTTCCATTGATCAGTAAAGAAATTCATGAAGTCATTACTATTGTGTTGTGATATCTTGTTCAGTCGATGCTTAATTCATAACCAATTTAGCCACAGTACTGAATAAACACCTAGGATTGTTGTGGTTATTTTCTATGAGTTTGCTATAATATGCTGACCTGGCAGCTTTTAATGCCTGTCTGTAGCTACAGACACTTTCTTTCCATGCACCGCGAAAAAAAAATCTAATTTTGTATTCTTCCACTTGCACTCCATTTTCTGAGCTGCTCTCTTGAGAGCATGAGTGTGATCATTGTACCATATTTTTTTCTTTAATTTTCTTGAATCGAAGGGGGCGTTTTTATATTTTCTGTTATTAAATCAAGTTCTTCTAGACTTTTTGGCTTACTGAGTATGTTAGAAGATTATTAGTGAAGCTATCTTTAGTGGTCGAAAGAATAGTTCTAAACTTTTACTTGCATGTTTATATTTAATTTTGTATTTTATTTCATTTTAAGAAAATGTAATAACCTTTATTCTGATAACATTAAACAACTATTTGCCAATAGGGCAAGAAAAAAACAAACATTTTCATGCATTTTTCTTTCCCAATATGCAAATAGCTTTTTTTAAGCATAAACCCCACAAAATTGTTTTAGATTTATCTGTAAACAAGACAAGATATCCTATGTAATTTTGCTTCTCCAGTAAATTGATCTTGTTTTAAAAGGCATACATAATTCTTTGAATAGCCTGTTAAATAATAAAATAAAATAAAATAAAACCTTATGTCACACATATGAAGATGTCCAATTTTTGAATTCTTATACATGGCTTTAATTTCAGTCCAGTGTTTGTTGTTATTATTATACCATGTTATATATTTAGGAGACTGCAAGACAGTTCTTTTATTTAGTTACACTTTTAATTGTCTCACTAATATTACATTGCATGACATGGCTGTGCCCTCTCTGGCATTTGGGTGATATTTGCAGAGGTCATGAATAATCAACTGGCTCTGCACTGAAGCTAGTTGAGTTTCTGCCACCAGTGTATTCTCATCAAACAGCAACTCCACGACTCAACTCGAAGCTTGTATCTGTAAAGCTACCAGATTCCCTACTACTCATAGCTGAGGGTTAGTTACAGGGGCATCACTAGACCCCTTTTGCACTACTAAATCTTTGAGCATTGCACCATTAAATTTACGTAATCCTACGTATGAACTAAATATTTACGGAAGCATCCGACCAGGAGTAATGGTTGAAATTAAAAGAAGACTCATTTAATGATGTCAATGTGCTCATGTTTTTCGTGATAGTCATCAATCATTTCAACATATGATGTTCACATTTACACTCGTTTATATTTACAACAGAGAAAAAAAAACATATGGCTCTTCAGCATTAAAAAAAAAAAACTTATGCGGCTCTTCAGCATGAAATGATTCAAACGGTGCAGTTTTCAGTGTGTGTCGTCTGGTGTCAAGTATCAACATATACGAAATATATAAGATATTAAAATTAATAAATGTCTATTTTTCTAGCCTGTTGTATTAGCATTTATTTATTTTAGATACAGTTCCCTATATATTGTTTTTTTTACACACGACAAATTACCTATTTATCAAATCTACTTTTATTACGTATTATATTTTAATGGGATATAATGTATGACAGCTGACAGTTACACAAGCAGACAAGGTTTTAACATCAACTGTATGAAATTCAAGGCTTTTTAACACTTATGTGTAGGCTATTTATTGGATCAATACAGGTAAACGTCATTATGGTTTATGGAGAGTTTATGACCTACTAGTTAAGTCTTGCCTTAAGAACAGGCGGTGCGACCAAATTAAGTACCAACTTACTTACAAAGTAACTAGTAAGCCCTTAGTGTGAACTTTACATCCTAACTTACATGAGAACTTATGCACAGCTGGTGCAACCCTACTCAGGTGGCGGCACACAAGTCAGAATTGAGGAAGGCTATGAAAACATGATGAAACTAAATTATGTTTCTAAATAATACAGATGATCTTATTTTGTCTCAAACATTATTGGCTCCTGTAGATGGACATCAGAAAATTCTTTGGACGAAGCAGGGACAGGAAAGCAGAAAGGAGAGATGAGATTAAGGAGATAAACAAACTACATCCTCAGCCATAAGAGTTAGGTCTCAGACATCAGATGAAAAAGCATCAAGTCTCAGGAAAACTTCTGTCATGTCTATGGAATTGCAGAGAAAATAAACACATTTTTGTGTTCTGTTGTACTGTCTTTGTGTATGATAACAATTAATCAATCTATTGGATATTAAATTAATAATTTAATTTGCTAGCGCTAGTTTAGGACACTACATAAACAGTTGGCAGTAACTATGGATGCTGTGTGCTAATTACCTAGTAACTAAAAAGGACTATAGTTTGGCTTGTTTTGAGTTGTTGTTGCAAGTAAACTTAATGAGTTTCAAATGTCAGTTTAACCCTCTGGGGTTGATGGACGCACAGGCACGCTCTGCTGGATTTTTTCGTAATTACAGTGGAAACAACATAGAATTCTCCGTCATTTTGGACAATAAAGGGTCTACTTTTATTTGTGTACACTCACAATAACAACAAAACCTTGTGCTTTTGTAAAATAAAGAAAATAAAAAGAGTGAGCTGCCAGCAGTCTCTGGGTTCGCGAACATATATCTGAAACATGTCACAAAAATTAACAAAAACTCTGTGAATACTTATCACACATACATGAAACATATGTCTAAAGAAAGCTTAAAAGGTCTACTTTTAAATAAAACAATGTAATTGGTATGAAACAAAGCAATGTACAGTTTCTCTAAGCTAATTATCCCTAATGTGATCACACCCATGGGCAGATGGCGCTATTCATACGGTAATGTGCTGAGGCGATCAATGCAAATGGTAAACGACTGTGCCGTAAAAACAAAGTTCATTCACTATTCTGCGTGTTTGAAAGACAGCACGATACACAAGTGAGAAAACTCCTGGATAGTGACGAAGAGTTAACATTTCATCAGAAGAAGAGCAGGACTCCGATGAATGTTTGTATTTTGAAGAGAGACTTGATCCAGCTGAGGATACAATTTCGGATGAGTAAGTCATTTAGTTTTAATTAGTTGACATGCTATTTTATATAAACATATATTTTATTAGTGGGACTGTTTCCAGACTTGCCAGCCAGGATTCAGTGTATTGAAATTTGAAATGTGTCCTAAAAGGCAAGTTTTAGTTACATTTAAATGCTGTTTCAGCTAAAGCAGGTATTTAAATTGTATCCTGTGTGATATAACTATAATATGTAATATGATGTAAAAATAATATGAATGTTTAGATTATATTTTAACTAGTGTTTATGCTGCCTCATTCTCATCAATAAAGCTTGTGCTTGCAAATATGTGTTCAGGTTAAATTAGTAAAATGCACTCAGCATATTATAATGATTTTTGAAGGATGATGTGACACTGAAGACTGCAGTAATGATGCTGAAAATTCAGCTTTGATCACAAATTGTATTTTACAATATATTCAAATAGAAAACTGTTCTTTTAAATTGTAAAAATAGTTCACAATATCACTGTTTTTGCTGTATTTTGGATCAAATAAATGCAGTCTTGGTAAGCAGAAGAGACTTCTTTTAAACTGAAGTGTAGGTCTAAAAGTAAAGTCTTTATGTAAAGAACATTTATAATCAGATTACTTCTTTTAAATTAAAACTTGATTTTGATCATTAAGTCTCCTCACATTCATTCTCTTTCTGTCACATTCCTCATTGATAGGTCCGGGAAGGGGTCTTTTGTCTCCTCAGGTATGAATCAATATTCATGATACTTCATGCCTCCTTGCATATGACCTTTCAAACACTAAAAGTGTCTTACAAAAGTTCAATTACTATATTGTTTTGTATGAATGAGTGATCAGGATGGTTTTCACATCATCTCTAGGCTAAATGATCCAGTTCTCAAAAGGCTTGTGGACAAATGTTTAGTATGTGTTATATGGCCTTATTTCAATGACTTATTTTAATTTTTTTCAAAAACCATGCATAAACGTTATTTTCTCAAAAATACAAACATGTACACACATGTTGCTCACATATTATTGTAGCCCAGTTTGTGCTGAATACAGTGTTATCAGACTTTAGCCATTAATGTGCTTTTAAGCAACTGAAAAAAGTCAAGGCATGTCAAAACTTCTCCAGGGCCCAAAACACCCTCAGACCCCAGAGGGTTAAACTTACACAATTATGTTAGCAAGCTAGTTATTAATTTATAGAAACAACACTTTTGCATTTACAAAGTTAGAGATAGCTTAGCTAGTTTTCCAAATTAGTGTAGTGAGAGAGACTACTGTCTTGGAGTATTTCCCCTGGTTTTGTTATGTGTATAATGGTGACTTTCTCTTTTATGCATTTTAACTTTAATGCGACTTGCATTATGCAGTGTGTATAAGCACAACAGCGCATTTGTCGGTTTTATTGCATCACACCCCTCAGTATTAGGTGGGTTTTTTATATCCTATCAGCATGCATTTGTGGGTATATTAGGGTGGCTATGTGCCACCTAGATGCACGTCATGGTCTAATGACCTCCCTCTCTCCGGTATCGGAGGCTTCCGCTCCAAAGGTATGTGTTGTTGTTAGATGTTAGGCTAACCTCTTGGCTCTGGTTCCCTGTGCTAATGTTAGTTCCTTTGTATGTGATAGCATTTGTTTGTGTGAGGCTCATTTCGCGAGCCGCTGACCGACTTCTGCCTTCCTCCAGTCTGTATACTGTATACTGCTTGTGTATTCGTGGCTGTAATTATGACTGTAGCTCCAACAATTTTGGTATGTGAAATCATTAAATACGATGGTGATTAAAACTTGGGGGTTTAATGATTTAGCTTTTTGTAATTGTTTGTTCTTTTATAGGTTAATTAAACTACTCACCAGAATGTGTCTGTCTGCATAGAAGCTGCAGGGCTGAACTCTGATGCTGCTGTTTTGTTTTACTGTTTTGTTTTGCTTTTTGTTCTGTTTGTTTTTTGTATTTGATTTACATTCTGTTTTTTGGCACATTTGTCTCTGACTCTGGAAGTGCTGTTTTGGGACTCGCAGAGAGAAGTGTGATCATTATCTCTTTGTGTATTTCTTGAGCCAACAAGATTATCATTAGAGTTTGGAAATAGTGTTATTTTGTTCTGATTGAAACCATTTTATTTTGTTATTGTTAGTGTGAAGTTGATCTTAGCAGGATGATTTGCCACCAGCATTCCCCTGTCCTTCACATGACCATATTTTGTTTTGAGTGTTAAAATCCTTCGAGTTTTCTTGTTGTTTTCTTTGTTTTTTTTTATTAATTATATGATTATTTGGTTAATTTTCTCTTTTAGAGAGCCTATTACAAACCACGCAGCTGACTGCAGTGCTCATAATTTTAATACACTATTAAATTAAGGAATGAGTGTTCAGTGCCCATCTGATTAATCTAATCTTAAAATAAAATATGTTTGTACTTTGGTATTTATGTCTCTTTCCCTATTGTTTTGAAACAACAAACCTGTGTGCCATTTTCTATTTGTGATTGGGTTATTGTTTCCCTGTTAATTACAGGGTGGCGTAGTCAGATTATTTATTGGTTTCCATAATACAGTATATTAGCATCAGCAGCATTCTCCCCCTATACTGGTGCATCAGCCCTGTCCTCCTACCTCCCCACTCTGCTACACTGGCAACCAACTCAGTTTAGCTATCAACTCTACCTAGTGACCAACTCTCTGCTCATTTTGAGACCTTTTTGTCTAAAGCTGTTTCATCTAAGGCCGTTTTGCCTGACATTGGATAATGCAGTTTCATAAACTTGACAGAGGTTTTCCTAATGTGTAATATAGAAGAATGCCAATATGCAAGAACATTTTCTCCGGTTTTGTTATTTGCATATACAGTGTATGCATTTTTTGCCATAAAACATGTTGAGAATGTTCATATACAGTATGTTGAAGATACTTAAATATTTTCATAAAGATTAATATCTCTACATGTTTACCTTTCCCAGTACTTGTTGCAGTGTAGGAATAGTGGGTTAAGCATGGGAAGTTTGTATATTGCATTGTGTTGCACAACACATCGCAACAGGCTTTGACTGAAAGAAAAATGCAATATAAGTAATGGTGGGGCCTATGCCCCAGTAGAGCTTGTTGTCTAGCAATGCCCCTGGTTAGTTAAGTAAATGAGTGTATGGAAAGCTTGTTGTAAGGGTCAGATATTTTATCCTCTATTTTATCAGAAATAGGGATGGCAAGGGCACAACAGGTTCCTTTAAAAAAAAACATACTGCTTGTTTAATAGTAGAGCTTCTAGTTTTTTAGGCCAGCCCGTCTTCTGCTCTGTGCGCACACATCATTGTTGAAGGAATGGAACTAAAGCTTTGCTTTTGTATGCCTACTATGCCAACTTTTCAAGCTGTGGTTGTATTTTTACTTTTAAATCAAGGAGCAAATATCTTCTTTTTTTCCCCCTTTTTTGCATATCTGACTCAATTGTTTTTTGTAGTGTGAACACTTACAAAACAATTTACAATCTGATATTTTCTGAAACAACTGAAAGCAGGGTGAATTCCATTTTTTAGCTTTTATTTAGTAAAAAAAATGTTCCATCATTTGTTATGCAACACTTGTAAGATGCAAACAAAACATATGGAAAAATAAAACAAAAAAAGAACTGAACGCAACCCGTCAAATAAAACTAAATCAAACAGGAAACAAAACTCACCAGGGGGGAAATACAAGAAAAAAGGAGCTGAGAACAAACTGACTGGATAACAGGACAGACCACAAACTGGAGACTGAACATAACACACCAATCTGACAGGAAAGACAAGACAAAGGAGAGAATATAAAGAGGAAGGGAAGATTGAACACAGGTGCTGCCAATAATCACAAGCAGCGTGAATCAGCACTGCCATGACAACACTGATTGCCCTGCTGTGCAGCACCTGTGGGAAGGAGGAAAACAAAAGCACATGGACAGCCTGAAAAGAGGTGGAGGAAACTGTAACAATCCTGCCACATAACGAATAAAACCAGACCAAAATGGCAGGATCACGACAGATCCATTTGATTGCGTTCCCTGCTCAGATTAGGCTTAATGTTTTTTAGATTAACTGACACTTCTGTTAGAAAACTGTCCCTCATTTCACAATTGACCAGACACTGTCCGCATGTGATTTTTTTACAGATACATTGTGCTAATTTGGATTAAATGAAGTGCATAGCCATAACCAGGAAATGTCAATTACATGCCTCAGCTTCTTAAACCTTTGAATAGCACTTCCAAATGAAATATTGCACACGATTCAATGCATAATGGATGAAAATACATCCACGTTTAGAACCACCACTGAGACCTCAATGCTGGTTATGGATCTGCAATCATAATAATTTAGTTCAAGTGATGAGTGAGTGTTGTTATTACATATAATGATGCTGTAGCCTTTAATGGGATTAATTTTATTTCTTGATCTCAGAATTTGAGAACAGGAGCCCCAGCATGATTTGAACAATACCATATTGACACCAGTTGTCTGAAAGAAGGTTAACTATGGGCAGCACAGTTACAAATCATTAATAGAAAGCACAATGAAATCATTCGAGATTGGGTTCATCATTATTATGATCACTTTATGGATAATTCAGTATACCCAATTTTACTGCCACAGACAGTCTAAGGCAGCATCTTAAAAAGTGTTCACATCAAGTGTCATTGCTGTAAATACAATCTTCACAGTGTTTTCAGGATTAGAATATTTTTATTTTAGTTTTTTTATAGTGGTGAGTGTTTATCCTTTGATATGCACAGATGGTAATGGTGAAAGGGTGAAGTTTTTTTTCTGTCATCCTACCCACCTGGTGCAGTCAGCTGTTATTTAAAATAGTAAAAAGCAGGACCGAGGGGAATTGCTGCATTGACACTGACACGGTCCACTCAGCCCCTGCTTATTGAGATGGGCCAGGATTAGAAATGAATGCATTTATTATGGAAAAAAAGGACAACAATGGGCAAATGTACTTCAGACCTGGAAGACGTAGGATATAAATGACAGCTGCTCAGCTGTTGTCCTTTTTGGAGCTTAACAGTCACTAGTCCCCATTAACTTTCAGCTTGGATATTTTTGCAAAACTTCTACGTTGGTGTTCCACAGAAGACAGAAAGTCAGGCAGCCACATTTAAAACAACACGTCTCCCTCCACAAGAGCCCTCCAAAAAGGCCAAATAGCTGCCCCATATCCTGATGAACATATCCATGTTGCCTAGCCTTCTATATGAAAACTCTTCCCAAGCTGCCACCCTACCCATCTCCTCGCACCACTCATGAAACGAGGGGTTCCAGCTGACTTCCATTCTCTAAGGATAACCTGTCTGCCCACCATAACACCGGACAGGATTCAATTGTTCATGTACTTATCTCCTACATCAATGACCACCCCATCACCCAAAATACAGAGCATGGGGCAAAAGGAGATTCAAGTACACAATATGTCACCCATAAAATTCTGGACCCTCAACCAGAACTCTTGTATCTTTCAACACCCCCAAAAAATATGGGTGGTGTCTCCATATTATGAATGGCATCGCCAGCAGGTGGGTTTGTCCTTAAAACCAAGCCTATGCAATTTAGAAGGTGTCCAATAAAATCTATTTAGAATCTTAAATTGCGTAAGGCGCACCCTTGCAACTCTAGATGCAGACTTGACGTTTTTAAGAATCCTAGCCCACACTCCCTCCTTCAAAAACAAATGTAATCTTCCTCTCATGGTCTTTTGAGTGAATTTAAAGCTCCGTCCCCCAGACTCTGGATTAGCAGGGAGTAATACACTGATGCCTCATGAACTTGGCATGGCATGGAGCAGACTGAGGTTCGGCTGTGATATGGCATGGAGCAGTCTGGCTGTGACATGGCATGTAGCAGGCTGAGGCATGGCTGTGAAATGGCATGGAGCAGGCTGAGGCATGACTGTGACATGGCATGGAGCAGGCTGAGGCATGGCTGTGACATGGCATGGATCAGGCCGAGGCGTGGCTGTGGCATGACATGGAGCAGGCTAAGGATTTGTTGTGACATGGCATGAAGCAAGCTGAGGCATGACATAGTATGGAGCAGACTCCGGCGTGGCGGTGACATGGTATGGAGTAGACTCAGGTGTGACATGACATGGAGCAGACTCTGGCATGGCTGTGACATGGCCTGGAGCTGAATCTGGCGTGGCTGTGATGTGACCTGGAGCTGACTCTGTCATGGCTGTGACGTGGCCTGGAGCTGACTCTGGCGTGGCTGACATAGGGCATAGTCATGGAAGGCGTAAATGTGGGAGGCTTGAAACTATGTGTCCTTGATGACTGGGAAAAGACCTCAGTGGTCGTGAAAATGAGCAGAGTCTTGAGAACATCCTCGGTGGTCGTGGGCATGCACAGAGTCTCTGAGACGACCTCTGCGGTCATGAACATGGACAGAGACTTGGAAAAGACCTCCATGGTCATATACATGGGCAAATACTCATAGAAGACCTCAGTGGACGTGAAAATGGGCAGTGACTTGGAAACAACCTCTTTGGTTGTATACATGGGCAGATATGATCCAAGATGGCGGCGCGGATATTGATCCAAGATGGCGGCGCGGTAGCACGCAGCTGCCACTCCGGATCCAAAATGGTGATTTTTTTTGTTAAATAACCCAACTTTTGCGGCACATGGACATCGGAGCAACCGGTGTTCGTGTCTACCATCGCCAGACACTGCTCAAATATAGGATTCATGCAACAACCAAGCTGCATGATGACCTGCAGGAGGCTCTATGCGAACTCGGCTTGCTATGGAGACCAGGCCTCCAGTCCTCGGCGTCACCTGATGCCAGTGCACGGGGGAGAGGATGTCATAAGCAGTGTGCGCGGAAGTGCGGCAAGAAGGCGGGGGTCCGTGCTAGGCTAAAACAAACCCTAGCCGGCCGGCTCTCCCATCTATCCTGCTCTAAAATATTTGCTCCCTGGACAATAAACTGCACTACATCCGACTCCAGCAGGCTACGCAACATGAGTTCAGAGACTGCTGCTTCTTTGTTTTCACAGAGATGTGGCTCAGCGACAGAGTTTCAGACGCCGCCATTCAGCTAGACGGGCTCGCCTCGTTTCGTGCAGACAGAAATACAGCTCTGTGCGGTAAGACTCGCGGTGGTGGCTTGTGTGTTTACATCAACACGGAATGGTGCAAGAACTCTATGCTAGACTCTAGCTACTGCTCATCGCTGGTGGAGCTTGTGACTGTTAGATGCAGACCTTTTTATTTTCCATGGGAATTCACCATTGTTATTATAACCGGAGTTTACATTCCCCCCAGCGCTAATGCTAAGGAAGCTCTCGGTGAACTGTATGGGGCTATTAGTGAACAGTAGAACGCTCACCCTGATAGACTGTTTATTGTCGTCGGAGATTTCAACCATGCGAATCTCAAGACAGTGCTCCCTAAATTCCATCAGTATGTGGACTTTGCAACGAGAGGGGCGAACATGCTTGATCTTGTTTACACAAACCATCCCAGGCGCATACCGGGCAGGGCCCCGCCCCCACCTCGGCTACTCAGACCACATCTGTTATGCTAATTCCAGCATACAGACCGCTCATCTTATGCACAAAACCGCTTCAGAAGCAGGTGGAAACCTGGCCAGCAGGTGCCATCTCTGCTCTTCAGGACTGTTTTGAGTGTACTGACTGGCACATTTTCAGGGAGGCTGCAACATATGATGATTCTACCAACTTGGAGGAATACACAGCATCAGTGACCAGCTACATCAGCAAGTGCATTGATGATGTCGCTTTCTCCAAGACCATCACCTCACGCTCCAACCAGAAACCATGGATGACTGCTGAGGTGCGCGTGATGCTGAGGACCCGAGAGTCTGCCTTCAGAGTAGGCAACAAGGCAGCCCTAAGAACAGCAAGGGCCAAACTGTCCCGGGCCATCAGAGAGGCAAAGCGCGCACATGCCCAGAGAATCCACAGTCACTTCCAGGACAGCGGTGACACGCGGCGCATGTGGCAGGGCATCCAGGCCATCACCATCTACAGGACAACATCAGTTGCCTGTGACAAAGATCCCTCCCTTCCAGATGAGCTCAACAACTTCTACGCTCAGTTTGAATTGCAGAACGACGTGGTGGTGAGGAAGACCACCTATCCTCCCAACGACCAGCTGGACCAGACAACATTCCTGGCAGAGTGCTCAGAGGATGTGCAGACCAGCTGACAGATGTTCTTACCGACATCTTCAACATCTCTCTGAGCAGCGCCGTTGTTCCAACGTGCTTCAAGGCCACCACCATCATCCCCATGCCAAATAAGTCTTCGGTGTCCTGCCTCAATGTCTACCATCCCGTCGCACTCACACCCATCATCATGAAGTGCTTGAGAGACTCGTCATGAGGCACATTAAGACCCAGCTGCCCCCCTCACTAGACCCTCTGCAGTTTGTGTATCGTCCAAACCGTTCAACAGACGATGCCATTGACCAACACCCTCCATCTGGCCCTCACCCACCTAGATAAAAAGGACTCATACCTTCGAATGCTGTTCATAGACTTCAGCTCAGCATTCAACACAATCAATCCCCAGCACCTGATTGGAAAGCTGAACCTGCTGGGCCTGACACCTCCCTCTGCAACAGGATCCTTGACTTCCTGACTGGGAGACCTCAGTCAGTCCGGATCGGGAACAGCATCTCCACCACACTGAGCACTGGGGCCCCCCAGGGCTGTGTGCTCAGTCCACTGCTGTTCACTCTGCTGACTCATGACTGTGCAGCAATGCACAGCTCAAATCACATCATCATGATGTTTATTTATCAATATAATGGCTCTCTTGCTTTTACTTGGACCAGCACTAAAGAAAACGTGTCTACTCCATATCTTCCCAAATTTTCCAGCTTCCTGAGGGGAGAGATAAGTTTCTTCGTTTCTTCCATTTAAGAAAGGAAATAACCTTCCTTCTTATTATCGGGTGCCCCAACAAATTCACCTTCCAGGTGGAGAGAGATAACCTTCATATTAACATTTGACATTTTTATATAATAGACTAAATAAATTGTGTGTCAAAAACAAAATTATAAAGCTCACATTTTAGCATCAGTGCAACAATGAAACCCCGAACAAAACAAACAGAAAAAGAAAACCCCACGTGCATTAACCCCACGCACGGCAGTGCCAAACGGCATCCATCCCTCTAAACTCAAAAGGTCCATGTATGCCTACGAGAACCCCCGCATCAACATTGTCCTCGGATTACACTATTTTGCCTCACAAATTTGTAAGGCAAAATTACATAATAGAAAATAATTTGTAAAACAAACCCAGCCATAAGGCAGAGTCAAATAATGTGTAGATTAATTAACAGAACTGTCTCGAAAGTGTGTTCCTCCACAAAACAAATTCCAGCCGATATAAAGCTGTTCAGTGTCCTCGGACAGACAAACGAATGGTCATTGAGCCTGCTGTCCATGTGTGTAGCAGATGACGTCATCGTCATCATACACTCACCTAAAGGATTATTAGGAACACCATACTAATACTGTGTTTGACCCCCTTTCGCCTTCAGAACTGCCTTAATTCTATGTGGCATTGATTCAACAAGGTGCTGAAAGCATTCTTTAGAAATGTTGGCCCATATTGATAGGATAGCATCTTGCAGTTGATGGAGATTTGTGGGATGCATATCCAGGGCACGAAGCTCCCATTCCACCACATCCCAAAGATGCTCTATTGGGTTGAGATCTGGTGACTGTGGGGGCCATTTTAGTACAGTGAACTCATTGTCATGTTCAAGTAACCAATTTGAAATGATTCGAGCTTTGTGACATGGTGCATTATCCTGCTGGAAGTAGCCATCAGAGGATGGGTACATGGTGGCCATAAAGGGATGGACATGGTCAGAAACAATGCTCAGGTAGGCCGTGGCATTTAAACGATGCCCAATTGGCACTAAGGGGCCTAAAGTGTGCCAAGAAAACATCCCCCACACCATTACACCACCACCACCAGCCTGCACAGTGGTAACAAGGCATGATGGATCCATGTTCTCATTCTGTTTACGCCAAATTCTGACTCTACCATCTGAATGTCTCAACAGAAATCGAGACTCATCAGACCAGGCAACATTTTTCCAGTCTTCAACTGTCCAATTTTGGTGAGCTCTTGCAAATTGTAGCCTCTTTTTCCTATTTTTGGTGGAGATGAGTGGTACCCGGTGGGGTCTTCTACTGTTGTAGCCCATCCGCCTCAAGGTTGTGCGTGTTGTGGCTTCACAAATGCTTTGCTGCATACCTCGGTTGTAACGAGTGGTTATTTCAGTCAAAGTTGCTCTTCTATCAGCTTGAATCAGTCAGCCCATTCTCCTCTGACCTCTAGCATCAACAAGGCATTTTCGCCCACAGGACTGCCGCATACTGGATGTTTTTCCCTTTTCACACCATTCTTTGTAAACCCTAGAAATGGTTGTGCGTGAAAATCCCAGTAACTGAGCAGATTGTGAAATACTCAGACCGGCCCGTCTGGCACCAACAAACATGCCACGCTCAAAATTGCTTAAATCACCTTTCTTTCCCATTCTGACATTCAGTTTGGAGTTTAGGAGATTGTCTTGACCAGGACCACACTCCTAAATGCATTGAAGCAACTGCCATGTGATTGGTTGATTAGATAATTGCATTAATGAGAAATTGAACAGGTGTTCCTAATAATCCTTTAGGTGAGTGTATGTCCCATGGAAATACCATCCATCCATCCATCCATCTTCAACTGCTTATCCGAAGTTGGGTCGCGGGGGCAGCAGCTCCAGCAGGGGGCCCCAAAATTCCCTATCCCGAGCCACATTATCCAGCTCTGACTGGGAGACCCCGAGGCATTCCCAGGCCAGTGTGGAGATGTAATCTCTCCACCTAGTCCTAGGTCTTCCTCGAGGCCTCCTCCCAGCTGGACGTGCCTGAAACACCTCCCTAGGGAGGCGCACAGGGGGTATCCTTACCAGATGCCCAAACCACCTCAACTTACTCCTTTCCACGCAAAGGAGCAGCGGCTCTACTCCGAGCTCCTCACAGATGACTAAGCTCCTCACCCTATCTCTAAGGGAGAAGCCCTCCACCCTTCTAATGAAGCCCATTTCGGCCGCTTGTACACAATTGAAAATACTCCACAAATCAAACTCCAGCCAACAAGAGGCACAAGCACAAGGAACAAACAGATCCATCTACAACTGTCCCGAAGCAGTGTAATTCCACAAAACAAGCTCCAGCTGCTAGGCAGAACCAGCACAAAAAGAAACAAAACAGGCATCCCGGTTCCTCGGATGGTCAAGAGTGTATTGAGCGAGTCAAGTTCACTCGGACGCTGCATGAAAAAACACACCATGACTTGACATAACAGTCCGTCAACTTAATAAAAAAAACATCCTTTTTGTAGGAATGTAGAAATTTTGTCCCTTGGAGTGTCATTTAACAAAACAAACTCTAGCCGCTAGGCGGAACTAACACAAATATAAACAAAAATGACGCCCAGCTTCCTCCGACAATCGAGTCAATGAACAGCGAGTCAATCCACTCACATAGGGAAACAGCCAATTAATTAGGTTAATCATCCATTGTTTTCATGAATGACAATGCTTGCTTTGGGCACAAAAATACCTTGTGACCATCCTTGGTGTTCTCAGTTTGGCCAGAAACATCAGTGCAAAAGCGATCTTCCATTGATGTAAGAGTTTCTTACAGTCCTTGAACCGATTGCGTTTCACTCTTGTCAAGTTTGCAAAGTCTGGGAACAAGAAAATATTTTGATTCTTTAATATTCTTAAATATTTAGATTTCTTTGCTCCTTGCCTGTGGCAACACGAAATCTTTATCGGATGATCTCAGAAATTTGGCCAGGATTGATCGAGGTCTGTCTTCCTCAGCAGATCTCTGAACCGGGTCTCTGTGAGCTCGCTCGATTTCCAGCTTATGGCATGTTATGTCGAGTAGACTCGGGAAGAGCTCATCTAGGAATTTCACCATATCTCTGCCCTCCTCATGCTGAGGAATTCCAACAATTCTGACGTTATTCCTGCAGCTCCGATTCTCAAAATATTCAAGCTTTTCAAGAATATATTCCTAATCAACTTTGGTAACGGGCAGATTAACGGACAATTCCCTCTCCGATGACTCAGATAATCGATTAATTTTTCAACATCTGCAACTCTTTTAACTAACTCAGAAAATGTTGTTTCCATGGCCGTAATCGTTTGAAGTATTACAGCAAGATCCTCCAAGTCAGCAACAACTTTCGTCAGCATCACAAACATGTTGAACAGTTGATGCTGGATTTCTCTGGCTGCGCAATCCAACTTGAATCCCCGGTCCACAGGCCCATCAGCGTTCTCATCTTGAGCACGTAAGTGTCTTTTAATATCTCCAGAGCCCAAGGATTTTGACATCTTAGCCATGTTTAGCTCAAAGAGCAAATGTATCCCTGGGTGTATCAAATTTCAACAGATTATGGCATGAAAATAATAAAAAAAAATAGCAAAGTGCACAGAGCTTACTCTCACACGTCTGCTTTTGCATGGCATCACGTGACCTCCCATAGGGTCTCATTCTTAAATAAGATGGGAATTACTTATAGGTCAGTGGAATTTCAAGCTTTGAGGGCTGGAGTAGAGCTCCTGAAATTGCTACATTCACTACACATAAATGCTGGATTAAAGCTTCAGCCCTTCCGTGCTTATCTCCAAAGCAGACCAATCTAGGCCCTCATTACGTTGACCATATTTGAGAATAGATAAGATATCTTACAGGTTGCAAAAGTGACCTCTGGTGGTTAAAGACCTAGTACACCCAAAAATTAAAATATTTACAAATCTTATGTTGTTCCAAACCCATATGATTTTGTTTCTTATGCAGACCACAAAAGGAGATTTTTTTATGAATTTCACAGCCTGTCTTTTCAAAACAATGGCAGTGGATAGTCCTAACCCTATAATGGTTTCAAATGTCTTCAGAAGACTTGGAATATGCTGCATGAGCTGCATTTACATTTATGATACTTTTGGGTCTTTGTTTAAGCTTTAAAGTGAGGTACTATCCACTGCCTTTGCATTGAAAAGATGGGCTGTGAAATTCATTAAAACATCCACTTTTGTGCTCGGGTCATTCTCAAAATATTTTTTATTTTCATACAAAATATTGAAATTTCCAATTCAGTTCATTATAGTTTTCACCCTCATAAGCTGAGGGTAAAAATATTTTTTAACATCTTGACTATTTTTATTCATAAATTCATATTTATTTTTATTATTTATGTATTTTTTATTTCACGAATGATGCAAGGATTGTAACACTAGTCACGGTAACGCCAATGACAAATTCTCTTAAAAGATACATTTTATAAAATGGTGTCAATAGCATCATGAATCAAACACCACTGATCAGACTAAACTCAAAAAATCATACCATTAAATACATTTTAAATACAAAATCTTTCACATGAACATTAAACAATGTAACACCACTGACATTTCTAAATGACCCATGTGAAAAAATATACAGTTAAATGTAAATTAATTTGTTTTTTTAACACGGTTGGAAAATCACTTAAAGCAGTCTCTTCTTCATCTGAACTTTTGACCTTGGAAGTTCAATCATTATTTTTTACAATTATTTAAATTATTAATTACTTAATTTGTTTTGCTTTTGCTCACTTGTTATGCCTTGCACTAATGCTTGACATGAGAAAACAAAATGAGTAAAAACTAAAACAGATAAATAACTGTAAACCTAATAGAAGTGATTTTTCCAGGCAATTTACAAATTCAAATACATTTTCTAAAAAAAGAAAGGTTAAAAAACACTCAAACCATTTCATACTACTTAATAAAAGGTTAGGTTAAAGAATGATACATTTTAAATGGGGTTTCTTTACTATTTGAATAAGAAAGTCATGGGTTTGTAACAACATGAGAGTAAATTTTCATTTTGGGTAAACTATCCCTTTAAGGATAAAGGCAGTAGGTTTAAAACCAAGAAGTAGTTTTCCATTAAATGAATATATGCAGTTATATTATCACCATTATATCCTTGAGGTTCTTAACTTTAGATTGCTTTGGAGTGACTCTCTATGCACTATATGTCTTAGATAAAATGTGTCCGCTAACAAATGTCCAAAACCTATTATTAAAAAACTTCCACCAGAATTGTAGCAGTTTGTGTATTTGGTAAACACTCATGTCAGTCTGCGCATGAATAAATTGCTCCCTGACCCCTTATCTGCTGCACATACACCAGCTGCTGCTAATAACCAGTGGGAAACCCTGCTGCTAATGCAACCATGCTCTGATACACATTAAACTCTATAATTGCAGGCTCAGATCTTCAGATACAGATTGTGTTTATCGTATGGCCCTCTGTGTGATTAATTACAGAATGTAGTTGAGAGCTCTTAGAGTAGCATAGAGACAGGGCTGGACTGGCAATCTGGCATACCTGGCATTTTCCCGGTGGGCCGGCGAACTTTGGGGCCGATCAGGGGTGGACTTGCCAGCGTGATAACCGAGCGAGCCGGTGGGTTGGCCGTGAAACGTGCCGAATGGGTCGCGATAAGCAAAAATGAGCCGCCGTGCTATGCAGAACGGACCACAAAACGGCGCCGCGATATGCAGAAAAGAATCCGCGTTCTTCATACGTACCTTCACACATATGTGACGGTTAATATCTGGGCTGCACAGAGTAGTGTCACACATATGTTTTTCTGCAACTGCCACTTATGTTACAAGCTGCCAGATTCAAATCTGTTTTTGTGCTGAAACAGGCTCAGGTCAAGCATCTGTAATTTACATTCACTCAAACAGTTACTCATGTGGAAACTAATAAATTTCACTGTATATATGTAAAAAAAACTGTGTGTATAATGTGTGACCAAAATAAAGGATTCTATTCTATTCTATACAATCATTTAACACTAGAACTACCACGGCGGTCATTTTGACCGTTTTGAAATTTTGCGATGTAATAACTTTGTTGAAATAAAACCCATATAACCATAGGACCATGACTTTTCATTAATGTGCATATATTTTATTCTAACATTGTTATTTTATTAAAATTTCAAAACAAAAAAGAGTTTTGAGTATTTCTACCTTGAATGGCCATAACGGTCATTTTGACCGCACACATTTCAGCGTTTGCAGCGCTGTTCACCACGGAGGTGCTGAGAAGTGACAATGCAAAGCTCACAGTCTATCAGTGCAAAAGAAGGAAAGCACTGTCCACACAGCTGTTGCCATCACAAGTGGCCAAAAGGCTAAACCAGAGACAGTCACATACTACAACAGAACCAAGTTCGGAGTAGATGTGCTAGATCAAATGGCGAGGAAATACTATGTGAAAGCAACCACACATAGATGGCCAGTGGTTGTGTTTTATAATATCCTTGACCTGGCTGCGATAAATGCTTCCATCATGTTTAAGGAATGCACAAATGAGAGAATGTCACGGGGGAACTTCATAATGCGACTGGCAAATGAACTTCGCTATGGCCATATGAGAGCAAAAGTCACACAGCTGATAGTGCAAGGACCCAGGCAGGAGCAGCTGCAGATGGAGAGGGGAAGGCAGTGCCAAGTGTGGAGAAACTGCAGGAAAAACAAAACTAAGGACACTTGTGACACCCAGGCAGGAGCAGCTGCAGATGGAGAGGGGAAGGCAGTGCCAAGTGTGGAGAAACTGCAGGAAAAACAAAACTAAGGACACTTGTGACAAATGTCAAAAGGTAGTGTGTGGGAGCTGCACATGGAAGGTAGAGAGAACCTGTGTTGACTGTGGTTAATCGATCCACAAGCATCAGTGAATGATGTGTGGTGTTTGCCCCCAAAACAACCAAAAATGTGTTCCTAATGATTTTATAGCATAATGTTTTCATTATAGTTTTACAGCATGATATTTTTGCTCACTGTAAAACAAATATTGCTTCCTAAATTAGTTTGTTTTCCCACAGTTTAGCGAATGTTCATATTCTTTATTAACTGTTTTGGCCATTTTGGGTTAGGCCTATATGTGTTTCATACATGTCTAAGGTTCCCCGTCTGTCGCTCACTTCGACGTTGTGTTGAAGAAGTGACACTAGGGGTCTCTCTTGAGCACCGAATACGCCTCTGATCTATAAAAAAAGGCCAATGAGAAGTTGGCAGACAGTATTTGCATACCCCGCCCCAGGACATACGGATATAAAAGCGGGGAAATACATCAAGTTCATTCAGAAATTTTCTTCAGAGCCGATGGTTGTACTGCAGCGAGCTGTGAGTCACACACCCGTTCCTGTTCCTCTGACTCTCTAACTGCTCTTGGATCTATGATGCACTACAGCGGCTTTCTCCTTCCTTGCACGGAAGTGCAGTTTGCCCCTTGGGTGTTTCGACAGTGCAAGAGAATATTAAAAGAGTGATATTTCTTTTAAAAGAGCAATACACAGCGGCGTTGAACGTCCTTTTCATGACGCATCTTTGTAAAAATGCCATTCCCCCCTGTGTAGTTTCTGGATGCGGTTGATTTCTCCCCACCTCTGATGGTCATAAAAGCTGCCTTGCGCCCTTTCCCTCAGCCGAGGTAAAATTGTGCACTTTTTTCTCCCAGGAGATCCCACTCATTCGGATCCCTGGATGACTCCTCCCTAGCCCTGTGGGTCCGCAGTTTAGTGGAGGAACTCGCCGACCCAATCCACTGTGGGTACTTAATCTACCCTGTACTGGAATAGGTGCTCCACAGGTCAGGACTCCTACGTGGACTCCCCCTGTGTGTATCATCCGCAGTATGGTCCCCTTACGAAGTGGACCCGCGTCTCCTTTAGGCAGTCCCAGCTGCCCCCGGTCGCCATGTTGTAGCAACTCCCCCCTCCTTGAGGCTGGATCTACCACTGCGCCACTTTCCACATGTCGCCTAAAAACCCATGTGATGTATTCACCACCTTTACCTCCCCCTTTGGGCAGGTGTGGCCTCCGCAGCATCTTTTCCCCCTGAAAGAATAGGAAACTGGGTAATATCCCCTTCCCTCAGTGCGTGTAAGGACCCCGGCCGTTCTTGCTCTATGCTGAGAAACATAGAGAGAAAAGAGGCCCAGCCAGGCTTGGCCTGTTCCCAGGTTGGCAAGCGTCGCCTTGTTCCCCTGCCTAGGGTAATCAGAAGTATCCAGACGACTTTTTTGCCTGCTCCTGTGTCAGCAGAACATGTACACGCTGAGCCGTGGCGTGGCGTGATTTAAATTGGACCCCTAGTGGCGCTTCTTCGACACAACGTCGAAGTGAGCGACAGACGGGGAACGTCTAGGTTACGGATGTAACCTCCGTTCCCTGATGGAGGGAACGAGATGTTGTGTCCTCCCAGCCACGTCGCTGAGCCGAGCTACTGTAGTGGCCGGACCATTTCCGGCTCCTCAAAAAATCCTGAATGAACTTGACATATTTCCCCGCCAGCTTCTCATTGGCCTTTTTTCATAGATTAGAGGCATATTCGGCACTCAAGAGAGACCCCTAGTGTCGCTTCTTCGACACAACGTCTCGTTCCCTCCATCAGGGAACGGAGGTTACATCCGTAACCTTGACTTTTTTACTATGCATTGAAATACACATTGGTGATGTTTTTAGAAGCTATTGTATTGATTTGTTTTTATTTTACAAAGAAAATAATAGAATCTAAATAATCAAATTTGTATCTGTAATTAGCTACAATAGCAAGTTCTGTGGTTGTCGATGAACTAATACATTTTCATATTCATTAGAATTTAAATTTCGTGTCCTGGTGTTTATTATTAATATAACAGATTCATTTATTCATGGATTTGATTCCAGTGGTGGCTGCATAGGATTTTTTCCGATTCGTGTTCAAACATTTCCAATAACTCCAGAGCGTTGTAAAGTCCAAAAGTCAACATGTTTTGAAAAAAGATAGATGTAATAATTTCCAAAATTCACAACATGTTTTTATCTAATGAAATATATTCTGCCTCAATCCATGTATGTTGGCGTTTAGACTTTCAAAACATTTTCACTGGGGTGAAAAAACTTGCTGGCACAAAGCGAGGCACGCACCTTCCGGGGCAGTCTAGCAGCTAATATATATATATATATATATTTAGTTGTATAGTCTAGCACTATTATATATTACAAAAAAGATGATATTATGTAGGCCTATCTGCGTTTGCTTGTCGCTCCGTGCTCCATTTAATCCATATTATTCTATTTTATTCAAATTGAGGATTTTTTATTTTTTTTAAAATATGACGACAGACATTAGAAGCTTCATTCTAAAACCTCAATAGAAGTTTTGAATGTAAATATGACATGAAAAAAATTACATTTGGTACAGTCTAGTATGAACGGTCAGAATGGCCGCTATGGCCATTCTAGTAGTTATAGAATTCTGGTAGTTCTAGTGTTAAACCACAAAATACATTTATTTTATTTACATACATCCAACTCATCAGTACCACGATAATATGTTATAGCTCTAATACGCACAGTCAATACATACACGATCATCCTTCAATGTGTGCTGCCATTTGTTTACATTAGTAGTGGTTGTCATCTGTCAAGCAAACAGCTAATCAAAGACATGTTTTCAAGCAAATAATATGTTTATTTTATGTAATAAACAGCCTAATTGTCACCAAAGTACCACAATAACAGTTCACAGCTTGTATATGCACAGCCATCATATCTAAACATGATCTTCCCATGCATGCAGCAATGTCTACTTATTAGGTGCAGATGCGGTTTACATTCACACAAACATCAACTCAAACAGTCTTTACAGGCATATCATATGTTTGTTTTCTGAAACAGACAGCCAAACTATCACAAACTGTTTGAATGCTGCCAAGTTTGTTTACATTAGCGCTTGTCACACAGACACACACACACACACACACACACACACACACAAACAATGTCTGAGAAGTCAAATGCATATAGGCAAACAAGACTGCTGATATTATTTGTTCAATTATTTTTGACATCTATAATAACTAAATAAATAAACCAAATACAGTGCAGCAGACATAACCCATTTGTTCACGTTTATTATTTTATATACGTTCTTTTACTTGTATTTTTTTATGACAAGAAATCAAAAATTTTAAAAATACTCATCTCTACCCTACCACTACCGGCAGTGCAGTGTCACGTGCAAAAATAACTCACTCCAGGAGACACTGCAGGGGAATTTATACCCTACTCATGAAAAGGTTAATGCTTCACATGCAGGGAAGTCGTGCAGCAAGTGTGAATGCAAATCCACAGCACATTGAACAATAACACATTCAAGGCATGTTCTTCTTCAAAAGGAGACATGGAAGGCAGGAACTGTGTATAATTTGATACTGTACCGGACACCCAATGAGGAAGGGGTTGCATTATACTGTATACCATAGAGCAGTGGTTCTTTCACTGGTTTTGCTTCAGGACCCAGATTTTACATTGGACATCAAGTAGCGACCCAACACAGTACCAAATTTGTTTCTCCCACTAAATGTCAACATAAATATCCTTAAACTTGGCACAAAGAATCTGACGGTCTTCTTTTTAATGAACTGACTCCTGCTGGCTATGGATTATTTGATCTCCCGCGTTCTTCTGGTAGAGGTGGGGGTATCATTGTGTTGCACAGTCAACAGTTCAATCTGTGTCCCGTGGCTGTTCCCAAATCTGACTCATTTGAATGTCTTGTTCTGAGTGTCTCTGCGCACCTTTCTACTGCAGTGGCTACAGTCTACAGGCCTCCTAAGACAAATAAAGACTTTCTATCTGAATTATCAGATATGTTGTCTTTTCTCTTCCTCAGATTTGAAAGAATTCTCCTACTGGGGGATTTCAACATTCATATGGATATAAAAGACTCCGCAATAACAAAAGACTTTCTGTCCATATTGGAGTGCTTTGAATTAGACCAACTAGTGGACTGTCCTACGCATGACAAAGGCCACACTTTAGACCTTGTGATTTCCAATGGTTCATTCGTGTCTCAGTTGTCAACCTCTGACTTAGGTCTGTCTGATCACCGGGCTGTCTTTTTTAATTTGGAATTACCTGTCATGAACACTAACACTTCTCGCATCATAAATTATCGCAATTGGAGATCTATTGAGCCCTCTGATTTTTCTGATTTTATTGACTCTCTTTTAAACTGTGACTCTCTATCTGATGATCTGGATGACAACGTTTCTGTGCTGAATTCTGTACTGTTGTCCGGCCTGGACACGCTGGCTCCCTTGAAATCACGATCTGTTTCTTTTGCACGCTCCGCTCCTTGGTACAATGATGATCTGCATGCTACGAAGACTTTGTGTCGCAAAATGGAGCGTAGATGGCGCACATCAGGTTTAACTGTTCATCACCAGGCCTGGAAAGACAGCTTACTCAATTATAAGGCTGAAATTGTGTCAGCTAGATCTGTTTATCTTTCTCAGATAATTGTCAGCAATCAGAGAAACCCTAAAAAACTGTTTCTCTCAATCAACAAGCTGCTTAAAAATCACAGCCTCTCTGATGTTCCTGCTTTAATATGTTTTTGGAGTTTTTTAGCACTAAAATTGACAATATACGTAACCACATTGTTGCCACTCATACCGTTGCTGCCTCCTCCTCAAATACTTTTGCATTTTCCGGTGTCTCTCTCTCTAACTTTGCAATTCATGACTCCCGGTCTTTGTGTAATACGGTTTCAAAACTGAAAGCCTCAACTTCTAGAGTTGATCCGATACCATCTTGTATTTTTAAATCATGTTTTGATTCCCTCTCTCCTGTTGTTTTGAGAATTATCAATAACTCTCTGTGCACTGGAGTTGTGCCAGCAGCACTTAAAATTGCTGCTGTCACCCCTGTACCAAAAACTAATAACATAAACTTTGATAATCTGAATAATTTTCGTCCCATCTCTAATCTTCCATTCCTCGCCAAAATTTTAGAACAAACAGTAGCTTCTCAACTACTCTCTCATCTCTCCTCTAATGATCTTTTTGAGCCATTTCAGTCTGGATTTCGGAAACTGCACAGCACTGAGACAGCGCTGGTCAAAGTGACTAATGATTTGTTAATGGCTTCTGATTCTGGCCGTCTATCTATACTGATTCTTCTTGATTTTAGTGCCGCTTTTGACACTATAGATCACTCTATTTTAATCAACCGCTTAGAGACCATCTTTGGAGTTTCTGATTCTGCATTAGAGTGGTTTAAGTCCTACCTCTCTGGTTGCAAGCAGTTTGTTGTGATGGGTGATTGCAAGTCTGAGGTCAGTGTGGTGCACTCTGGGGTTCCCCAGGAATCAGTTTTGGGCCCGTTACTTTTTAGTATTTATATTTTTCCATTTGGCCAACTTTTAAGAACACTTGGTCTTGACTTTCACTTTTATGCCGATGACACTCAGATCTATATACATTCAAAACCTGATGAATATGCCTGTGTCTTTTCTTTCTCAATGTTTTACTGAGATTAAGAAATGGATGTCTGAAAATTTTCTCTGTCTAAACAGTGATAAGACAGAAGTGATGCTTATTGGTTCACCTCATCAGTTGCGTAAAGCAGAGTCCATAACCTTAAGTGTGGATGGCTCTGCTTTGAAATTGCAAACTAAACTAAAAAATCTGGGGGTGATATTTGATGCCAATTTAACTTTTGACCATCATGTTCGTAACACAGTCAAAACATCATTTTTTCATCTCAGAAACATTGCCAAATTACGCTCTATGTTGACCTTCTCTGTGGCTGAAAAGTTAATCAACACTTTTGTTTTTTCACGTATTGATTATTGTAATGCTTTGCTGGCTGGGGTTTCTAAAGCTACCCTAAGTAAATTACAGTTGGTACAAAATTCGGCTGCTAGGGTTCTGACTGGGACCAGTGCAAGGGAGCACATTACACCAATCCTGGAAAAATTGCACTGGCTTCCTGTTAGTTTTCGTATTGAATTTAAAATTCTCATGCTCACCTATAAGGCCTTGAATAACTTGGCCCCTCAATATTTGTGTGAGCTCTTAACCCCCTACAATCCTACACGTGCTTTACGATCTTCTGAAGCGGTTCTTTTAACTGTCCAAACAACACGGCTAAAAACTATGGGTGATCGGGCTTTTAATTCTTTGGCTCCTAAATTGTGGAATTCCCTGCCCTCTGAGATTAGGAATGCAGAATCCCTTAGAGTTTTTAAATCGTCCCTTAAAACTAATTTTTTTAGGGTAGCTTTTTTGTGATTCGTATGATTACTGTGTTTGTGATTATATTGGTCTTCTGTTTTTATTGCTTGTTTAGTTTTTATTGCCTAGACTGTTGTGTATCCTTCTAATTTCATTATTTTTATGTAAAGTGCTTTGAGATGTTACTTTTAAAGGCACTATATAAAATAAAGTTTATTATTATTATTATTATTATTATTAAAATCAAACATTGAAATGTATTAATATTACCATTAACTGCATTAGCCTAACAATATCCTATATGTGACAAAAAAGGGACATTTTTGCAGATACATAACAGCTTGAGGGTAAATATTATAGTATTTGCTATAATATGTGACAGATTTGCAAATACTCGTTTGATTGAATGCACAACCTTTGACATCAACCAAAAAAGTCAAAAATGTGGTATTTCTCCTGAATTTTAAAAGTGAATAAGTCTGTTTTGTTTTGCTATCCTAACTATGCACTGTTATATTGGTAGTTGCAGTTTATTATTTGCATTTACCATAGTTTTTTACCCTGCTGTCTTCAACCCTAAAAGAACAGAGCTGTGACCCATTTTTGAGTCACAACCTACCTGTTGAGAACCAATGATGTACAGTTTTTGCTATTGCTAGCAAACAAACGTCAGTCAGTAAGGTGGTCTCTGGCTCTGAGTGCTACTGCTGCGATGGATCCATTAACAAAGATGCATCTACATCCAAGGGTGGACTGGGAAGAGAAATCAGCCTGGGATTTTACATAGAAACTTGGGGGGGTGGGTCCCAGAAATACAGGGATGTATGTGCCCAACCTGTGTATTCCTTGGGATATCTCATGTGTTCATTAAAATGTTTTAAATTCTGCAAGGCTGACATTGCTAAAGGTATTTTTTAAATAATTATGGTAACCCATATGTAATGAGTCAAGTGTTACCACAGAAGTATGAAGGAATTATTAATGATGATAAGAGACATGGTAACGCATTATTAATTAATGTGATCTTACTGTTTCCTTCCTTGGGAGTTAAAGGTTATCTGGACCATTATTCTAAAGTGAAATCATTAATAATAACTGAGGTGTTACTTGTCAGTTAGTAATGAATACTCAAGTGTTTGTTCCTACATTTTATTCATTTAATCATACATTTCAAACAAACATTCACAGACATTAAAAAAAAAAAAAATCTGGCATTGAATTGTATTATGAATCATTGAAATAATTGATAATATTTGCACATGCTACAAACTTTTAGCAGGATAATGATGTTAATTGCTGGTGGAACAACAACATATTTTAAAAGTCTTATCTCTTAACATAAAGTAAAATAATAAAATTATGTGTCTAAATGAGAAGTGTGTTGATCTCCACAAGACTTCAACAGAAAACAGAGAGAAAACCTGCTTGCAACATGAGGCCGAATCCACATGTGTACTTCAAAAAATCATTTTAAAAATGTTTAGAAAACAAATGTTATGTATATTCAAGTGTCTATTAATTGATTAATAATGTGTTACCATGACCCTCACTTTAAAATAATTAGTAATTCCTTTGTGTTTATGTGGTAACACTTGACTCATTATTTATGGGTTACCAGAATTATATAAAAAAGACCTCCAGCAATATCAAATTTGCCAAAATTAATAATTTGAGATATCCCAAGGAAGACACATGTTGGGCACATACTTCTGTAAGCTGAGTATGATACTCTACCAGACACTGTAGCCATGATTTAGCGGGCCATTACATTAATAAATTAATACCCACAAAGAACACACGTGAGGCGCATGTTTCTCTGAAGGTGCATTTCATGATTATGTTCACAATAAAAACATAATCATTCACATTTTAGACACTGTTCATGTTTTGATTAGTAATTAATAAGTAGTTATTTTAAATTAGCCATAGTTAGTATATACTGTAGTTCTCAGTGAGGAAAATCAAATTCAATAATTAGTGATTACCTAACAGTGAACTACCTCAGTGTTCAGTTCACTATTACTTAACTGATTGGTTAATCATGTTTCCATATTAGTAAATTGTACTCACTAAAATCAGTTGTGTTAAAAATGACCCAACACATAGCCCAATGGTGGGTTGATATAGCACCGACCCATTGTTTGGTTATTTTAACCCAATGCATTTGTTAGCAAGTTTTACCCAATAAATTGGGTTATAAAATAATTAATTTGTCATGTAGATGCTGGCTATTGTGTAATACAGGAGTCGGCAACCTATGGCCCACGTGTCAGCATTGGCACGGGAGGGGTAAAGATTGGCAGCAATGGTGTGAGAGGAGTAGACTATATTTATATAAATTCCGCACCTGCATTCCAATCTACATCGTGATGTAATCCTTCCTCATGATTCCGCAGCTTGTTTTCATCAGCTGAATGGGAAGCTAAACACTTTTAAATTGTAATGAGACTCGCTCTGTGTGCAAGCCATCCGCGCATCACGAGCCAGCAGCACTTCTCTTTTGATTAATCACGCGAGTAAATGCGCCCGCTTTGCTTCGGTCCGACTGTGCTGATGACAGCCAACATTCTGTGTTTCATTTGTTTCTTTTCGCTTTTTGACATGGCACTCCATGTCAAAAGGTTGCCGAGTGACTCCAGTCAGGCTTCCTAAGCTACCAACTGGCCCGGTTGCTTGAGTGGGTTGAGTCACATTGGGATAACCTCCTCGTGGTAGGAATAATGTGGTTATTGCTCTCTGTGGGGTGCATGATGAGTTGTGCGTGGAGATCTAGAGCGTGTGGAGGCTTCACACTAAACCACCATAAGGACATAGAGCACATTGGGATTTGGGCATTCCAAATTGTGGAGAGGGGAGGAATAAAAACAGCAATAAAAGTTTTGAATATTGGAATCATAAATTGTGCTTCTTTAACTCATATTATGCTAAAACACACAAATTTCCCAACTTGTATAGCTAATGCATATGCACGTTAGCGAGTCAGGCAATGTCTGTATCTAAAAGGTTATTGGCTCTTTTACTTTTAAGGCGAGACTTTTTTTCTACATCCATTGAACGTTGGGAGCTAGAGCTTCTTGGTTCGGCTTTCCTTTTTCCATCTCTGCAAAATAGTCTCTGGTATTATTCATCTTCAGTGTGGTATTATTGACCGGTACTGCCTTTCCAAATGTGCATATTACGCAGTCTGCATTGGGCACCTAATCACTACGGGGCACCATCTTACCCTTGGGGGGCACCAAACATTCCACCAGCTGCCATTCCTACACACATACAAACCATGTACCCCCCACCTTAAAATCTCACTATTTTTCACAATCCGATGTTTGCAGGTATGCATACAGGCTGTGTTTCGTTTTGAAGGCTGGTGCAAGGTAGCACACATCCTTTTAAGGCAGCGGTATACAGAGTGTCCTCAACTTTGAATTAACTTTGTTTAAATGAGATGTCCATCGTAAGACAAACCGAAACGGAATGTATCATGTTTGCTAAGACAGCACGCATTGCTCTCAATGAGGGCTTTGAGTAAGAAAAGAATCTCTGAGATTAACTTTAGAATAGTTATAATGACGTGGAGAAGAAAGAAAATGGATTTTGTGACTGTACTTTTATATTTACTTCATAATATATTATTTAAAATCATATTTTACATATTATATATTTTACTCCCATCTACTGAGGTACTTGCATTTGAACATCATATTTTCAGGTGAACTGGCTTGATTTTTATTTTTTTATATTTTTTATACACCTCTGGCATCCTCAGTATTCCAGTGGAAGGAAGTTACATTCGAAGGCTGCATTCGGAGTCTCCTACTCGCTTTTCTGTGGCCGACAAATGTGACCTCCGAAGCACACAGCCTTCGAAACGAGGCACAGCTACAGTCCACCTTCAAGTACTGACTTTTATAACTAAGGTCAATCTGTTCAAACTATTCAAAATGTGATAAGCAACTAATACACCTTATTTAAATCATAAATCTAGCAAAGTCTTTTACTTTGTCTTTTATAATAAAAAAAAAAGTTTTAAAAAAAGTTAACTGCTGCAATGGGTTTTCAGACACAAGCTCTCGATTCTGATTCATTTAAACATATTTCAGTTATAATCTCCATTTTTATTACATATGAAAGAAGTTCTCAGCTAATGCTGTTAATTATACAAGGGACCTTTTATCTTGGTACATGTTATAATTAGGTTTTCATCATTTTGGTCACTTTTTTTTTTTTTTTTAATTGTACAAATTCTATGTATTACATTAATAAATATGATGTCATGAAATTGCTTATATTATATAGGATATACACATTTTGTTACATGTTTATTGCTTAAATGCCTAATTTTTACTATTTGCTAGTATTTATTTTGACTATTTCTCAATATGAATTCTTGTGCCTTCTTACATTCTGGAGGACTTGTTTGACATCATCATCAACTTCTGAACAGAACATTTTTATGAGGTTGTTGAATCTTCATATGGTAGATTCACAGCATATCTAAATACTATTATAAATGTGTTCTACATGCTCCTGTCCTTTCAATTTCACTATTTCAATATAGTGAGGCAAGACCGATTTTTCAAGAGAATGCCAGTTCAGTTCTTTTCAGTCTTAGCATTAAGAAAACCCCTTTGACTACTGTCTTTTTATCAATACCAGCAGTTCAGTGAGCTTTAGTGTTTCTTAGTTGAGTGCACATTAACAAGAGGAGTCTTTTGGTTTCTTTCTTTACCACATCCATGCTACGTGTGATTAGAATTATATGTTTCTATTTTTGTTGTTTTTGATCAACAACTGACTGTAGAAAACAGAAAGGGTATTAGAAATAAATTATTCAATGACATATGGATTGTGTGAATCTCGTCTTTGGACACTTATTACACAAAATGATTCAAACCAAACTTTTACTCTCAACCTGCAGTGAAAGGATCATAGTCCTGAACTTTTTCGCCACTGTACTACTCAATCAAGTCAAGTCAAGTGATTTTTATTTGTGTAGCGCCTTTCACAACACACTTTGTTTCAAAGCAGCTTTACAGAAGATCAGGCATTTACAGAAGATAAAACTGTAACATCTATAATGTCTTAAGAGTCATCATTGTGTAGTTTGATAAAATACGATTTTGAATTGTGTTTAAAAATTAGTAATTCAATAAAAATGTTATTTATAACCCCAGTGAGCAAGCCAAAGGTGACTGTGGCAAGGAAAACAAAACTCAATAAGATGTTGATTAATGGAGAAAAATAACATTGGGAGAAACCAGACTCACTGTGGGGGCCAGTTCCCCTCTGGCTAACATCATGAATATAATGTAAATATTACTTATGTATAGTTAAAGTCATGGTTTAAAATTATTAAACTAAGTAAGTGTTAAGGGTCAGTCTTTAAACATCGATTTTGTATGAACTGTAAGATGAATGACCAATGTCTTTGAAGTCCATCCCGGATTAACTGCAGAAGTTCACATAGATGCAATTGTCCTTGTTAGTTGTCTGATGAAGGCTTTTGTTGGCAATTAATTGATAGTCTATGTATTCCATATTAAGAGTGTTGTCCATCATTAGACCGAGGTGATGCAGGCAGAGATCGGTTAGGTGCATCTCTGTTCAACCTGGCTGGTAATTTTGGTGAGGTCTATCCTAAATCCACAGTTCAGACAATGGCATATGACCTATCCCATGTCTTATGGTTGGAGTTGGCATCAGTTCATCCTCTGAAGTCCATCTTAATAGACTGAAGTGATGTTTGGATGTCACTGGCTGCTATTAGTCATCATCACACAGCAACACGTTGCAGTGGAGTCCAACATGAAGCAGGAATGGATCTAGATCCACCCAGTTTTTGTGATCTCAGGATAGGAGTCCTGAGGTTGAGACAGGGAAATAAATAAAATAATATTAGCCTAGATGCCAGTCAATTTATTGCAGATTTATAGAACATGATCACTGTTTCTGGTTCCGGCAGACCAAAGTAAAGCAGCCTAATTGTGAGTTGAAGGATAAATTATGTGCATGCCTGGCTAAATAGATGAGTCTTTAGTCTAGACTTAAACTGAGGGAGTGTGTCTGCATCTCGAACAGTGTTAGGGAGACTATTCCATAGTTTAGGAGCCAAATATGAAAAGGATCTACCTCCTTTTGTGGATTTTGTTATTCTAGGAACTATTAACAGGCCAGAATTTTGCGTGATGGAATATAACATGGTAGAAGGTCACTTAAGTACTGCAGAGCTTGACCATTCAAAGCTTTGTATGTAGTTAACAGAATTTTAATTAATACCAATTGATACAAAATTTAACAGGTAGCCAATGTAACAATGATAAAATGGGGCTAATATAATCATATTTCATGGTTCTCGTCAGCACTCTGGCTGCTGCATTTTGAACCAATTGAAGTTTATTTATTGATCTTGCAGTACATCCTCCCAGTAATGCATTACAATAATCTAGTCTTGAGGTCATGAAAATTTAATTCCAATTTTATTACTGATTATTTCAATTTTATCTGTAAAGAAATGTATGAAGTCATTACTCTTTTGCTGCGACGTAATATCTGGTTCTGTTGAGGCTTTATTCCTAACCAATTTAGCCACAGTACTGAACAAACACCTAGGATTGTTGTGGTTATTTTCTATGAGTTTGCTAGAATATGATGACTTGGCAGCTTTTAGTGCCTGTCTGTAGCTACAGACACTTTCCTTCCATGCACCGCAAAATACCTCTAATTTTGTATTCTTCCACTTGCGCTCCATTTTCTGAGCTGCTCTCTTGTGATCTTTGTACCATGGTGCAGGGCTTTTTTCTTTAATTTTCTTTAATCAAAGGGGGACGACACTCTCAAGAGTGCTAGAGATGACTGTATTTATATTTTCTGTTATTTCATCAAGTTCTTCTAGGCTTTGGGGTTTACTGAGTGTAGGAGATAGATCTGGAAGATTATTAGTGAAGCTATCTTTAGTGGTCGAAAGAATAGTTCTACCTGAACGATAGTGTGGTGTAGATTGAGTAACATTAGAACACAAGTGGCGAGGTAATGATCCAAGATGTCATCACACTGCAGCACAATTTCTATATTATCAACATCAACTCCATATGACAGAATTAAATCTAGCATATGATTATGGTGATAAGTTGGTCCTTTTACATTTTGTCTGACTCCAAGAGACTTGAGAATGTCGATAAATGCTAATCCCAATGTGTCATTTTCATTATCTATCTGAATGTTGAAGTCACCAACAATTAAAGCTCTATCTACAGTAACTATAAGATCTGATACAAAATGTGCAAATTCACCAAGGTAAAAGATAGAGTTTTTTTTATTTATATCTGATGGTGTCACATTAAGCATTATTAGTTCAAAAGACTTAAATTTATATCCTGTCCTCTGAGTAACACCAAAAACTTAACTGTAAATTGCAACAACACCTCCTCCTCGACCCTTCAGACGAGGCTCATGTTTACCTGGGGGAGTAGGTTCATTTAAACTAATATATTCATCCGGTTTAAGCCAGGTTTCAGTCAAACAGAGCGCATCCAAACTATTATCTGTAATAATTTCATTTACAATTAGTGCTTTGGTAGAAAGAGATCTAATGTTTATTATCCCTATCTTTATATGACGTTGATCGTTAATTTGTTTGTTTTGTTCAAGTTTGACCATAATCAGATTTTTTCTAAATGATCAAGTGAGGGTTTTGTGTTTTGTAGTTCAGGGAACAGACACAGTCTCTATATGATATCTAGGTGATACTGTCTCTATGTGTTGTAGTATATGTGACCTGTGTGACGTCTCAAGGAGCTAGCAGACGTTCGGTTTAACCAATCACTGGTGAGTGAAATCTGAAAATGTATCAGCCAGTGGCTAATCGCAGACATTTTTTGTCATATAGTGAAAAATTTGGTTGCATATGCAAAACATTTAATCCATGGAATTTGGGATTTTAAGAATCAGTATTGGGAATGACATTAAATTAGGCATATTTTTCTCTTCTTTCTTTTGAAAAGTCATAAAAACGTATTTGTCCTTTTGCTGTTTAGCAAATGGGAACACAAAAATAAATTGTGCTATGGTCCCCAATTCACTGCTATAGGAGTTTACCTGACTATTCTGTAGTTTACTGCCAAAATCTAAACCTGGATATGTAAAAAAGCTCAGCATATAGCCTATATAGATTCCAATTTACAGAGACCCATAATGCACTTAGATTAAAGACCGCCAGTCTCTATACATTGTGTACAGATCTGCGATAAACAGAGTGTGAGAATATGAGTCAGTGAGACTTGATAAGGTAACCGGGAGTGAATGAATGAGTAGGAGAATGAGAAGAGAGATGGGAGTGATAGATAACATGTGAGTTTCTCTGTGAGAGAATGAATGAGTGAATGATTGTTCAGTAGATTGAATGAGGAAGAGAATGAGTGAGCCAGTGCTGGTCGTCTTCCAGCTCTCATGAAATCCCCCATGGCTCTGTTGCTGATGTGATCTGACAGGGCAATAATTTCAGCGCTGCTGACTCCCCCACTGCAGTATTACTCGCAATCCCTTGCACTGACTCCACTCTAAAAGAGGGCTTAACTTGCCAAATAAAAGTAATCTTGAGTTCGTGGAAATGGGCCCTATTGTCTCTGACATTATTGCTGTGAAGATGGTGCTGTGCTAAGATTGATGCTGTGAAGTTTCCATTCGTTTAGCTATAAACAGAAGTATTGTCTAAGGCTCTGCCAGAGAGTGGCACAATGGAAAAAGAGAAACGGCAAATATTTAGCGTTCTCTCACTTACGGAGATAAATTGGCAAGCATTAATTCAATTTCTTTCTCTTATACCTACCCCTCAGCGCAAACAAAGCATGTGATTCCTGGCAGACTGGTGATTGCCACATTAAAATGTTGGTTGATTTGAATTGTGAGTTCTCCCTAGCTCGCTAATTTGCTGGCCTAAATGAGTCACATTCAAACTCAGCTATCGCCTTGTGATAGAAAATAATTAGCTGAGTCCCTCATGAATGCCTTAAAGGCCTTGCTGTCTGAACCATCTCAATGGCTGGCTAAATCTTAAATGTCAGTTGACTTCACTAACTTGAAAAATAGCATTTATTTGTCACGGTCCTGCTACTTTGGTCTTGGTTTTTCATGTTGTGGCATGATCGTGGCCATCTCCTCTACCTGATTGTCCAGTGCTGTATCTGTTTGTCTTGCCTTGTTCTATTTTGTGTCAGGGTTCTGCCACTTCTGTTGGTAGTGTTTTTTACCTGGTGGTTGAGTTCTGACACATTTTGTGTCTTATTTTGTGGCTGGGTGTGCGTTGCATTGTTTGTTTATTTTGCAGTGGGCACTCAGGTTTTGTCTAGTCCAGTGTTTGTGTGAGAATGCATGGCATTGCTTTATTGGCGTTGTCATGTATTCTCTTGTCCTGCCATTGTCTTTTGACATGAGGGCATTTTGCTTGTGTTTTCCTGGCAGCATGCGCTTGTGTCATTTGTCTGTGTAGGTCATGTGTTAGTACGTGGCTATGTTTAGTTTCCTCATTGCCACATGCTTTTCTGTCTTAAGTGATACCCTGCCCTCTCATTTGCCTGGTTAACTTGTTATCTGTTTCACTTTTCTTCCTCATTAGTCTGCTTATTTATACTCCTCCTGTGCTCAGTCTTGTGTAGGGATTATGTATTGACCATGGGTGTATGGAAAATGGAGCAGCAGCCCAGAGTGTTCTGGAAAAATTAGACAGAATACAGTTCAGAGCTCTTTGACTTAGTATTGGTGCTATTAAAACAACTCCTACTAATGCATTGCTGGTGGAATCTGATGAATTACCATTATACTGAAGATGTTTAAAGTTCTCATGTATTGGGTTAAGTTAATAGGATCTGGAGAGGAACGACCTACAACAAAGTTGCTGTGTGATTATTGGGAGTACTCTCAACAACGAAAAGGTAAAGATTTTGGTTGGAGTATTAATACAGTAGCGGAAGAATATGGTTTAAATGAGTTCGAGTATGGGCCAAACACTTTGTGGGGTAACGTTCCTCCATGGATATTTCCAGCACCCAATGTGGACTTGCTACTAGTAGAACAGAAGAGAGAATGGATTGAAAGGTATGCAGATAATATTGGATATTTGGTTCAAGATTATGTAAAGAGGAATTATTATAACTCTATGCCAATATATACTGATGGATCTAAAGATCCAGGGCATGAACATGTAGGATTAAGAGTGTACATACCTGAGTTAGATGTAGTCATTTGCAAAATAATTAATGATAGATTATCTGTATTTACAGCAGAAATAGTAGCTATAATATTAGGGTTGCAATGGATAGAATTAAGGTCTGAGAGAGTTGTCATTTGTTCTGACTCTGTTGTAGTCCTTAATATTTTGAATGCAAAAGAAATTATAAGAAATTATTTATTGGTGGAAATATTTATGATAATGCTGAGAAAGTTGGGTTCCTGCTCATGTTAGTGTGGATGGCAATGAGATTGCAGACAGGATTGCAAAGGGACCATTGAATTAAAGGACAATGGAATAATGAAAGTTCCCTTTGGAAAAGGTGAGGCCAAATTGTAAATAAGAATGTCAGTGATGTCAGTGAGGGAAATGTCAGTGAGGGAATTGTGGCAGAAGAAGTGGGACACAGATAGCAAAGGGAGACACTATTACAACATACAGAAATCAATTAAGGTGAAAGCTCTCAAAGGAAAATGCAGAAGAGAAGTGTTTTTGTTTTTTCCAAGATTAAGACACAGACATACTGTATTAAAATCGTCATGGTTACTGTTGTAACCTCCTTTCCCCGAGGGAAGGAACGAGACGTTGTGTTGAATGAAGTGACAAAAGGGGTCTTCCTGGGACGCCAAACGTAAATCTGAACCTAAGAAAAGGCCAATGTTGGCAGACAGAATTTGCATGCCCCGCCCCGGACATACAGGTATAAAGGGTAGCGGGGCAGCGAGTGTCAGTCAGGATTTTGCACTGAGGAGCCGAAAATAAGGTACAAGCCATTTACAGTGGTAGGTCTAGTGCTGTGGCTGGAGGGACACAACGTCTCGTTCCTTCCCTCAGGGAACGGAGGTTACAACAGTAACCATGACGCTCCCCTTCTCTCACTCACTCGACATGTGTCGAATGAAGTGACACAAGGGGTCCCATAAAAAAACGCCATGCATAGACCTTGTTATGTGAACTGTCGAGACAGGTGCAAGAAGGCTACTGCATGCTAGAGGCAACTGTGTTGGCTGCACGTAGCCCGCCCCAACGCCCCCAAAGAGATGTCGCATACAGACCTTAGGTCCCCTGCACCCTGAGAAAGAAGGTCCTTCCTTAGGGGAATTTTCCAGAGAGGTGCTGTTGCAAGGAGCGTAAGATCCGAGAACCAAGCCCAGGCAGCCAGTAAGGGGCCACCAAGATGACCTGTTCCTCATCCTCCCTGATCTTGCACAGCACTAGTGCAAGAAGGCCCACTGGGGGAAATGCATATTTGTGCAGCCTCAGGGGCCAGCTGTGTGCCAGCGCGTCTGTCCCGAGAGGAGCTCCTGTCAGGGAGTACCAGAGCGGGCAGTAGGAGATGTCTTGGGAGGCAAAGAGATCTAGCTGTGCCTTGCCGAATTGGTCCCATATCAACTGGACCATCTGTGGGTGGAGCCTCCACTCTCCGCTGGGCAAAACCGCCGTGTTGCGGTTGAAAGGGATGTGAGTGGCGCGCAGCGACCTGAGTCGCGGCTGACTCGAAAGGAGGAGATGGCAGCCGAGCTGTGACATATGATGAGAGTGCAGGGCGCCTTGGCGATTTATGTACACTACATTTACATTTACATTTATGCATTTGGCAGACGCTTTTATCCAAAGCGACTTACAGTGCATTTATTACAGGGACAATCCCCCTGGAGCAACCTGGAGTTAAGTGCCTTGCTCAAGGACACAATAGTGATGGCTGTGGGGATCGAACCAGCAACCTTCTGATTAACAGTTATGTGCTTTAGCCCACTATGCCACCACCACTCCAGGTCGTTCAGACAGCACCGTCACATTGCTGTCTGAACGGATCAAGACATGCTTGATAAGTGAGAGAAACCTCAGAGATATAGCTAACAACTCTAGGCGCCCCAATCCTGTCAAGAGGTGTCTGTGGTCACCATGACACGTCTGGACACCTGCTGCAAGGGGACACCAGTCTGCAGAAAGCAGAGGTCTGTCAAGGGTTGAAAGTCTGACGGCAAGAAGGGGTGATTGTCACACGGTACTTCTCAGTACTGAAGCGGTCTCATATGCACTTACCTTGCTCCGTGCACCCGGCAGGGGGCGGGTTAGAGACTGAGGAAGAGGTCCTAGAGAGGTGTCTTTTGAACTCGTCAGCGCTGGCCTGCCAGGGCTGAGCAGTCATGGGGCTGGAGGCGGGAACTGCGTCTGGGGAGCCGGGACTGTACAGTTTTGGGGCCGGGTGCCGTGAGAATGGCGCGCACTGGCTTGATGACCCAGAGAGTGAGGAAATCACTCTTTTATTGAGAATGTGGTTACTGCAGCCAGAAGGCGGCGCGGCAAAGGAAAGTAATGAAAACAAGGATTTTCTTTCCGGCAATCCACCGGGGGACAGTGTAGTCTTGGTACCAGCTCTGGAGTGAACATCTGACTCAGGAGCGCTTCGGAGCTTTCCTGGTCCTGGAAGGGGTCCTGGAGACGGGGGACATACGCCGCCTGCAAGGTGCTCGATGCTAGAGCTGAGAGCTGGGCCCAGGTTGAGGCGGAGCTGCCTGTTGTTTGGTCGCAGGGGGATGCCCTCGGCATGATGTGAGAAAACGCCTCCATCTGCTTCTTCACCGCCGAGAACTGCTGGGCGAAGTCGTCGATGGTGTCGCCGAAGAGGCCGAGCTGGGAGACGGGGGCGTTGAGAAATCGTGACTTGTCAACGTCACGCATCTCGACCATGTTCAGCCAGAGGTGGCCCTCCTGGACCACGAGGGTGGCCATCACCTGCCCGAGCATCTACGCTGTGACCTTTGTGACTCTGAAAGCGAGGTCGGTGGCAGAGCGCAGTTCCTGCAGCACGTCGGGGTCGGGACAACCCAGGTGCAGATCTTTAAGTGCCTTGGCTTTATGGACCTGCAGGAGAGCCATGGCATGCAGGGCGGAGACGGCCTGTCTGGTGGCTCTGTAGGCTTTGGAGGTTAATGATGACGTCATTCTACAGGCTCTGGAGGGGAGTACTGGTCTGCCCTGTCAGGTGGCGGCGTTCTCAGGACACAGGTGAATCGCAACCGCCCTATCCACCTGGGGGACTTCCGTGTACCCGTGGAAGAAAAATTCTGACTGGCACTCGCTGCCCCGCTTCCCTTTATACCCGTATGTCCTGGGAATGCAAATTCTGTCTGCCAACTTGACATTGGCTTTTCTCAGAGGTATGTTTGGCGTCCCAGGAAGACCCCTTGTGTTACTTCATTCGACACAATGTCGAGTGAGTGACAGAAGGGGAACAACCCTTTATTTTATGGCAAAATTTATATCAGATAAATGTGATGTTTGTAATGTTCCTGAAAATGTTGAGCATGTCATAATGAGGTGTAATATATATAATTCAAAGAGGAACATTTTATGTGATAAGATGTATGAGCTAGAACAAGGATGGAATTCACAAGGGATTTTAGGGATTGGTAAGAAAATTAGGGAATGTTGTAAGGCTCTCTTTACTTTTCTTATATATACAGGATTAGAACACAATATAGTGTAAATTATTAATTATAACATGTTGGTTTGTGGGAGAGAGAGAGAGAGAGAGAGAGAGAGAGAGAGAGAGAGAGAGAGAGAGAGAGAGAGAGAGAGAGAGAGAGAGAGAGAGAGAGAGAGAGTGAGTCTAGTGCAGGATTATTATGTATGAATTCCTGTTGATATGTTCCCTGTTTTGTTCTGTTGGTTTTTAGTTTGTTTGGTTCTTTGAGTTCTCAGTTTTTGTTATCTCCCTTGTGAGTTTTTGTTTATATTTTATTTTGTTTGGAATAAAACTTTGCCAAACTGCCTCCTGCATTTGGGTCCTTCTTTTCAAACTGTGACAGTGTACTGTAGCTAGCTGTTGCTTAGAAGCTCTTTGTTAGTAACTTTGGAGTCCGTGTCTTTCAGAATATAGTGAAGAGTTCACCTCAGTGACAACTTCAGAATTAGTAATAATGTCAGGGCTGGAAAACCTTGAGATGATTAATCTTTTCAGCTGAATCCCTTCAGATCAGCTGGAAACATTATTCACCATGATGGAAGTGTAATCAGACCTGAATTTATTTACGAATTAATCTTGGCAGCCTCATCAAACTCTGCGTACAGACATAAATAAACCTACATCTATAATATGTCTATATCATCCAGTGATTATATATTATCTGGCTGACCGACAAGTTTCTCATAAACTGCAAGATATTTTTCAATGACCCCAGAATCTCTGCCATAATTGAGCAATAAAAGCAATATTCAACTAGTACATTCCAGATTATTTAGTTTTATATTATACAGCCATTCAAGTGAAAAGTATCTCTCGATATTTTGAGTGCAACAAACATTAAAACTTTTCATAATGTTTCCACTGAACCACTGTTGATTCATTCATGTTGTTCTAAACCCATGTTTTTTTTAACCAGGGGGAACATGGAGCATGTGTAGAGCTAGGGATGGGCTACTGGGATTAAGCCACAAATGTTTTCTGTAAAAAAAAATTAAAAAAAAAAAAAAACATTAAAAAAAAAAAATAAAACAAGTGTTTTTATCATCTTGTAGTGATGTCAGAAGTACCAGTACCAGATTTGGTTATAATTATATTGGGGGTGGTGGTAGAATTCGTAATACTAAAAAAATCTACATGTTAGCAATCTTATCTAAATCTATCAGCGGACTGACCTACTTTTATTCAGATTAATTTTATTTTGTTTAGTTTACTACTTACATTATGGCCTTTCTATTCAGTCATTTGTTATATAGCAAGACATGCAAGCATGTGCTGACTTGCACTTATATGGCTGTTTTTAGCAAATAACTTTTAACAAATACTTTTTACAGTTAGATAAAAGGATAGTTCACCCAAAAATAAAAATTCTGTCATTATTACTCGACCATATGTTGTTCCAAGCCCATAGAAATTTCTCTCTTCTGTGGAACACACAGGGAGATGTTAGGCTGAATGTTAGTCCCAGTCACCATTCACTTTCATTGGTCTTTTTTCCATACAATGAAAGTGAATGGTGACTGTGACTAACAGCTTGTCTAACATCTCCTTTTAAGTTCCACAGATGAAATAAAGCCATATGTGTTTGCAAGGTACGTGATAACAGAGTTTTCATTTTGGGCTCAACTATTCCTTTAAGAGTGATGTTATCCCTTTAATAAGTAAATTCTCTCCAGTTTAAAGTTGAAAAAATGCACAGAAAATGAACAGATGAAATCCTGAAAGAGGGGACCTTGCTGCTGAATCAGTTATGATATTTATTGAAAATAATAAAATGATATGTATAAGAAAGACAGGCAATAAGAATATATTTGTAAAATATATACATCTATATTATTAATAACATACTGTAGTTTTTATTTTATGTAAATCATTAATCAGGCTTGGTTATTATTAATGACTAATGCACAAGGCAGAGTAAATACCTGTACAGGCCAGATGGAGTTGAGAGATAGTAGCCTAAAGAGTTTCTCTTCACACTTCTGCTGTTCTGGAAGCATTACACACAGAGTGTATTTTCTTCTGTATTTCTGCCTTTGTTTTCAAAGCAGCGTAATATGAGTGAACATGACAATGTGACAAGGCAATGTGACGATGTGACACTCTTACGTTGTAGACAGCTCATTGATTACAAACAGGAGCCATTAGAGGTCTTCACGGGTCCACCCTAACCCAATCACCCAGGTCTGTTTAACATTATGCGTAATACCCGAGTCGATCTGAGAAATAATCTTTATAAACAAATACAAATCTTTTATATACAGATAGTGCAAGGAAATATAATGGTAGGATATTTTGGATAACTATAAATAGATTAAGCTGTGTTGTGACAGGGCAGAGGGCAGGGCCGTGTCATAATGCTACCCAGCCCCTAATCAGGCTAATCAAGCCTCACAGAGAGGGATAAATGCTGACTGGAGACTGCAGTGGGACAGAGAGAGAGAGAGCGTTTACGGGCAACTGTCTATCATATGTTTGTGTGATTGTGTCTTTTGGTTTAAGTTTTTCATTGAACTATTTTTTACATTATCAAGCCGGTTCTTGCCTCCTCCTTTCCATTAATACCTTTACATGTGTATTACACATAAGTATTCCTCAATGTGGCAGTTTTAACTGTTCATGAGATAGATAGCCTGAGGGGGGAAAAACTGTTCTTGTGCCTGACGGTTTTGGTGCTCAGTGTTCTGTAGCGCTGGCCAGAAGGCACAGTTCAAAAAGGTAATGGGCTGGGTGAGTGGGGTCCAGATTGCTTTTTTCCAGCTCTTTTCCTCAATTTGGAAGTGTACAGATTTTGAAGGGAGGGCAGGGGGCAACCAATAATCTGCTCAGCCATCCGAACTGTCCTTTGTAGTCTTCTGATGTCTGATTTCATAGCTGAACAAAACCAGACAGTTTTTGAAGACAGACTCAATGACTGCTGAGTATAACTGTATCAGCAGTGCCTGTGGCAGATTGAACTTCCTCAGCTGGTGAATGAAGTACAAACTCTGCTCAATGTCAATGTAGGTCTCCCACTTCAGGTCCTGTAAGTTGGTAGAGCCCAGGAACCTGAATGATTCAACTGCTGCCACAGTGCTCTTCAGAATGGTGAGCAGGGTCAATGTTGGGGTGTTCATCCTAAAGTCCACTATCATCACCACTCTTTTGAGCGTGTTCTGCTCCAGGTTGTTTTGACTGCACCAGACAGCCAGCTGTTAAACCTCCCTTCAAAATGCAGACTCATCATCATCCTGGATGAGACCAATGACAGTAGTGTAGTATGCAAACTTCAGGAGCTTGACAGTGGGGTCCTTGGCAGTGCAGTCATTTGTGTACATGGAGAAGAGGAGTGGGGAGAGCACACATCCCTGAGGGGCACCAGTGCTGATTGTACAGGTGTTGGATGTGAATTTCCCCAGTTTCACTAACTACTGCCTGTCTGCCAGAAAGCTGGTGATCCACTGACAGATAGAGGTGGGAATAGAGTTGGTTTATTTTAGTCCGGAGAATAGCTGGGATGATGATGTTGAAAGCCGAACTGAAGTCCACAAAAAGGATCCTTGCATATGTCTCTAGTCTGTCCAGATGTTGCAGGATATGATGCAATCCCATGTTGATTGCATCATCCACAGACCTGTTTGCTTGATAAGCAAATTGAAAGGGATCCAGAAAGGGTTCAGTGATGTCCTTCAGGTTAGTTAACACCAGTCTCTCATGACCACAGACGTCAGAGTGATATTATTAAACTCCAAAGTTACTAACAAAGAGCTTCTACACTGTTCCAGTGATCTGCTGAGGATATGTGTGAAGATGGGGGCCATCTGATCAGCACAGGATTTTAGACAACTGGGTGAAACACCATCTAGGCCCTGTGCTTTACTTGTCTTTTGTTTCCGAAAGACCCAACACACATCCTCTACACGATCTTAATTGCAGGTTGAGTAGCAGGAGGGGGGAGGACGGTGGTTGCAGGAGGTGTTGATGTTTGTGTGAAGTGAAGGTCAGACCGGGTATGGGGTGTGAGACTGGGCTTTTCAAATCTACAGTAAAACACATTCAGGTCGTCAGCCAGTTGTTGATTCCCTACAGTAGCTTCTTTTAGCCACTCTATTCTCTTTTGTCAGTGTGTTTCTGGCCTGATTGTTCAAGATTTTATCCCCACTTCTGTAAGCATCCTCTTTGGCCTGATGAAGCTGCCTGAGTTTTGCTGTAAACCATGGTTTGTCATTGTTGAACATTAAATAAGTCCTAGTAAGAATGCACACATCCTCATAGAAACTGAAATATGATGTCACCGTATCTGTAAGCTCATCCATATTGATGCAGCTTCATCACTCCAATCAGTGTAGTAAAAACAGGTTTGTAGTTCCAGCACTGCTTCATTGGTCCATCTTTTTACTGTCTTTACTACAGGTTTAGCTTATGTAAGTTTCTGCCTGTAGTTTGGAAGAAGATAAAAAAGACAGTGATCAGAGAGTCCCAAAGCTACTCTAGGGACAGATCGACATGCATACTTTAATATTTTGTAGCAGTAATCAAGTATATTTCTATCTCTGGTGGGGCATGAAATGTGCTGTCTGAATTTTGACAGTTCATGGGTGAGATTGGCTCTGCTAAAATAGCAGTGAATAATAATAAGTGAGTCTGGGCATTGTTGTTCATTGTTGTGATCTGATCAGCCAACTGTTGCAATGTTGCGTTCACACACACTTGTGGAGGAATATAAAAACCAGAATAAACTTGGAAAACTCCCACAGCAAGTAGAAAGATTTACAATTGATTAAGAGTGCTTCCAAATGAGGACAGCACATCTTCATTAAAGTTGTTACATTTATAATCCAACATTCATAGCTGTAAAAGCATGTTCCACCACCTCTCGTTTTCCCCTTTAACTCCGCAATGCGATCCGCTCTGAACAGCTGTCCGGAATGACTTCACTCAGCCAGTTTTCTGTGAAGCACAAGGCAGCAGAGTTTGAAAAATCCTGTTTGCATGGGTGAGGAGATGTAGTTCGTCCATTTTGTTTTGAAGAGAGCAGAGATTGGCTAGATGAATACTCAGCAGCGCTGTTTCCACTTCCCTCGCTTGTGTCTCATAGCGTGCTTGAATAACAAAGCTGCGCCACTGACTAAAATGTCCAGCAAAATGTCAGAATTGTCAAAAACCAGGAAAGGATTGTCTGGTATGTACTGCCAAATGTTCAGTTTGTCCCTGGTAAAACTGATTGGAAAAAATTACTAAACACAGGACAAACAAACAAAAACAACAAAAGAACTGGAGAGCTCTACACCGAGGCTGCCATCCATGACGTCATCTTTTACCAGGCTTCCTTGAGAAAACATCGTGAGAAACAATTCAGTCAAGTGAATCCAAACTTTTGAACGACAATATATATTTAATTAAATATAATTAATCTAATTGAAATGGGCATTTCATGCATTGATTTTTAAATATCCCTCATGTTGTGTGTGATAACGTGTTTATGGGCAATTCATAATGAAACATAAAATGTATTTTAAAAAAAACTTACATCAGTTATTTGAACTTTGAATTTCATTCCATTTTAATTCTTCTTCCTTAAATTTGAATTATGACACTGCATAGTGTTTGCTAGATCAATTCACAATTTAAATTCAAATTCCGACTGTAAAGATTGAAATCCTCTGTTCCAAATCTTTGTACTAAACTAAACAATGCGTTTTGGTGTGATTAGATTATGTATCTCTTGAAAAATCAAACCTGTTAAACAAACATCCTAATAATATTAGTTGTAGCCCTCCCTATAGTATTTCACCAAATGAAAAGCAATTTTTGTGTCTTATCCCAGTTATGTCACCTATCATAACTGGGTTTCTCACATAAGTGGGTGTTGCTGAAAATTGAAGGCTAGTGCAGTTCAAATGTTTTAGTAAGCTGGTCAGCACTTAGAGCTCACAGCCTTTCAAAGAGCGCTTAGTGCCATGTCAGTTCTAATTCTCTTCACCCGTCCCTCTTCACCAGCTCTGAGATATCTTATGTTATATTAGCTAAAGTAAATGTAATGCATTATTTTGTAGTGATCAGACACAAAGGTCCAATTACAGAACTTATATGTTCAAAGCATATTCACAGTTCACAGTCTTTTGGCATGTACAGTATTGCATGTGCTTCATATCTATACGTAGGTACCTTATTAGCAGCTGTTTCTATAGACCACGATACGTCTGTGCATCTGCATATTGGATAGGTCAAGAGCTGTCTGTCAACACATTAATACATTTAAAGATATGATCTGCAAAAGTCTATTGTCTTTTCCATCCAACTTTCAGATTATCTGATTTTCCATAAACATTGGGCAATATATTAGATGATATAAAAATCCTGATTTCACATCTATAACATTTTTTATACCCATATCAAACTGCAAATAAAATCCTCTACAAATGAATATATCATGGCCAACATACTAAAAATGAGGATCCAGTCAGTCAATTCATTACATGATGAACTGTTTCCACACAAAAGCATTCATGCAACAGTCTGAGGCTTCTTCTCCATTCACTTGCATTCAAAGAGCTCTCCTTGTTGAATGTTCCAAGATGGTGCCGCAGTTGACATATGCCAACCAGCCAAATGGGGCATCAATGGACAGTATGTAAACAGTACCTATGTTGCAAATTTTTTTTAATAAATTGGATTAAATTTAATTTCAAAATTTGATTCCATCCAAATAAGAAATAAAGGAATGGGAGATAGAAGTAATTTATGTTTTATACACTACCTGGCCAGAAAAAGTTGCATACACTAATATTTAGTTGGACCGCATTTAGCTTTGATTACTGCACGCATTCATCGTGGCATTGTTTCGACAACCTTGTGCAACGTCACAACATTTTTATCCATCCAGAGTTGTATTCATTTTTGGCCAGGATCTTGTATTGATGACAGGAGTGTCGAACTACTCCATAAAGTCTTCTCCATCACATCCCAAAGACTTTCAATGGGGTTAAGATCAGGACTCTGTGGTGGCCAATTCATAGGTGAAAATTATTCCTCATGCTCCCTGAACCACTCTTTCACAATTTGAGCATGATGAATCTTGGCATTGTCATCCTGGAATATGCCCATGCCATCAGGGAATAAAAAATCTATTGATGGGATAACCTAGTCATTCAGGACATTCAGGTAGGCTTTTCACAACATGTGGATTTCTTGTGGCCACACAGCTGTTTAGTCCCAATCCTGTAAATTCTCATTGTATTGTGCATGTGCAAAACAATACTGCGCTGTCTAACACCTAATAACTTTGCGAGATTTTACAATCTCAGGGTTGAGTCAGTATCGTCCCGTGTTTTCTCAGGTACTGAGCCGGTAGAACTCGGTAACACGCTGACGATCTGGCCGGGTGAATCGCTTGCACCTGGCGCCCTTTCCCTCAGCCGAGGTAAATCTGTGCGCTTTCTCTCCCAGGAGATCCCACCCATCCGGGTCCCTGGTTTATCCCCCCCCTAGCCCTGTGGGTCCGCAATTCAGCGGAGGAATTCGCCGACCCAATCCACTTCGGGTATCTCAAATCTACCCTCCACTGGGAAAAGTGCTCCACAGATCAGGCCTCCTACGCGGACTCCTTCTGTGTGTATTTCCGTGGTACGGTCACCTTACAAGCTGACCCGCGTCTCCCATAGGCAGTTTTCGCTGCCCTCCGGTCGCTATGCTGTAGCAACTCTCCCCTCCTGGAGGTGAGTGACTTTTTTGGGGCATAGGGGAAGGGTACGCGCTGACACAGTTGGTCGCTTGTGCACGTGAAACAGTCTCGGTTACGTATGTAACCTCCGTTCCATGATTGAGGGAAAGAGACATCGTGTCTTCCCGGCCACGTCGCTGAGCCGAGCCACTGCAGTGGCCGGACCATTTCTGGCTCCTCAGAAAAATCCTGAATGTATTTGACATATTTCCCCGCTTTTATACCCGTATGTCTGGGGTATGCAAATACTGTCTGCCAACTTCTCATTGGCCTTTTTTCATAGATCAAAGGCATATTCGGCGCTCAAGAGAGACCCCTAGTGTCGCTCCTTCGACACAACGTCTCATTCCCTCCATCAGGGAATGGAGGTTACATACGTAACCAAGACGTTCAGTTGTTGTTGTTTTTTTTTTACGATGTAACTCCAAGAGTTTTAGTGATCTCCATTCACTACATACAGGTCATTCAGATCATTCAAGATTTTCACATTTCTTCCATGAAGCTGACAGTTCACCACTATACTACCAGGTTTTAATAATGTGTTGGACCATTCTCAACCCAGTTTCAATGATTTCAGCAATCTCCTTAGTTGTTTTCTTTGCTTGCTGCAAGCCAATAATTTGCCCCATCTGAAACACAGTAACATCTGTTCCACGACTACGGGATACGTATTCTGACAATCATAGGCTCTTAAGTATCTACTTATTTAAATCCAAACAGCAACATTTTTTTTTTTTTTTTTGGCCAGGCAGTGTATATTTTAAACAACAGAATCCAAAACTTGATTAATCCAAATTCTGTGGAATCCAAATTCTGGCCATCTCTCTCACTCCTGCCTCAAGTTAATTGCATTGTCTCCGAAGCTTGTGATGCTCTATTTTTAGTTGTGGAGTGGGTTATAGTGATATGTGGCTGCTCTCCATTGCTCACAATCATCCAGAAAGTATGAGATGTTGTGTGCTGCCCAGTCTAAAAAATGCATTAAAAAAAGACTGAAATGTCAGCTCAATGACAAGCCAAACTTAAACAGAAAAGATATTCTCTTGACTATTACGTCATCCCTTAGCATAGTGTGTAGCTAAATATGAATGTGGAAACGGACACTTTTTAAGCTATTCTGATGTGAACCAATTTAAATAGCTGGACCTCTTGAGCTTTCTGACTGAAAATATTGCATAGATTTTTGAGACCAGCTGAGCAAGGGTTTGGTTACAGTGCATTTAAGGTCTAAATTGTATCAATGAGTTCCCTAGAAATCGAATGCACGACATTAGCATTGGTGCTGTGCCAATTAAAAACAGCAATTGAAAAAATTAGTGTTAATCCAAGTATACTGTATATATATATATATATATATATATATATATATATATATAATCATGCAAACTCAAAAAGGATATGAGGGTGATTACTTTATTGTTGTGCAACTGTTGCTTATTTGTCTCAAGCGCATTATATAAACTAAGACCACTTACTAAACATTTCTGCAGATATCACCAAAAAAAATTAACTATGGTTTTGGAAAACACCAAAACATTTAACTATATTAGTATTCAAAGTCATTAACAGTGTACACAATGTACAAGTACTTGAACAGTTCAAATGGATCGTAAGTTATGTAGAATTCTGTACATAATGAATACATGACATATGATATGTGCTTGAAACAAGAGTCTTTTAGTAGTTCCACATTGAAGTTTCAGTGCATTAAATCAGTGATACATTTCCTTATGAATCATATCTTCTTTAAAAAATATCTATTAAGAAATTTTCTAAAAATTTCAGGAGTGTGAAACTGTCCATCAAGATTTCTTGACATGACACTCATGCCTCCTTGCCGAATGCATAAAGATTTTTATAGCTTTCCTTTTATTTCCAGAATTTACAACCTTGGACTTTTAGGATACCTTTCAGATTATTAAGAAAGTTTCATTTAAAAATATAACAACATGATTCCGGTAAAATTGTTAACCATTGTGGTTCACACTGAATGCTAAATCATCTTAAGTGATCTGAAAATAAATCTTTACCTCTGTGCACGTGTCACCCATTTTTCGATAAATGGGAACATGTAAGAACTCAATTGTTAAATGTAAGCAGACAGTGCAGCACCAGCGCCTATCTGCACTTACGAGCATACAGGCTTATGTAAATATAATTTTCTTTTTTTTTGTGAAGGGGTTTTTACCCAGTTCAATTAAAGTTGAATCAGATTTGGTGCAAGGTAACAGATATCTTCGACAAGAGGCTGCAATCTTCATTCCCTGAATTCATTATCTTTTTGGCGTGTGTCTGGATCCTGAGAGCAGTCACATTTTTGTGCAGAAACGATAGTAGATGCTGTTTTGTCTCTTAAATAATATATCTCTGTTGCTGGACAGTGGACAAAAGGGCATAATCCTTGATTCACTTTAAAACAAATTAATGCCATTGCTTATTATTTAGAGTGGCTATCATTCTCTCCATTTCAGTGTAACCTGCATGAATTGAAGAACAGGCTTCCTGATTCGTTTCGATTACATGACATTCAATCATGATGGGAAAATTGCATTGGAATTATTAATGTCAAGAGTCAGTATGGCAGTTGAACTATACTCCCTTCTGAGTATCTTGGGCCATCCTTTCCTGCAAATGTGCTCTGTTCTTGCATAATCTGAACTCAAGTCAGTATGTGGCAGAGTAAAACAGTCTTGTATGTCCACCAGAGGCTTTCAAATCAAATCAAAGCACATCAAATCACTTTATTGTCACACTACTATGTACACAAGGGCAACAGTAGGTGAAAGTCTTGTGTGCAGTTCCGAGCAGTCATGACAGTGGTGACACATATACCAATTTACAATAAACAACATATTACACAACACAATTTACATATCAAATGTACATACACAACACAATACTAATATACAATGTACAGTAAACAATACACACAATATAGAATACACATACAATACAAATTAAAAATATATATGCAGTAATTATATTGTGGAGAATATATTGACAGTCCAGTGTGAGATAATAAGATGAAGATTTATAAAGTGCAGTGCTGATTGTTGATTGTGAGAGATCAAGTGTTCAAAAGTCTGATTGCTTGGGGGAAGAAGCTGTCAAGTAGTCAGCTGGTGTGGGTCCTGATTCTGCGATACTGCCTGCCTGATAGAAGCAGTGACAGCAGACAATGACTCAGGTGGCTATGTTGCTGTCCATTCTAACCACCTGACGTCTGCCTGACAGGAAATCCAGGATCCAGCTGCACAGCGAGATGTTTAAGCCCAGAGCCCGGAGTTTCTCAAGCTTGGAGGGCACTATGGTGTAGAATGCTGAGCTGTAGTCTACAAACAGCATTCTCACATATGTGTTCCTATTTTCCAGGTGGGAGAGAGCAGTGTGTATTGTAGATGCAATGGCATCATCAGTGGAGCGGTTGTTTCAGTAGGCAAACTGCAATGGGTCCAAAGAGGCGGGCAGCACAGAGCAGATGTGATCTCTGATTAACCTCTCAAAGCATTTGCTAATGATGGGGGTCAGAGCAACAGGACACCAGTCATTTAGGCAAGTGATTTTGGTTTGCTTTGGAACAGGCACAATGGTTGACGTTTTGAAGCATGTGGGGACTACAGAGAGAGGGACAGGTTGAAAATATCCGTAAAAACACCAGCCAGTTGGTTCGCGCACGCTCTGATGATGCGGCCCGGAATGCCATCTGGACCCGTGGCTTTACGGATGTTCACCCGTCGGAAGGATCGGGTTACATCCGCAACAGAGACGGAGAGTGAACCAACCTCCGTAGCGTCGGCCGCGAGTGCTCTCTCCACAAGGGTGGTGTTGTTGTCCTCGAAACAAGCATAAAATGGGTTAAGCTCATCCGAGAGTGAGGCAGCGGAGTTCACGGTGAAGTTTTTATTCCCTTTGTAATCCGTGATGATGTTAATTCCCAGCCACATACTTCTAGAGTTGGTGGTGTTGAACTGTCCTTCAATTTTGTGCCTGTACTGGCGTTTGGCTGCACTGATAGAGTTACGGAGGGCATATCTGGCTTGTTTACACTCCTCCACATTCCAGGAATTAAAAGCAGAGGTCTGCGCATTAAGTGCCGCGCTAACACATGGTTTCTGGTTGGGGTAGATCCGTATAGTTTTGGTTGGCACAACGTCCTCTACGCACTTCCTGATGAAACACATTACACTGTCAGCGTAAACCTCGATGTCGTCATCAGAGGCGGACCGGAACATCTCCCAGTCCGCGTGATCAAAACAGTCTTGTAGCACAGAGTCTGATTGGTCTGACCAGCACTGGATCGTTCTGAGGGTGGGTGCTTCCCGTTTCAGTTTCTGCCTGTAAGCGGGCAGAAGCAGAACGGAAGAGTGGTCTGATTTGCCAAATGGTGGGCGGGGGAGGGATTTGGAGCCATCCCGGAAAGGAGAATAGCAATGGTCCAAAACCCGGTCCTCTCGTTTGTTGAAGCTGATGTGTTGGTGGTATTTTGGTGCTATTGTTTTAAAATTGGCTTTGTTAAAGTCCCCGGTAACAATGAACACTGCCTCAAGGTGTGTGGTTTCCTGCTCACTTATACTGCCATACAGTTCCCTGAGTGCCCAGTCAGTGTCGGCTTGTGGGGGGGATGTACACAACTGTGATAATGACCGCTGTGAATTCCCTCGGTAGCCAGAATGGTCAACACAGAAGCATGAGATATTCCAGATCAGGAGAGCAGAAAGACCTGATAAAATGTACGTTCCTCTGATCACACCATGATTTGTTGATCATAAAACATACACCACCTCTGCTTTTACCTGAGAGGTCTTTCGCTCTGTCCGCTCGGTGCACAGAGAAACCTATGGGTTCGACAGCCGAGTCTGGAATCTCTGCAGACATCCAGGTTTCTGTAAGGCAGATAACGCAGCAATCCCTCGTCTCTTGTTGGAAAGAGATCCGCTCACAGAGTTTGTTGTCCAGAAACTGAACATTTGCCAGTAGTATACTGGGTAGCGGTGGTCGATTTGCGCAATGTCTTACTCTGATGAGAACGGCGGCTCTTTTTTCCCTTTTCCTTCTGCGTTTCCGCGGCCGGGCAGTCCAAACAAAGGGCTCCGCTGGCGTGTTTGTAAACAGTGGGTCGGCATTGAGTAATTTGAAGTCTGGTTTTCAGTGTGTAACTGCCGAACCAATATCCAAAAGCATTTGTCTGTTGTATGCAATAAGGCAGACAACAGACAAGACAAAAAAAAACTATAAACAAAACAAACAATAAACTGCAGTGTTGTGTCGGAGCACGCAGCGCAGCAGCCATACTCAGCACCATCTTGAGTCCTTGCAGATATTGAAGAGACAACAGGCTTTGGCAACAGGCCAGCCCGATTGTTAGCCTCAGACCTTCAATAAAAGGTATGGCATATCAATGTATTCTGATGTCTGACACCTTTCAAGGCAAGACATTTGGAGGCAAGGAAAGAGGTGCATCCTGTATACCAATTTTTATTTTTTTATTTTTTTCTAATTTCTGCCTAACCAACAAAAAGGTGCTAAGTTCTTGGAGGTGTTCCAGTGTGCCAAGCTAATGGAACTGATGGCCTATCAAAATGGCAGAAAGTTGTATTGTTGAATAATGTAATGTTAATTTATTCATTAGCTTAAATGTTTTGACTGCAGTCACCTGAAGAAAAGTAATTTGCCTGCAACACATTTTGTTGAGCTTCACTGCCGTTAAAGAAATTCAGCTTAAAGGGTTAGTTCACCCAACGATGAAAATTCTCTCATCATTTATTCACCCTCATGCCATCCCAGATGTGTGTGATTTGCTTTCTTCAGCAGAACATAAACAAATATTTTTAGAAAAATATCTCAGCTCTATAGGTCCATAAAATTCAAGTGAATTTTACATCAGCACTTTAAAGCTCCAAAAAGCACAGACAATCATAGTAAAAGTAATCCATAGCAAAACGATTGCTTTGGGTGAGAAACATATCAATATTTAAGTCCTTTACATTTTCATTATTTTCTTCTGGTCACTCTCCAATGCATGTCCACGAGGGGACTCAGTTCATGCTGCCTCTCGCATGATACAACCAGAAATGCAGCTCGATTTTTTTTTACAGGAGAACGCAGTTCACAAACTTGATTGGTTTTGCTTTCATTTGAACATGTAGCATGCTTGGAAGTAAACAATTATAGTGAAAAGGAATAAAATATCGATCTGTTTCTCACCCAAAGCAATCAAATAACTTTAGAAGACATTAATTTAGCCACTGGAGTCGCATGGATTAATTTTATTACAATTGTCTGCTTTTTGGTGCTTTAAAATGCTGATCACCATCCACTTGCATTGTATTGACCTACAGAGCTGATATATTCTTATAAAAATCTGACTCCTCCTTGTCACACCATCTTTTAACAGCTTTGGTAATTTATTCCAAACAATTGTACTTGTATATAAAAAGGTGTTTTTTCAATTAGACTTTTAAACCTACATAGATAGATATTTGTGTTACTGCCTCTTGTGGCATAATTATGCTGAACTAGGGTAGTGGTTCAACCCTGTTCTTGGAGGACCCCAAATACATTTTGTATATCTTCATTTTCTGACACTCCCAATTCAGATCTTGGAGTATCCACTAACTAGCTATTGAGTTGAATCAGGTGTGTTTGATTAGGGAGATATCCAAAATGTGTAGTGTTGGGGGGACTCCAGAAACAGGGATGGGAAGCACTGAACTAGGGTGATCAGATTCCTGCTTGTGGAAAACGGGACAGCCCCCTACCAGCAAAAATGAATTTGGCTTATCCTTACCTAGGCGCAGATCAATGCGAAGTAGAGGTTGCATCCACATCTGTCATCCTGTCACCTTGTACTTTTCGCTGGCAGCCACTTTATTCAGAGTGTGCTTGTCTTTCAATAGATTATCGTAAAATGCAGAGCAGTCCACTCCAAAATTAAGACATACAATAAGCATTGCCTTCATGACTGTTACACTGAGTCTAGACTTATCTGGTGTTCATGCCACGTTCATTAATGAGAACACATGCTCCACAGATGCAGATGTCCCAGGCAGGCAAAAAACAAACTCCATTAGACCTTGGCTAAGACTCCAAAGTTGATGGTCTATCCAGCTCATGAAAAACATTTGTCCATCTCTCAGACATGGCCGTCTTTGTTCATGTCTCACTCAGTTATGTGACAAGTGACAATGTTTTTTGCACAAGCCCACTCATCAAAGGGAGTGGCTTCATCAATCAAACTGAGAGTGGGGATTCTGGAGTATAAGTAATCAAGGCTGCTCTGAATGCCTTTCTACTATGGGATGTCTCTCAGTAGGGCCCACTCAAGTTTTTCTGTGTTCTGCAATGAGCTGCTCCAATTTTGGAGGGAATCCACTGATGCTAAATAAAAGTTTGTCATTGCAGAAAAGAAATCATCTGCTCGTTTGTCACCAGCCTTAACCAGGGCATCCAACTGCTTTTTAATGTCAGAGGATAGGAATGATTCCTCCAGCCTGGCCTGCAAGACTTTTCTCAGGTCATGAATGTGCAAAGCCACTTCTAAAGGGAAGACACGCAGGCTTGAGTGAGGTTTAAGATGCCATTTATTTGATGATGTAGAACAGAAAAGTAATGTCTCTCTTTGGCGTAGGCCCCGTCTGGCAGTCCGAGGGAGTTGTACTTGGAACGTCATATCCTGCCGGAGATAGGAGGCAGGGGTGAGGAGCCTACCCCCGTGCGGGACGGGGCTCAACTTGTGGTGGTGGGGTGGTGGAGGTTGCCGTGTTAGCACACTGAAACAGCAATGTGATAGATTGTGAGCAGACTTATAAAGCAATGGCTTATCTTCTATTGGCTAGGAATTACCCAGCAAATGGTGTGATGATGTACAGCTGCTAGTCTTCCCACTAGAACTACGCTGCGCTCACATTTCTGTGGCTGTTTTGTGTTCTTGCTCTACTATCTCCAATGCACGGTTAAAAGTGGCTTTTTTCTTGAGTGCGAAGCCAATCCAAAGTTTAGTGCAAGGATCACTGAAAATGTCTCTTAGAAACTTTGGGCATTTTTCATGAGGAAGAAAGTATGCATGCAGATCATTGTAAATGTTTTGGATTATTTCAAGAGCTGCACCAAGAGAGAGGAAACGTGTGTTGCCATGTTGCAGTAATTTCTGACAGTCCAGCTGCACAAAAGCGAGTATGTTGCATATGACAGCTTCAGATTTTCTTCAGAAGAAAATTACGGATCATACAGTTTCTTGATTAATTTCACTGTGCAGTCAGCCGACTGAAAACTATGGCCGTGCACAAGAGAATAGGCAAAAAGTCCTTTACTTGCATGCACCTTGTCAGATTTTGAACTTTTCGTCTCAGAAAAATCTCTAACACCTGGTGTTGCATACTTACTTTTAGCAGCATCCACATGCTTTTTTGTATGAACATCCTGCGCAATGTCGGTGCGGCCTCCATGGACGATGGAAAAGTGAGCTCCACAAATCTCACACCTCATTTTATTAGGCTCTGTCTGTGACTCCTTTTTTAGAAATGTAAACTCTTTTTGAAGATCCTCATTAAATGTACATGCATGCTTCCTTGACATTTTTCCAGCCACAATTTCATCTGACTTTTCAATCAGTTCACTAACTGGATGTCTATTGATAGGGGATTGTGATTGGATAGTTTAATCCAATCATATACTCCAAACAACACGATGTGATTTTATTGGTTTTACAAGCCGTATCCTTGGCTACCTTTAATTAGAATACTTACATGACTGAGAAAGCCGCATAGGCAATAGAGAAATTTTCGGGATGTCTGGCCACCCACCCTATCATTAACCAAGTTTAAGTAGAACCAAATTATTTGAACCAAATTATTTTAAATGTTATGGGTAAAACCCAGTTCCCTTTACAAAAAGCTTCACTTTGATGCTGCGCTGCTAAGCGCTATGGGGAAACAATCTTATTGTGAGCTGCTTCTGAACATGTGTGTGACACGTCAATGAAATTGACTGGAATTTATAGCCTCGGTTGGTGAGATCATTGGACGCACCTGTGACCAGGCTATAAATAGGAGGCGTCACCAGAGTGTCGTCAGACATTTTTCTTCAGAGCTTTCTCTCTGTGTGTTTTCACGAAACTCTTGCTAGAAATTGTTTAAAAATCTTAAGCCTTTCCTTCTTTCTCTCTTTATATATATATATATATATATATATATATATATATATATATATATATATATATATATATATATATATATATATATATAAAAAAAAAAGAAGGGGAAAATGGCAGAAAAGCAGGGCAAACAATGCGTGTTTCCTTGTCAGCGTTCTATGTCTGACAGGGACACGCATCAATTTTGCTTTGTTTGCTTGGGGGAAGAGCACGCTACTCTCGCGTTGGAACAGGGCGGGTGCGCGCATTGCGACCTACTTTCGGTCGGGATGCTTCGCGCTCGCCTTGCTTACTTCCGAGAGCCGGCACCCACACTTCATTCGTGGGGCTCTCGCATGGATCTGGCTGAGGAGCGAGAGACGGGTTCGCCCCTTTCGCTCGCTCTCTCCCCAGATCCTGCTGGTCCCTCGCGTGATCCTGAAGCGTGCTTCGGCGCCTCTTCAGTTCACGAGGGGGACCTCCATTCCCTTGGGTGATTTAGAGTTAACCGCATCTGAGCGCTCCAATCGCGATTCTAAATCTTCGGAGGAGCTGCTCGATGTGATTACTCGCGCGGTGGCCAGGCTTCAAATAGACTGGCCACGTGACCAAGTTCCCCCCAAGCGCTCTAAGTTAGAGGACAGATTTCTGTATGGTGACCAAGGGAAGGGAACACCTCATCAGTCCCTTCCCTTCTTTGATGATCTCCATGACGAGCTTTCTCGTTCTTGGACTAAGCCTTATACCTCGCGCATTCACGTGCCCTCGACGTCAATATATTCGACTATCGTGGGCGCTGAGGCGCGAGGGTATTTAAAGATGCCACCGGGTTATCTCTCGCCGGGTTCGGCATCATCTCTTAATAAATCTGCTCTCCCTTCTAAGCCATGCAGGGTAACCTCCATGCTGGTCGGGAGAGCATATCAAGCGGCTGGTCAGGCTGGTGCTGCGCTGCACACCATGGCTGTTTTGCAGGCATACCAGGCTGACCTGCTAAAAGATTTGAGTGCTGGAAGAAGTCTCGACGATGAAGCTTTCTCTGAGCTTCGTCGAGCTACTGATTTGTCTCTCCGTGCCACCAAGCAGTCAGCCCGTGCTTTGCCGGTCTATGTCCGCTTTGGTTAGCACCGAAAGGCACTTATGGCTGAATCTATCCGGCATCAAGGATAAGGACAGGGTTTTCCTTCTTGATGCCCCAGTTTCGCCTTCTGGTCTCTTCGGAGACGCCATGAACACGGTTATCTCCAGATTCCAGGAGGCGAAAAGCCATGAGGAAGTCTTCGGAAAATTCCTTCCTCGTCGCACTCAGGGGGCGAGACCGTCGGTCACCCAGTCTCGCCCTGATTTTGTTAGGAGGGAGTTTCAGAAACAGAGCGTGGCAAGTCGTGCTCCCCCTCGTAAAGATTGGGGACAGGCTCGTCGCCCTCAGCAACCTCCCAAACAAGACCTCAGGGCTTGTATCTCCAAGAGAAAGAAGCCCTGACGGTCTTGTATCCAACCCTGTGAGGGTAGTTCCCTTCGGGACGGGGCGCGTGTATCATTCACTTCGGCCCTCCCGATACCCTCACGAAACCTCTTCACTCCCGCCACCCTTGGTGTTTCGGGTGACAGGGGTTTCCAACAAAATGTTGAATGTACCGTCGCTCCCTGCCTTATTCCAGGACACGGAACATTCGACACCCCCTCGACAGGAAGTCTTGAAATTAGTTCCCATCTCAGAGAACCTGGCAGCGTGGAAACTTCTGCCAGGTATTTCTATGTGGGTTCTAAAAACAGTAGAAAAAGGCTACAGAATTCAGTTCGCTTGCCGCCCTCCGAGCTTCAACGGCGTGGTTTCCACTACCGTAAGCCCGGAACAGGCATGTCTACTTCAGGTAGAACTGCAAAATCTCTTGGAGAAAGGGGCCATAGAACATGTTCCCCTTCCAGAGAAAAAGTCTGGCTATTACAGCAGATACTTCCTGGTCCCCAAGAAGGGGGGGGTTGCGTCCCATCTTGGATCTTCGTGCCTTGAACCGCTCGGTCAAGACGCTCAGGTTCAAGATGCTAACAGTCAGGTCCGTCGTGTCTCAGTTCCAACGTTTCGATTGGCTGGTCACGATCGACCTCATGGACGCATACTTTCATATTGGAATTCTGCCACAGCACAGGAAGTTCCTGAGGTTCGCTTTCGGGGACGAAGCCTTCCAGTATCGGGTCCTTCCATTCGGCCTAGCCCTATCACCCCGCACATTCACGAAATGCATGGATGCAGCACTGGCTCCGTTGCGACTCCAGGGCATCCGCATTCTGAATTATCTAGACAACTGGCTGATCCTAGCCCAGTCTCAAGAACTGGCAGTTCAGCACAGGGATATCGTCTTGGCTCATCTAGGTTCTCTGGGTCTGAGACTCAACGCCAAAAAGAGCATTCTTTCCCCGACCCAGAAAATTTCCTATCTGGGGGTTATATGGAATTCGGTCACGATGCAGGCACAGTTGTCTCCCGCTCATGTCATCTCCATTCAGAACTCCCTGAGCATTCTCAGGCTAGGTCAAGTTTGCACTGTTCTTCAGTTCCAACGAATATTAGGTCTCATGTTGTCTGCGTCCACGGTGATTCCTTTGGGCCTTCTCCATATGAGACCGTTTCAGCTGTGGCTAAAAGTCAGGGGGTTTCATCCAAGGGCCAGTCCCCTCAGGCAAATAAGGGTTACGCGCCCAGTGCTTCGTTCCCTCTCTATGTGGTTCAGACCCCGGTTTCTCACCTTGGGTCCCACTCTTGGTGCGTTGTGTCGTCACAGGATGCTTACGACAGACGCCTCCCTGACGGGTTGGGGTGCGGTCTTAAGTGGTCGTCCAGCCCAAGGGGAATGGGAGAGTCATCAACTCGATTGGCACATAAATCGCCTCGAGCTGATGGCAGTATTTCTGGCCCTGAAATACTTTCTCCAACATTTGAGAGGCTGCCATGTCCTTGTGCGGGTGGACAACACAGCAGCAGTCTCCTACATAAATCATCAAGGAGGCCTACGTTCTCGCCACCTCAATTTGCTGGCACGTCGGATTCTCCTTTGGGCCCAGGGCAAGTTACTGTCACTCAGGGCAGTCTATATCCCTGGACGCCTGAATATGGGAGCAGATTTTCTATCCAGACGAATCTTACCGTCGGGCGAGTGGAAACTCCATCCCGAGGTAGTACAACAGATCTGGGAGAGATTTTACAGAGCCGAAGTGGACCTCTTCGCCTCTCAAGAGACTGCGCAATGTCCCCTCTACTTCTCTCTGAGTCACCCAGCCCCCCTGGGTCTGGACGCTATGGCGCATACATGGCCCAGAATGCGCCTGTATGCGTTCCCTCCGGTTTCTCTGCTCCCGGGAGTCCTAGCCAGAGTTCGCCAGCAAGGGTCTTGCCTCTTATTGATAGCGCCTCGCTGGCCGAACAGGGTTTGGTTCTCAGAGTTGATGTCTCTCCTAGACGGCTCGCCCTGGGCGATTCCGGACAGGAGGGACCTTCTGTCTCAAGCACAGGGGACAATATTTCATCCCCGGCCCGAATTATGGAAACTTCACGTTTGGCCCCTGAAGGGTACCAACTGAGGGACACAGGGCTGTCGCTTGGGGTTATTGAAACCATTCTTAGTGCTAGAGCTCCCTCCACCAGAAGAATTTACACCAATAAATGGGGTGTCTTCGAAAGGTGGTGCAGTTCACATGATGCAGATCCAGTTAACTGCCAAATTGTTTCAGTTCTGGAGTTTCTGCAAGAAAAACTGTCTTCAGGCATATGCCCCGCTACTCTCAGGGTTTATGTGGCCGCCATTTCGGTTTGCCACGCCTTGATTGACGGGGTGCCTTTAGGGAGACATCCTCTACTCGCCCGCTTCATTCGTGGAGCCAGGCGACTGAGGCCTCCCTTTAGGACCAGAACTCCTTCGTGGGACTTAACAATAGTCCTGGAGGCTCTGGTCGAGACCCCTTTTGAACCTCTGGAGTCAGCGTCTGACAGACTTCTGACTCTCAAGATGGTCTTCCTTATGGCTATTACCTCTCTTAAGAGGATCGGGGATCTACAGGCCCTGTCTGTTTTGCCGACCTGCTTAGAATTTGCCCCCGGTATGGCCAAAGCAATTTTGCATCCTCACCCTGATTATCTTCCTAATGTTCCTTTTTCAACAATACATCCTGTCACTTTAGAAGCCTTCTGCTCCCTGCCGTTTTTAACGCCGGAGCAGGAAAGACTTCACGGACTCTGCCCAGTCCGTGCCCTTCAGATTTATGTCCACCGCACAAGCCAGTGGCGTAAATCAGGGCAATTGTTTGTTTGCTATGGGGGCCGCAACAAGGGGGCGGCCGCTACTAAGCAGACTATGTCACATTGGGTGAGGGATGCTATTGCCCTGGCCTATGAGGCGCGCGGTCAAGCTTCGCCAGTAGGTGTCAGGGCTCACTCCACCAGAGGGGTCGCTTCCTCTAAAGCCTTGGCTAGAGGGGTTCCTCTGCAGCAAGTTTGTGATGCGGCAGGTTGGTCCTCTCCGCACACATTCATTAAATTCTATAGTTTGGATGTTCATGCTACTCCGGGCTCTTACGTCCTTGAGTCGACATCTCAAACTCATGCAGGAACAAGTTTGTGACGTGGCGGGCTGGTCCTCTCCACGCACATTCTACAATTTCTACATGGGCTAGGATGTTTTTGCTACCCCGGACAATGTCCTTGGGTCGACATCCCGGGCTCATGCCAAATTCAAGTTCATGGTACGAACTTTTGAGTTAGAGCCTTTGAATCGGCTTCTCAAACTCATCTTTTGACTTTGTGGGCTAGATGCTCCGCTACTCCGGACTCTTATGTCCTTGAGTCGACATCTCAAGCTCATGTCTAAACCAGGTTTGTGATACGGCAGGCTAGTCCTTTCCGTACACACTCTTCGGATTTTATGGTGTTAGATGTTCTGCTACTCCGGGCTTATGCCCTTGAGTCGACATCTCAAGCTCATGTCTGGAACCTCTCGCGTTCTGTGAAAACACTTCACAACGATCAGGGGTCCGGACAGCCCCAGTGCGGCGGCGTGGGCATTTCGTTCCCCATAGCGCTTAGCAGCGCAGCATCAAAGTGAAGCTTTTTGTAAAGGGAACGTCTCGGGTTACTTGTGTAACCCTTGTTCCCTGAAAAAAGCGGAACGAGATGCTGCGCTTCTTTTGCCGCACTGGGACGTCCCAGGACCGGTCTTCAGAAAAATAATCTGACGACACTCTGATGACGCCTCCTATTTATAGCCTGGTCACAGGTGCGTCCAATGATCTCACCAACCGAGGCTATAAATTCCAGTCAATTTCATTGACGTGTTACACACATGTTCAGAAGCAGCTCACAATAAGATTGTTTCCCCATAGCGCTTAGCAGCGCAGCATCTCGTTCCGCTTTTTTCAGGGAACAAGGGTTACACAAGTAACCCGAGACGTTTTATTAAAACACTCTTTTGAGTGAATTTAAATGACTTCACCTGTGTCATATTCTTTTATGACAAAACAATCTCATTAAAATCCCAGTTCTAAAATTACTACCTTCAAGCAATTGTAATGCTTCTCAAAGGCTGCTGACAAACACTTGCACAAATGACATTTCACTTTGGGTCAGCACTGCAATTAAACCTGACATTTATCTTATATGATGGTTCAACTGCATTCTTTAGATTAGCTGTCAACATCCTGTTAAGAGCACAGCCCCAGCATAGAAAGGCACATCAGAAACTGTTGCACATTTGATATGGTGTGAAAATATAGTGCTGATTAATTTTCTTTGATTCATTAATGAATACCAGCATGGCTTTCATTTGCGAGCAGGAGTGATTATTTATTCTTATTTGTTTTTTTTTTTTTACAATAGTTCTATAAACAATTGGTTAATATTTACATTTAAGTCATTTATATTTTAGTCGCAATATGGCAAGGTATTTTGTCTATTTTTGCTCCACTTAAGATAATATTTCCAAGTGAAGTCAAAGCAGGATTAACTGTTGCTTGATGCCAAGTACACATAAACAGCAACAGTTCATGCAGAATCATGACATGCAGATAAGCTGTTTTTTAGAACCATATACAATTAAAGAAATGAATCATGCTCAACAGAGTATGTCAGCTCAAATCTCCTCCACTCTTCTTTAGACTGAAGCTATCCTATGTGACACTGCCATTGGCAGTAGTGGACTGCAGCATTGCCCTCCCCCACCCTCCCAACCTTCCTCCTTGAGCTCTCTCACACTTTGTCTCTGCATTGTCTACTGGCACTGGAATCAGGCCCTGATGCTGGATCTTGTTTACTGAGCTATTCTTTACTCAGTTATGACGTGGAGTTATTTTAGGTGCTGCGTTTGCCTGTTATGACATTTTAATCTCATACCAGTATTGCATGAATTTCCTGTGGAGGCACAATGACTAATAATATGCTCATGCATTGTCATGCTAATGCAGAGTCTCCCAAATATCTTTCAGTAATTGTTTTTTCAATCCAGAAATATACCAAAATAAATTATTTCTCTCTCCGTGGTTGCCCCAGAAATATAATTCTCCAAAAGCTCCAAAAAGGAGATAAAGTCAGCATGAAAGTAATCCAAATGACTCCAGAGGTTTAATCAGTGTCTTCTGAAGCAATCCTGTACTGTAGGTATTGGGTGAGAACAGACCAAAATGTAACCTTTTTCACTTTACCTCCTGTCATTGTAGTATCTATGCATGATCATGATTTCAAGCTGGATAACACTTCCTAGTGTTTGACGTATGCACAGAGCGCTAGATGAAAAGGGAGTTATATTTTGGTCTGGTCATCCAGAACCAACTGGACATTGATTAAACCACTGGAGTCAGTGGAGTAATTACTTTTATGCTGACATTATCTCCTTTTTGGAGCTTTTTGAGTTCTAGCCACTATTCCCTTGCATTGTATGGACCTACAGAGCTGAAATATTCTACTAAAAATCTTTGTTTGGGTTCAACAGAAGAAGGAAAGTCATACACATCTGGCAAAGCATGAGGGTAAGTGAATAATGAGAGAATTAAAAATGTTGGGTGAACTACTGTATCCCTTTAAAGGTGATGGATGTAATCGTTTCATGTTAAAATATTGTACTTTTCTCCTATCCTGGCTTAATATGTAGACACAACTGTAAGTGTCCAATTAATAGGCTGATCACCTCTCATAGATGGATCACATTTCTCTTCTTTAAGCATCCCGACCAGCCTGGCAAAACAACATTGTCTCAACCAATGGTGTGGGTTTTTGGGGGGACTTTCTGTTTGACCAACCAGTGGGAGAATGGGGGGGATAAAGCATTTACCAAATTCATACAGAGTATCATGTAATATAATCTCCAATTAATTTGCTGTGATTTATAATTGGTTATAATAGCATTAATGCTGAATTCCATTCAACTCTCAAATTAAAATGTTCCAACTTCCTACTAGGAAAAGTGCAATGGAATGTCACTTGAAGTTAAAATTCCAACGTGGAAGCTTATGTGGAAATTGTCAACTCTGATTTCCCCGAGATGCAGGTATGTGACATCACACAAACATGGTGGCACCCAGAGAGATATATATAAAGTAAGTGATAAACATTCACTTTATTCATTTATATAGATACATTCAAGTTTCCTCATTACATGATATTAAAGCTTGTTTAACAAATACCTGCAGAAACAGGTGTATATAACATGGCAAACATTATCATACACCTGTATCAAAAATGCTAGCACTGCAGCATTGTTTATCAGTTGGGTTGCTAGGAGACATCTCTGGTAACATTTGAACCCCAGCTAAGCTAAAGGGAACATTGCAGTTGTTTCTTTAAACGCCATCTTCCGAATGTCGGGAAATGGAATGCATTTATCGCTGGAGATCGGAGATACCAAGTAGGAATATCCCACATTCGACTTGAATGGAACACGGCATAATAACTTGAAAGATGCATTTTGATTAACTTAAAAGCAACATGTTTTGTTGCTAGCAAGTGCTATGCAACAGTCTTAAACATTGGCTGCCATGACTGCAGCAACAAAATATGAGTTTGCTAGTGACTGATTAGTGAAATTACACTAATTCATTCCAAAATCTTTGCTATTTTGAGTGTGAACTTCTGCTGCCAGATTTATAAAAAAATGCATTAGAAAAATGCCACTTTGCTCTCCGGGTGTGTAACGTTTGGTTGTTGCTGGGACTCAAGGAGATTGGAGACGCAGGAGTAGGTATTTTAAATCCTTTAATAATTAACACAGGAGCGGAGCAAAACGCTGGAGCGGAGCAGAGCAAAACGCTGGAGCGGAGCAGAGCAGAGCAAATCGCTGGAGCAGACATCGAACTTAAGTGTCCCAACATTCAACATTCACATTCAAGGACTGACCTAGACTGACAAAACAAGAGGGTATATATACACTTAGAACTAAACGAGGGAATGACACACAGGTGAGGAATATGGAGGAGTGATTAGGGCAGTGATTTCTGGGAATGTAGTGAGGGAGAGAATTTCAAAATAAGAGTCCTTGAAAAGGGTGCAGACAGACTGTGACAGGGTGTTCCTTGTAGAATTTAAATCACATGACCCAGTCTGAGATCACGCACTGGGTAGTGTGTCATTGTCCTGTCACTCTGTCAGTCTGGATTTTTGTCTGATAGGACCATGGCATTATCGTCCCATGACTGTCTTGTGATTCGTTGTCTGTTTTTGTGTGAGCATGCGGTTTTGGTTGTATTACCTGCCATGCGCACTTCAGTCTGTCTTGTTTTGTGTCTGGAGTATGGTGTCTGTGTCCTGACTTCCTGTCTGGTTCGGTTTCAGTCTGTGTCAGGATCCGGGCATTCGTGCTACAGGTTTGTCTGTTATTGATGTGGGTGCACCGCGCTTATGTCATCTTGGCAGTGTGCACACACGTCATTAGTTTAAGTCTGTCTCTCGCAAACATGGGTGCACCTCGCGTTGTGCTGCAGTGCACCCGGGCCGTGAGCTGTCTTCACGTTGTGCTGATGGTTTGTGTGTGGCCGAACTCTCGCAAAGGTGTTCTGATTTGTAATATAGTATAATAATACATTATTAAATTCTGAGTGTGGTCTAGATTATTCATGAGAAGGAACCTTCCATATAATCACTGCGCTACCTGCATGAGTTTGCATTACAGCAAAGAATTTAAAATCACACACGTACATGACAGCGGTTCCTGGCCCAGATATTTTACACTAAATACAGTTTTGAAATCAGAATCAGTCTTCAGAATGGACCGCATTTGATATGGGAGCGAACATGAAGCAGCTGTTTGTTTACATTAGATATATATTCCATTGCATCATATTATATTACATGACTAAAACTGTAGTTATTAATGTAATCTTGGGGATTACATTTTATGGTAATGTAATCTTATTGCTTTTAGATTACTTTTAGATTACTTCTGACCTAATTCTTGTTTATTTGATGTAACATGCATTTTAGTAGGATAAGCTGGTACCATTTTTACATATTGTTGCTTAAATTCATTAAAGAAAACTTACTTAATGGTTCAAATTTTTAACTGAAAAAGAGTTGAGAAATATCGATGACTCATTTTGCACTACACAAATTTTTGTTCAGTCAAATGCTCTCTAGAATGGGTCCCTCACTCTATAACAACCTGCAAAGAACAACAAGTGGCAAATCATGGCTGGCTGTGATTTACTTTGCTTGTCCAGCAAATTCGCACAGATTTGAACTACAAGTAAAAAAAAAAAAAAAAAAATTGCAACCTGTGATGAGGAGGAGGGTGGGGCCAGGCCGTGAGTGCACACAACCGGCCCCCAATCGGGCTAAACAACAGAGGAGAGTGATAAAGTGAGCCAGATACAGCAGTTCGAAAGAGGGAGAGAGCCACACACAGCTGCCGTGTGTGTGTTTATGTTTGTGTCTTATTGTTCAAGTTTTTATTAAATATTACTTTGATGGTTCATCTGATTCCTGCCTCCTCCATTTCTATTTTAATCCCCCCCTGGTACATTGGTGCCGAAACCCAGGAGGGAGGAGGGATGAGCTGTCGTAGAGTCCTCGCCACTGCCATCTGATCAAAGGAGCAGCCATGGCTATCCACCGGGGGACAGAGGAGTTGCTGCCGGCCGCCTGGACATGGAGGGGCATTCCATCTGCCAGGGGTCGATGGACTCGCTGCTGTCCACCCAGGGAAGAGTGGTTGTCCTCAGCCAGAAGATGGAGGAGTGGTCAAGGACCAGGCGACGCAGTGTTTGGGAACCGGCGAGCAATTTTTTACTTTCTCTCACTGTCACTCTGCCTTGCTCTTTCCCTCTTCCCTCTTCCCTTTTCCCACCCCTTATCTCCCTCCCAGGTCTCGAGGAAGGAGGGTAAAGCCTGCCGCCGAAGGGAAGGGCAGGGCAACCTCCTCTGAAGGGGGGGGGGGGGGGGGGGGGGTTGTACGTCATGCTGGGTGTTCTGAGGCAAAGGAGGGAAGAGTGCGATGAGGAGAAGGAGGTTGGGGCCAGAGAGAGAGAGCCACACGCATCTGCCATGTGTGTGTTTATGTTTCTGTCTTTTTATTTAAGTTTTCATTAAATATTATTTTGATGGTTCGTCCGGTTCCCACCTTCTCCTTTCCCAATTTAATCCCCTGTTACACCACCGTACTTTAAATATCTAGGCATTTCGTGTCACTTTCAGTTGCTTTTTTTCCCCAAGCTTTGGTTAATTTCTGACCCTGTTGCACACACTGCCTTTTTCCATTTATGGTCTCATCCTTGGTGTATACACCTTATCTATGTTATATTGTTGTAGCCAGGGCAAATATTAAACTAGCAGTGCTACTACAAGACACTCATACTATGGCTTTTATATTCACACTAATAAAGAGCTCGCCATGTTTTCTTAATGCGTTCGTAATCTCAAGGCACATTTTCTGGTCTTCTAACAAGCACAGATGGGATTACAGCTCACCCACAGCATGCAAGAGGAAGAAAATAATATGAATGAACTGACTCTACAGCAAGGAAACATGAAAAAGTTGACCTTGGTGAGCTGGATGAGCAGTGTAACCAAAACCAGACACTATCCTGTATGTAATATATAGAGTAACATGCATCAATGCACAATTCTTCCATCTCAACATGGAACAAGACAGAGATTTGAGAAATGCTTTACATATATAGGGGTCTATTTCAATTAGAGGATGTAAGGCTGCATAAAAAAAAGCAGCACAAATTAGTCATTTTTAATAAAGTAACTGGTTGAAGTTAACAACATAATTTTCCATCTTTATCCAGTGGAATCTGACTGTATTAATTTTTAAATGCCCGGGATCTTATTTGCCATTAGCCCTTTAGATAATAAAAAAGAAATCGAAAATATTACAAATAATCAAAATTTTGAAATATTCAAAACTTGAAATAAATTCTCCACATTAATTTAAATCACCATAAAAACACTGAAGTTAAGACATTTAGTAATTATGTTGATGGAATATAGCATTTTCTTCAATTTATTATTACACAACTCTCTGAAATACTTTATTCTGATTAATTAATCGTAGCATTTAAATATCTTTGTATAACGACCATCAAACTCTAAATTTGAGCATTGTCCCTGGCAACAAATTTCCCAGTTTAATGACTTATTAATCCAGTGTTGTTGTTTTTTTTTTTTTTGTTGTTGTTTGTTTTTATTGTTTTTTGCTTGGGGGTCCTGATAACCCTGTTGTGAATTATTTTGTAATAATAACCATCTGACTATACATTATCCCTTACATATTTGCTCTGCTTAATTGGTGATCTTCATGTAGACTCACTAACATTGTCTTATTGCTGTGAATGACATTCAGTGATGTGTTTTATTTTGTGCTTTTAGAGACTAAATTCAGGAATTTCAAGAAACTTTTGGCTTGCTTGGACTATATAACTTTAAATTGCTGAACATTGCTGTTGCTGTATCTGTAACAATATGTGTTAACCTATAATCCATATGCAAAAAAGAAGCCTGCACACTATTTATAGAAGAAAGACATACATCACAACATGCAAGATAAGTATAGTTCCCCTTTTGCCACTCACTCGACGTTGTGTCGAATGAAGTGACACAAGGGGTCTTCCTGGGACGCCAAACGTACCTCTGAACCTGAGAAAAGGCCAATGTCAAGTTGGCAGACAGAATTTGCATGCCCCGCCCAGACATACAGGAATAATGGGAAGCGGGGCAGTGAGTGCCAGTCAGAATTTTTCTTTGTAGCCGGATGGTTGTGCAACAGCAAAGCTGAGATCACCACTGTTTCACTCACCTCTGTTCGCAGGAAGCACTGCTGTTGGATCTACGGCACGCTTCCAACTGGCGTTTTCTCACTCTGCACGCTGTGCAGTCCACGCCCCTGGGCGCTTCGACAGCGCTTTCATTGCCTGAAAGAGTGTTTCTCCTCCTTAAAAGAGTTTTTTCATCTAAAAGATTTTGAGTTCCCACTCATAAAAGAGCAATACACAGCAGGCATTGAACATCCTTTTCAGGACGCGTCTTTTTATAGATGTTTTTCGGCCTCTGTGTAGTTCCTGGATGCGGTTGATTTCTCTCCAATTCTGACGGTCATAAAAGCTGCCTCGCGTGCCTGGGCTGCGATCACACGCAGGCAGCTTTTTATGAATGGTTCATGTTCTCAGTGCGAGGAAACACACAACCATTGCGGTCGCGCCTTTTTTCCTCACGGGAGAAAGCCACTTCAGCCGCCCCCCCCGCGTCGTTCCTTCTTCTAACGGGATTGAGGACAACCCGGCTGGCGATGAAGGCGATTTGGGGATGACGATAGGCTCGGTTCCGCCAGGTAAATCTCCACGAACCACCCGCCCCTCGGCACGCTTGCTTGCTTCCGTCCGAGCTCGGAATGAGTGCAGCTCGCCTTGTGTCCAGCCAGCATAATCCCTTGAACCCCCAGAATTGGATGACGACATCGCCGCTGCATCAGAGAGTATCACAGCGGCGTCTGATGCTGATGACTCCTCTGGGCTGCCACCTTCGGGTCTGCTCGCCCAGTCTGAGGCTGACGCGCAGATGTCCGCTATGCTTCCCCGGGCCGCCCCCCCCCCCCCCCTCACTGCTACTCGATCGGTTCCTCGGGTCAGGGTGCCGCTCATAGACACACAGTTGCCTCTAGCACGCAGTAGCCTGCTTGCACCTGTCTCGACAGTACATGTAACACGGTCAGTGCGTGGGGTTTTTATTTGGGACCCCTTGTGTCACTTCATTTGACACAACATCAAGTGAGTAACAGAAGGGGAACGTCATGGTTACTGTTGTAACCTCCGTTCCCCGAGGGAAGGAACGAGACTAGCCTAAGACAAGCACTAGACCTACCACTGAGGAGCCGTACCTTATTTTCGGCTCCTCAGTGCAAAATTTGCCCACATGTCCGGGGCGGGGCATGCAAATTCTGTCTGCCATTGGCCTTTTCTAAGGTTCAGAGATACATTTGGCATCCCAGGAAGACCCCTTGTGTCACTTAATTCGACATAACATCTCGTTCCTTCCCTCGGGGAACAGAGGTTACAACAGTAACCATGACGTTTTACTGAAGATGAGCAGTGAGCAAACGTTTTGGTCACAGATGACCTTCCATAGTGCTTGATTACCATACCAAACATAGGCAATTGTATCCATCTGCAGAGCCACAGAGTCATACCTCACAGCAGACTCAGGCCGGAAGTTAGGGCAGAGCTAATGACAAAACAACAGTTATGGCGAGGAACATAGTGAGTTGTTGTTATTGTAATATCTTAATAAATCTATCATTAGTTGGTGAACAATGAATCTATATATTGATGCTTAGTTTTTATCTGCTTCCTACTGAATCTGTAGATGTTTTTCTTGTTATTGTATCTTGAATTTTTTTGTCCCCACATCACCACCTCCATCACCGGATACCAGTCTTGGCCGTGTCCCGGCTCCCCGCAACTCCAACATACCATCCCAGGTTTCCCGGCGGCACTTGTGGCGGCAAAGACATCCTGTGAAGGGCGATGGGTGGGGGTGGGGGAGGGGGAGGGGGGGTTGATTTATAGTGCAGCCCACAGAAGCAGGGCACTGGATCGAGGTGGAAAGGAGGATGCAGGAGTTGGTGTTGCAGTCCATGTGAGTGTTCTTTTTATTCTCAAGGTTTCACTCAAACTTTGTCTTTCAACAAGAACTTTAGTTCACACTCATCAGCTTCAGTGAACAGTCAACATAAACTCATGAGATTCAACATAAACAGCTTTACAGCATTCAGCTCCAGTTAGGGTTGTGTGTGTGTGTGACTTGGACTCTTTCCCGGTCTGGTGTTCCGTCGGCCATTTAAAGCCCGTCTCCGCCATCACTGAAATGAGACACAGGTGTTTAGAGTCAATACTCACCAGGTGATGGCTCTTACTGTTGCCTCTCTCCCCACTGACAAACACACAACCACGCTCCCCTCCACAGTATGTTACAGGACAGAAGTTTTTGTTCAGGAGTCATTTCCAAGAGGAGAACAAGGCACTCCAAGCAGCAATGATGTATGTGTCAAATATAGACATAGATATGTACTGTCTGTATATGGTCTGTATATATATATATATATATATATATATATATATATATATATATATATATATATATATATATCACACACACACACACACACACACACACACACATTAATATACTGTATCTATATTGTATATATAGGTGTTGTTGCAAATATTAAAACCAATAATTACTTTATTCTATAATCTTCTCTAATGAAGGAGCTACCAATAATTGAAGACCTCAAAAAAGTTGTGAAATGGATGCATGGGAATAAATGGCTGTACAGGGGCAAAGTGGAAGAGCCTTGTTTCCTACAATTGGAAGAAGAAGGCAAGGAAAGGGTCATCCACAATCTTTTTAAAGAACCAGGACTTTCCAGAGAGACTATCACATTTCATTTTCTTTTCAGGTATGACATGGAGATTTGTTTCCTGGAATTAAATGACAAGATTATTGATAATTGATAATTAAAAGATAATTGATTAGTTTGAAGTTGTCTCTTTATGTTGTCTAACTAGCTAGGTGGTGGTGGCGTAGTGGCTAGAGCACAGGGCTGCTAATCTGAAGGTCGCTGGTTCGAACCCCACGGCCACCACCATTGTGTCCTTGAGCAAGACACTTAACTCCAGGTTGCTCCAGGGGGATTGTCCCTGTAATAAGTGCTCTGTAATTTGCTTTGGATAAAAGCGTCTGCCAAATGCATAAATGTCTAAGTTGTTTGAGTGTTTCTGTTGTTTAAAATATAATTTTAGTTCCATTTTATGAACATTAAAATTTCTTATTAGTTTTCTAATTGTTCAATGTACATTTTTGCTAGGCTTTGAAATTGAATGTTTATTTTGAATTTAAATATATATGACATTAAATGCCCATCCTTAAAGTACTATTTGTAACATCATAAACATGAAGGAAATCATATAAAACAGTCAAATGGGTAACACTTTAAAATAAGGTTCCATTTGTTAACATGAATAACAAACTTAACAAACTAACAAACAAAACTTTCAGCATTTCTTAATCTTGGTAAATGTTGTTTTTAACATTTACTATTATATTTTTTTAATTAAAAGTTGTTTAAGTTAACATTAGTTCATGCACTATGAATTAAAAATGAACAAATGTTTGTCCGTTTACATTACCAAGATTAATAAATAATGGTTAAAAATATTGTTCATGATACCTAATGCATTAACTAATGTTAACAAATGGAACCTTATTAAAACGTGTTACTGTTAAATGTTTAAGATCAAGTCATCAAATTGAAATCAATGTGAAAAACGCACGTTTTAAATCTAATAAAGCAAACAGAAGTAAGAAGTTACACTTCAAAACTCTAGGTGATGCAAGCATCGGTCCGGAAACTGTGGCTCCTTTAGCTCCGCCCTAACCTCCGGCCTAAGACTGCTGGCCTGACGCTGTGTCCTGCAACTGCTGTGATGTATGACTCTGCAGATAGATATATCTCAACATAGGAGCCATATTAATTTACACAAGTCACATTGAGACATGGTCACATGACACAACATGACAATCAAACTCTGGCTCTGTGGTTCTGTAGATAGATATATCTCAACATATGAGCCAATTTAAGTCATACAAGACACATGGTCACATGACACAACAAGGCAATCAAACTCTGGCTCTGTGGTTCTGTAGATAGATATATCTCAACATAGGAGCCAATTTGACATGGTCACATGACAATCAAACTCCCACAATACATACCTGCACCAATACACCCTAGAAATTAATACCAAATTCAATATATTCATAATCCTCAATGATTGTTAAAATACATAAAAAGCATTTATAACCATAGTATCCCAACATGTCTATGCCCAACAAGTCAAAGAAAGCAAGATAATTGATTTTCTTCATTAAGCCCTTTCAGTTGTAAACTGTCCATATACTAAATTCACTTTGCATCACATTGTAAGAGTCTCTTGTCCTTGTCACCATCCCTCCTTAGTCATGTCAGCTTCTGTATACCTTAAAAACTTCACATCAATTAAATTGTGTTTACAATTTAACTGATTTACACAATTTAACTAATTTGAAGGTTTGCTGTTCAACAATCATTGTTGATTATGATATTGTCTTTGGGTATTAATGGTTTATATGAATTGGTTATTGTGTTGTATAGTGTATTGGTGTTGGTAATTATTGTGCAAGTTTGATTGTCATATGACCATGTCACTTATATGACTTAAAATGGCTTCTACATTTGGTGTGGTAATCAAGCACTGAGGAAGGTCACCTGTGACTGAATCATTTGCTCACTGCTCACCTTCATTAGAGCTATACTTATCTTGCATGTAGTGAGGTATGTATTTCTTCTATAAATAATGTGTGGGCTTCTTTTTTGCATATGGATTATTGACTTGGATTTTTGTGGCCTACTTACCTGTGAATTGTTTTTTGGACTTTTTGAAAGGTCCGGTGAATTCCTTAGGACATATTGTGAAGAATTCTAAAACATCCACCTATAAAGTGAGAATTATTCATATGTAGCCTGCACTGCCTGAGCTGTATGATAATGCAGTTCAATGAATACTAGAAACACAGCAGACGTTGTTTGCTGTGGGCACGCCTACGGTAAATGTATCTCAGCTAAATTAAGAAACATCCGCCTCAAGCTATCCTTCCTTCCTTCCTGTGCACTCTAAAACAGAGAGGCTAATGAATTAAGGATTTTTGTTTTGGGCATAAGATATCAGCTGGCTTTCTACAATACCTGTACCGCAAGTCAAGAGATATTTTCAGAGTAGGTGAGATATTTTCAGATCAGGTCATCAGTTTCAGATTTCACTCATTGTTTACATCAACCAACAAGCCAACCAATGGGTCTGATAAATTACATAAGCATTATTTAAATTGCATGAAATCATTTGAGAAAACCATATAGTTGTAGTGATCACTGCGGTAATGAACAGTGAGCTAATTCATTAAAAGTATAGTTTACCCAAAAATGGGGGGAAAAAATCATAATTTACTCACTCTCATGTTGTACTAAAACCATAAGACTTTTTTTCATTCATGGAACACAAAAGGAGATGTTAGGTCAAACATCAAAGCCTCAGTCACCATTCACTTTCATTCCATATTTTTTTCATACAAAGGAAGTGAATGGTGACTGAGGCTAACATCATCTCTAACATATTTTGTATTCCAACGGGGAAAGAAAATCATACAGGTTTGGAACACATGCAAGTATTTAAATGATGACTGAATTTTCATTTTTGGGTGAATAAACTCTTTAATGAGCTGTCTCTTTAATTTTGATTTGGGTCATCTTTTCAGACAGTCAATAAAGTTCAGTAATTCAGAACTCTGAAGCCCTAGTACAAAAGACTTGTATCACACATTAAAGTGACAGTTCATTTACAATCATGAATATTCAATGAAAATACATATACAGTTGAAGTCAGAAGTTTACATACACCTTAGCCAAATACAGTAAATTTTAACAGTTTTTCACAATATCTGACATTTAATCGTAGAAAATATTTCCTGTCTTAGGTCAGTCAGGATCACTGCTTCATTTTAAGAATGTGAAATGTCAGAATGATATTAGAGAGAATTAATTATTTCAGCTTTTATTTCTTTCATCATATTCCCAGTGGGTCAGAAGTTTGCATACACATTGTTAGTATTTGGTAGCATTGCCTTTAAATTGTTTAACTTGGGTCAAATGTTTTGGGTAGCCTTCCACAAGCTTCTCACTATTGTTGTTGGAATTTTGGCCCATTCCTCCTGAACTGGTGTAACTTAGTCAGGTTTGTTGGCCTCCTTGCTCACACACACTTTTTCAGTTCTGCCCACAAAGTTTCTATCAGATTGAGGTCAGGACTTCGTGATGGCCACTCCAATACCTTGACTTTGTTATCCTTAAGCCATTTTGCCAAAACTTTGGAGGTATGCTTGGGGTCATTGTCCATTTGGAAGACCCATTTGCAACCAAGCTTTATCTTCTTAGCTGATGTCTTGAGATGTTGCTTCAATATATACACATTGTTTTCCTTCCTCATGATGCCATCTATTTTGTGAAGTGCACCAGTTCCTCCTGCAGCAAATCACCCCCACAATATGATGCTGCCACCCCCATGCTTCACAGTTGGGATGGTGTTCCTCGGCTTGCAAGCCTCACCCCTTTTCCTCCAAACATAACGATGGTCATTATGGCCAAACAGTTACATTTTTGTTTCATTAGGCCAGAGTATATTTCTCCAAATGTAAGATCTTTGTTCCCATGTGCACTTGCAATTTATAGTCTGGTAGAGTAGTCGATAAAGGACTTGTTTTACTGTGGAAACAAACATACTTGTATAATTGTTTCCTTCAGCATCTTCACAAGGTCCTTTGCTGTTGTTCTGGGATTGATTTGCACTTTTCACACCAAGCTACGTTCATCTCTAGGAGACAGACTGTGTTTCCTTCCTGAGCGATATGATGACTGTGGGGTCCCATGGTGTTTATACTTGTGTATTATTGTTTGTACAGATGAACGAGGTAACTTCAACCATTTGGAAATTGCTGCCAATGATGAACCAGACTTGTGGAGGTCTACAATTTTTTTTCTGAGGTCTTGGCTGATTGCTTTTGATTTTACCATGATGTCAAGCAAAGAGGCACTGAGTTTGAAGGTAGGCCTTAAAATACATCCATACACCTCCAATTCAGTAGGCCTCCTATCAGAAGCTAAATAGCTAATTGTCTAAAGGCTTGACATTATTTTCTGGAATTTTCCAAGCTTTTAAAGGCACAGTTAACAGTGTATGTAAACTTCTGACCCACTGGAATTGTGATTTAGTCAATCAAAAGTGAAACAATCTGTCTGTAAACAATTAATCATGTCATGCACAAAGTAAATGTCCTTAATTACTTTCCAAATCTATAGTTTGTTAATATTAAATCTGTGGAGTGGTTAAAAAAATGAGTTTTAATGACTTCAGCCTAAGTGTATGTAAACTTCTGATTTCAACTGTAATATTGAATCAGCTCAGACATGCTTGCTTTGGCATATGACTCACAAAGTGCAGTTTCTATTGCTGAAGCAAATGATCAAATAGGCTTATAATTTTGTGCTCAGTGTGATATTGTGAGCATTGAGAACTCTTGATCTATTTATCTTTTCTATATTTTGTCAACCATGAAATATCTGCTTGCTGAGAGCAGTTTAACAAGCATTAGATATAAATCACTTTCAGTTGGAGACATTTAAAGGATTAGTTTACCCAGAAATGAAAACTGTCTTCATTTACTTGATGTTACAAACTTGATGACTTTCTTCCTCTTAACACAAATGGTGAGATTTTGAAAAATATCATGGCCATTCTTTTCCAAATAATGAAAGTGAATGAAGACTGGGGCATTCTGCCTAACATTTCCTTTTGTTTTCCACAGAAGAAAGTAAATCATATGTGTTTGGAACTAGGTGTGAATAAATAATAACATAATTAAAATTTTTGAATGAACAGTTTCTTTAAGATAAAAGTTATTGTTCTATTTTCCTTCGGTCATGTGTGTCTAAGAACTATTGAGTAAGATGCTGATCTTCTGGTGTTTGCCAAGACCTGTTTACATCCTTTGCCATTACCATTCATGTCTTTTTTTCCAATTTACATGATGTATTCACTATTCCTCTGAAAGTGCTGAAGATGGCCCATAAGAGAATGTGCTAATGAATCTTGCTTGTTTAGGACAAACGCACTTTATGAGCAATTTTGCTTACACCTCCAACTACATGAGAGAGATGGAGACAAATGCCTTTGGCCCAATCCCACGGCAAACCACTGAACTCGTATCTTTCCTTGCAAACCGTGCCACTGGCAAGAGGAGACATGCAATTTCTGTAAATGACTCTCATGGCTGGGGCAGGCTGTTTGTCATTTTTCCCTGCCAGCTTTGCAGGGCATCACTTGAAGGCAGTTGTCGCATTGGACACTGCAGCCCCTTCCACTGCCCTACAGTGGAAAGCTCTCTGTTTGATTATGATGTGTTTGCAATGTTTTTATAATTAACAAAAACTTAAATGGAAAAATAAATGACATATTTTTTGGTTACTGAAAAAAAAAAAACATGTTTGGAAAAAACTAACTAAACAAAAATACACTTTCATAACTCTCAAAGCTAATTAAAATAAAACAGAATATGATATAATATTAACAATAATAATAATTATAATAATAATGACTAATTAATTTTAATAACTAATTAATTTCTGAATTATAATTTTTATACATTGTATATGATATAATTTGAAACCTTTACAACCCGCCTTCATTAAACATGAAAACGTCTAGGTTACGGATGTAACCTCCGTTCCTTGATGGAGGGAACGAGGCGTTGTGTCGAAGAAGCGACACTAGGGGTCTCTCTCGAGCGCCGAATATGCCTCTGATCTATGAAAAAAGGCCAATGAGAAGTTGGCAGACAGTATTTGCATACCCCGCCCCCAGACATACGGGTATAAAAGCGGGAAATATGTCGAGTTCATTCAGGTTTTTTCTGAGGGGCCGGAAATGGTTCGGCCACTACAGTGGCTCGGCTCAGCGATGTGACTGGGAGGACACAATGTCTCGTTCCCTCCATCAGGGAATGGAGGTTACATCCGTAACCTAGACATTCCCTGTCTGTCGCTCACTTCGACATTGTGTCAATTTAAATCACGCCATGTGCTGAGCCATGTACGTGTTCTGCTGACACAGGAGCAGGCAGGTATTCTACGTGCAAAGGCGACCAGCTGTGTCAGACTGCAGGGGAACAAGATGACGCTTGCCAACCTGGGAACAGGTTTTTCTCTCTATGTTTCTCCGCATAGAGCAAGAACGGCCTGGGCCCTTACACGCATCGAAGGAAGGGGGTCTTACCCAGTTTCCTATTCTTTCAGGAGGAAAAGACCCTGCGGAGGCCACACCTGCCCGAAAGGGGAGGTAAAGGTGGCAAATACATCACATGGGTTTTTAGGCGGCATGTGGAGATGGCGCAGTGGTAGATCCAACCTCGCTAGGAGGGGGGAGTTGCTACAACATAGCTACCGGAGGGCAGCTGGAACTGCTTAAGGGAGACGCGGGTCCACTTGTAAGGGGACCGTACCGTGGAAAATACACACAGGGGGAGTCCGTGTAGGAGTCTGCCCTGCGGAGCACCTATTCCAGTACAGGGTAGATTAAGTACCCGCAGTGGATTGGGTCGGCGAGTTCCTTTGCTGAACTGCGGACCCAAAGGGGTAGGGAGGAATTGTCCTGGGATCCGAATGAGTGGGATCTCCTGAGAGAGAAAGCGCACAGTTTTACCTCAGCCGAGGGAAAGGGCGCTAGGCGCAAGCGATCCAAACGGCCAGACTGTCAGCGTGTTACCAAGTTCTACCAGCTCGGATCTGAGAAAAAAAAATAAAAATCACACCCTTTAAACAGCACATTAGACTTTTGCATGCAGTCTGATAAGGGATAAGGTAATTTCTTCAATATGAAAAATGGCTTCAATGTGACAATGGACAGACTCAATCAGTCAAAAAGCACAGAGAAAAGCAGCTAACTCAACTAGATACTGACTCAACTCGGAGATTGTAAAATCTCACGAAGGTATTAGTTGTTGCCCAACCCGCTGCTCTACATATGTCTGCTAGGGAGGTACCCCTGGCCAGTGCCCATGAGGACGCAGCTTCACTCCTTGTCGAGTGTGCTCGGACCCGTAAGGGAGGGGGGCACGGCCTGGGTTTGATAGGCCAATAAGATGGCATCCACTACCCACTGGGAAAGCCTGTTTGGACACAGCGTTCCCTTTCCGCTGTCCGCTAAAGCATACAAAGAGCTGCTCAGAACGTCTAAAGCTCTGCGTGCGGTCCAAGTAGGTATGCAAAGCACGTACTGGACAAAGCGACGAAGGGGCTGGGTCTGCCTCCTCCCGGGGAAGCGCTTACAGGTTCACTACCTGGTCTCTAAAGGGCATGGTAGGAACCTTGGGCATGTAGCCCGGTCACGGTCTTAGGATCACAAACGTGTCTGCTGACCTAACTAACTAACTGAGCACTTCTGTGGGACTTCAGCCCAGGAAGAACACTAATTTGCGAACAGGTGCCACTTGAGGGCATAAAGATGCCTGGTAGAAGGGGCTCTGGCTTGGCTGATTGTGTCTACGATGGCAGGTGGTAGACCAGCTAGATCTTTCGTGTCCTGTCCAGGGGCCAGACGTGGAGGTTCCAAAGGTCTGGGTGCAGATGCCAGAGCGTGCCCAGTCCCTGAGAAAGAAGGTCTTTCCTCAGGGGAATTTGCCGGGGAGGGGCTGTCGCGAGGAGTACGAGGTCCGAGAACCAAGCCCGGGTGGGCCACTAGAGTGACTTGTTCCTCATCCTCCCTGACCTTGCGCAGCACCTGTGCAAGAATGCTCACTGGGGGAAATGCGTACTTGCGCAGCCCCACAGGCCAGCTGTGTGCCAATGCATCAGCCCCGAGGGGAGCCTCTGTTCGGGCGTACCAGAGAGGGCAGTGGGAGGTCTCTCGGGAGGCAAACAGGTCTACCTGGGCCTTGCCGAACCCTTCCCAAATCAGCTGGATCGACTGGGGGTGAAGCCTCCACTCTCCACTGGGCAAGCATTGCCGTGACAGCGCGTCTGCTACCACATTGAGGTTGCCGGGGATGTGAGTGGCACGCTGTGACTTGAGTCACTGCTGGCTCCAAAGGAGGAGATGACGGGTGAGTCGTGACATTTGGCAGGAGCGTACGCCACCTTGGCGATATATGTACGCTACCACGGTGGTGCTGTCTGACCTGACTAGGACATGTTGTCCCGAACAAACGGGAGGAACTTCTGCAGGGCAAAGAAAACAGTCAGCAACTCTAGGCAGTTGATGTACCAGCGCAGCGGGGCCCTTTTCCAATGGCCCGCGGCTGCATGCCCATTGTACACAGCGCCCCAACCCAATCTGGAGGTGTTGGTCGTGACTAGGACACCTGCTGCAAGGGTACACCTGCCCGTAAAAAGCAGAGGTCTGTCCAGGGTTTGAATGTTTGGCGGCAGGCGGGGGTGATCGTCACATGGTGCGTGCCGCAACGCCATGCTCGTCTCGTGGTCTCATATGCATCAACCCCAGCAGCGCAACCACCACGGAGGATGCCATATGCCCCAGGAGCCTCTGGAAAAGTTTTAAAGGGACCGATGTACCTGGTCTGAGAGTGGCGAGACATCTCAGCACTGACTGCGCATGCTCGTTGGTAAGACGTGATGACATTGAGACAGAGTCTAACTCCATGCCGAGAAAAGAGATGGTCTAAACCGGGAAGAGCTTGCTCTTTTCCCAGTTGACCTGAAGCCCCAAGCTGCTGAGGTGCCTGAGCACCTGGTCTCTGTGAGCGCATAGTAACTCTCGCGAGTGGGCAAGGATAAGCCAGTCGTTGAGGTAATTGAGTATGCAAATGCCGGCTTCTCAGAGGGGGGCAAGAGCTGCCTCTGCGGCTTTCGTGAAGACACGAGGGGACAGAGACATGCCGAAGGGGAGGACTTTGTACTGACACGCCTGGCCGTCGAACGCGAACCATAGAATGGGTAGGTGTCGAGGCAGAATTGAGATGTGGAAGTACGCGTCCTTCAGGTCTACCACTGCAAACCAATCTAGATGCCGGACGCAAGTTAGAATGTGTTTTTGTGTGAGCAATTTGAACGGGAGTTTGAGCAGAGCCCGGTTGAAAACTCGCAGGTCCAAGATCGGTCGTAAGCCGCCGCCTTTTTTGGGTACAACGAAGTAAGGGCTGTAGAAACCCATCTTCGTTTCGGTTGGAGGGACAGGCTCTATCACGTCTTTGACTAAAAGAGTAGTGATTTCTGCCCACAGGGACTTGGCAGTGTTCGCCATATACTGCGGTAAAGCGGATGCCCGCGAAGGGGGACGGGGGCCTGGCAAACTGAATTGTGTAACTGAGTCGAATGGTCCTGGCCAGCCAGCGTGATGGGTTGTGAAGTGACAGCCACGCATCCAAGCTCCGCGCTAGGGGCACCAAGGGGACGGTTATTTTTGACGTACCTGGCGGGGCGGAGCAGCGGGGCGGAGCAGGTAGTACGCCGTCGGGAGGTGAGGGCGCGTCCTGAGGCTCTGGTGCTGAGAAAAGACTCAAAGCACTTACCTTGCACAGGGCGACCCCGCCAGGTGGTAGCTTTTCTGGGGGATAAGTGGAGCGCAACAGCCCTATCTGTCAGGTCAGGACACGGACTCAAACTGCAGGCTACGAAAGGATTTATTGACTCTTCAAAGGAACACAGAAACACTGTCAAAAGTCCAGGCTGAAGCTTAAGTCAAACTTAAATATAGAGGAACTCCAAGGGTAGCATCCTCAGTAGACAGTCTCAATATCATCAGAACCCCAACAAGGCTGAGAAGGGCTGGTAGCAGGGCAGAAGAGATGCACCACGAATGGAGACCGAGAGAGAGACCAAGGCAGAGAGTAGCAGAACTGCCTGTGAAAACCGGGAGGAGGTAGGGAAAACAAAACTAAAAAATAGAAACAAAATCTGTCAAACAATCAATACGACAAGGTATCACACAAGACAGGGCAACTGGAGCTCTAGCTCACACTTAACTCAAACAACGATCTGGCACAAGACAACACACATGAGGAGATTAAATAGGAGATGGAACGAGCACAGATACAGATCAGGTGAGGTGAGTGAAACAATAACGAGGTAATGAATGGGATAACAAGGGAGGCGGGGTGAAACACTGCAATGACAGTGAGCACATGGTGAACTGTCAAAATGAACCCACATGCTCCAAACAGACACAAACACACCACAGAGACTGAGGAGAGCGGACAGATCAGCCCAGGTACATGACATTCCACCTGGGGAATCACCGTGTTCACGTGTGCCGCTCCTGAACGGTGCTCTCCACGATGACGTCATCATCAGCTCATCAATGCACCTCCGGGAAAAACAGGACCGGGGGGGGCAAGGCTGTGAGCGGCACCCGGACCCCAGGAACCAGTCATCCAACCGCGATGGCTGTGGGGAGGACGGAGGGCTCCAATCCAAGCCCACGCTGGCGGCGGCCAGGGAAAGCATGTCGGTCATCTGAACGTCAGCCTCACCCTGGGTGTGTTAGCCTGAAGGCGGCAGCCCAGGGGAGACATCCGCATCACATGCCGTGCTCTCCGATGCAGTGGCGAGCTCAACCACTTCGAGCTCTACAGCAGCGGTTCCCAAACTTTTTTTCCTGCGCACCCCCTTCTATGTCCCAACCGGGTTGGCGCACCCCCAATCCCCACTTCAAAAAAAAAAAAAAAAAAAATGCAACGCAACTTTGTTTTATCATGTTTAATCATGTGCAAATAACCAGAACACATGACAATAACAACATCACAACGGTTATGGAAATTAGAACGACGGTACAATTAATTAAATTGCAATGTTACAAACGATCCACAACATTAAAGAGAATAGGAGAATAGGATATTTATAAAATAAATAAATGAATATTTAATAAAATAAATTAAAATAAAAAACGAGGATCAATCTGAAACTTTTCAAGTGCGACAATAAAATTAGCCTTCACACGATCCACAACATAAGTAACAAAGAGCATAGGCTCAAACATAAAATAAATTAAGAGGATAAAAGATTTCGATCTGGAACTTTTCAAGTGCAGCGCAAAAGTCGCTCAGCCTGCAGCGAGAGAGAGAGAGAGAGATAAGAGACGGGGAGGAGGATGTGTTAGTATTCCCAGGCCTATGTGTAGCAATAATATCAAATGAAGAGTTTGGTTCCAAAACGCGATAAACGCCATTAAAAAAAAAAAATAGTTACTGCAAAAATCTGTATTGTATCTGGTTGGTATTGAAAAGTCAATGTTTAATTTTAAGTAAAATGCGATATCCGCCGTGTTATTCTGTCATGTTTTCTCCCTTTCTTTCCAAACCGCGACAAACGCCAGTCTCCTCTGCAGAATGCGATATATCCGCTCTCAACCAATCACAACGCACCATTCCACGCAATGTAAACAGTAACGTCAGCGCCTTAAATACACCCGGCTTCCTAGTTTTTCTTATCTATTTTGTACTTTTCGATCAACAAACAAACAAAAAAATGAATAATTTTGACGGCATTGATGAACCTGTGGTTGTTTCTGCGGTGGGTAAGAAACGTAAGGCATCGAAATCGAATCATTTACGTGAGGAGATTAAGAAGATGAGGCACTCGGGAGGAGGAAAAATGTTTTCAATCTTTACAGTTCTTAATAAAAATATTATACTAATAAACTTACGTTGTTGTGTATTTTTAACAGTTTCAATATGATTTTTTTAATATATATATATATATATATATATATATATATATATATATATATATATATATATATTGATATAAATATTGATATATAAAATATGTAAGGGGCTTTTGGCTTAAATTGCCATGTTTCGTGTGCAGGTGACGACGGAGATAAGACGGCTTCAGACAGCTGTTTGCTAGAACTTCACTGCACAACACGCACTGAGGCTTCGGGCAATCTGTATCGCCGATCCAAGTGAAGCCGAGACCCAGATAATTGTCATCATATTTCCTTCTTTTTTTCCCCGTCTGGTGTTCACCCTCATCACCTCTTTTTTGCGATCTCCTTCCCTCCTCTTCGGTTTCCTCCGGCGCATCTTCTGACTCCCGCTCATTTTCTTTCTCTATTATCTCCGTCTCTGTTGTCTCCAAATCCTCACTCTCTCTTGTTGGTCCCTCTCCTCCTTCGTGACTAACACTTTTAACATAAGACGTCCCACTTGACAGTTTCCCTGATTTCAGCCAGTTAAGCATATTTATAAAATGAATGAATGAAACAAGTTGGCGCGCATATAGCTAGCGGCTGCAGTGCATAAAAAAAGCAGTGTGTAGAAGAAGACAGCAGCTGTCTTCTTCTACGTTTCTATCAAAAACAAATAAATTATAGTTTTTTAAATTTAAAATAAAAGCGATTACAAAGGAAATATTTACTGTTCATGGTTTTTTATTTGATTGTACGGAAAAATCCCACTTAAAAAAAACAGGCCGCCATTACATTTTTCCTCTCGCGCACCCCCTGGTGGCAGCTCGCGTACTTTGGGAATCCCTGCTCTACAGGATAAGCAGGTTGGCTGTGAGGCGAGCCGCTATTGCCTCGAGCACGGACGGAAGTCAACGAGCATGCTGGGGTGCGGGTGGTCCGAGGGGGCGTACCCGTTGGAGCTGCACCCGCTGCCATCCCCAGATTGCCTCCATCGCCAGCCGCATCGTCCTCAATCCCGTGGGCAATGCGGGGGGCGGATGGAGTGGCGTGCTTTCTATTGAAGCAATGTTGCCATGGTCATGCCCTCGCAGTGAGAGCATGAACCATCCACAAACGCTGCCTGGGTGTGATCGCTGCCCAGACACTTGAGACATCGCCTGTGGCCATCTGAAGCAGAGAGCACTCTACCGCATCCAGGAACTACACAGGGGCGGAATGGCATCTTTATAAAGACGTGTCCTGAAAAGGACGTTCAACGCCGCTGTGTATTGCTCTAATAGAGAAAAAAACACTCTTTTAAAAGAAATATCACTCTTTTAATTATGCTCTGCACTGTCGAAGCGCCCAGGGGCAAACTGCACTGCCGTACAAGGAAGGAGAAAGCAGCTGTAGTGCGCCATAGATCCAACAGCAGAGAGTGTCAGAGGAACAGGAACGGGTTTGTGACTCGCAGCTCGCTGCAGTACAACCATCGGCTCCGAAGAAAATTTCTGAATGAACTCGACCTATTTCCCCGCTTTTATACCTGTATGTCCAGGGGCGGGGTATGCAAATACTGTCTGCCAACTTCTCATTGGCATTTTTTCATAGATCAGAGGCATATTCGGTGCTCAAGAGAGACCCCTAGTGTCGCTTCTTCGACACAACATCGAAGTGAGCGACAGATGGGGAACGCAACTACAGCAGATTATATTTACTAGTTTAAGCAACTATATTTAAATTATGTCAGTAAACACATTAGCTTTGGCAGTCCTAAAATATAAAAACTAATACTTAAATACTAGCTAAACTGAAACTAAAATAATACAACTAGTCATAGAGTAAAAACTATCAAAAACTAAACTAAATTTGAATTGGAGCAAATTGAAAATAAAATAAAAGTTTTAAGGAGAAATAGAAGAAGACTACTTTATTAGGAACACATGTACACCTACTTCATGTCATTATCTAATCAGCCAATCATTTGGCAGCAGTGCAGTGCATAAAATCATGCCGACATGGGTCAGGAGCTTCAGTTAATGTTCACATCAACCATCAGAATGTGAAAAAAATGCTGACAGAAATGTCTTGTTGAAGAGCAGTGTTGGGTGGAATGCATTACTAAGTAATTAATTTTTAAAGTTAAAAACTTTTTCATTGAAAAATTAAAGTAAGGGGTTATGCTTAATTTTTCAGTAATTTAATTAGTTACTTCTGATGTAATTGTGTTAAATGCTGTATAGACTATTAAACAATTATGTATAAAACAATAGTGAATGTTAAAATGTATGTTTTCTAATTTAATGCAGCCCCTTTCAAATCATGAATAATTTATTTTATATTATTTATTTAAAAGAATTAAAAGAACAATTTCATGTCTATCCTTGATTTTTCATCTGGTCGAGGTTGATAAGGGTTTTAGAAAGTAATTAGTAATAAGTAATGCAGTTACTTTTCAGACAGAGTAATTAGTACAGTAATCTAATTACACAGTAGAAGATGTAATTGGTAGTTAGTAATTAATTACTTTTTTAGAGTAACTTACCCAACACTGTTGATGAGAGAGGTCAATGGAGAATGGCCAGATTGGTATGAGCTGACAGAAAGGCTACTGTAACTAAGATAACCACTTAATTATACACACAATTGTAGTGAGCAGAATTGCATTACAGAATGCACAACACGTCGAACCTTGGGGCGGATAGGATGCAACAGCAGAAGACCACGTTGGGCATTCCCAACAGTAAGAGTATATGTACTGTATGTGTATGTGTTTGCGCATGTGTGTGTGTGTGTGTGTGTGTGTGTGTGTGTGTGTGTGTGTGTCTCTTTGTTGGATGCATTAGGCTGGGCACTGCTCCAGGACAATAGAGGGGGGCAGTTTCCCCTTCATCTGTCACCTGAGTCGCCAACACCTGCTGTTGAGCAGAGCGGCACAGCAAGTCATGGGGAGCTCACTCTAAATCATACCACCTCTCATCTCCTCAGCCTGGATTTTATATGTGGCCTCATTTGTAACATTACACCATCCAATCTGATGGATGAACCAGCAGTGATATTAAAAGCAGGGCAGCGGCATAAAGGCCTCAAGCTATTACAGCTGGCCCGCAATATATGATCGAGTGTTGCACCATCCATTTGCACACTAAATGGAATCTATCGGTCACTCCAGCTGTTTATGGTGATGCATGTGGTAGAAAATGTTTGGGATGAACATGTCTATCAAAGCAGTGGACAAAGCAGTTCGAAGAACCTTGCATATGCATTTTAGAGGATAGTTTGGATAAGCATGTAATTTTTTAACAAAAGCTTGTTACAGTGATTGCAAGGCAGCACTGTATTGATTTTCCTCCACATTCTGTTTAGGGGTTTGTTCTACATTATAATGATGATAGTGATAATGACAATTTCTGCCTTGGTTGTGCTATCTGTTTTTGCTATTTTGCTATATATTGCTTTTAAAGATGTGACCTTTTTAAAGAACTCCCAATTGACTTACATTGATATAATTGATACATTATAATAAGTAGTAACCTGTCATTGTTGCCTTAATTTTTACTTGATTTAACCCATAAAAAAAAATACTTTTTTTGGTGTAAACTATTATTGTCAGGTTTATGCACCCTGAATTGTGGTTGGTCTTGTCTTCTTATATATTTAACCATTTCTAGACACCATTACACTGCACAATGCCTACTGTATGTTGATTCTTGTGTTCAGCTGACTGAAAACAAGATGCATGCTGATTGCAATGATAAATGCAAAATCTCTTCTTATATGGCATTTAATTTACACATAACCTAAAACTTCTCCTGAAATGTTCTCTTGAAACATTTGCATACTTTTTTACTGCCTTGCAAGTACTGTCATTTCCTTCTATAAATGCAAATCTGGTTGGCTAATGTAATTTCTAGCTAAGTTTATTCAAATAGGGAGACTAGAGGGCCTCTGACTAGTTATTAAAACCAAACACAATTAGAGAGCCTTACCTGCAATAGAGTGTATTACAATTGAGAAGATTGAGAGAAGTTGATTATGGTCCTGTAATTGTATTATTTCTTTATTATTTCAGTGCTCATTCAATCACATCTCTTTTTGGTTTATGTTGCAGTTTTATTAAAGGTGATGTAAGCAATTCACACATAAAATGTTCTTATTCTCATCATAGAGAGCATTTTATTGGACAGAAATTTGGATATTTCCGTGATTGCAAGATGAGTCATCAATATTTTTTGTTAATGTTCAAGGTAGAGTAAGACTGTACATTTTAAATGCGTATATCTCCTAAACGTGAAGTTTAACTTTTAGGTGTACATTAGCATACAGATGGGCTCAAAGTTAAGACACATGGACTACAATCCACAGGGCCCTTTATAGTTTTGTCTTTTTATATTTTGTGTGTGATTGATAATATTATGTTCCTAAGTTAAAGTGCTCCTAACCAAAATTAGTCATAGTATACACAAAACGTATGTTCCACATTCACGTTATATGACGAGGAGGAGGGCATGGCCATCCCGTAACGATGGACGCCTGGGAGGTTGTCGTGGAGTCCTCGCCACCGCCATCCGCCAGGGGGCAGTGCAGCTGGCTGAGGACCATGTAGCAGTGTGGTCGGGAACTAGAGGTGTTTTTCTTTGCCCTCTCTCTCCCTCTCCCCTCTCCCTCCCCTCGTCCTACTCAGAATCCCAGGAGGTGGGGACGACTGACCGGCTGAAGGATGGCTGAAAGGGCAACACCTCCCCTCTGGGAAGGGGGGGAGTAAGTCAGGCTGGAGATTTCCCTGTCATGGGTATGTGACCAGAAGGAGGGAGTGGCTGGGCCATAATGGACACCCCACACTGAATCAGCACAATCAGCCGGGAGAGGGGTAAAGAGGAGCCAGGGATGCCAGTTTGAGAGAGAGAGAGAGAGATGCACACAGCAATATTTGTGTGCGTGCTTTTGTGTATGCGGGAAAGCAGTTTTATGTTGTGTTTTGTTTAATTAAAATTATTTTGTATTGTAACCTGCTTCCTCCTTTCCCAATGAACAAGAGGTGTGTCTGCTACACAATTAAATAAAAAACATTATGCAAAGACAAACCTCATTATAAGAGTGACGTTATAACCTTGCGTCTTCTGAGATGAAATATGTGTCATCTCTCTGAAGCTGAAGTTTTAAAGTTCAGAATCTCTTCCAAGTGGGCTTGCTGTTTGTCTGTTAAGAAATACTGCTGATTTGGAACATCATGTGTCAGGTTACATACCAACGATGGTGCAGTCATTGTAAAGAATAAAGAGAGAGTGAATGGTGCTGTCAGCTCAGTGTCCTGTTGCGGTGACTAGGAGCCACTGGCACGACCAGATGGCTGTGGACAAGGACAAGCTATGTCCAGTTTGTCTGCCCCTTTGCTTGTCTACTCCTTTGTTTTGAAAAAAGGTGACCTGTCTGTCATTTGACTTTTTGTCTGTAGAAAATCTTCCAGAGGACATGAAAAGTAACCTGAAGGTATTCTTATACTACATTCAAATCACAAATTCTTTGTTCTATAGTACAGTAATGTAATTTGATTTTATACTGTCTTGTTATATTCTAGATATGAGTTAAGGCCTATTCACACCAAATTCAAGATTAATTTGAGAGACTAACTGACCACGAAAGGTTTATTCACACCAAGATCGAGACAATTTCTTCTTGGACTAGATTTAAAAACATTTCTCGAAAAAAAAAAAAAAATAATAAATAAACATTTAAAAAATAACAATCAGAAAATGTCCCATTCCCTGAAAAATATAATTTAAATAGGTGCTATGAAATATCACATCAGTCTCTGTCACAGCACTAGTCTCCCAGAGCGTTAAAATTTGGGAACAATTATTCCTGGCTCTAGTCACCGATTTTTTTTTTTTTTCTGAAAACTGCCAGATTCTCATGACAATATAAGCTAAAAGCACACATAATTGGTTAAGTGGTTACTGGGTGTGAATAATAAATGTATCGTCATCATCATCATCCTCCATTTGCCTGGGCGGAGCCAGAGAGGATGCCCCGGGAGATTACCTCCAGTGTTGATTCACTGCTTTAAATTGAAAACTGAGGCGATCTTTTGAGGTAAGACAAGTTATTTAACGTGTTGTCAATTTTGTTTATTGAAAGTCAAAACGTTTTAGTTACGAAGTATTTATTTGTAGGAGTAACACTAGTTATTTCTGGAAAAAAATGACATGACCATTGGCGTTCATCGGACAGGCAGCTGGCTTCTAATTTTAAGCACATTTCTGAGAAACTTGCTAAATACACATTAGTCAGCAATACTATGTACATTTTTAGCTAAATATCAATAAAGTTTTTGGCCAATTTTGTCACTTGTGGAAGACCGTCAAACCTTTTTAGTTACGAAGAATGTATTTGTAGTAGCACTAGCTATTGTATTCTGGAGAAAAAAAAAATGTGACAGTCATTGATGAGCCTTTTCTTTTATATAAATTTTTTGATGTTGTTCAGACCTGCCTGGAAACTGGCCTACTAGTTAGATCTTGTTAGATAGCTATCTAGCTTGTTGATTTTCCCATGTAATCAAAAAAATTATTGTATCATTTCGCAGATGGCCTTACCCATCCATCACACAGACATGATTTTAGATTGTGTGTAGCTTCCTGTTCACAAGGAAAGTGTGAGAGGGTTGTCTGCAGCTGGACATTCTGGTTAGACTATTCAGTGTACGGATTTGTGAAGAACACACTGCTGGCTACCAATTGTGTACTTTTTTCTGTTGTAGAGATGGATAGAGACTATGGCTCCCTGCTCAGCACCCTCAAGAGGAGGCTGCTGATGAGCTTAGGTTCATAGCAGAGGAGGATGTGGCATGAGGGCATGAGCACACAGGAGGAAGATCTGCTGGACCAGGAACTACTGCAGGAAGACCCGGACCATGAGGAGATGGAGGATGAGATGGAACCTGATCCCCAGCTAAGACCATCAACGGGGTATATATGAATGTGTATGTATTATTTGTTTCTATTTCTCATATTACTGATACTCACATTAACACTAACACTGTTACTCTTATTATTTTGGGAATGGCTAGCCATTCTTGCGCAGGTCCCAAGTCAGCTAGAAAGTGTAACCGTTTCCCTGACTGTTTCTTATCCCTCGTACTCTGACATCGATTCACAGGCACCAAAACCTCTCTCATTTAAGCCTAGCCGTCCATTCGGTATTGACTTGGGTAGCGTGTGTCAGGCTGTGCTGTCAACCTCCAATATGATGTTGTGAGAATAGTTGCTGAGATATGCAGCTTTACAAACTGTCAGGGGTGGGAGCTTGTCCTAAATTGTCCATCATATTCCAGCTACCAAGGAGCTTGGATGGAGCTGACCCCCAATGAATTTGACAAATTTCTTGGGTTTCTCATTTACATGGGGTTTTCAATTCTCCCTGATTCCCATCGTCATTGGGGAACCAAGTCACTTCAGGGCTCGTGGGCAAGGGGATTTATGTCGCGTGACCACTACAAGGCTCATTTAGCAGCGCTACATGTTGTAGACCCTACCACAGAGGATAATCAGAACAGCCTTAGGAAGTTGCGTTATTTTATGGACCACCTCAAACAAAAATGCAAGCAGCTCTTTCAGCCTAACCGAAAACTTGCAATAGATGAACGTATAGTCAAGTCTAAAGCTCGTCAGGATTTAATACATGAATGGCAAGCCAACTCGTGGGGTTTTAAATTATGGGTAATTGCAACATCAGACTTGGGATGTACTCTCGACTTTAATGTTTAAACAGGTAGTCATGATGGGCGTGTCACTGACTTGGCCACCAAATTAGTTGAATCATTACTGCAGCCATTCAAAGACCAGGGCCACAATTTTAGGTTTGACAACTTTTACATGTCCCAATGGTTAAGTTGTTAGAAATGGAAACTAATGCCTGTGGGACATGCAGGGTGAATCGTAAACTGTTTCCTGCAGAATTTAAAGATACCAAAAGATGGGAGCACAAGACAGCTCGTGGGGATATGAGGTGGTGTAGGATTGAGGGGAAAATACTTGTAATTCAGTGGAAGGACACACTTGCAGTTACATGCCTCTCCAATTTCCAAGTTTGTAAAAAATGATGGCAACTGGACAAAAGAAGTAGCCATCCAGCCCACAGTCATCAGCGATTATAACAAAAACATTGTTGAAACAGATGAGAGTGATAAATTGGTCACACCAAATTATAAAATCTTACGACATCCTACAAAAAACTTTTTTTCCACTTCATAGACATTGCCGTCGTCAAAAGTTTCATATTGTTTAAGGAATGGCAACACATTCATGCGGCACCAGGGGATGAGCATAGACCGGTGAAATTAACCCAGATAGTTTTAAGAGAAAACTCGTCAGCTGGGAGATATCGATATTCACGCAAGTTTCCCTTTGCATACACTAAAGCCTGTAGTCCCTCCTTTGCATCACTCCACGCAGCCCATGTCCCTAAATTTGAAGAGTCCTCTAAGAGATAATAACTTTTAAACAATATATTTCTAATCTGTCTACTATTCTACAGTGCCCACAAAATAATGTATATTTCATACACTCTAAGTTTCCCTCTTGCTTGTAATTAAAATGATTGAAATTGCAGTTGTCTGATGAAGTATGGTGGCCGGAGAAGATTTTTGTAAACATTTTCTGTGTTAAATCTTATTGATAAAGGATGATTAACCTTAAATAATCATAACTTTAATTATATCATTTTAAAGTCCTTGTTCTTCTCTTCAATATGGTATATATGTTTCATGTGTGTGATGTTATATGAATATAATATACATTTGGATATGAATATCATATTCTGGCACAGAATGGAATTTTGGGCTCAGGCAGGAAAGGGTTAAGGTAATTTAATGGTGGCCTTCTTTACAGCGATGCAGCTCATGAATCCTAATTTTTTTCTGCATCTAGCCCCTAATAGAAAAAGTTTGACACTCCTGCTATACATGGTCAATGTAATAGTTCAGGTTTGTGCACATCAAGTTACATGCTTATTTGTTCTTACCTGTGTCTTTAAAAATCTATCTTGCTCCATTTCTGACATCAGTGGTCGCCAAGTGTCTTTATGTGCCTTTTTTGGAAACAGTTGGAATGTCTTATTCAGTGTCAAGTCTTGTGGAAATTCTAGTTCTAAAACACACAACACACAAACATTAATGAAAACGTAAAGTAAACGTAAAGCCTGCTAACAATTTCATAATTGAAAATTACAAAATACATTTAATAAAATTCACTGTTGATTCAGATTTTTTATTTTATTTTGTAATTCCTTAACCATAATAACTCCTCCCTGTCTAGCATTTATCAAATAATTATTTGTGCTCAGATACCAAAGATAAGAGCAGCTCCACATCCATCATCAATGCTGATTCCTTGTTGTTGTTCTTTAGGTGTTTGATGTGGGTTTGCTAAGTAACTTTTGGTGCGTTTGCACCACCAACATGCTGGATTTTTTGTAGCTGCAGCAGTTGGGGACACGTGACTATAAGCACTTATCTAATTGGTTGGTAAGTTTTCTTCACAGTCTGAAGGGAAAAAAACAGACTGCTCTCCGTATACAAACCCTTTGGATTGTTGACAGGCAATTTGTCAGACCAGGTATGAATAGCGCCATAGTAATTATTTGTTCCTATTCAAAAGCTCATTCACAACGAACTTAGCAAAAGAAATTCAGGCTTGGTGTAAACAGGACTTTACTGTATTAGGGGGTTCCCACACAAAATTTTAAGCTGTTGAAATGTTGGTTATATTTGCATATCTAGGGGGATTTTGTCGTAGTCTTCACCAGGTTAACTGCTTTCCTTTTAAGTTAAGTATACATTTTAGAAAGTTCCATTCAAGAAATGGTCTGAAGTGGCATCTTTGTCATTTACATCACTGTCAAATTTTTACAGATTAATCCAAAATTTCCATCACTCTAGCAGCTACAAACCTTTGTGCATGTTGTCACAACTTGTGGGCAGAGTCCCATTTAATGGTTTGTAGGAGGAGCAAAGATTTACAATATACAGCACTGAAAAGAACATAAAGAGAAAGACAATGGAGAGAATAAAAACTGTATGTAGAATCAGTGGACAGGCTTGCAGCCATTAGGATTGGCTGACATCACTGGAACTGGCACTTTGCAGAGGCATTCAGAGTGCAAAGAGGACACAAATGATCATGCCGTGGGGTCAAACTACAACCCTCTCATGTGTCTTCACAACAGAAATTAGTGCATTTCACAAGGTGACAGAGAGGCTTTAATGCAGCAGTGTCCACAGATTCATACCCATTTATTTCAGACCTATGAGGTCACAGTGACCTGAAATGCCAGGCTCTCTTTTTTTCAGGTTGGGACAAACTGGTAAAAATAGTCCCTCTGTACTGCTTGAAATTCAACTGAAAGTAGGTGCTAACCGTAGCATGACCTAGTTGATGAGAAGTTGGTTTAAGCATGCAGCTGTAGCTTTGGCGATACAATGTAGTTTTTAACTACTTTTGTATATGTTTGATTAAATAATGTTCTAAAAATCTCTTGGGATAATACTGGCCAGTGACCTGGACATTTGCTATCATTGCAATGATCCAGTTTCAAAACAATTGTAACAACAGGTTAGAAAAATGTACGGTTTACAACACAAGTGCAGCTTTTAATTTATTTAAAAAGGGCAAAGCACACAAAACCTTTTTAAGGAATAGTTCTCTCGATAATGATTATTTTATCATCATTCACTAACCCTTATGCAATCTCAAACTCCTATGACTTTCTTACTTCTGCAAACACAAACAAAGACATTTTGGAAATATTATGTTTTTATGTCCATGCAATGTAATTCAGTTGGGTCCAAAATGTTTTATGCTCCAAAAAAGACATAAAAGCAGCATAAATGTAATCCATACAACTCAAGTTGTTTAATCCATGTCTTCTGAAGAAATACGATCAATTAAGGATGAGAAAGACCAAAATAAAACTCCTTTTTCACAATAAATCTTGCAGTCTCCTTCAAATGTTCATTAGAGAAGCTTGAATAAATTTCCTCGTGCTTCGTTCATGTGCAGAGCCATTGTATGGACATTGTATGGAAGTTAAAAAAACATTATATACTGTATCTTTCAAAATATCTTTGTATTCTGCAGAAGAAAGTAAGTCATAAAAGTTTAAGATGGCATAAGTTTATGCAAATGTTTAAGATGACATACGTTTATGCAAATGAGCCACAATGCGATACACCGACTACCAATGGGTGGGGACACAGCATACGGCAGTCAAGTAGGAACATGTACTAGCAGCCAACAGCACAGATACTTTGTGTCCACAAGCAATTTAATCACCTTTATCGTCTGTGTGAATGCAATATTAAAGTAAACTAGGGAATGAGGATAATAAAGATTATATTTAATACTAATTAAACAGCACAAAACCTCACGACCTGTGTTGGGTGTAATGCAATTGCAAAGTAATTAGTTACTGTAATCAAATTACTTTTTTAGTCCAAAAGTAAATTAAATGTAAAAGATACTGCCCCATGCTATAGCCTTCCTCATGCCGGCAATGTATTGTCATGCCCCCACATGGGAACTGCTAAGTAATCAATAAGAGTGTATGAGTGATTGGCCAATCCACTATGAAATTCATAAATGAGTCAGTTTTTGAGATGTCCTATCTATGAACTCTGAGATGTCATTCCAAGAGCTCAGCAATGGGGCAATATTTGGAACATGATGATGTTCTCAAGTGCACTTAATACAGCTAAGCACAATTTACCTTCTGGCTCTGTAACCATTGTGCACTTTTTGTTTGTACTGTTATGTATGTGGCTACAATAACATCAGAGGAGAGAGCACTTTTCTTCTCAAAACCATTAATCACACCGTTGTCATCCACAGTGATGCTGTCTCATTTATATAAAGTGATATCAAACGGACTTTCTGTCTGTGTGTAATCCAATACATGCTTGAGCTTTCTATCAATGTTTGGAAGAAAAATGATGTAGCAAACTACTACTGATTTGAGTGATCTATGGCACATTTTTGCAGTCGTATTCCGAAAAGTTCAATTTAAACACAATTCTGCTGAACAAAATGTAACTTCCCAAAACAACAGGATCAGCCTCATCTAGTGTTCAGTCGATGAAACTGCAATCTTATACCCACAGCATATAGTAATAATAATGATAATAATGATAATAACAATTATATTGTTAGCAAAAATTGCATTTCTGTCATAATTTCCCCACCCTTACTGTATGTTGTTCCCAACCTGTATGACTTTCTTTCTTCAATGGAACACAAATGGAGATGTTAGGCAGAATGTAACAGGTTCAGTCACAATCCAATTTTAATGTAGTATTTGCCATAAAATAAAACTGGTCATTCATTCCCTAACATTCTGCCTAACATCTCCTTTTGTGTTTCAATGAAGAAAGGAGAATGACATGGGGGTGAGTAAATGAAGACAGAATTGCCATTTTGTCATTTTAACCCTATATATCTATAAAACAGAAATACTACATTATAAATATTATGGCTGTAAATAGATTAATACAAGCATTTTTTATATTAACACATTAACGCATTCAGTTCCTTTTGAGGCAAGAAAACCAAAAAACATGTTGGAAGTTTAGTAAATTTGCATGAATGACACTTTTAATGGACGACACTCATGCATAAAGCCTTTACAAAAACACAAGGTAAATTTTTGCAATGGGGGAGGTAAATTTTTGCAACTCTTTACTTGATTAATTATATTAAATATATAATTGTTATTATCATTATTATTGTTCTAAATTTTGTTGTTGCAACAAAATTGTTAAATGTTATTATTAGATAATTATATTACTATTATTAGTAATAATAATTATTATTATTATTAAATTCAGAATATAATAATTATATTAATTAATTATCATTAGTTTCTAGGAGTTTGTGGGGTTGCATTGGACAAAAACAGTTTGGTCTCCGATTGATCTAGATCTAGAGAAATTCTTTAAAGAGCAGTGTTCTTAGCTTTAAGTTTGATATTTTTTTTTTTTTTTTTTTTGCTGATGCAACCCTTCTGGCTAATTGGTAGCTGCAGTGCTGATTCAAATTAAGTTAATGACCAAAAAGTTACCTCTATATTAGCATATAATGGGAATTTTGGAAAGAGGATAATCAGGTGCAGCAGTATAGTGCCCATCAGATGGTAGTGTGATTTGGAGAGGGAAGGAGACCTCTGGCATGGCATTGTTGCCATCAAGGACAGACTCCTCATTTTCCACAGACTGGCCTAATGCTGATGGATTATCTGCACATGTCCTTCACACTGTCAAAGCCCGGGTTATCATACAGGATGCATACAACACACCTGATCTCACCTTACAAACCCATACCAAAAGCATGTTCTCTGTCTGACGTATCAGATTGCATTTCACTATAATCAGATAGCAGGAGTGTGCAGTGTGTTATGGCTACTGAGCAGCAATCATTCATTTGGAAATAATGGGATGGCATGAGATATGTTGCCTGCTTCCAATTGTTCCTGTTTGGAATCATGTCAGTGAAAGTCTTCAGTGGAAGATAAGGGATTTCTGCAAATAGGCTGAACCACAGGAGGTGGGCTCTGAACACTGGAGTTATAATACACCTACGGAAATTGGGCTGACAAATCTTCAATAGTTTGTTTTTATCATTAAAAATTAACCTTATTTGTGACTGAATTGCCATGCCTGAATAAAAGTAACCTCAGCTTGGGTTTGGGCACTCTAAATAAATCTATACCGTAATGAATAAAACAGTAATGCATTGAAGAGCAACTTTTAGGGCCAAATTTCACATGTGCATTTGTATTTGCTTTTAAAATCCAGCTTGGCTGCATTTAATAATAGAATGACACAAATGTTGAGACTGGCTGTTTAGAGATTAAAAATATTGTCAAATTCTATTCAAATCATCTGCCTATGTACACGGAATGATTGTGCGGTTTGATGAAAATGTTTTTGTAGATTATGCCTTAAAATATGTGTACATGTATATTGTATATACAGTATATACACCAATCAGCCAGAACATTAAAACCACCTGCCTAATATTGTGTAGGTCCCCCTCGTGCCACCAAAGCAGCCCCAACCCACATCTCAGAATACCATCCTGAGATGGTATTCTTCTCACCACAATTGTACTTAGCGGTTATCTGAGTTACCATAGACTTTGTCAGTTTGGAACATTCTGGCCATTCTCTGTTGAACTCTCTCATCAACAAGTCATTTCCATCCACAGAACTGCCACTTAATTGATGTTTTTTTGTTTTTGGAACCATTCTGAGAAAATTCTAGAAACTGTTGTATGTGAAAATCCCAGAAGATCAGCAGTTACAGAAATACTCAAACCAGCCCATCTGGCACCAACAATCATGCCACGGTCCAAATCATTGAAATATTTTTTTCCCCCATTCTGACAGTTGATGTGAACATTAACTGAAGCTCCTGACCCATATCTGCATTATTTCCTGCACAGCACTGCTGTCACACGATTGGCTGACTAGATAATCGCATGGATGATTGTTGGTGCCAGATGGGCTGGTTTGAATATTTCTGTAACTGCTGATCTCCTGTGATTTAGAATGATATTGCTTTCATACAATACAACAGTTTAACAAACAATTAAATACAAAAATTTGGAAAAACTAAGGACTGTTGCAAAAAAAAACATGCACACATTTCTTGTGCCACGGATCAGGATTTGCCATTGTTAGTTCAAATCTCCCATGCCTCCGTTGCTAATTCGAAAACCACACTTTATAACTAGTAATGAAGGTTTGGGCTGTTTGCGTGATGCAAACAGTAAAGCATCCCAGTGCTAATGGTGGGAGCTTTCAGCACTGTTGTTATTCCTTTCATCCAGTCAGATTCAAGGACCAGAACTATGTTTATGAACTGAAGTGTTCTTTGATTAATTTGATTCCCTGTTTGATTCACTTGAACTATTTGAATTAGAGATGCTCCGATACTTCACGGTAGTACATGTGTCAGGCAGATACTGGGGGGTGAATACTCGTACTCTGTATCAGTGTCATCATTTAATATTTCCGAGATCAAGTACATTAATGTAATCACGTGGTTGCACATGTGTGCATAGTGATTCTAAGACCAGTTTCAAAACTTGGGAAACATTTTAATGTGTTTAAACCATTTAAATATAGAGCATCAGTTTTCTTTTTTTATTATCCATCTTTACCTGATAAATGTGGATTCTCTCATGTGCATGCAATTGTCATTAAGTAATCCACTGTTTTCTCACAAAAAGTAGTTTATTCAACATCATGAAGAATCTTCTCCATAGACATCCACTCAAAAAGAACGGCCTCTTTTCTCCTCACCAGTGTACACCCATAGAATGTCTATGGGAACGCATACTGTTCTATGCTAACCTTGAAGGCTCACCTTTCTGAAGAGCTCTGCACACACAAGACGGTCAATGTTGCCATAAACACTGCAACTAATCCTATGTTACATGTAAAGACGAAGCTGGAAAAAGTGATGAGTTACTGACTGTCACTTTACTTCAACCCAATAACAGTAAAGTATAAAGCAATCGAACAGATGTCGAACTCAGTCAGGCTCAACGCAACAAACCGAGAACAATCAATCAATATGCCCTCTCTGTGAATTACAGTACAGTGTGGATAAAATTACAATGATAAAGCATGAATAATGTGTATGTGTTAGCTGGGATACTTTTGATGGTAAGCTACACCCAATTAAAATATTTCTGAATTGAAAATTTTAATTACTGAAAACGCTAATATTGGCAATATTAACAAATCAAATGCATATAGAATGACGTTTACAAACACAAAACTACTTATGTTGGTATTCGGTATCAGCCGATAACCAAAACTACTGTAGGTAGTTAATCAATTTGTCTTAATTGTTTAAAACAAAGACAAAATATATTTTCAATATATTTTATTAAAAAAATTTTTTACATTCATTAAAAAGAGACAAGGGAAATAATTTTAAAAGAATATCTTGTTTAAACCCATACTTCTAAAGTTCTTTGGGGTTATTTGTATGTGGTGACATATATCTGAGCAGTGTGTAGTTCATACAAGTCCATATACCCTTTAAGTTCCTTTTAATATATCAACAAACCCAGAGCACTCACTTTCTAAAAGGGGTGAAGAGCGTGCTACACAATGAAAGTGAATGGTGAATGAGGCTTCCATTGTGCCTAACATCTCCTTTTGTGTTCCATAAAAGAGAGTCATACAGGTTTGTAACAATACAAGTGTGAATTTTAATTTTTGGGTATTCTATCCCTTTAAGTAATGTGCACATGTAGCTATAGCATTCCAAAATTGCAGCAATGTAAACTCTGTGAACTCAAAGGTGGCATTAACCTGGATCTTAGTAAAAGTGGGAAATGTGCCTCTTGGGTTATGAAAATGCTTCTACAGCTGTTATGATAAAAGTTTAGCTAAGTGTTTACTAGAGGTCAATCATATTTGCTTTCTCTTCAGTTTATGAGTCTTATGACACCTAGACAAAAACAGTACAATAATAGCAATCGAGCATAGCAAAATTTCAGTCCTGCCCTGCCTGAACCAGTAATGAAAGCAGGAGATGAGGATGCCTTAATTAAAGGGGGAGTCATTGAAATGAGAGTGAACCAGAGACTGCACTTTAAAATGCTTAATTTACACTTTTAAAGAAGAGGTTGCTTTTTTATAATTACACAGTTAAAGGATCCAGTATTATTAACACATGTGTATATCACCAAAGGGATCGGTATTTATAGTAAATAATAATAACCTACAAAATTCCATGTCTTAATGTTAAATTCAGGAGGGAATGAGGATGATAGACCCTGGAGCCAGAGAGTTACAGGTTCCAAATGCATATCTGTGAATAATCTGTCACAGAATGTCATCCGTTCCTGCATGACAGCTTAGCCTGTGTGAGTAAGATGTTGATGTGATTTGATTACATGCACATGTAGGTAACAGCTGGGGCTGGATGAAAAAGTTGGAAATGAAATGTTGGCTGCTTCCACATACATGGCTCGGGTCATGATCCAATCAGAGGGGAAACAGAGGTGCATCACTGTCACACTGTTCCCTTCTGTTTTAGGTTTCAACCTGTCCATATTTGGGGGAAAAACTTGCTTTAGAAAGGCAGGAATCTGTTTAGAAATTCCTCAACCTTCTCCCTCTCTTCCGAAAAACACTCAAAGTCTTACCTAATATACTGTATATCAACAGATTTGTACAGTAGGCTGATTTAGAATGAATATATATATATTGTATAATCCATTACTACCCAGCACTGGTGAAAGGCCAAAAGATTTAAAGTTGTGTTGATTGTAATTGTTGGAGTCAGCTAAAGCAAATGTGAGGTTTGTGCTAATGTAGCACTGCATGAGCAGTTAAAATGCAAGGCTTTTATTAAAGGTCCTCTGCTCCCCCAGTGTTACCCTAAACAGTCATCAGGGATTTCACCTGGTGAAGGATTGGCCCTCATTTGCTAGAGAAAGGCTATAAGCTCATTCTAATAACTGTGGCAACAATGTACAACCCTCAATTAACAAGCTTAGCTTGTGACAAAAGAACACACAATGACTGCCTCTGAGTGTCCACGTGTGGTACTACCATTTCACAGCAAGCAATTAGCACATGCCCCCAGCTAATTAATATTAAAGTTGGGGTGAAACCAAGTACAGCTTACTGCTTAAGTACTTTCCATCTGCTTTTATGCCAGTTTGAATATCTATTATGTAGCTGATCGTTTTTCATGTCCATTTCATGTCCCACAACTGTGAAAAATGCATACAAGGCTGTCCCCCGCATCCACCTCAGGTACTTAGATCACATCACTGTAATGCTAATTCCAGAGTACAGACCACATCTCAAACTCGCTAAAACAGTTCATAAACAGATTACAGTATGGCCAGAGGATGCTACCTCAGCATTTCAGGACTATTTCCAGTACAACAACTGGAATGTTTTCAAGGAAGCAGCCACCTACGACAATCACACAGACCTGCAAGAAAACACTGAAACAGTGACTGCTTACATCAGGAAGTGCTAAGACCATCACCGCACATGCCAACCAGAAGCCTTGGCTGACAGCAGAGTTCCGTGAGCTGCTGAAGAAGATGATGCATATAAATAAAGCAGACCTCAAAACAGCAAGATCCAATCTGTCCCGTGGCATCAAGAAAGTAAAACAGCTGGATACACGAAAAAATCAACAATAACTTCACTGTGCTGAGTGACTCCAGCCAGGTCTCCTAAGCAACCAAATTGACCCGGTTGCATGGGGTAACCTCCTCGTGGTCACCCTCGGTGGGACGTGTGGTGAGCTGTGCGTGGATGCTGCGGAGAATAGCGTGAAGCCTCCACACATGCTATGTGATAACGCGCTAAACAAACCGGATTGATGGTCTCAGACGCTGAGGCAAATGAGTTTCGTCCTCTGCCACCCAGATTGAGGCGAGTCAATATTCCACAACGAGGACTTAGACCGCATTTGGAATTGGGCATTCAAAATTATGGAGAAAAATGTGAGAAAATAAAAATAAATAATAACTTCAATGACAGCAGAGACGCACAGAGTTGTGGCAAGCCATTCAGACCATCACTAACTACAAGCCCACTCCACAGGCATGTGTTGACAACACATCCTTCCAAGATACACTAAACCACATCTACACATGGTTTGAAGTGCAGAATGACACACCTGTGTGGAAAACAGCTACATCTCCCAGCGACCAGGTACTCTGCCAGTCTCCAGTTGATGTGAGCAAGACCCTATGCAGGATTAACCCACGCAAGGCTGCGGGTTCCAAAAATGTACCTAGCCATGTACTGAGAGACTGTGCTGAACAGCTGACAGATGTCCTCACAGACATCTTTAACACCTTGCTGTGCCAGGCAGTCGTCACTACATGTCTCAAGTCCACCACCATCATACATGTACCAAAGAAGTCACTTGTGACCTGCCCGAATGACTATCGTCCCATAGTACTGACCCAAATCATGATGAAGTGCTTTGAAAGGTTAGTCTTTATGCTTTGCATCAAGACCAGCCTCCCTAACACACTCAACTCCTTCTAGTTTGCATACTGTCCAAACCGTTCTACGGACAATGCAATATCTTTCACCCTCCACCTGACCCTGACCTACCTACAACACAAAACTAATTTGTCAGAATGCTGTTTATCAACTTCAGCTCAGAATTCAACACAATAATCCCACAACAGCTTATCAATAAGATGAACCTACTGGGCCTCAACACCTCCCTCTGTAACTGGATCCTGGACTTTCTAACTGGAAGACAGTTGGGGTCAACAGCAACACCTCCAGCACTACCACACTGAGCACAGGTGCCCTCCAAGGCTGTGTGCTCAGTCCACTGCTCTACACACTGCTGGCACGTGACTGTACTGCCAAGTCCAGCTCCAACCACATCATCAAGTTTGCGGATGACACAACTGTGGTAGGCATCATCAATAAGAACTCTAATGTGTTAGAGAAAGTGGCACAACTTTCTGAATGGTGTAGTGCTAACAACCTGTCCCTCATTGTGAAGAAGACAAAGGAAGATGTGATGGAATTAAGGAAAAACTCTGTTGACCACCTCCCACTGACCATCGATGGCTCAAATGTGGAGAGAGTTAGCAGCATTAAATTCCTGGGGGTGCACATCACAGTGGACCTCACTTGGACCATCAACAACACATCGATCTCCAAGAGGGCCCAGCAGCACCTCTACATCCTGCGCCAGTTGAAAAGAGCAATTCACATTGCTTCTCGCCACATACTACTGGGGCACCACTGAGAGTGTGTTGACCAGCTGCATCACCATCTGTTATGGGAATTGCAGCACCACAGACCGCAAGACCCTGCAGCGGACAGTGAATACAGCCGCAAAGATCATCTCCCCTCCATCCTGGACATTTTCCTTGCTCAGTGCTCCAGCAAATACTCCAGCATCATGAAGAACCCAACCTATTCCTCTCACAGTCTCTTCCAGCTCCTGCTGTCAGGTACCAGCCAGTACCAACTCTGCCAGACTGCTCAACAGCTTCTTCCCTCAGGCTGTGAGAGTCCTCAACACCCAACATCAGCATGAAAAGTAAAAGGATCCACATCGAAATGTACAAACACAGTATGTACATATATGTCATACGTCTTTGGCTGCTGCATTGTGTCTCGTTGTTCCAACGTCTGTTCATGAACACAGGCTGCTCTAATGTAGTCTGTTACAATTAGTACAAAAGAGGGCATACTTAGAATATAATGCATAATATTTTGTCATTATGTAAAAAGTGTCTTTTCTGAATCGTGTATCACCATTTCTGCAAACCGCAGTTTTTGTGATGCCAAAATCATTGCGTTTTTATAACACAGTGTTACGTTGAAAATAGTTTTTAAAATCCTGCGTTCAGTTACATTCAGCTGTGCTCTATCTAGATGTTTGAAAGTTTTACATTTAATTTGTGTGTGTGTGTGTGTGTGTGTGTGTGTGTGTGTGTGTGTGCGTGCGCTTTTCCAGAGTGTAGAGCACAGCCTCTGCCCCAGGCAGAATGTCAAGCTGTGCTCTGCTTGAGTTTGTTGCTGTGATGGTTTATGCTTCTTCACATTTAACTTGGAAATTTAAACTTCATACTGGGAAAACTGCAATAAAACGCCACTTTATGTAGGTCTTACAACTCATGCGAGATGCGTGTGAGTCACACAAACATGTAAGCACCCAGGGAGATTTAGTCAATGATAAATTGTCATTTTTATTAAATAATATACATTAATGAGGCAAAGTTTCTACATTATATGACAATAAAAATTTTTTTAGCAAGCATGTGCAGAGACAGATGATCAAAACACGGTGGATTTTTTATTATTTTGTATTTTTCTCCCCTCGTTTTCTCACAATGGGCTTTTAGTCAGTGATGGTCTGAATGGCTTGCCACAAGCTCTGTGCGTCTCTGCTGTCATTGAAATTATTTCTTTATTTCTCCCCAATTTGGAATTCCCAATGCGCTCTAAGTCCTCGTGGTGGCATAGTGGCTCGCCTCAATCTGGGTGGCAGAGGACAAATTTCAGTTGCCTCCACATCTGAGACCGTCAACCTGTACATCTTATTATGTGGCTTTTTGAGTGTGTTACCATGGAGTCATAGGTTGTGTGGAGGCTTCATGCTATTCCACGCGGCATCCACGCATAACTCACCACGCGCCCCACAGAGAGCAAGAACCACATTATGGCGACCACGATGAGGTTACCCCATTTGACTCCACCATCCCTAGCAACCGGGCCAATTTGGTTGCTTGGGAGACCTGCTTGGAGTCACACAGCACACCCTGGATTTGAACTCGCAACTCCAGGGGTGGTAGTCAGCTTTACTCGCTGAGCTACCCAGGCCCCCAAAACACAGTGGATTAATCTTTCTTTTGATTATTGTAAACCTGTAGAACAAATATTAGCACTGCAGCTGTTTATCAGTTTGTTTGCTATGAGACATTTCTGTTGACAATCAAGGAACTGCAGAAAATGACAATGTACTCAATCTCAAAATTAAAAATAAGGCCCCTCTGTGATACGTACATACTGTGAAAAGTCACATCAAGCATTTTTATTTTTCGATCATCGTTTTCATGATTGATCATCGCCGTCACTTCCAAGTACTCGGGTACTCGAGTACTCGTGCCCATCCCTACTTTAATATGGGTTACTCACAATTTAGTTAAAATATAATCAGTACCCTTTAGGGAAAGTATTTAGCTTCACTGAAGTTATTTATGGAGCCAAGGCATCGAAATGACCTATTAAGCTTAGCGCATTCTTCCAGTGTGCATGATACAGATTTCCGGTTCACAGCTTATTCTAATTACCAAACACTGAAATATCACTAGCAACAGTCATAAACAGCAGAACAGTCTGTTTTCTTTAAGGTGCACTCACTAACTTTTTGCTTGTGTCATCCAGGACTTGTAGTGACACCTAGTGGCGTGGATGCAGCATCATTTAAAATCAATAATTTGATCACAGATGCCACTGTAAAAAATCACTATTCACAGTCAGCCATGATTAATTTAATCCAAAAGTAAAAGTGGCCAATAAAATGCTGGTTACTGAGATTAATCGTAGTATTTGACTGGTCATGTGATCTCAACATGGCAGCCCACATGAGGGGACCCTCTCCATGTAACAGCTTTTATAAGATTACTGATATGACTGGATTCTTCATTCTATTCATCTGAGTGCACATGATTTTATATATGTTTAAAAATTACAATTCATTTCTTCAATTTCAAACTTTTTTAATGAGGAAAGAATTACTGAGTGCACATCCCTTTGTCACTAAAAACTGCGTATGAACATAGGGTTTCAACAGCAATGCCCAGATGGATAAGATACAATCACAGCGTACCATGAGATAAGAACCTCTTAAAGATTATTTTAAAAAAACAAAATGAGGAGCTTGGTTTCTTGTTTTTCATCTTTGTTATCTCCCAGAGGAATTATCCGCCAATGTTTTAAAAAAAATAGTCAAATGACGGAGAATTAGGTTAATGCAACCTCTGCTTATTACATCTGGTGCAACTCAAAATGTTTCGGGGATTGATTGGCAGCTTTGAGGGGGGCTTATCATTGTAAAATTTATTTTTGAGTACTTTTTAAGCCACCTTTAGTTGTTATAACACACTCTAAGGCTATATATTTTTTTCTCCAATCAGATCTTTTCAGGCAGACTGTCCGCACTATTTATTGCAAGTGATCAAATCAGATTTGCACATTCAGACATAACCAACCTATCTGCATGGGTTGTTTTGGTAACAATGTAGGCGTACCCACGTGAAGATGCTTTCAAAACAGATACGGGAAAAATGGAGGTGCAACAACGCACTCTCCAAATAGCGCCCTGTCCAGTCACAGTGCAGAACTCCTCCGTCACACAAGAAAAACTCAGCAACGGAGGAGATATGTGTCGCGTTAAGAGTGACGCAAAAGACCATTTGAAATCCGAATTGAGCAGCCAGAAAAAATCAGATTACAATCGCATTTGAAACCACCTCCCGATGTGGTTTGAATCAGATTCTGAAAAATCTGAGTTCATGTGGTCTTTTGCTGTACAGACTAACAAAAACTCATCTGGATACAATCTTGATATGCAAAAAAATCAGATTTTTAGTGGTAGTCTGAACAAGGTCTATCAGCACATTTTCTTTTGCTAAACTCAGTCTTTACTCACCAAAATTTGAAACACTGCCCCCAGTGGCAAAAGTGATATGTGTTGTTGGGTGTACAGTATTTGCAGTTGTGAGCTTCATTTTCTGGGTGAAATGTCCATGAAGAGCACCAAAAGAGAGTTGTGAAACATTTTTTTTCATCTGTACATGCTGTACATATACTGTACTCCACAAGCCAAATGCCAAACCTAAAATGGAGTAAAAACGTAATGTTAGAGGGAAAATGCATCCTCCAAATCACATTTGTCACAGATTATGCAAATGTGATTACTTCGTCATTTCAACGTGGGATCCGAACCCGGGTCTCCCACACTGCTGATGCAACACACTTTCGGACACACCACTAGGGAAGGAGGCTGATACATTGATAACACACTAGAGCCTAATGGGAGATACCGCTTGTCAGTGAATCGGCATAATGTGGACAATCCTAGGGTACTGGAATATTCAGAAACAACATGCCTGCCTCCTGTGTGATCGTGTTGCGCAAACAGCACAAGATGAGGGTGTGTTCTTGTGTTCAAACACAGCTGAATGCAGCAAAACAACAAATGCAGGGATCTTAGAAAATTATCCGACATTGGCACATAATTCTGCTGTTCAGCATTTGTCAGCTGCACTGTTTTTCAAATCTGATTGCCATGTTTTCTTGTAAGCAATCTGCTGTTGGAGGTGACAGCATTAATCTTGGAGGCAAAGGTGACCTGGCATTCAATGAACTGCTAAGAAAGTGTTACCTGGTGGGACAGAGGTTACAAATAAGATTTTAAATTGTAATGGAGAGAAAGTTCCATAAACAACCTCCTTTTTCTGATAAAACAATGAATTTCTTAATCTTGGCATAGCTGGCAAACCTTAATACAATTAATGTGATGGCCCTATTATCTCATATTAATTTCCTTCCTGGATAGTAAGTCCACAGTCACTAGTATTCACTAATATGTTCATCATTCACATTCAACTCATCCCAATAGTCCCATTTCAGTCATTTATTTCCCACCTATTTAATTCAGCGTTCTGACATCGCTGACACACTCCGCAGAACTCAGTTGACCACATTGTCACTTTGTTCCACAGATTGCAATAGAGGATGGAAGATTTGATGTCAATGTAGCCCTGAGAGAGCAGAGTGGTGGCTAAGACATTCAATTCTTTTGCTTGGTGTGCGACTACACACAAGTGTCTTAAAAACTACTCATTCCGAAATTATTCCGAAAGCTTATTTTAATAAAATACATCTCTGATAAACAATTAAAGACCACATGAAATCATTTGATGAGCGTAGTTTTCTTTCCTATGTTGGCCTATTCTTTACTGAAACAGGGAGTTTATTTGACATATCAAAACGTGTCCCTTTTTTAAATAACCTGTAGGCTAAAGTAACATTATAGCCATGAACGGGTTTTTGCTGCATGAAGGTTGGTTGCAGGTGGTGTTAGGGGAGAGAACATTCTTATTCTAGAAAGCAGAATAAGATGAGTCATTAATATTTCAGGTCCTTTTTCCCAGAAAAGAAAGACTTCTTTCATTAATTTGAAATGGATATACACTGATGAGCAAAACATAAACATTATGAAAACAGTGCAGACCCGCCGAGACATGGACTCTACAAGACCCCTGAAGGTGTAATAGTGTAATGTATATCAAATTATTTATATCAAAGTGTCTCTTTCATGTTTTATATTGTTGGTTATCGGTAAGGTTTAGAAATTTGGTTGGATAACTGATGAAAAAGATTTCTTGTTGAAAACAATGTGGTTTTATACAGTATATCATTAGCTTATTATTATATAAATTAATACCTTGGGTTTAAGTAAATCATAGCATAATCTTTATAAAATGTCCCATATTTGAATTATTTTTTATTGCAAATATATACTGTATATACAGCATCTATTCATTGTTTTGTAATTGTTCTTTTTACTGTGGGACTTCAGTTTTATTCTATATTACAAAAATATTCTATAATATGGACTTTCGTCTTCACTGTACCTTGTTGGTTGAATGACCTTCCCAACTCCATCCATGAAGCATTTATTCATTTATTCATTATTCAAAATCTTAAGCAGACTCCCTCTCTGTCTTCAAAAAACGCCTAAAGACACATATTTTCCATGAGCAATTAACTATATATATATATATATATATATATTAGTTGTTGCACTCTAATCTGTCTTGGACAGTAATTTTCGAATGCAATTGAAACTTTATAATGCAGCACTTTTCGTACTACTCTCTGTTTAAAGGGGTCATGAAATGGAGATAAAAGTTTTCCTTGATATAAGTGAATATAGAAAAGTTAACTGTACTGTAAAACATACTGTTAATTTCAGAAGTAAAAACTTCCTCCTCAGTCTAAAAAGAGTGTTTATAGTTACCTCCCTGCTAAAACATCTCGTTTTGAAATCTGTTTGTTCATGATATCACAAGACATTGCTCATTTGTATTAAACAGTCCACAACATACGTCATTGAAACCCTTGGCCCTGCCCACTGGTGCTCAGTTAGAAAGAGCTGTACATACAGGCCTTGTGTGGCTAACTATTCCTTAACACCAAAGGGTACCCATCTGGACTGTTTTATTTTGTCATTATTTTGAATAATTTTTGTTTATTAACAAACTACACAGTCTCTTTGACCGCTGTCTTGTATCTCGCTGCTTTTAAAAGATGTATGATGCAGTGTCAAGTTACAACTCTAAAGAGGAGACACCATTCTCTTTCATTCTGCTTGCCTGTTGTTGTTTTGAGCACAAATGTATCCTTGATGCATTCTTTTGCAAATCTGCACTATTTTTAATTGATAGTGTATGTAAACATGAACTAGATGGTCATCGTTGACTGTTATTGTTCGTTATTATGTGTTTCCGGCGATATCCGCCTCAGAGCACCTATGTGTGGGCGTAATTTCACCGTGCTTTGGACTAGGTGTGTGCATTTTTTTCTGGCTCATATCAGTGTGGATTGCTTGTGAGACAGTCATAATATGATTCAAGCTTTGCAAAGGAACTGTTATTGAAGAATGGGGCAGTTACAAACACTTGGAGCAGATCAAAATCTTAAAACCGTTTACTTATTCATGAATCTTTCACATGTCATGACTGTTTGATAGTTTATGTTGCTGCTGTGCTTGAGAGGAACAGTTTAATATATTTGGATGCAATGTGTAAACACTGAAATTTAGTTTCATAATGTTCTTGTTCCGACTGAGTTTGAAATGTGGCTGAATTTGAGGGGTTGCACAATGTTAGCCAATCATTACAGTGGGTGTTTTCATTGAAGTTTTAAGGAGGCAATTAGGCAGAATTAGGCTGTTTCAGACAGAGGGCCAAAAACAAGGTGGAAAATAATCATATATTACTAAATTATCAAGAGATAATTAAAAAAAACTTTAATAACATTATCAGTGGATCTCAGGGAAGATAATAATTATATATTTTTTTTTAATAGCATTTCATGATGACTTTAAGATGAATCGTCTTGGTTACTAACGTAACCTCCATTCCCTGATTGAGGGAACGAGACGTTGTGTCGATGAGTTGACACTAGGGGACACTCCTGCGGAGCCCGGACATCTCTGATCTTGAGAAAAGGCCAATGTGAATTGGCGTGTGGAATTTGTATGCCACTCCCCCGGACATATGGGTATAAAGGAGTGACGCTGCAAATATACATCAGGTATCGCACTGAGTAGCCTAGCCAAAGACACGGCGCTTTCAGCGGTTCCCATCAGGGAACGGGGGTTACGTCAGTAACCGAGATGTTCCCCGTCTGTCACTCACTAAATGTTGTGTCGATGAGTTGACACTAGGGGTCCCAATGGAAAACGCCACAAGAGCTGAACCGAGTTACGCAGACTGGCGGTGCGAGACGGGCAGACCTCTGTGTGCCTCGTAGCCAGCGCAGCAATGCCGTCGCATAACTACCCCCAACACACTGACAGGCATGAAGCGGTCCCCTGCACCTAGGGAAACGGCTAACTGCTCAGAAGTATAAGGACTGGCTGGACCAGCCGGGGCCTTCTCTCTATTATTCTCCCCTGTAATAGGAACGAAATCGTTTGGCTGGGGCCCAAATATATGGTCCAAGCTGGGGGGGGGTGTCCCTCCAAAGAGGAGGACACCGCGGAGACCAAACCCGGCCCCGAGGGGGGGGGGATTTAGGTGATATACACACACGGTCTTACCGGTTAGGAGCGGAAGCACATCTTGCGGAGTGGCGTCGTGGTAGATCCTACCCAAGGGGGGAGGAGTTACTACAAACATGGTGACCCAGGGCAGAGGGCCCTCTGTCCAAGGAAGACGCGATTTACCAGCAGGGAAACCATTTTGCAGGATATACATCACATGGGGTTGCCGAACGGGACAAGCAGCACATGTGGAGCACTTACCTCAGTACAGGGGCCTAGTGACGGCCGTACCGGGGCGGCATCGAGCCTCTTCAAAGACTCGATGGCCGCTAGGCTAGGGAGGAAGAACGTCCAGGATTCATACTTCCTGCGAACGCAACTGGGGAAAGAGCGTGCGTCTTCGCCTCAAGGGAGGGGAAAGGCGCTATGCACAAGCAATACACCTGGCCAGCTGACACGAACTTACCTGTTTGTGTCACCTGATAAAACACGGGACGAAACTGGCTCAACCCTGAGGTTATAGAACCTCGCAAAAGTGTTAGGTGTTGCCCAACCCACGGCTCTACATATGTCTGCTAGAGTGGCGCCGTGGGACAATGCCCAAGAAGCCACAAAGCCTCTGGTAGAATGGGCCCGAAGGCCAGCAGGGGGCGGGACGTGCTGGGCGTGGTATGCCATTGTGATGGCATCGACGACCCAGTGGGTGAACCTCTGTTTGGAGACAGCGCTTCCCTTCCGCTGTCCACCGAAGCAAACAAAGAGCTGCTCGGAGCTTCTAAAGTTCTGCGTGCGGTCCAAGTAGATGCGAAGAGCACGCACCGGACACAGCAATGCCAAGACTGGGTCTGCCTCCTCCTGGGGCAGCGCTCGCAGGTTCACCACTTGGTCCCTAAAAGGGATCGTGGTAACCTTGGGCACGTAGCCCGGTCGGGGTCTCAGGATGATGTGAGAGTAAGCCGGACCGAACTCTAGGCACAGTTCGCTAACAGAGAACGCCTGCAGGTCCCCTACCCTCTTGATGGAGGTGAGCGCCATCAGGAGGGCGGTCTTCAGAGAGAGGGCCTTTTGATCTGCTGACTCAAGGGGCTCGAAGGGAGCTCCCCGAAGGACCACGGAGAGGTCCCACGAGGGAATGAGGCATGGTCTAGGGGGGTTTAACCTCCTTGCACCTCTCAGGAACCTGATGACCAAATCGTGCTTCCCTAAATACTTACCTTCCACTGCATCGTGATGTGCCGATATAGCTGCTACATACACCTTCATGGTGGAGGGGGACAGCCGGCCCTCCAACTTTTCCAACAGAAAGGAAAGCACTGATCCAACTGCGCATCTCTGGGGGTCTTCACCATGGGAAGAACACCACTGAGCAAACAGACACCACTTCAGGCCGGAAAAGCGCCTCTTTGAGGGAGCTCTCACCTGAGTGATCGTGTCTACCACTGCGGGTGGTAGGCCACATAAGTCTATCGCGTCCCGTCCAAGGCGGCGTCCCCAGCGGCGCTGTAGGCTTTAGCCATCAGAGATGACATAAGCCTACAGGCCCTGGATGGGAGCCTCGGGCGGTTCCGCCAGGTGGAGGCATTTTGCGGGCATAAGTGCACCGCGACCGCTTGGTCCACCTAGGGAATCACCGTGTAGCCCCTTGCCGCCCTGCCGTCGAGGGTAGCGATAGCGGAGGAGCTCACTGCTCGCGTGCGGGCAGTAAAAGGTGCCTGCCATGAGCATGTGAGCTCCTCATGCACCTCCGTGAAGCAAGGAACGGGGGCAGAGCGTGGCCATGAGCAGCGCTCTAGCCCCAGGAACCAATTGTCGAGCCGCGTAAATATGTTATAAGAAACAATATTTTATTAAACAAATTCATAAAGTGTCATCATTCTGCTAGAAAAAAACATGAAGATAATGGTAAACAGGCATTTGGCACCATAGCTGTTACTATATAGTGTATTTTAGCACAGCTGAAATGCTATGTTCACCAATTAGCATCCAGGAACGGAACTATGTGTTTTATAATTTAAGGTATTTTATGATTTATTGATTATGATTTACTGTTGCTAATGCACAGTGCATCTGTGCATTAGTAAAACTGTGTGTTCCCAGAATCTCTGACTAGCTCATAAAACAGCAGAATGCCAGCAACGAAAACAAGCAATCAATGCAAAATTGATTTGATCTTGTTACATAAAGCAACTTAAGCATTCGTGCCAGAAGTTTGATGTCATCTTCTTGCTTTCGGTCTCTCCTACCTTTGATATGCTATCTAAGGTCATTCTTCACACATGCAACAGTATTGTGTTGCAGCAAAGACTTATGTTAAGTGAAAGATGATGTCAGTTTTTAAACAATAGTGTGATTGGGGGAGGAGAGAACAGCATGAAGGTGCTCTGAATTAAAGCTGGCAGATGTTGTAGCTTTGCTATGTGCTTTCGCTAAGCTCAGCAAATTTCATTGTGTTTTCCCCTGTACTCACTTTCCTTCTATTGTGTGAGAAACAGAATCTTTCTTGCAGTTCACTCACAGCTGTGGTCTCATTTCCAAAGCTTTTTGCTGCTTAAACTCTGAAGAATAAGACTGAACTGAAGGTAATCAGATTTGCTATTCCTGAAGCTGGGATGCAACATCGGTTTTATTGTCTGGCAGCATGTTTGGATCGACTGACGTTCATGAGCCTGTCTAGGACGTCATTCAGCTTTCATTTTGTTTTGTATCATATGTGAGGCTTTACCACTTTTGATTTATTTAATATGTCTGTGTAGAGGATTGCGTAGGAAGCACACCCGCCTCCCACGCCGGAGATGTTGGTTCGAGTCCTGTTCGGAGCGGGGGCGAGAAGGACCGGCAACAGTGGTGCCGTGACCCGGATGGGAGTGAGGTTTAGGGGTGAGTGTAAAAGGAGCCAGCTGGTAAATAGCTGTGCAGTGTGTAAACCTCACTCTCCTGACCTCAAGAGGTGCACTAGCGACTGATGCTAGAGGCTGTATCCTTTAGCCTCCGAGTCCCGTTCGGAGCAGGGGCGAGAAGGACCGGCAACATATAGAGTAATTAGAGACCATAGGTTGTTTTATTTTTTTTATTTTTTTGCACTTCCATAAATTATATTTTTTTTTTTTGTTTGATTATTTAATATCTATATAAGTTTACTATCACATGATATCTATTTCTTTGTTTATTACAAGATAAATAAGTAATGTACAGTATTTATACAAATAAATATTATCACATTGATTTTCTGTGCAAAAATTGTGAGTTATCAGTATCCCATATGCATGTACACATACATGTAGGATCGGAGCATCACGGCAGAAGGAAATTAAGAAAAATGAAAAAGAGAATTGCATCAAGAATGGCCTATAACAATGGAAATTCCTCGAATCATTAAGAAGCTAAGAAAATTCAGACTGGAGCCAGCATGTATAAAGGCTGCAGCATCTGTTGAGTGTCAACTGTCTTGAGAACAATGAGAGTTCTATGGATGGAACAAGACCTTTCCTCATACATGTTGTAAATTAGGGAATACCTCTAGAGAACCTAAGGGCATAGGTGATGGTCAGCATAAAACTTCACATGACTATCATTATTGGTCAAGACAGAGATTGAACAGATTTACTGGATCTGAACTGTTGAACTTCTCTTTAGCAGGACACAACTAATGATCTGATCCTAACTTCAAGTGTATACAAACATAGGGAAATATCAACATAATCCATGAACATTTCACTCAAAGTCACAGTATTAGTCATTTAACCCTCTAAAATTCACAGAATCTACCTTTTGTACCAAAATGTACACAATATCTTGGCTTGCTAGATAATTCTAAAAATGTTGTTATGACCTGTTATCACCTTTTTAACTAATTGGTCAAATTGATGATTATAATCTTTAATCTGTTTTTATTTTTTATTATTATTAATGTCAAATTACTGGAATGGTAAACGTTCAGGATAAGAATATCATGTTTACTATCATTAACATACTTTCTGCATTTCAGGAATGTCTATGTTAATTAATTTTTTATATATTCAGTTGTATAAAAGACATATAAAAGTTAATGATTAAACGGTGCACTATTTTAAGCGGGAAATGGGAGTCTTCACAGACAAAGGCTCATTGTTCACCCCAGAAGGAGGAACAGAAAGTTCTGAAAAGACATTTCTGATTGGCTCAGGACACCTTTGGCGTGTGGCCAATCTCAACTCAAAACCTCCACTACCAAGGAAGAACTCGCTCTCTTCCCCTCGACTCTCTTGCTTCCTCTCTTGCCTTTCCACTGTAGCTCCTCATCCTCTGCACTTTGGCCCTTGTGGCTTGTAGCCTTGCTCCGGCACCCCTCAATTTAGGTACCATGTGGCGTCCAAGAAAGCTCGGAACACAAAGTTCCGAGGAACCCTTTCTCCCTCTCTGCTCTATGATTCACACATGTGACAGGAGTCAAGAGTCCTCCCTGCAGAAGGCCTCGCTTCAAAGCCCACCTCGTCATCCATCGACGCAACAGACATATAACAATCTACAATCATTAACATAGGTCCAAAACATCGATGGAACAACAGAAGTTTCTACTGAAACAGACAAAGAACCAAAGCAACGCAAGGAAACACAATGACACACAAGTACATATCCAGACTTTTGCTGAAAGTGTTGGTGTATTATTTAAATACTTTGGGTAATCCAATTACAAATCGAGGTACACTCAAAGAAGTAGCGAATGATCCTCAAGGCATTGACTCTAGACTCCATAAAGTTCATTTTCTCTGTACAGATAATTTCATTCACCTTCTGTTACAATTTAATCACCAACCTGTTTTTCATGTTTGTATGTGTTAGATTAGTTTTTTTATGTTTAAATTAGCAGTAAAGTCTTGTTTGTATTCAAAGATGAATTGCCTGTGGTATATTTTGATAAATAAACTCGTCACTTGATTTTCAAAGATCTTGCTCCAAAGCTCAGAACTATATCTAAAATATTTTTGTATATTATTATACAATAATATATAATAATAATATATTATTTTCAATAAACCATGAGAATAGAATTACTCCAATAAGTTAATTCACCATAATTCCCATATTAAAGCTAATTCCTTACAATAGAAATAGTGAGCGGATACAGTCATTGTATTGCAATTTTTTGTTCAAATATGAGAATTTTATTCAAATAAATAATCTAATTATTTGTCATTTATCCTTCTTATAATGGTGGTCAAAGATGGCTAATTTCATTAAAAAAAATCCTTACATAATGATGGCGGTTCATAGGCACTTTATCCTGTACCGTATACATTTATACTACAAAATATCCTAATACAGTACATAATATACATGCTATTTCTTACTCAAGGTAGTGCTGTTGTTTCAGTGATTGACTTGATTTACATTTGGCATCGCTATATGACGATGAAACAACCTGGAAGTAAACTTTATCAAATACAACACACGAAGAGAACAGTATGAACTAAAATTATGTAAATTGTGCATCAATTTAGACTAAATAAGTGCCAGAGAAAATACTTATGTGTTATGTGTAGCTCAATATATGTTTGACAGAAAGTTGCATCTCATCAAATTCAGTGTGAAAGTAATGAATCCTGTTCTATTTGTCTAGATTTGTGTCATTCTTTCTTTGATCAATAATTAAAAAAAAATATATATATATATATATCAAAATATAATTATTTTATCATTATGTGGGCATTTTGTAGATCCATTTTTGATGATAGATAGATAGATGGATGGATGGATGGATGGATGGATGGGTGGGTGGTTGGATGGATAGGTGGGTGGGTGGTTAGATGGATGGATGGATTTGGATGGATGGATAGATGTGCTGGTCTCTAAAGACCCTAATGTGTATGAGTGTTTGGTGATATTCCCATGCATTTTAGGGTTAAGTTCCTGTTAGTGGAATTTGTTAATAGAATTTTAGAAGTTGGTTAACTGTCTTTCAGCAAAAATGGAAATACTACACATCACTGAGACTGTAACTGTGTTTACTTGGTAAAGCAGGTTACCTCATTAACAAAATATGTTTAATGGCTTCATTAGAGTACAGACTCTACTACTTCTAATCTCACATCAGATCTAATCAAGCAGGTATAAAACATCACTAAATAAGAGAAATTATTTTGAAAAGTATAACATCTGCAAACATCCTTCAGATCACCAGGTTTAGTGCCATAAATTATGAACATATTTGTGTAGTAAAAGAGCTTCCAGTAACAATATTTTAAAGAATATATATCATCTATTCCTCATTGCACCAATTTGCATGGCAGCAGTCTATTAGACTAACACCTGCTTTTCTAATTGAGAGTTTCAGAGACATATTCACTGCCATTACAGCTAATCACTCAAGAAAACGTTACATAATGAAGATGCTGTAGCCAACACAGACTTATGTGTGTAAGAAATATGTCTCACTAGAGGACACATAAAATCCCTCTATTGTGTGAGCTTGTGTAAATAAGAGCCATACATAATTTTGAGATCACATTTTTGAAGTGAATCACTAAAGGCCCTCTAACAGGAAAATGTTCCCAGTGTGACTCTCTGATCTTTGTGAGTTTTCTCTGTAATTGGATGGGCCAAATATGATCCACCACCACCCTGGAGATAATGAGAGCTGCAAAAATAAACACCACATGCAAACCTCATCAGGAATTCTTCGAGTTCTCCGGAAAAATGAAGTTCCTGGGATTTTGCTCTTCAACAGAAAGCGTTGCTTTTTTTGTGCCGTTAACACATTAGGACAGAAATATGAGTACTTTGCTTCTTGTATATGCTGTATGATGAACGATGCAAGAGTATTTTAACTATGTTATAGATTTATTTAGAGAATAATGTCAGTTTAATGATTATTCAAGCAACTGTGTTGTCACAAACACATACACTCAGCCTTAGGCAAAGAACATGAAACATAGACTAAAATCGAGGATTTGAGGTCAGAACTTCTATCCCTAAGCCCACCAATATGCTGACCTTCTCCTCTTGCAGAGTAAAAAAACAACAACAAATAAAAAACAATCACAGTTAGAATGAATGGATGGATGGGATTCCTAATGAAGGTTGATTGCACCTTCATTGAAACACTGCTGGCACCAGAGGCTAAAAATGTGCTCACTGTCCTCTTCCACTTCTGCCCTGATTGACTTCAGCTAAACATCAGCCTGAATCGTTTTAGAAATCTGTCTCAACACCGATGGACAGGACTAAATTAGAAAATACTGCAGTCTGCATCACAGGCTAGCTGCCCCCTTAATGGGCCACGAGTCAACTCAAACCAAAAGGTCCTTAATATTTTATTTTATTTTTCACTAAATACAAAGTAAATTGGATCACAAAGGTGTAATCCTAATGCATTTTTCATCAGCTCTGCTATTTACTGGAGTGGAAAATTAACAACATAAATCCCAGTTAGAGTTCGAACAAAAATAACCTCATTCATATGCATTTCATACTAATACATGCACCATTTTCAAATCCTCTTCCTTCGACTGTACTGGTCGGATTATCAGCATTATTCTCAGGACGTCCAGAACTAAAGAATACATTTATATTTCCGAAACATACTGAGCTCCTTTTACAAGATTTTCAATGTAATTCCCAGCAGGTATGTAACCAAATATTCAAGATTGCTGGGACCAAATATAAAAGCTGAAATCTCAGAAATGGTAAAACTCATAGGCAATTCATCAACCACTATTCTGAATATTGGGGTAACATTTAATATGACAAAGACACAACATTTAAAATTGCATCAATTAAATTCTAAGTTTGTTATTAAAATTCAGTGTATTCAGTACAGGACGATTCTCATATAATATCAAAAGTCATCTGAGATGACTGACTGCAGAATATTGAACTACAACACACATGATTACACCAACATGTATAAATTCTAAGTTTCTCAAATGCCCTCTGAATAACCTTAAAGGTGTAATATAAATCCTCTATAGAGTCTGCTGGATGTACAATTAGAGCTGTTCAGGTTGTAGTCCAAAAACCCAGAACAGAATTAGCATTTTCGAGCCATGGCAATTTTGGATTTGTGAGTTAAATAAGGTCTTTGGTAAACATTACTTGTAGATACTTAGACCTTTTGTTTTACATCATAAATTACATACAGTCATACCCCAAACATGAATTTTGAAGCCATCTTGTTTTGAAAAAAGTAGGTTTGGAACAATTTTCTAGATAAGAACTACTACGGTTGTCAGTTTCGTCAGAAATGTACACTCGCATGCTTGTGGTATTTGTAGTCCTTATTTAGCAACTTGTAAGGAAAATAATGTTGTTGTTTTTTAAACACAGCAGCTTCAAAATATTTTCCAGTCATGTTTACCACATACCTTATTTTACTCATAAATAGGAAAAATAAACCCCCATTGGAAATTCCCAAGGGAACCCATGGTGCATTAACCGTGACGTCAATTTGTAGGAAAACACAGAATTTAGAAGCCGCTGTATTTAAAAAAAAATATATGTTGCGAACAAGTTGCTAGATGAGAGCTACAAATATAAAAAGCATGTGAGTGAACAGAAAACTGTAATTCTTATCTAGCAACTTGTTAGCAACATACTTAAAAAAAAAAACACACACAAAAAAACAAGACAGCTTCAAAGTTCATGTTTGTGTAATTTCTTAAGTATCTTCAAGTAATGTTTAACACAGACCTTATTTTACTCAAATCCAAAACTGATATTATAAAAACCCATTGGAAATCTTGAGGGAACCCATGTTACAACCTGAACAGCTCTATTTGCTTTGCCTTAGACATAGAATTCATTAAGTTCTTAAAAGGTAAACTGTTGAATTATTGTCATGTTCAAATACTTCATCTTTTTTCAGTTTAAATTCCAACTTTAAATAAGCTATTTGAAGGTTGATTTCCTTGAAAAGTATAAACAAAGTGTTGATGTGCCCTCACAAAAAAAAAAAACCAGTTCAGGGCAAATTTGCCGCAATTTTAATATGGATAATTTCCACATGCAAATGAGCTTTGCAGCAAACTTGTGGCAAACATTTATGGCCAAACAAAAGGGCCGTAGAAGGCAGAGCCGTGGAAGGGTCTGGAGGCAGAGCCGTGGAAGGGTCTGGAGGCAGAGCCGTGGAAGGGTCTGGAGGCAGAGCAGGCGCAGGCAGAGCCGTGGGAGGCGGAGAAGGCGCAGGCAGAGCCATGGAAGGCGGAACCATGTAGGCCCTCTGGGGCAGAGCCGTAGGAGGCGGAGCAGGCAGAGCCGTGGAAGGCGGAACCATGTAGGCCCTCTGGGGCAGAGCCGTAGAAGGCGGAGCAGGCAGGGCCGTGGAAGGCAGAGCCGTGGAAGGGTCAGGAGGCGGAGCCGTGGAAGGGTCAGGAGGCGGAGCCGTGGGAGGCGGCGAAGGCGCAGGCAGAGCCATGGGAGGCGGAGCCAAGGCAGTCTTCAGAGGCGGAGACCTGGGAGGCTCTGGTGACAGAGGCGTGGAAGGCTCTGGTGACTGTGGTCTCGGAGGCGGAGCGCTGGGTGGCTCGATAGGCGGAGCTCTGGAAAGCTCTGGGGGCGGAGCCGTGGGAGGCTCTGGGGGCGGAGCCGTGGGAGGCTCAAGGGGGGCTGGCTCTTGGACGGTCGAGGCTACAGGCGCTGGCTCTGGCTCTTGGACGGTCGAGGCTACAGGCGCTGGCTCTTGGACGGTCGAGGCTACAGGCGCTGGCTCTGGCTCTGGCTCTGGCTCTTGGACGGTCGTGGAAGGCGGAGACTGGTGAGCGGAAGCCCTTCCTCTTCTCCTCCTCCTCCTGGCGGACGAGGCTGTCAACGCTGGCGCTGGGACGGACGAGGCTGGCAACGTTGGAAAAGTAGTAGGAGAACTCACGGATGGTTAGGTTCGCCTTAGAAAGTTCCATGAGGAAAGCCGTTGGATCCATTGTGTGGTTGGTCGTTCTGTAACGAACGGGACAGACGAGGAGTGAGGATCCAGGTACAGCTTTATTAGTTGGTGCAAGGGGTCAAACAAACAGTGAACACTGGAACAAACAAAACATCCATGAGGGGGAAACAAAGGTGCAAACACAAGATATATACACAGGGAATAATTCAAGGAGGGCACGGGCAGGAACACGGTAGAACGCAGGAGCAACAAGGAACCTCATCAGACTTCTGACATGGACCTAACATCAAACAACAACCAACAAAGGACAAGGTGAACATGAGGGCCTAAATACAAAACCAAAAGGGAAACAAAAGCCAATGGGAAAACAGAACTCAAAACAAGATAATAAGGCAATTAACTAAAACCAATGACAAAACTAGAACTGATAATAAAGTAATCAAACAATGAACCAATGAAAACCAGACACATAGACATGGAGGGAAGACAGGACATAACAAGACTGGGAAACAGGAACATGAGTGATTTCAAAATAAGAGTGCATAAAACAAAAGGCAATATGGAACATAAAAGGTGCCAAAAGCTTAAAAATAAAAGGTACACAAACAAAAGACAATGTGGAACGTTACAATTTGGATTGGGCCAAGAGGTCAGTGTGACATTTCGATGTTCTATTGGTCATGCGTCCTCTCGTCATACGGATTCACAGGTCAGAGTTCACCAAACTTGAACTTTTAATTCTCAGCATAGTATGAAGTTTATTCACATGAGGTTGCATTTCCAGTCTCCCACACTAAGATGCATTTGAATGGGAGTTAGTGGAGCACAAAGTGTAGTGTGACCGCCCATTAAAGCTACACTATGTACGAATCTTTGGTTAAAAATTAACAAATTGCCATTACTGATCGAGTACATCAAACAAACAATCAGTGTTCAAAACAATGTCCTTACCTTACCCCGATTCACTTACCTTGCCCACAGATTTGGTGTGAAATTGCTGGTTTATAACGTTCATCCTTGCGTCATTACGTCATGTCACTGGGAGGAGCACACACAGGGAAGAAGTGTCGGCTGTCTCGTGTTTTGTCTGGAGAAACTAACTACGCAGTTCAACTCAGTTCAGTTACACTCAGTTCAGGACAGCATTCAGTTTATCTGTTATCCATTTGGAAAAGTTGTTTACCTGCTATAATGCTTGGATATGTTGTCTTGTAGGGTTGTTGAAGCTTATATTGCTTGTCATCCTTTCATGAATCGAACATTACTCGTGTGTTAACCACTCATGCTGTATCTGCGTTGTCCGGTGAAGTTACTGTGACAAGTTTAATATGTATGACTTCTGATATTGACTTCTTGTAATTGTTATTTTGCACATTCAAGCACATTATTTTTACATTTACCTCCTTCTTTAATTGAAAACTATAGTAAAAATCAAACATTAATAGTAGATAAAACACTTTATTTAAATTTTATTTTGGTTTATTTAAAAGTGCTTTGAGTGTAGTGCCAGAAAAGCGAACTAAGTGTAAAATTCATTAAAATATGTAAATAAGTAAATAAGTGTTGTTTATCTTCATCAAAGCAAGTAATATTTCTTTTTCAAATGTGTAATCATATAACATAATATCAACACGAATATAGCACGTTATGACTCCAGCTCCAGTCATGATCAACTCACAGTCGATGTCCAGTTAAGCTCAAATTGGGAGATTCATTTGCCAGAAGAGCAGTGCCAGTACACAACTGACATGATGTATTCTTTCACAAATTGCTTGCAATTTTAAGTTTCAACCACAGATTTCACTAGAGAGCACAAAGTTGCATAGTGAAGCTTTTAATAGTCTCTGGCCTAACACAGAAACATTCGTTCACCCCCCCCCCCCCCCATCCATTTAGTTAAACTGATGTCATAATATCTGTTTCAACTATGCAAATATTAGTCTGTGTCTGTTTCAAAAGAAATTTGAAATGTCATTAAAGTATTTCAAAGATGCCTTTCATATCCTTATACAAATACTGTATGTATGCACGTTAGACATGAATAAACTAAATAGATGTAAACTAAGGAGTTGGTTCGAAACATTTCATATTGCCATTGCCAGGCCCCTCAGAATGTTGTTAATGTCTGTAAGAGTGAACCAAATACATTTCAACAGCTGAGTGTTGAGGTTGCACCTTACTTCTACATTGGGTTGCTGATGTAAATACAGTCAATAGTAAATTGTGGCCAGCACAGTGTAATTAGAACTTCACCTCACAGAATATGGGGTCATTACAGCTGTCACCTCACAACTGTGAATGGTTCATTAACAAATACAAAATTGAGGATGGAAATTGTGAGCTGCAACCAATAATTGCAATGTCACTCCATACATTGCCAGTAGCTGAACATAAAGGCTTCCACACCTACACTGAAATTAAAATAGCTAAGTGAAACTCTTTGCTATTGTTTAGGGAAAGCCTGATCCTTTCCTTGCTTTCCTTTATAAAAAAAACAAAAAAACAAAAAAAAAACATGATAGAAACAAACTGATGTCTGTTCTGTCTGGTTGCATCTTAAATGTCACGTTACCTTCATAAACATTTTTTTAAGTTGTGGTGACAAAACTATTATTTGCCTCCAAATAGAAATACAGTAGGTATGTGTATTACTGCAGTGTAGTGATTCAATGTGATTGAACTGCAGTGTAATGTTTACATTTATCTATTTGGCAGGCACTTTTATTTAATGCAACTTAAACACTGAAAAAATTGGTAACTTGAAATTGTTAAACAGTGATCTATTTTGACTGGATTTAACTCATAAATGACTTTTGTTGGTGTTACCTAATTTGGTAAATTTAGGGTCAGATTAACTAACATTTCTGATTTAAATAAAACCAGTTCATTTAGATGTTACCATATGAAGCACATGTTTTAGATTATCAGACAACATTTTTACAGTATTAATACAGTATAAGGTGTACATTTTATCGGTATGTGTGTTTTGCTGGAATCGAATCCATGACTTAGATGCTACTAGCACAATGCTATATAAACCTGTGCTATATATGTTCTATATAGGGTTTATATTCTATAATACTATTACCAACAATTCTTCATTATTTTTCTGAACATTAAAAATGCTTATTGAGTCATAAAACCCATTTTTATACTTTATATTGTTTGAACATTCCATTTAAATTTTCACACCTTGTCTTACAGTAATGGGTCATTTTTTTACCTGTATGGGAAGAACCAGTTGACTTTCACTTTTCACCCTCTGACTTTCTGGATGCTTCACCACTTTAAATAGTTTTTTGTACATCTATGAATCAAATTTGACATTAAAAAAATATTTCAAAATTTCTCAAGTTTAGCCCCTAGCCCCATCCTGTTCCCTAGCTTCCTGTCCACTGGGCACTGCATCTTTCCCAAACTGCAGACTTTCCTGTCAAACGGGGTTTGTGCACAAATGCACATGTTCACACACAAACAAGCACACACATAGAAAATATTTTTTTTACAGTTTTGAACAGGTAATATGTTAGTAAATAAGTTTAATAACATGATTTTATATGATCCCCAATGGTAAAAGACCTATTGATCTAAAACTTTAGATGGCAGATAGGACTATAACTTCACCTTTCTAAACCCCTGTAACAGTGCAATAAATTGTTTGAAATTAGTGGCAAGAAATGGATTTGTTGCAATGGACAGGCAAAGTGGGCCTATTTCAACTGCTGGTAAAAGCAATACAGATTCATTTTTGAAATAGGGATGTACTAAAATTGTAACTCTAAAATGTACACTGTTTTACACTATGTTCTACAAGCATTATAAATCATAAATTGTTATAATATAGTTTAGATATTATAAAATGCCAAAAGTGATTGAAATAAACATACATTGAGACATCCTTTGCCTAAGTTTTTTATTATTATTATTTAAATGTGTGTTATTATTAATACATTGTATAAATTATGTTAATATTCAGAATATATATATATTTCAGATTTTCATTAAGAGGGGTCGTTTGTGCTGTTGTTCAAGAATATATGCACATTTCATGGTTTTTAATATAGGTCAAAAATAACCTGAAGGACAAAAGGAGGGTGCATTTTTTTAAGACAATAGGTGGGTTAAAGTCTGAAATAGTGCCGGTCCTTTTTGTGTCGCTGAATTATTGAACTGTGTCTTCCAACTGAGGCTTTTCTCCCTGGAGGCTTTGGGGCTTCAAGATGAAAGACATGTAAATGACAGAAGCTCTGAAACCAGGACAGACGTGTTCCTCTGTCAGCTTCAATGAGCTGCTAGAGCTACTTAGTGTTTTCTGTTTTTTGTGTGCACGTCGGATGTCTCTCATGTTTGTGCTGACTGTGACAGTGAGTCACAAAAAGGGATGGTTAGTCAACATTTTATCAGGTTCAGCCTAGAAAATGATCAGTGAAACCTGTGCCATATTTTTCTCTCTGATAGGGGGATTCGTTTCAGTAAGCAGAATTGCTTGTCCTTTGAAGCAGCGCATATGCTCATGATAAAGGAAATATTCATTCTACAGCTGAAAGCTCATGCTATCTAACATATTATACAGGGTTAGTAACATCTTCACAGTCTTTTACCAGCTCTTCTAGATATAGGAGGTGGAAAAAGGGGGAAACTGTCATCATCAGGCATCAAATAGAAAGGAAATAGAATGTGAAATCAACACATTGTGAAGCTTATCTAGTTAAGACAAGAAGATAATTTATGGGGGCAGTGTATATTTCCTGTGCCAATTGCAGCACCAAACGGAATTGCAAAAATAATGACATCATTCAAACAGGTTTCCCAGACACACCTGCCATACCTTAAGCACCATGTGTACACAAACTAGTTAATTCCCCTCTAATTATTTTTTTACAGATAGTACTGCCACAAACTTACCCCATTAGTTAAGCCATAATATGACATACATTATTAGACTGCTCAAACAGAGCAATATTTTGAAAGTGCCAAAGATCTTCAAGGAAGTCAACCTTAGCTTACTCGTAGTTGTCTAAATTGTAATACAGTAGTTATTGATATCTTCAGAAGCCATTTCGATCCGATCTAACCTTTCAAATTTGCTTTGCTGGTGTAACCTAATGTAGTCAGTTTGATTAAATGATTTTAAATCATATTTTTGACTTTAATCAAACCAGTTAATTTAGCTACCACAAAAGGCAATTTATTTGGGTTACAAATGTGTTTTTTTGTTGTTGTTGTTGTTTTTGCCGTGTACATCATTAAAAATCAGATTATACAGTGTATTTTCTATTCTGTTGTGAAATGTTCCTACTGTTGAACTGATCTTAGTGTGTTATTGGCTGTGTGCTGAAATGGCACCAAGACATGACTTGAGCATATATATGAGCTGCCCTTTAAAGCAGTAATCAAATCAGTCAAGCTAATCTTCCCAAACAAATCAGCACAGCATGGGTGAAAACAGGTTGTCTGGATGGTAAAAAGCTTAGATGTGCTAATATGATCCTGTCAGTTCCTCAGATGTTCGAGTAGCAGTTCCACCATTATTACACTACTGCTAAAGATGAACAGTGTAGGTGATCATGACAAACAAACTGAACGACTCTGTATCTGCTGCCAAATGTCAAATATGGGAATGTATTGAATATGTAATAGAATGATGGAAAATGTAATGTTTTCCTCAGTATTCACAGACTTGAACCCAAAACACTAGTATATTGCCTTCAAATACTGACATAATCAGAATATAAATCAAATGAAGGGGACATAAAGATATAGAATGAAAAACAACATAAAAATGGAACAGCTCAAGCACACAAATGTCAACTAAATGTCAACAAAAGCACAGAGCTGTATAAACCTGCTTGTTGAAATAGCAGAGATATGGACCAACATGTGTTAGAAGAACAGCAACAGTTATTTCTAGATAGATAGATAATCTAGATAGAAAATGTGCTAACACTTTACAATAAGTTTGCACACGTTATCATAGATAGATAGATAATCTAGATAGAAAATGTGCTAACACTTTACAATAAGTTTGCACACGTTATCATTAGAAAATGCATTAGGTATCTTAAACTAGCTATGAACAATACAGAATCTATTAATCCAGGCCCAACCACGAATGACACCACAATACAGTGTTAAACAAATTTGAATATATTAACTACAAAAAAAATTAAAAATAAATACATGAACAACTCTCACCTCTAATGTATATTTAAAAAAAATAATAATAATAATAAAAAATAAAAAAAATAATAAATGACCTTGCTTTGCATCTGCTTATACCATATACTTTATAAGTAGATAGAACAGGCCCTGAACATAACCTAATGTTAACACATACAACTTTAATTTGATGCCATTTTGAATTCAGGCTCCTTTTGTTGAAGTACTTTTGGGGGAGCTTAAAATCCACTCTCAAAAGCACAATTGGCCTGTAGGCACAATTACAAAATAGTACAGAGTCTTTATTTATCAGCACATAACCAAGCCAATTTTCAATATGAAAACATACATGTAGCAGGACATATGATTACTGATTGCATAGCTCCCTCCACTCTAAACCTTCATATGACTAATGCTGTCTGATGTTAATTTTAATTAACCAGAGGCCATTGTGCACGGATAAGTAAAGTTTGCCATTTGGCTGAACACTGTTGACAGGATATCCCACTGCCCTACAAACCTCTGGTGGCATCTAACCTCCGTCGCCATTTGCTAGGCTACATATGTAGCAATGTGCATTTCATTGACCACACTTATCCTGCCTAAACCAGTTTGGATCATTCATAATTGTCTAAGATGGTCTTTTGAGTATGTTTATCTTGTAGCTATTGCATCAACCGTCAGTGCCAAATACATAACAGTTATTGAAAAAAGTATCATCTAGACACATAGTGATTTCTTATGTCACATGTTGTACACCCTTCCAACAAACGGATGAGAAATCCACCTTGGTAGAGTAACTGGCAGAATATTTGAAGAATACCTTGAAATGAGGCATATATTATTTGAGGTCTGAGAGGCTAGTTGGTTAAAATTCATTCTGCGTTCTCACTGAACCTTTTTCTGCATCTTCAGCTCTTTTTAAATGGATGGACTGAGCCAATCTTTAATACCTACACCCTTCAGTCAAATAATATGTTGAAAGGGGAGGTAAAAGCATATTAGCCCTAAGAGGTCTGTTAACCACAGCACTGCACCTAGAATTTCCTGAATCATCATTTACAATCATGTACCATGCACACTTAGTTTGCAAATATTTCATTTTGAGAACCTTAGGACGTGTAAATAAACTGAATTCAAAAACTGGATTATTAAGTTTCATAGTAATTAAAAGTTTTTTGTGTGTTTAAAGCTGAGGTGTATAATTTCTGTGCCAGTAAAGGCAAAAATAATGGCTTCCCTACACGTTTCCCTAACACTCCCCCTATCTTTCGTTGAACGGTCAAACAGCTAGTTCGGCCCCAAACTCGAGCCATTGGTTGACCCGTTGTTTCCATGTTGGGCTAGTCAGGATGCTAGAACAAACAGAGCAATGTTTTGAAACTACCACTGAATTTATACTTTGGGGTGGGGGTACTTACCAATGGACTACTTAAGGGCCATTGTGTTTTTCCATTGTTTTCAAGTATACATTTGCTAGGCTAAACAGATGCCTTTAAACATTGCTCCACATCCAGCTGTAAATCTGCACAGGAGTGCTTTTTTTAGACAGCATTTCAGGTATAAAAAACAACAGTTCTCTTAAATGCGTTGCACTGTGTTAAGCTTTTTATCACAAGAACATTTTTGGGTATGAATGGCCCTTTATAGTTAACATAGTGCACATAACCTTGGATAGGAGAGTATTTAAACATCAAAAAAATTACACAGCACACACTTCAGTTTGAACTTTAGGGCATCAATTTTAGGGCTTTTTACAGTCTTAGACAAGAAGTCTTTGCACTGGCAGCACAAAGGGATTTTGTGGAGTCAAGGATATAATAGCATTGCCTGAGGGATACAATGCTGTTTTCTCTTAGACTTCCCCACCACTTGTATTTGAATGCTCCTCTGCCATAATGACCTCAACTCCAAAAACACTTTTTAATTCTGAATTAGGCTTTTAAATGGGCACACATCCTTTTCTCTTGTTTGTCACATGTATTCTCTCTTCCTCCACTTTCAAAAGAATGAAGGAGACAGCAGTATGAAAAGTTATGCATTACAAAGTTTCACCTTCATTAGAATAGTAGTATACAAGAAAGGTTTGAGACAGATTGAAGCATCTGTTAGAAGAGGGAAACGTGGTAAAAAGAAAACAAGAGTTTCTTTGGTTTTATTTATTTTATTCATTATTTATTTGATATATTATTTAGAGACTGTTGTGAGTGAAAATCCCAGGAGATCAGCAGTTACAGAAATACACAAACCAGCCATTCTGGCACCAACAATCATGCCATGGAGATACAATTTTTTCCTTATTCTGATGGTTGAGCTGAGCATTAACTGAAGCCCCTGAACCATATCTGCATTATTTTATCCATTGCACTGCTGCCACACAATTGGCTGATTAGATAATTGCATTAATAAGTAGATGTACAGGTGTCATCAACACACCATATACCATGACACCAAAATGTGCTGTAGGCCCCTCACATGCCATGCAAATCCAGTCTCTCCAGAAGACTACAGAGGGGTACCTTGCTTCCCAACCAGTGGTTGGCACGAGCTGGGCTAACTCATATGGAACGAAGGACTGCAACTGTGATGCCATCCAGAGTCTCTTCTCTTTGATGTGCGCCCTCCCCTCCATCTCCAAATCCTCTCTGCGATCTCTCATTCTCTCCCTCTCTTACAGACAGCCTTTACCTGCTGCATGCAGATAAGACAACCATAAGTAAACAGCAAAGAATTGGAGTGCATGGGTGGTGTAGATATAAATTTTTGAAATGGCCTTCAAACTGTATTTGCAGACTGAAATGACTTTGCCAATTAAAGGAGAATGAGGCTTATTTTAGAGGCACAATACCCAAGGTAAAACAAACTAACTGAGTGAGCAGAATATGCAGTTGAATAAATGAAGACATTGAATGAATGTCTTGTGCAATACAACACTGAGTGGCCCAACTCACCTATTCCACTTTATTCATTTTCTATGTAGGGAAGACTGGGGCTAGTTGTCACACTTTTTATTTCTGTAAATATTTGTCAGAGTATCTCAGAGTTGTTTTTTGTTCTGCAATTTCTGCATAGCTACATAACTTGAAGTCTTGGCTACAGACAATGCTTTGAACATTTTCACCATTCTTGCTCACATAAAAAAATATAGTTCATTGTCACACATGTGACAACATAGACCAGCTGAAACCTATTGGGGAATGTGTCCCCACCATCACCAACCCCCAAAACAAAATATGCACCTCTCCTTAAACCTATGCCTGCATTAAATCAATTATGAGTCACAAAATATGGAAAAGGTCATGTTTAAAAATATGAAAACATTGTTTTGGCCTAGTATTATGTAATTAATTTTTTTGTTTTTTTATGTAATACATTTAAATCATGTGTGACAACATGCCCTGGCATTTAAAAAAAAAATAAAAAACTTTGCCCTAATAACACATTTACACCTTCATGTGTTTTGATTATGTTTGCTTTTTTACCCAAGAGCTATAACAAAAATTCAAGGAAAGTGAAAATGTATTTTGGAGAGTAGAATTCACAAAAAATAATCTGATTTTAGAGGATTTTGATCAAGTTGTTTGAAACCAAAATACAAAACGTCTGCTAGATAAAACATTTGTGCGATTGGACTTTTTACTCCAAATCTTTTTGTTAATGAGATACAGCCTTTGTGACAGCTTCCACATGAGACATAGCGCACATGTTTTTCCTATGCAGTGTACATTGTCCATTATCCATAAATTATCCATTGTCCATGGCAGGCTTATTTTTGTAAGCTAAAACTAAAACTATGATAAAAAAAAATGGTAAACTCAAATAAAACAAACATTGTAAAGAAAATGAAAAACTAAACCTAACTAACAACTGAAACAGAATAACAATTATCAAAAATAAATTAGCGTTTTCGTAATCATTTCATCATTTTCATTTTTGGAACTCTGGAAGTGTTCCAAACTATTAAACTAAAACTGAAACTAAAATATGTAAAAACTAAATAGAAATGTGTCCACAAAATAAAATCTAAACTGTAACAAACAAAGCCAATAATGAAACTAACAAAACTAAACTGAAATGTATAGCAAATTTGAAAGCCTAATTGGAAAATGCAAAACTATAATAACCTTTATAATCCCAAACCCATAAAATGATTAAGTGAAGCTTATACGGTATATGTCCAAGCTCAGGCATTTTCTTTGTATAGAGTTTGATGTCTTCTTAGGCTTGATGAGATTATCTAATTCTCCTTTAGAAGGGACAGCCTGGGATCAATATCCTGATTGACATGTCCACACATGGGAAAGAGAACCATATCCCTGGTTCTGCTGGCTGGGATTACCCCATCTGCAAGCCTCTAGAACATGCAGAGATAAACGAAGGGAGCCCTGATACCCCCCATAACGAGAAGCCCAGAAGAAATAATGAGGAGACTTTGTGCCAAAGGTGCTACAGAGACCCAATCAGGCAATTCAAATCACTCCCTGAGATGACAAATGAGGTCTTAACCCCTGCTGCAGTGATTGGACCTCTGAGTTTTTTGAATATCAAAGCAAATATTTGAGGAGTAATGTGTTGGCCACAACTCAATTAAATGCCTGTAGGAACAATATGGAACAGAGCTAACATACAATATTACAATGGTTTAATTTAATCCTTCAAAACTAGTACAGTTATTTAAAGTTATAGTTCAGCCAATTTCTTCCATGGAACACAAATTCAGAATCACAGTTGGCAGAATGTTAGGGACTGATAGTCTCAGTCACCATTCACTTTTATTGTATGGACAAAGATTAAATAAAAGAGAGGCTAACATGCTGTCTAAAATCTCTTTTTGTGTTCCATGAAAGAAAGAAAGTTATATGAGTTTGGAATAGCATGGGGGAGAGTAACTGATGACAGATATTTTATTTTGGTGAACTATCCCTTTAAAACAGTAATGATAGGGCTCTGCATGAAATAATTTGTGTCTGCTCTAAATCAAAATTTAGCTAAAAATGTGCAGTTTCCATAAAACTGATAAAGAATAGCTATAGTTATTAACCATAAGTGCTGTCGCACAAATGTATACTAGCTAGACATTCTCAATGGCATTAGCAAAGCAAACAAATCTGCAATAGATATGTTATTTTACTATTACCCATGGTAGATTTAAAAAATTTGAATGAATGCAATGTGGCTCTTATTCATGCAAGAGAGTCTTTAAAATGGTAAAGTCTTCAAAGTGACAGACCAAAGACTAATGCTTGAAGCTGCAAGTAAATTCAGCAACATTAAATTAGAATTAAATCATTTGATTTAATTCAAGTGATAATAAATTTTGAAGCTGTTTAATACTGCTGCTTTTTTTTTTTTCGTCAGAGGACCAAGCACGTCACTAGACCCCTTTTACTGGGGCACATTTACTGTGTCGCTAAAACACAAGCAGTTCGGCTTTCTCAGGCTGCGTTTCCACAGTGCTAGGAGAGAGCTTGCTCTGCACCGCTGCCAATCCTACGATCCACCTTGCGAGCATGACGCTCGGCTTTCATAGGAATTAATTTAAAACGCTCTCAGTTTTGCTCACAATGCGCCAGTGGTAACATAGGGTCAGACTGTATGAACTTGCTAATGCTAGCTGCCTTGCTAACAGTGATCTTTCTGATCTTTCTGCGCTGTAATCTTGAATATTGTTCTCTAGCACCAAACATGCACCATATCTGCCCTGTCCCGCTCCGCACGTGTTGCCTCTTTTTCCTGCATGTGTAGGCATGAAGCGTGCATGAGTTAACGTGGTTTCAAAGCACCTTTTAGACCAAAACATTTTTCCCTTCTAAATGTATCTTTATTCATCAGCATGTTACGAGCCTTTAATAATAAACAGATAAATTGCTGTTTTCTGAAAATTAATTCGATGTTTAGAATGGATAAGGAAAGACTAAAATTACTAGTTGGTAGACTAGTCTCTCACTTAAATGAAAATATACAAATGCTTTTTTTATTTTTTTTATTTATTTTTTTAATTTTCTCTCGGGACACCCCTGAACCCACATTCAGCATCATTCTACAGTCACAAGGGCTTCTATGCCCCATACTTGGGTATCTGAATCTAAAGAAATATAATAAATATTTCATTTTAATGTAAAATATTCCAACAAATACTGGACTGCTGTCACTATGCTTCAGAATAATCAGATGATCTTTTAACATTCATTTTCAATTGATAAACGGTAAAAGAAGGTAAAATTGGTAAAAGATCCCGCAGACCCCACTGCTTTGGCCATCTCTGGACCCCCTGTGCAGTTTTGTAGAGACCATTTTGACTGTTTAGAATAATTTTTTTCTTATTTTTTTCTGTCAACTTTGAAATAAAAAAAGAAAATGCAATGTGTAAATGTATATCGTGATAAATCGATATCGATATCGAACAATATGAAAAAGATTATCGTGATAACAATTTTGGCCATATCGCCCAGCCCTACCTACATATGAACTAAATATATACAGAAGACTCCAACCAGGAGTAATGATTGGAATAAAAAAGCAGACTCATTTAATGACGTCAATGTGCTCATGTTTTGCGTGATAGTCATCAATCATTTCGACATATATGATGATGTTGGCATTTACACTCGTTTACATTTACAAATGTAAAACTTCCCAAAAAAAAATTTATTTTAAGTGTCTCTTCAGCATGAAATGGTTCAAACGGTGCAGTTTTCAGGGTGCGTCGTCTGGTGTCAAGTGTCGAGATATACGAAATATATAAGATATTAAAATTAATAAATATCTATTTTTCCAGCCTGTTGTATTACAATTTATTTATTTTAGATACAGTTCCTATATATTGTTACTTACACAGAGCAAATATACTATTTATTAAATGTACTTTTATTACGCATCATATTTTAATGGGTATATAATTTATTACAGCGGATAGTTACATGAGCAGACAAGGTTTGAACATCAACCGTAACAAGATAAAACTGAAATTCACAGCTTTTAAGTTCTCACGTACTTATGTGTACAAATTTGAAGGCTGTTTATTGGATCAATACAAGAACACGTCATATTATGAGACTACGCATTACTTTATGGAGAGTTTACGACCTACTAGTTAAGACTTGCCTTAAAAACAGGCGGTGCAACCAAATAAAGCACCAACTTATTTACAAAGTAACTAGTAAGCCCTTAGTGTGAACTTTACATCCTAACTTACGTGAGAACTTATGCACAGCTGGTGCAACCCTACTCAGGTGTCAGCACACAAGTCAGAATTGAGGAAGGCTATGAAAACATGATGAAACTAAAGTACGTTTCTAAATAATACCGATGGTCTTATTTTGACATACATTATTGGCTCCTGTAGATGGACATCAGAAAATTATTTTGATGAAGCAAGGCTAGGAAACAGAAAGGAGAGATGAGTTCATGGGAGATATTAAATTAATCAATTAATTTGCTTGCGCTAGTTTAGGACACTACATAAACAGTTGGCAATAACTATGGCTGCTGTGTGCTAATTCTATAGCGACTAAAAGGACTATAGTTTGACTTGTTTTGAGTTGTTGTTGCAAGTAAACTTAATGAGTTTCAAATGTCAGTTTAAACTTACACCAATTATGTTAGCTAGCTAGTTATTCATTAATAGAAATGACACTTCTGCATTTATAAAGTTAGAGATAGCTCAGCTAGTTTCACAAGCTAGCAACCAAACTCAGCCAGTTTAGCTACCAAATCTGCCTAGCGACCAACTTTCTGCTCATTTTTAGACCTTTTTACCTAAAGCCGTTTCGTCTGAGTCTGTTTTGCCTGACGTTGGATAATGCAATTTCGTAGACTTACTTGAGGTTTTCCTGATGTGTAATGTGTGATATAGAAGAATGTACAAAAAAGTTTTCTCCGGTTTTGTTATTTGCATATACAGTGTATACATGTTAAATAAAACAGGTTGAGAATGTTCATGTACAGAATGTTGAAGATACTTAAATATTTTCATAAAGATTAATATCTCTACATTTTTATCTTTCCCAGTAATTGTTGCAGTGTAGGAATAGTGGGTTAAGCAAAGTTTTGTATAGTGCATTGTGTTGCACACTTCTTGCATGCAGCAGGCTTTCAAGAAAGAAAAATAAAAAGCGACATGAGTAATGGGGGGCCTGTGCCCCAGGAGACCTTTATGTCTAGCAACGCCCCTGGAGAGGACCCATGGAAATGTAATTTCTGCCCAATCTCCTCTATGTGCATTTAGTCCAGTTTTGTCAATGCATCACAAAGCTATCATTGCAAAACAGATAAAAGCAAAAAAGATTTCGATTCAAGAGTAAGAGCATTTGGCAAAATATACTTGATATACCTGAGAACAAAATGTTTTTGCACATCAAAGACCAGTCTGTCAATAATGTTTCCTAATGGCCCTTGTAAATAGTTGGATGCACATTATGAATTCTAGAATTTCATATATATAATTGTTATATTATATTATATTAATTTCTATATAGAGTATTCAAATAAGGATTTTGTTAATGTGTTTGATGAATTGGACAAGCATTAAAGCATTCAATGGTTTAAATATTCACATGAGATAGGGCTGCTTCATTTACATTGTAGAACAAAATTGAAAACTCTCTTTTAGAAATGTCAACCACAGGCCATATTTTACTCATACATTGAAACAATATTTCTAAAACACTATTAGAAATGAGCCTTCCACTTTCGGATTAGCCTGCAAAATTTTGTCATAACTGACGAGCTCTATAGTGGTGAGGAGTGGCAGGCCTGTGGAAGGGCATCAGCCAATTACAGACACTGGCATGGGGTTTTCCTGGGCAGATGGCACTCTGGCAGCAGACTCTTTCCCTGTATGGTGTTGTAAAATTGCATGACATGTCTCTTTTGCTTCACTCTTTGCTGTCCCAAATACCTGTCATAATCCTTGTTCTGATATCTCACAGGTCAGACATTGTCCACTGAGTTCTGTGGCAAAGTAGAATACTCTGCCTGGAGATTACTGACCGAATTTCTAATCACAAAATCTATAAACGTTATTTTATTTATTTATTATATTTTTTTTGTGATTGCTATGCAATAATTTATGCGGGGTTTATTTTAATTAACTTTCATATGACAGTCTTTGATCTTTTCCTGTCTAAGTAGGTGGCTATTGGCTAGAATAAACTGAAATTAGAACCTGACTGACCAGATGATGATAGATTAGTCATTGGAAGACAACCGTGTCTTTGAGAGTCCCTAGGGACCAGGCTTGTTTAGGACATGTAGAGGATAGTTTCCCCTCTGCTATAACATCCATGGAAAATGTAAATGGCAGCATAGCTGATATGCATATCTAATTTGATATTAAACAAATAATTATGCATAGAGTGTGAGGATGCACTTTGACTTTCAGAAAACTCTCAAGCCCCGAGCTAATCAAGAGAGGGTGGGGAATTAAAAATAAACCAGGGCAAGAAAAGAAGAACAGACTAAAAAGGGGTCTGTTTTTGAAAAATTACAATTCACACTTTTCACAAATAATTAAAGTTATCTGCACAATGATACTACTAAAAGGCTCATTAAAATCATTTTAACACATGTTGTGAAAACTCAGAGTAGGTTCCAAACATGTGCACTTCACAGTTAAATTAAAGCGCTACAGGTAAAAATGAGTTTTAAATAACTGAAAAATAAAAAAAATAATGCTTATCTTAAGAGTATTTCGACTCTTGCCATTTTCACTGTTGAAAATAAGAGATTAGCCTTGAAAGAAATGAGGGTTAAATGAGGGTCCCCATTCTTCAAAGCACAATGCCTCTGTTCAGATAGTATACGCACTTATGACTATAATGAACTCCACTAAAACTAAAAGTGAAGAGATTTTTTCCTCGAAGTTATTTTTAAACAATCATTTTAAATCACTTTGTTTTACTCCTGTCATTGTTAAATGGTCAGTTATGCTGAAGCTTTGTAGACCGTTCACTTTGAGGTGATATCTGACAAAAGAGTCAGGCAAATGACTTTCACAAAAGCAACACAAATCACAAATTTAAAGGGATAGATCACCAAAAATTGTAATTCTCTCATCATTTACTCACCTTCATGCCATCCAAGATGCGTATGACTTTCTGCTTAACACAAATTAAGATTTTTAGAAGAATTTCTCAGCTCTTTTGATACAATGCAAGTTAATGGTGACCAAATCTTTGAAGCTTCAAAAGCACATAAAGGTAGCATTACAGTGAACCATGTGGACTAAAGACTCCAGTGGTTAAATCTACATTAAGTGATATGATTGGTGTGGGTGAGACAAAGATCAATATTTTAGTCGTTTTTTTACTATCAATCTCCATTTTCACTTTCTTTTGTTTTGGCGATTCACATTCTTCATGCATATTGCCACCAATAGGGCAGGTAGGAGTGAAAAAAGGACTTAAATATTGACCTGTTTCGCACCCACACATATGTCAATGATACAGATTTAAACACTGGTGTCTTGTGGATTACATTTATGCTGCCTTTATGTGCTTATTAGACTTTAAAAGTTCTGGCCACCGTTCACTTGCATTGTGAAGAACTACAGAGCAGAACATTTTCTTTTAAAAATCTTTGTTCGTGCACATCTATGATACACATTTGGAATGGTATGAGGGTGAGTAAATGATGAGAGATTTTTCATTTTTGGATGAACTATCATTTTAAGAAACGGAGTACTGAGTCAACACAGATTAGTAGATCCAGAACCCTGAAATGTTTCCATTATGTTTCCTATGTGTATTTAAATTAATTGTAAAAGTCCTCATATTAAAGTCCTATCATTCCAAATCACCGCCAAATCTATCTATCTATCTATCTATCTATCTATCTATCTATCTATCTATCTATTTTATGTGCCTTAGAGTCAATCCATTGGTACTTAGGGTACGTTACCCCACCTAATAGTTTGGCTTGAGAAGACCAAATGACAGGGCTCTGTCCCTGTTTTTCTCTCTTTACAATGTTAAGCCTTAGCTAAGAGAGGAGCTTGTACGTTTGTGTCGGTTTGTACGTGAAAGCGCACCACTGCCACCTACAGAGCGCAAAGCTTTTCCAGCAGCCAACAAGGTGAGCTCACTCCCTTTGGGCCTTATTAAAGCCTTATTTCCACCCCATGAGAGGGAGATGAGCCCCAGTTCAGTTACCATCTTAATGATACTTTTGCTGATATTTCCAAACAGATAAAGACAAAGGCAGGGATTAAGGGCAAGCAACTTTCTTAGCGGTTTGTTTTATTGATTGAGATGCTGAAAGCCGATGGGCCATTTCCTTGGTCTGGGAGGTTTGAACAGGGTTATTCTTTCATGCCTGTTAAATCTCTAATAAAATATTAATTAAAAGGGGAGGTTCACAAGGTAGTTTTCAGCAAAAAAGAATGAGAGAGGGAACAATTCATCTCATTACCCGCTGTAGATGAGCAATGATAGCAGTGATAAAGAGTTCACCTGACTCCTTAATTAGTGGCACAATCTGAAGCAAGGCAGCATTGATTTCATGTAGATAGATAGCATTTTGCTGGCAAATCACTTTTATAAGACACACCAGAATGTGATTAAATGAGTTGCCTGCACACTGTTTCACACTCACAGTTATATCCAACCATCCAAAAAAAAACATAGAACCAACGTCTGCGTTTCTGAAAAATGGCCTACAGAGAAATCTCTTAATGTGCCACACAAACACACAGCTATGAATTCTCATTAAAGCAGTAATGCTGCTGCTCCAATGAGATTTACCTTCCAGTTACATAATTTCTTGACTCAGCTTAGTGTACCTCAGAGTAAACTTTAGCTGCTTGTTAGCCCACTGAAGAAGCCAACACTTCACTGGCTATTTAACGTATGACCCTCTTCAAATCAGTATATGGTCTGGTCCTCTGGATAACTTTAATAGACTTTTATATAAAACTCTGGGGGTTTCAATATTTTATTTATGTATTAATGTGGGTCATTATGACAGTTTCTGTCAACATAAAATCGTCTTGTATTTAAAGATAAAATGATGCGTATTTAAGCTGGTCAGATGGCGTCAAGAAATCGTTCCAGATCGCCAATTTAACATTTATAGAAGTTGGAAAATTTGCCTACAGTGGGAAAGGGGCCGCCTGAAAAGTCCACATATTGTGCTAAAACATGGTAAGGGACCGTCTGAAAAGTCCACAAAGTTTTTTATCTCTATAAATGTTCAATACGATCAAACTATATATAAATACAAGTACACATGAAGAAAGAAATTAAATACATGAAATTATTTTTTTTTTAAATTATATGTATAAACCATCCAAAATGTATACAGAAATAAAGAATTTAATATATTAAGATAAAATATATTTTATATATTTATATAAAATGTACATAAAATTTATATAAAATAAGTCATAGGTCAGGAAATTCTAATTTTATCATATAAGAAAGGATATAACACATGAACTCAAAAGCATATAGCATATGAGGTTTGTTTTAAAACTGCAAATCTATCTTGTAGATTATAGACATATACATTACAGACATCTTATAAACCATTTCATATCTAGGTATACCATGAATGAATGAAAAAATGAATGAATAAATGAATGAATGCTGTCATTAAAAAAATCATTAGGAAAATACATTAGGCACAGATCTAACAAAATATTTCACACTGCAGGGGTGTGAAAAAGAGCAGACATAAAGGGAAAACAACAAAAAGGATTCAAGGCTTGTATTTTTAAGGCTTGTCTACCAAATGCAACTGGAAGTAAATAACTGGCAGAACCTATTACAAAGGTATTGTAATTGGTGTATGTGGCATGTGTCGGTCTGCGGGAGAGAGAAAGCACTATCGGCTTGTAGGTCACTATCTCTCTCTCTCCCTCTTTGGACACTCAGCGTGTCTTTTATGTCTCCCTCCGCATCACTATAACAAGAGACAGGTGACGTCCCCACGCCACAGTGTATATTTAACCAGACAGCGAAATACAGTTGCATATGTATAACAGTTTGAGTGGGAGGGTAGCCATATATACAGTATATACCCAATATATGTATATGGCTCATATACCCTATGATCATCACTATAAATATAATCATATAAATTTAAGATTTTGTGAAACCTATATTGTTTAATATTATAAATCAGGGGTTTTCAACCTTTACAGAGCAAGGAACCCCACATTCAGACTCTCCACCAACCCTGGACCCCCAATATAAAAAAGTCAGTTATTCTGAGTAACACTTTAAAATGACTTTTCTTAATAATATTAACAAACATTATTTCTTCCTGTAATGCGTAACAGATCAGTCATTAATGTGCCAAATTTATAAATATATTTTTAGATATATAGAATATATTTATTTATCAATTTATGTTTTTAAACAAAATCTCATATCTGTCCATGTACCCTTAAGCATGAACGTCACAGGTTATATAGGTGCACGAACCCCTGGTTGAAAACAATGGTTTTAAATGAGCAGGCATACAAATAAGTGGCCGTTCAGATCGAATATGTTCTTGCACTTAAAAAAGCTAGAGCACAATGAATAAAGGCACTGAAATTATTTTTTTAAAAAAGTGAAAAACTATAGTCCACGTTTACACACAAAGATGACAACAACAACAAAAAAAAGCAGATGTGTGAAAGGCCCTTTTAAATCTGCATGTTGGCAAGTATGAATGTTTAGATTTAGATTTTGAGTTTATATAGTAAAGAGCTGCACAATGCTCACCCATCCACATGTGCTAAACAGAGCATGGCTAAAAGCCATCACCTTTCCTGTTCCAATCCCTTTGTCACCCGAGTGACCACATGGATGTTTTCACCTCTGACATGATGTCACATTTTATCCCGTCCCATCAAGTATGCCGTCAAGCTGCAACCTGCAAAACATTGATGATGTGGTGACTCTGACTTGCCTCAAATTTGGTAAGTGTAAAGTCAGCTTGCAGCTTTCAGTTTGGCGAATTTTAAGGCTTCTCTCTGAAAGTGGATGGTGAAGAGCCACAAAAACACCAGCACCTAGAAATAACGATTAATATTTAATGAGTTTAAAATGTTTCTTCATGTGTGCTAAGCTTGCTGTGCTACCCGCTGCAGAAACAGACAACATTGTGCAGTTTACCTTGAAAGGATACATTCTCCCTTGTGTGAGAAAAGGCAGAAGAATGTTTTGGCTGAGCACAAAAAAAAAAAAAACAACACACAAAAAACAAGTAGCGTCTTCTCCCACCTCACCAGCCCTAAGTCAAGGTTTGAATCTGATAACTCAATCTCATCTTGTTTCTTATATGGTCAAAATGCATGGTCAAGGAGGCATGGCACAGATCAAGGAGTTCTTTAATAACTGGAGAGAGCTATGCGTTAGCATTCCCCAGTTTCAGTTGCACAACTGGCACGTGACTCCGGCCATTTGAATTCTGCTATTTATGCTCATGGGAACTCAGTTCTGGACACAACTGTCATCTGAGCTGTAAATGCAATGTACCTAATTTTAAGCCTTTCCCTAGCATGTCACATCTTCCCGAAGCTTTGACGTCAATGGCAGTCAAAAGAGAAAATATACGTATGTATATTTTACATTTTTAAGATCCCTCCAAAAATGTCACTGGTTAAACATCTACTATAATGCTTGTGATTTATATGTTGGTTGCAAAAAAAATGGCTACTTTTAAATGGCCATCAATGGAAAAAGATGCCGTTTGCTCTCATAATGGTGTAGTTCCATCATCTACGAGCAGTGGATAACTAGACCAAGCTAACCAGCCAGTGCTTAGTGCTGCTGATGTCAGATCTGTATTTGACAAAATCTGAAATGAGATTTGGCCTTCCAAGTGGAGAAAAGACTGTTTTGAATAATAGAGCAGTGAATTGGTCAGCCATGATGGCATCTGTGGCCAGTCAGGGTTCTGGAAAAATCAAGTGTGGGGTTAGTATGTTCCACACTTTAAAAATACCGTATTCATATGAGCTTCATGACTTTCGGATTTTCATCTCTGCAGCAGCGCTGCCCTCTAATGACACTACAGCCTAAAAACACACAGTTCTACCAGTGTATTTGATTCCCAAACGAACAAGTCTCGAGTCGGCTCTATTTACAGCGCGAAACATATGCACTTCCGGAACAGTTCGATTCCTGAACTAATTATTCATAGCAGCCTGTTTTTTTTTTCTCTCAATAAACAGCGCAAAACAAATGGTGCTTCCAGTATAGTCTGATTCTGAAAGAACCATTCTAATGAGCCGGTTCTTCAGAATCTACAGCGCGAAACACCAGTGTTACCAACTTAGCGACTTTTCAGACCCCTTTAGCAACTTTTTGGACAAACCTTAGCTACTTTACGTAGAAGAGTCACCAGTACTGCCACGTTAGCGTGAGGTCTTGCTTTCCTGCCGCAGGCACACCTCTTTCTGCGTCTACTCTATTCAGCGAGTGGCAGACAGAGCAGCACATTCAGTTCATCGCACGGCAACTGAAATAGATGTGAATTAGGGTGACCATAGGTCTTTTTCCCTGACATGTCCTCTTTTTCGGACCTTAAAAAGCATCAGGCCAGGATTTCTAAATTTGCGAAAGAGGCTGGGATTCGGCTGTAGTTGCATTATGATGTGTATCTTTATTGTGAGTGTGCGCGCATATTTGCATTTTTTAACCCCTCTTTGTAAGTCCCGCCTTCTCGCACACCAATTGGTCGATTATATGAGGCTTGCAGCAACTATTGTCCAAATTCCTGCCTGACAATCTCTCCGCGAACGCATGAAGCGCTGTTGTGTTCGGCATTAAACAGCTGCTTGACAGTAGAAGGAAATGACAAGTAAGTGCAAATTTACAGAAGATTAGCACAAAAAATTCCGATGCTTTCGTCCAGGTCGAGATCCGTAGGAAGCAGAATGTATGACATGTAAAGCTGGCACTTATGCGTCAGTTGCTAATAAAGGTGCAAGTGATTTAGAAGCACACATTAGCTCTGCAAAGCATAAAGGGTCAGCAAAAGGTGAAAGTTCATCAGGTAAATTAACGGACTACTTTTTCTGACCAGGTAAAATTGTTATCACATTGCTTCATTTTCCATGGACATTCAAAATAATAGTAATAGTGAATGAAGGTACACTTTATCTTAGTACATGGACATTCAAAATAATAGTAATAGTGAATGAAGGTACACTTTATCTTAGTACATGGACATTCAAAATAATGTTGGAAATTGTTATTTATTTATATACATGTTAACTGTTATGTTGTGCTAATAGAGAGTCTTTTTCACTGTATTAAAGTTTGCATTCATTGTAACACTGTTTTGAACCATTTACCACCACCAACACTGCGAAACACACAGCAGTATACACCAGTATACAAGTAATCTACAAGTACTAAAATAATTACTGGAATCTTTACTGGAACCGTTAATAAACAGGAATTGTTAAGAGGAATCGGATCCGGAATCGTAAAATTACTTATGATTCCCAACCCTATTCGTGACAGACACTGATGTGACCTGACTGAAGGCAGAGAGCTGCAGCGCCGCTGTGCTTTCACCAAACTCCTCCACACAACCCATTCACTCATGTTTTTCTGTGGCGGTCGAAAGTTAAAAAATAAAGTAAGCTCAGATGTCATATTAGTATGTAACTCCTTATTTTTACAATGTCCATGATACTAAGTGAAACAATTTTTTATTTTTATTTTTACCATTAGCCCGGTAGCCCCAGCAGTTAGTCGTAACTACACACACTGATTCCCAAATCGCCTAGTTCTACACTATTCTGCACTATTTTGTAACGCGAGTAGTGTGTTCACACTGACAATGCAACGAGAACAAGAGTACGAGTACCCAGATGATGTACTTCTTTAACCAAAATAACTGAGTTTGGAATGTTGGACACTTTATTCACTCATCGATCGTGGCTTGCACTATGTAGCAGAAGGGGTAGGGTTACCTTGCCACAATGCTGGCCTAACAAAACAATTGTAATTAGCGGTAAATGTGGCACCTACCGACACTTCTGTGAAGACAGCAACTTGCAAATGAGTTGAATGCTTTACTATCACCCCACGATTTGTGAATATTATTTAAGATATAAGTGTTGGACTAAGGTTAGCTAACATGTGAAAGCTAACAGCAACACATTGCATGTGTTTGAAACGTCTCTTATGTCAGCTGAAAACCAGCAAATGCTTCCGTGTAGTACAAAAAAAAGCTTGATTATTTGAGATGACATTATACTTTGGAAATTCATACCCTACATTGCCAAGTGCATAGTGTAAATGCACAGTGTATTTGAGACAGAGCTACTATCTGGTTGCTCGGTCTAAAAAAAAAAAGAGCACCGTGTACCAACATGAACATATCATCCCAACTGCTAAGTATGGTGGAGGGAGTATCTTGTTATGAGGCTGCTTTGCTGCTTCTGGGCCTGGACCACTTGCCATCATCAAGTGGAAAGTTTATCAAGATTTCCTATAAGATAATGTTCAATTAAGACATGAACTATTATAATGTTTGTGTGTTGTTAGCGTAAGCACATTGTGTTTGTCTATACTTGTGACTTTGTAGATGAGATCACATTTTATGAACAAATAATGCATAAAACCAGCTAATTACAAACGTTTCACATACATTTTCTGGCCACTGTATATTGCAGTATAAGTTTCACCAGTGCCAGATTTTTTGGTATTCAGGTATTTTGACAAGACTAAAGAATATTTAAATGAGAAATGCTAACCAATATATCCTTTGTAGAAAAATCTACAAATAATATATTTTCTGCCAACAGAATCCACATACGATCAGAAAAAGTTTTGTTTATGTATAGTCTGTAGGGTTGTGAAGTAAGCTTGGAGAAGCAGAAATAGATAATCTTGTGTAAATTGTTACCATGATATTTAGCATTATGCTAAGCTAAAATGTTATTTCTAGCCCTTACATCCACCTGTCACAAAAATATTTTATTTTGAATTCTATCAAGAAAGTCCATGTTAGTACATAGTAAGACAGGTATTAGGGCAACGATGTACAACAAAAATACTAAATTAGAATTTTGTATAGTTTTCTAGAAATTTCTATATTTATAAAATGTTTATTTAAACAAGACAAATTTACTTGATAAGTATAGTAACACTGCATAAGATATTAGGCTTTTTTCAGAGACAAAAGCTTTCTTGTATATCGGCAAAACAAGTTGAAATAAAATCTGCCAGTGCGGAAGAAGTAATCCGAAGTATTTAGAATACGTTACTGACCTCGAGTAATCTAACGAATATGTTACAAAATACATTTTACAGCATGTATTCTGTAATCTGTAGTGGAAAACATTTTAAAAGTAACCCTGTCAACCAATCCACTGAAGATATGAGAACACAACTAAAATGTTAAATGGAAAAGCACTTCAGGAAATCACAGCCAACTTTTTTACGTAAATACCCTCTGGTCTAACTGGCACTAACCTTTGTTCTATAAAAGACAACTCCTTTCATAACAAACAAACAATGGCTGTCTGTTTGACTGCAGAAAGCGCCTCTTCTTTGACTGAAGCAACTCTCTTGTGGGTTTGTAAATGATAATCAGTGTCTGGGGGCACAATTGCTGGCCTTTCATTTTACACTGATGGGTCCTCTAGTCTTGCAATAATACAAAATGATCCAGGAAATGCTGAGAGAGAAATGTTGTGTATGAAAATTGCTTTGAGAAGATTCCCTTTTTCTTAACACCCTTTGAGAACCAAATATTTCCAAGGGAAATAAGGAGGCTTTAATGTATGCTATAATGTTTGATTCGGGAAAGATGCATGCAGTTAATAAAGTCCTTTTACCATAAACATGTTTAGTACAATGTGTTTTATAGTGATGACTTATGTTACAATGTTCTCATAATGAATCACTTTTTGTAATTAAATGTTTGGTTTATCATTGTGTGTGAAAGTGCTGCAGACTGTCAAATGTGTTACCTATAAACAAAAAGTAACATTTGAAAAGTCAACACAGATTAATCAATGAAGTAATGTTATCAGTTTGTATGTACAGTAATCTAACAGCACAAATGTAAAAGAGGTGTGAGTGCCTAAATTGATATAAAATTAATATAACTGGAAATGCCATCACAATGACAATAGACCAAGGGTTTAGATTTGGCTTGAACATATTCCGCAATGAGGTTTAGGTTTGTCGCATGTCAGATTGATGTATACATGAATGGCCGGACCCAGGGTTTCCCAGCAGAACATTGCCCAGAGCGTCACATCCCCTCTACCGGTTTGTCGTCTTCCCACAGTGCATCCTGATACCATCACTTCCCAAGGTAAACGGTGAACACGTACATGTGGACTTGTTAGGGGATGATCAAAGTTATTCCCTTCACCTGTGAGTGGTCATAATGTTTTGTTGTATACTGTATATATTTTATCTCATAAAACATGAGGAGTATTTTAAAAATGTTCTTGTTTGTAATGTAAAAAAAAATTGTGCTTGTAAAGAAAATTTAAAGATGCGTGTGACGTGCAATATCAAAACAGCATTGGCCTTCAGTAGCTTTTCAAGATACATAAAGGAAAACCTTCAGTTACAGATGCCACAGGCATATTTAATTTAGAATTTGTCTGTTTGCCTGTTTCATTTCAAGGGACTTTAAAATGTTCCTATGCATTTATTTTGTCACTGCTATGAACTCTGAGAAATGGAAGTTCATATTAAGCGCTGCTTGATCTCTTTCAGTCAGCCATGCTGGTGGAATTATTTTATTACATGACGACTCATGATTGTCAATTTGCTAGTGCCAAGGTAACTCCGTTGTTTCAAGGTTGCTGTCCAAGTTCCTTAATATTTGGGTAAAGTTAAAGGTAAAAAAAAAATTGTGTTGTTTAGTGTATCTTAATGATTTTTTTATAAAGGTTTAAAGGCATAATTCACCCAAAAATTGTATTCTCTCATCACTTACTCACTCTCATGTCATACCAGGTGTGTATGACTTTTTTTCTTCTACTGAACTCAAACAAAGATTTTAGAAGAGTATTTCAGCTCTGTATATCCATACTATGCAAGTAAATGGTGTCCAGAACTTTGCATCTCCAAAAAAGACATAAAGGCAGCATAAAAGTAATCTATACGACTCCAGTGTTTCAATCCATTTCTTCTGAAGCGATATTATTGGTGTATCATTGAAACAAATAAATATATAAGACCTTTTTACCTTAAATTCTCCCTGCTCAGTACGTTGCGATATGCACAAAGAATGTGAATTGTCAAAAACAAAAGAAGAATGTGAAAATGAAGTGGAGGTTTATAGTTAAAAAGGACTTAAATATTGTTTTTCAATCACACCTCTCATATCACTTCTGAAGATAAAGATGTAACAAATCCATTCGTTCCATGGAAAGAGAAAGCAGGAGATGGAGTACTCCTTGACAATGAAGAAGTCTTTATTTACAAAATGCTTGTTGGTTTCCGGCAAACACTCAAAACGTGCACACACACAGGTGGTTGAAGCATGACTCTCTCACACATCTGCGCCGTCTCCTCCCCTTTTAACTCCAACACAGTTCACTGAAAATTCAAACAGCTGTTAGCACAGGTGTAAATCCTGAACCTCTCAGCTTTCCCAGCCTCACTCTCCACAGATCGGCGCTCGACCACACCCCCAACTCCACAATAGAATTAACCACTGGAGTCTTATGGATTACTTTTATGCTGCCTTTAAATGCTTTTTGGACCTTCAAAGTTCTGGCCAACATCCACTTGCATTGTATGGACCTACAAAGCAGAGATATTCTTCTAAAAATGTTTGTGTGTGCTTTGGAAATAGAAACTTAATGCTTGTATTGTCCTTGAGTACAAAGCATGCATTGCAGGATGATGAGCTGTACTTGACCTCTGGGAAGTGGGAACAGAATACAAATTATAGGTCAAAACTTTAAGCTTTTGCATTTCGCGTCAAAGTACAGCTCAAAATGAACTGAGAGTTCTTTGACCCACTTTGCTTTTGTTTTAAACACATTTCATTAGTACTGGAATTACCAAGGGAATTAATTCCCTCACTAACAAAGTGCACTCATGACACAATTCTTGCATCTTAATAACCCTCCTACTTTAATTCTGGGACCTTGTTATCCAACCAAACTTTCCGTAGTGAATATGAAAATTACTCGGCAGGGCAGTGTCTCTCTCACTGTGTAGTTATCAAAACACTCCTCTAAACCTTCATGCTCTGCTGGTCTTCTGTGAGTGATGGCCTCTACACCATTAATTACCTCCTCAAATAATTGATGTTCGCAGCAGTCTTGCTGTCATGCAAAAATGTAGTCTTGCTTGGGTAATTTCTGCTGACTAATAGATACAATATTAACAATTCACTTAGGCTGACTGATCCAGTGCTCTCTGCTTGCCTCTTGATGTGGACTCACTTTGGACATCGTTCATTTTAAATGAAAGCAGCTCTATCCAATGAAGAAGATCAGTCGTTATATATAAATCCTAAGGGATCAAGTGGTCTGACACATTATAAAATGGAAACTTAGATCAGAATAGTACATCTGACATGGTACAATGCAATGGTCAGTCTCACTAAAAGTGGCAACAAAGTTTGTACATTATTTTAAGGTTTTTGACTGTCATTTTCATGTCTGTATCAGTTCATCTGTTTTGCACTTATATTTTTTCTTGCACTGTCTCACTCACAATACAAATAACACACAATTTAAAGTTGAATAACCAATATCAGCGAGTATAGCAATATCATGCTGGTGCCATACAGAGGTTTATATTTGTACACCTTAAAAGTCAAATGTGTCATTTCTGTTGCTCTAGCATCACTTCATGGAATAGCAAAAAATAGCAAATGTTTTAAAATAGTTTCTGAATACCCTTCCCTTATGCCACAGGTTGGAAAACAAATAGTCCTTCCCCAAATGTTAAGCCAATGTTGCTATTTTGGGCTCAAACAATTAGAGCAATGTTTTGATAGAGCCATATATTTAACACTTTTCGGGGTAATCAACCTAGGAATGGTTTATACTCGTCTCTGAATATTAAGCTGGGATGGGATAAAGTATTTTAACTTGCAAAAGAAATTAGCAAATAATCCAAATAGCTAAAATTTTGAGCCAATCTTTGCATCTTCCAGACTTGAGGTTAATGACAGAACTCCTGCTGACTCTTGTGTGAACTAGAATGCTAAACAAAATCCTCATGTAGGCTCTGAATTGTTAGGCATTGTTGTATTGTACTCACAGCTATAGTAAAATGCTTATAAACAGCTAAATAAATGAATAAAGCCCACAGTGGTCTTACATTAAAAGCTTCTTAATAATAAAATCACAATTTTATTTAATCCCTGACCATGGGAGGTAATTCATTTTTAAACATTTTTAAAACCATTAGATGAGTGCTACAACCTGGTGAATCAATAATTTAGACATTTTAGATGGGAAACATCTGCACTTATTAGTTTGGACAAGGCCTAACAAAATGTTTTCCATTAGAGGGGACACAGAAAATGCACTGGACTCTGGAGTACAGCCTTTTCAAAACTATCAAACTTCAAGCTGTAGATGTTATGCAATATACTGGTTTTAGATTGTACATATAAAGTTTAATAGGTCGTTAACATTAAATACTTTTGGAAAGTTTACATGTCCTGCAGTGGGACATGATATAATTAATCTAAAATAATTTTAAACTGCATTTTGCTTCTTTTTAGTGGTCGACTGATATATCGCTGAGGCCACATTTTCCCCATGGGCCAATTTGTTTGTTTGAGGGCACTGAGAATCACCTGCTTGCATTTGAAGTGACTGAGGCATGTAAAGGACCAGACACGGTTCGTTTTGTTGTTACGTGCCATCGTGTTACTACAATAATAGACCAGTGTGCAACACAGTGTCATTTGAATGGTCCGAGCCCTGGTATTTGGGTTTGAGCTCATAATGTTAAAGTGCTCGCGTGTTTTACTTTCCCTCTCTCTCCTCAACAGTTCCCTGTAACTTTTAACTGTCTTGTCTAATGATAAAAAGGCAAATATCAATAACAGTAATACCATATACCGTCTGCAAATATGCACATATCTTGATGTAATAAACCAACATCACAAAACTCCAGCAGATCCAACATCCTGTGGGACACTCATGACTCTTCCCCTGAAGCATGTATTCCAACAGTCCCTCCTCAACAGTTCCCTGTAACTTTTCCTTTTTTCTCTCTCTCTCCCCTTTTTTTCTCCCAAATTTGGAATGCCCAATTCCCAATGTGCTCTAAGTCATCGTGGTGGCATAGTGACTCACTTCAATTCGGGTGGCAGAGGACGAACCTCAGTTGCCTCCATGTCTGAGACCGTCAATCCATGCATCTTATCACATGGCTTGTTGAGTGAGTTACCATGGAGAGGTAGCACGTGTGGAGGCTTTACGCTATTCTGCAACATCCACGCACATCTCACCACGCGCCCCACCAAGAGCGAACCACATTATAGTGACCATGAGGAGGTTACCCCATGTGAATCTACCCTTCTTAGCAACTGGGCCAATTTAGTTGCTTAGGAGACCTGGCTGGAGTCACTCAGCATGCCCTGGATTCGAACTTGTGACTCCAGTGGTGGTAGTCAGCATCTTTACTTAGTAGTTACCCAGGCCCCCTCCCTGTAACTTATCTAATGATAAAAGGCAAATATCAATAAAACTTCTGTTATATACCATCTGCAAATATGCAGATATCTCGTTTTAAAAGATGTAATTCACAAACCTGTACTCTGTATGTACAATTGGTTTGATTCAGTATTTTTTGAGAAAATGCGATTGCTAACGTGGGCATGCCATCCATGGTTGCTGGTCTACTGTGTGTACAGTTATTTAAGAACAATTACTAAATTTGCAAATAAATTACTAAAATTTGATGACTAAGAAATCAGAAGAAACTGTTATCTACCATTTAAAATAATTTTTTTTTTTTTTTACAAAGTTAATGTTTAGTGTGAAATTGATAAAATATAGTGGTAAATAAGAGTTTATGAATTTGTTTGCAATTTTATGTTTATGTTATTTACTATATTAAATTGTGTGATGTATCAGCATTGTATCAGCCTATCAGCCACCCTGCACTCTGGATATCAGCATCGGCCATTAAAAAACCCATATTGTTCGATCACTACGTCTTTTATAATTATTATGCATGCATCTGACCTCAAATTATTTGAGATTACATAGAATGTTTTTACTAAATGTACTTTCAAAAAAATTATTAGTGCAACATGCTCAATTCCTTCTTAAACTATTTTAAACAGCATTTTGCTAATCCTTTTATAATTTCTATGCAGCTTTTATGAGCTCATATCAAAGGAACATTCCGGGTTCAGTACGAGTTAAGCTCAATTGACAGCATTTATGGCATAATGTTGATTACCACTAAAATAAATTCTCACTTGTCCATCTTTTCTCTTACAATGGAAGTGAATGAGGCCAATTTCTGGAGGGTGTAAAGGCAGAAATGTGAAGCTAATAATTTTATAAATGAATTTACATTCATTCTTCTGTTAAAACTCAGGTATTATCTGAGCTGCAAAGATGTTTAAATAGTTGTTGGAATACAGGTTTAGGATGCAACTTCATCATGGCAATGAAGTTATAAGATTGAATATAACTTAACACATAAAAGGTTAGTAAGCTATTTTTTCACACTAAAATCATGTTTACACTCATATCCTTTATGTCTTATGACAATACTTTTGAAATAAGTATTTTAACATTTATGGATTGGCCCCATTCACTTCCATTGTAAGTAACTCACTGTAACCCAGATTTTTACTTTTTTAAAGAAAAGGAAGGACAAGTTGTCCATAATGTTGGAAATCAACATTATGCCACAAATGCTGTTGATTGAGCTAAATTTGTATTTAACCCAGAATATTCCTTTAAGACGACATGTATTAAAAGACTGGAGTCATATGGATTACTTTTATGCTGCCTTTATGTACTAATGTGTTAATTAAGAGACTAAATTGGATATATTTGTACTTTTTTTTTAAAAAAAAAAAAATCATTTGTCACACCGTAGGACTATTTGTCATTTAAAATGGTGAAAAGCTTCATGGTCATCGGTAACAGAATGTAAAAGATACACTTTGTTATACATTCAAATAAAAAAATAATTAATGGACATGTTATGTGTCAACAACACAAAAATAAGCAATACAGACAAAACAATTTTTTTGAGGATCACTTCCATCTTGAATATAATTCTCCAATGATAGGAGATTTTCATGATTTTCTCATTTTCTTTTGCATGTCTTCACAGACAAGAATGCACCATGAAACACAGTTTCATTAACTTCTTGTAAATGTCATGAGCATGGTACTTGATATATCCGACCTCATAACATAACCATAGGTCATTGATAAGAAAGAAAGAAAGAAAGAAAGAAAGAAAGAAAGAAAGAAAGAAAGAAAGAAAGAAAGAAAGAAAGAAAGAAAGAAAGAAAGAAAGAAAGAAAGAAAGAAAGAAAGAAAGAAAGAAAGTGGAATATGAAGTTTGGAGAAAATGCATCCGCACATGGTAATACAGCTGTGGCAACAGCGCCTCCAAGTGTCGTGTTTTCTAACTGGCATCAACATTCTTGTTGAAAGGCATGACGTCATAGACAGCGTCCATCGGAAACACATTCTGTAAAGCATCCATACACCTGGGACAGAAGGAAAAATAGTTGCTATAGTAACATCATCTTCACCCGAACCATCTGAGACCCGTTAAACGTGCATGGTTTTGTTACTCGAATGCCTAATGAAGATTATATTCTAAGCAGCCACTTGAAACCCTTGTACAGCATTATGATTTTATTACATTCTGAAAATAATTAATTTCTTTTTAAATATTAAGACCTCTTAAGTTTAGAATGATATACTACAACACAATATAAAACTGAAAATAAAAATATTACAAATATATAAATATAAAATATTATTTATTGAATTCATAAAATGAGAATGCCTAATTTTATGTAAATTTATCTTGCCCAATGTTCTACTCCAAACAACTTTCAAAATTGAAAACTAAATTTTTTTAAATGAATACATAATTTAATGAATTCATTAAATGAAAAAAAAAAAAAAAAAAAAGTGACACAATTAAGAAACATTTTTGATTATGTTGACGAAATTTGCCCAAAATCTATTATCATATAAGACACATCCTTTCTTTGTTGGAGACAACTAGGTTAGGTTAGGTTAGGATACATCTCCAGTGCTCTTAAATAATTTAGGGCTGAGACTAAACCTTTATGGATGACGTCATTTTGTACACTTAAAGGTGCTGTAAGTGATTTTTATTTTTTTTTGATGGAAAATATGCACAACATTTTTCTACTCCCTTAAAGGTATTAATTAAATAAGTGTCCTGCGATATCTCATCGGTCTCTGTGACAGCGGTAGACTTTGTAAACAGCAAACAAACATGTGTCTGCAGACAAGCAACCATACAACATTAACGCTTTTTCACCATCATTGAGGCTATGATTCATAATGTTTGTCAGATGAAGGCGCTATTGTGCTACTGTTGAATTTGACAGCAACAGGAACAAACAATGCTGCTCTTTTGCTCAGTTTTGGTATCAAAATTATCTTTTGGAGGGCGGGTTTTTGGAATGAGGGGCGTGGCTAATTCAAGTGCTCAATCACATGACACTTTCAGAATGCTAAAATCGCTTACAGCACCTTTAATGTTATCTTGCCCCTTATTATTGAATTAAGATCACTCATAAAATATTTTAATCTTCTAAAAAATAAAAAAATAAAAAGTTCTTAAACATTATAAATAATTATATATATAGAACTAGGTGCTTTCCTTTTTGGGTTTAAGTTATTTGTTTCTCTGTCGTGTTTTTGTTTTTTACTTTTATTCTGCTCTTACTGTATAATTCTCCATTGTATAGAATTGTGTTGGTTATTTTCCTGTGTCTTGATTATTGAACTTTTGTCTGTTTGTATTTGTGTATTACTGAACCTGGTGGACAGTATTTTTGTTTATTATTAATAATAATAATACAAATAAAAAAGAAGCTATTAAACTGAACCTCGATAGTTTAAAAAAAAAAAAAAAAGGCAAATTGTTCTCTAAGTGGCTTTATACATATGGTCCATGATGTATTAGATGAACATAATGGTATCATATTTTTAAGCATTTAAGATGTTATTGTTGCCTTTAAGAGCCATAGCTATCCTTTTCGACATGTCTAAATAGAGTTAATTGTTTAGAAAAAAAAAAACATAGATTAATTAAGTGATGACATTTTAGATTGTATGTTACAATCCTCAAAGATCCATGACGACAGAAAAAGATAAACTACTCATCAATTTTCAAATATTTCATCCATCGTTGGAAGTGTTTTCGTTGTAAGTATATTAATTGCCACAAGAGGGCAGTTTTGCATCAGGTATTGAAGTTTTTCAGGGATTTAGTTCAGCCCTTCACAACAAACACATCTTTGGTAAATGTCACAAGAATCACAGTGATTTGAAACATCCTCCTGCTATTGATAATTGGTGTACATCCTGCAAGGGTATTGATTGTCTCAGAAAGTTTTCTGCAATCACAGCTACCTCTACTTAAAATGTTTGAATGACTCACAACTATGATTTACAAGATGTGCAATTATGTCCAAAATCACTTTTTTTTGCACTGAGAAAATAGTTATATGAAAATCCATTACATAATTTTACATTTTTGAAGATATACGTTGTTACTGTCAGTCTCAACTGATACTGTATATGACAAATTCCGTCTGTTGAAAAACTGTAAATAAAACAGACACTTGATGTGAATATACAAATGTAACTCTTTAATAACTTAGCTGATAACTTAAGCAAGTTTTTGTTTTAAATGGCAACTGTGGTTTCATTGTAGCGTTCTGGATAATGAAGACTATTTTACTTTCCAAACTTTAACAGTTGGCTTATGGGAAAATGTTAGCTTTACTTTTTTACCTTCGTATTAAGAAAATGCATTACATTTTGATATTAATTATAAACACAAAATGTTTAGAGTAATCGATCTTAAGATCCATGTTCAATCTATAGAAATATTCCTGTCAATTAAGTCAATTAAATGAATAACCAAACTGCCTATATTTATACAGCCTTCACTTTGCAAAAAGCAGTGTCAAATATTCAAACTGGCTCTGAAACATTTCCAACTATATATGTCAGCATTAAGCAGCTTGATTGAGGCAAAAAAGCTTTGCGATAACTTAAAGATCACATCATATGATTCCCCACCACCAAAATAAGATTGCATCTTAGCTGAAGTGCCAAACTATTCTAGATGTATTCCATGAGAATCATAAAAACTAATTGGTAATACATAAAGAATCTTATATCAAAACATAATAACAGGGATCAAAAGAAAATCTATATTAGTTGTAAGTGTTATATATCAGTGTTATCAGCTCCAACCCTGCCAACACAAGACAGTACACACTTAAATTATCCACAGTTTCCACAGTTTAAGGTGGTCAGGGTCCAGTTGATTTTATGCATTAGTACAAATTGGACATTAAATGTGCTGCTCTCCAAATCCACTGGCCTGGATTTTAAAAGCATTTAAAGGACACTTCAATTTCAAAATGGCACAGGTTTCTCACAAGTACCTGTCCCGAGACAGCTCTGCAGAATGCCATTCCTACAGCACGTAGATTCACCTAACCCAAGTCGCAACAGCCTTGAAATGTAAAATGTCAACAACTGCGCCAATGTATCGTAAGCCTCGTCCGCAGTTCTCCTTCCTCTTGTTTGATGTCCTTACAATTAATAAGAAAACAATAGATCTGACTGAATGCATTAGTGCAAAATTATTATTGCAACCATTTAAAGTTCACACAAACATTTAAATCAGCAGCTGTTTCAAGTAAGACTATTCACGTTGCACATTTCTAAAATGATCACAACCAAACTGCCATTAAATAAATGCAAAAGATAAACAAAAATACACTGATCAAAAAAGGAGCTGATGCTGACACACAGTTATTTGCTTGGCAATACTACTGAAGCACAACTAGGAAATATTGCAAGCTAAAAATTGTCCATTTGGACATTGTAATGTAGTTAATTTGTTTCCAATACATTGGGTACTGATGGCTTTGTACAACTCAAACAATAATGCGTTCACACCTAAAGACTTCATTTTTTGGTGAAAGTAAAAGAAACCAGTCAATGGACATGGGGAGCTATGATCTAGTTTCCACCATATGGCATACTGTGCGGAATATACAAGCGTAAAGGTGTTGAATGGCCCTTGTTTCCTTATAAGGGGAATGAAAGAGTTGAGGATTAAGTGGCTTTTATTTCAAGCAGCACAGAGCATACAGAGCAATAACTGAGCTTAGATCATTCGGTTGCGTTTATGGGTTGGGGAGTCTGTGATGACATCAGCACACTGGGCTGAGGTCCGCTTCCTGGTGCCCGCCCCACCAAGGTGGAGAGCCATCTCCTCCGATATGAAAGTGTTCAAGTCCACATCGTGCAGTCCGTTCCTTCTGCGACCTGCATTTGAGCTGCCGCTCACGTGAGTAGGTGAGCCAGGAGTGCTAGAGCGGACACTGATGCTTGCCATCGCTCCACTTAAACCTACGAATGAAACAGGAGATATTTAACCCTGGTCATCAAGCATTGCACTCTGTTTTGTTCATCTCAAATTTGCTGCCCATCAATAATGAAACATTTTAAACAAGCTTGTGATGGACTTGGTAGGCTGTTTTTATGCATAATTTAATATTTTTCATATTTATTATTCCGCATAAGCAAGTCATACGGGTTTGGAACAACCTAAGTCATACGGGTTTGGAACAACCTGAGTTATGACTATTCCTTTAAGGTCATTTCAATAAGAGATATTCCTCTAAAAAATAAACTTAAAGGAATATTCCAGGTTTTATACAAGTTGAGCTCAATCGACAGCAATTGTGGCATAATATTGATTATGGAAGGCCAAAACATATAAAAAAAAATTTTCAGGGGCCTGGGTATCTCAGTGAGTATTGATGCTGACTACCACCCCTGGAGTTGTGAGTTCCAATCCAGGGCGTGCTGAGTGACTCCAGCCAGGTCTCCTAAGCAACCAAATTGGCCCGGTTGCTAGAATCACATGGGGTAACCTCCTCGTGGTCGCTATAATGCGTGGTTCTCGCTCTCGGTGGGGCGCGTGGTGTATTGTGCGTGATGCTGCACAGAATAGCGTGGGCCTCCACACACACTACGTCTCCGCAGTAACGAGCTCAACAAGCTACGTGATAAAATGCACGGATTGACAGTCTCAGATGCGGAGGCATTGGTAATTGGCATTCCAAATTGGAGAGGGAAAAAAAAAATGCATTTTCAAACAAAAACTTATTAGTGTGGACGTAGCCCAAGTAAGCCATTGGTAGTGTGATTTTCCCTAAAAAGTGTAAAAACAGGACGATGTTAGTCTTAAATCAGTGATCGTGCCTAGAATTGGGGCGATCATTTCTGCTGCACGCAGGGAATCACAAATACATTGCTACTCTATTAAATGAGCACGTTCTCGTTGAAGCATGACAGAGTGACCTTTGGAGGGTGATTCATGAATTTAAACTTCAGACATGATGTAATTCACGTGAATATGCCATTTTGTTTTTTGAAATGTCTACGAATTGCACATGTATGATTTTGCCCACTTTCTATAGTCATTAAGGGAATTATTCTGGCTCGTTGCACAGTGAGCAGGAAGAGGATAAAGAGGCTGCAAATGAATTAAACAAATAAACGTCGAATACAAATCTGAGTACACGTGATGTAACTCAAGTTATGTGGAGCAATAGAGACTGTTTTGCGTGATCATGAGCGCTTTTAGCTTCACTCTCTTTAACATGAAAAACATGCGGCTTTCAATGTGCTCTCCATATCTCAGCAGTCACTCATTTCAGCGCTATTCTGTGAGGATCCCAATTTAAATTAGATCAATATTGGTTACAGTACCACTAATAACATATGACTCACGCATTTTCCTTATAATTAGTGATTTGTGTTACAAGACACCAAAGACAGTAAACAAATCATAGATATTAATGACTTCTCACTGGAGCCGTTTTAAAGCTTGTAATGGATATATATTCTTTATTTTTGAAAGTATCTTTGCTGTGTGTGATGCTCTCATGGTTTTTGGTTGCCAGTATCATGTCACAGTGACGTTTTAATATTGGCAAGAGAATTATTAATAACCGCTTTCAATACAAAAATTAGATGCCTATCAATTCTAGGCATCTAATTAATTTTCATAAAATTAGAACAGAAATCGATCTGTTTATTATTAAAGGCTCGTAACATGCTGATGAATAAAGATACATTTAGAAGGGAAAAACGTTTTGGTCTAAAAGGTGATGTGAAACCACATTAACTCATGCGGCGCTTCATGTCTACACATGCAGGAAAAAGAGGCAACGCATGCGGAGCGAGACAGGGCAGATATGATGCATGTTTGGTGCTAGAGAACAATATTCAAGATTACAGCGCAGAAAGATCAGAGCTGTTGTCCACATCACTGTTGTTCTGTCACGCTCTTCACTAGAGACGATGAGAGGGCGCAACCGTTGTCATGAAGTCTTGCGTTGCGGATGGAATCAATCCGGTGTCCGAAGTAACCTAATTGTTAGCAAGGCAGCTAGCATTAGCAAGTTCATCCAGTCTGACCCTACATTACCACTGGCACGTTGTGAGCGAAGCTGAGAGCGTTTTCAATTCATTCCTATGAAATCCGAGCGTCATGCTCGCAAGGTAACACTTAAAAAAAAAAAAGGATTCATTTCTTTATCATTACGTAGTTATAATGCATTAGGTATTATGAACAAACAATGAACAATATATTTTTACAGCATTTATTAATCATAACGTTAGTTAATACAATTGTTCATTGTTAGTTCATAGTGCATTAACTAATAAAACTATTGATTTTAAAAATGTATTAGTATATGTTGTAACTAACATTAAGTTCATTAGTTCATGTTAACTAATGTTTTTAAATAATGTTAACAAATAGAACCTTTTCGTAAATTGTAACTGTAATTTTACTGTGTGGGGCATAACATATAACTGCAGCAGATAACTTGCAAAAGTGTGGCAAAGGGCAATTTAAGAAAGAATTGGAATCTGCCTCAAATTTCCTGATCAGTGCACCACTACAAATAATATGTAAAAATATGATGTTTATGTTGACAGCCAAGGATGCATACAAGGTCCATACCCCAAAGATCCTTAATAACTACAAGAGCATGTTTGGGATTTTTAAAACGGTAGATTACAATCCATTGATAGTGAGCTGATGCGAACTAATTCCACATTCAGAATAATGACTGACCACAAAATGCAGTCACTATATGACACAAAAATACTCAGTGACAGACACAATCACATGCAGTCAGTCAGCTACGAGTGGGCAGTGATATTTACCATGTAGTGCTATGGCCTCACAGAAGGGCTGTAAATCAGACTCTACAGATGACAACACTGTGTCTGATGAAGGTGATCGGTTAGGTGACATCACAGTCAGTTTGGGGGCAGCTTTAAAAGTCCTTGGTGGTGGCGCTTTACCACATAAGAAACTTATCAAATCTTCCCTTCGTATAGTTCTCCTTCTCTTTTTGACCCAGGCCAAAACATCCTTATTACGCCGCTGATGACCAATCTGAATTCCTAATTCATAGCTCCTCTTGTGTGCATCATCACTCTCTGTTGAACAGATCACATTGCAGAACAGATTATATAAGACAGTTATAAATCTTTTAGCAGTGTGGTGCTCTAGATATGTGCGAACTCAAATGAGAAATGATTAGTTACCTTTGTAAAGATTAGTCACTGCTGTTGCAGCATTCTGAAATGGAGACCACACTGAAAGTCCTTGCTGATGGCAGACTCGATCTGCAAGACAGGAGTAACATCAGGGGCACTCCCATGACATTATATGCTGCAGAGATTACTAAAATAAAGTAGTTTCAGAAAAGCATTATAATATATACCATTGTCAATCTCTTAATTGGAGACTGGGAAAAGCATGGAAAATCCCTTTCCTTACTAAGTGGACAATACATGTCAAAATCAACTGGATTAACAATTGATTAAACAATGTCAAAACCACCATGTGTCTGTCCCCTAGCTGCCATCTCCAGAGCATTTTCTGGCCAACCATAAAATAATCATACCATAATTGTTTCGCACGTGCACTTTATATATGTATTATATAGGTATTTTATATAGGTATTTTTATTTAGTCTGTGTAGTCTCATGTGGTTCTGTGTTTGTCCAATGTTGTTTTATGTATTCCTCCATGGTCCTGGAGGAATGTTTCACTGTGTACTGTACTAACTGTATATGGTTGAAACAACAATAAAAACCACTTGACTTGAAATAGCTAATTTATTGCTAAATTAAAAAAATATATTATATAAATACATTATTATTATATTGTTACATTATTTTCAATAGGTACACACATTTTACCCCAAAAATTACATTACCACAACCCAAAAAATACTCTTGTTACTACCATTCATTTTCATATTACAATAAAAAAAAAAAATCATAAATCATTTGCAGGGTTGTGAAGCAACTTTTTTATATTTCAAATACAAAATATATGTAAATGTATATTTGGTAATCAGAATACTTGCATTCAAACAGTATTTTGAATACTGAAGAGATTACTTTGCATTTTTTTGTAATTTTTTCCATTTAATATTTAGTCTGTTCAGTTGCAAAACATGTGTCCATATAAATGATGCGATCCAAAGTGCATTTGAACAGCAGTGAAACACTTTCTTAAGATGTGTTACATTCATACGAGCAGACAGAATAGTATGTTTGAAGTAAGTTTGAACCAACAGAAATAAACATTGTGTAAATTCTCACTATTTCTAGCCATTTTACACACCTGTTACAAGGTACGATCGTATTTTTTATCAAGAAAATCCCTGTTAGATCATTTTTTTTCTCTAGTAAAACCTTTGATATTAGGACAAATATCATATCCTCGATGATAATTTTTGTATTTTTATTTTGTTAACATTCAAAAAATAATTTTGCTTCATCTTGTTTTAGAAGCAACACTGCATACAATATTTAGGTTTTCAGAGAATGTATTTCTAACATATACATTTTGTCTTATGTACTAGCAGATTTTTTTATAGTCAAAATAAGTGGAAAAAAGTCTAACGTACTGAAGTAGTAATCAAAATTATCTCAATTACATTACTAACCTCGAGTAATCTAATGGAATATGTTACACATTTCGTTTTACAGAAAGCAGGTATTCTACCATTTTTAGTGGAATACAAGTAACCATCCAACCCTGTAAATCTTTTGAAATACAGTAAAAAAAAAAAATAAAAAAAAAATGTAGGCCTCTGCGGTGTTTTGGTAATGAGAATCATAATTGAAAACAATGAAAATAGTAATCGTAAAACGTCTGTACACCTTACGGTAATTAAGAGTTGGATGGTAAAATATGCTTAAATGCTACGTATTTGAGATTCACCCAAGTCCATTTCACTTAAAAACAATCCTATCCTATGTGGATTGTTTAGCTGAAAAGCACAATGACCGGCTAAAAACATCTCAAATCACAGAGCTAACAAGCCGGTTCTCATGCTAGCCGGTTAGCTAACGTGATAACAACGAGCAAACTGTCAAACACAGCCAGACCGGTGTGGCTAAAGCTAATTACCGTTAACACGACCAAAATCAGGCCCAAACACCGGATTTCTATCACTTTAGTAGTCAAATGGGAATGGTGGTATTAGCATTTAAGATTCGGTTGTGTGATGTTCGGTCTACTAGTACAAGCAGTGGGTTTACGCTTTTAGTATCCTAGAAGCGATCTTCTTTAGCCGAGCCGATGGGCCGCTATTGGGGTATCTTTCTCTACTTACAAACCTTTATAAAGTTGCGCCACCGCTGTAGCGGAATTCTGGAAGAGATGCCAGAGTTTATCCTGGTTCTGGTCCACTTCCTCCTCGCTCGGTTCTTCTCGTTCGGCCTCTGCAAGGCACTGGCGCTCCCATTTTGAGAACCAGTGTTCGGGTCCGTGTTCGTGGATCTCCGCTTCGCTTTCCTCCTTCTTCTCCTCCATGATGAATACTGAGAAACTTCGGTGAACTTCTGGTCGTTGTTCGAGTGATCTTTTTTCTTTTCTTTTTTTGCTCTTATGGGTGAATTTTCTTTCTTGAAACCATACAGAACCTGAGCAGTTTCGGTTAGTATCCTCAGCTATTTATTTATAATTCAGAATTAAAAGTAAATAAGTGAAATGTTGTACATTTTGTGACGCCGAATTCTGCTTACCCAAGAGCTGCCCACCCCGGCTAGAGGGTCGCATTTGACATGCGCAATTTCACGTATTCCTTCATGTGGGCGATTTCTATTTAAACACGCCCCTTTACTTTGAGCACGCTTGTAGCAATTATGTTGTTGTTGTTGTTGTTTTTTAATCTCTGATCATAGAAAAAGAACAAAAAATATTATTCAGTATATTAAGTACTATAATATAATAGTATATACACTACATGTATACTTCATGTTTTGTCTGTATAAATGTATGTACATTCTGACCTTTTAAAATTATACTTAAACTTTTTTTGATAATAACATTTGTATTTTTATCATTTTAGGTATTTTTCAGGCGTGCTTTTCATATACCATTGAAATAAAAAAAAATATTTATTTTCCTAGCATATTTGTAGTAGAAAAAATAGTATCTCCATTTTGCTAGCCTAAATTGTAAATTAGAAAATAGTCAATTACGAAATAAAAATATTAATAAATTAAAATCTGTAATATTGTCGGCTTGTGAAGTCTTCTATAGCTTAAGCAAATCTTTATTTCGTCAGTGTACAGACAAGGAACATAAAATCTATTCAAAAGAAGCTGAAAGAATCCTACTCAAGCTTTATGAATATCAATCTACATTACATTCCATCTCATTGTACAATATCTAAACAGTTTTGATGTCTGTACACAAAATTACTGTAGTTTTTTGCATTTCCAAGGATGGAAACTGAGGTAAACTATTCAAGGAAATTTCATCCTATTAACGTCTACACATCATTTGTTATACATTTTGTAGGGTTGCCCAAATTTCTAATGAACATGGTTCATTACAGCATTCTGACTCACAGTGTACAATTGTGGTTCACTAACGTGTATTAACCATAATAAAATACAGAGACATTTTTAAGTTTAACTGCTACATACCAAAGATGTAACCAAATGTAAAGATTGACCAGAAATATGAGTGTGGAGTGAATACCCAATATAGTGTATATTAAATTTGGGTTTTGCCCACTGAATGCTGACTATGGTCATATTGTTAACCATAGTAAAAAATAAATTTAAAAAATTATATTTGATAATGAAAAAGGAAAATTTCCCCCAAAATTGAAAATGCTCTCATAATTTACTCATTTTCATGCCATGTGTGTGACTTTTGTTCTTCTGCTGAATAAAAACAACTTTTTTTAGAAGAATATTTCAGCTCTGTAGGTCCATACAATGCAAGTGAATAGTGACCAAAACTTCTGCATAGTGGGCTAAAGCACATAACTGTTAATCAGGTAATCAAAGGGACACTGGTTCGATCCCCACAGCTACCACCATTGTGTCCTTGAGCAAAAAATCATAAATCTAAAATCATAACTGTGCCTAGAGACTGAAGATTGTACAGAGATTGTGAGAGATTTACAGTGAAATCTTTTTTACATTTTGTCTGTTCTCACCCAAAACCGATTAGATTGCTTAAAGGAATATTCCTGGTTCTATACAAGATAAGCTCAATCGACAGCAATTGTGGCATAATATTGATTAGCACAAAAATTTATTTTGACTTGCCCATCCGTTTCTTTAAAAAAAAGCAAAAATCGAAGTTACATTGAGGCACTTACAATAGAAGTAAATGTGGGCCAATCTGTAAACTTTAAAATACTCACTATTTCAAAATTATAGCCACAAGACGTAACCAATATGAGTGTTAACATGACTTTAGTGTGATACAATCCATTTCTTTGTAAAGTTTTATCCAATTTTACAACTTCATTCTCATGACAATGTAATGTCAACCATGCCTAAAACACTAAAATTACTATTAATGTAAGTGCTTTTATAAAATGATAAGTGTCACATTTCCGTTTCCCATTTAAATAGGCCCCATTCACTTCCATTGTAAGTGCCTCACTTTAACCTCGATTTTTCCCTTTTTTTAAGAAGAGGGATGTCCAAATTATATTTTGTGGTAATCAACATTATGTCACAAATGCTGTTGAGTGAGCTTAACTTGTATTGAAACCAGAACGTTCCTTTAAGAACACATGTATTAGACGACTGTCTTATGGATTATGTTTATGCTGCCTTTATGTGCTTTGTGGAGCTTCAAAGTTTTGGCCATCATTCACTTGCATTGTAAAGAACTATTATTTTAATGTGCTCTAGGACATTAAACCATTACTGGTACTCCTAAACAAGTGTAAAACTACTGCAGTGGTAATGCACAGGCAGCTCAAAGGAATTATTTTGTGAGCTTTCACTGTAAAATCAAGTAATTGTTTCCTCTTTCTAACATAAGGACTTGGGGAGAAAAAGTTAATCAAAGAATCATGATGAGTGCATTTGAAGTGGTTTTGGCTAAGAATAAAAGGCTTTGCTTTAAGTGTCCAAAGGAGGCCATTTGGGGGTTTTGGCTGAGAATGTAAGGTTAATTTGAAGAAAAAAAAAAACACCACCATCTTGTTCATTTATGAACAATATGACAGTTATTTCAGAATATTAGAGGGTTGTTATTTCTTTTCTTTTTTCCAGGGAACAATTCAGTTTAATTATGTGGCCATGCAGGTTCAAAGCATGAATGACTACTTATTACCTTGCAGACAGGACCCAGCTGCTCTTCCTCCCTGACAAAATTTTTAGGGCAATAATTAAGTCCCCTCAACCCAGCTATATTGCTTTCCGATAGTGGTAGACGGTATGAATCTACAATAACAACAACAATTATCAATGAAATATGCGAATAAAATAATAATTAATGAATTATAGTATCCAGAACAGCCTATTTTTATGTGCCATTTTTCGCTAAATAAGATTATTGATCACAACTGTATAATTCAGTAATTTTAGAACACCTACATTCTATATAACGATAAAGATATTTGTATGTAAGACAAATATAAAACGTCATTGTTGTAAGGTATAGGTTCAAAACAATACGTTTCAATAAACCGAGAGGTTGCATTTGTGCGTATGCGCGTACGGTGTGCGCCACTGTTTGGATCTTCGTGCGGATGTGACATTTCGGAGAGTCTCGCGACCGCCATTTTGAGTTTTATCTCAAACTGAGCATCATAAACCACGGGTGCGGGTGAGAGAGATTCTGGCCGTGACCGGGCAAAAATACATTTTCGCCTTTGAATAGACGCTTGGGATGCAGCTTCGGGGTGCAATTGAGCGTTAGGTGTTCAGGTTAGTTTCACGTGTGATAACGGCCAGGCAAAGCGCGTGCATCTTCGTGAATTTAAACTTCTAAATTAGTGCGATTTCACATTCGAGTCTGGCTTGAATGGATAGGCTTTTTCTCCGCTCCCCCCCAGAAGAGGGACAATCGGAGGAGCACACGGACTGGCAATATTGCAGGGAAAGTTATATTTAAAAATAATTTCTCTGAGGCGCATGAGTAGCATTATTTCTTGCTTTATCACTCTTGCTAACTTCATCTTTCCAGCAGCAGCTAGCAACAAACAGGCTATCCGTTTTCCCCGGCTGCAGGTTGTTGTGTGTTGAATTTGCCCGCACTTCCACGGGGGAGAAAGCCGGGGTGGAGTTATTCGGGCCTTCTCGAAACAGAAGCCCAGGGCCACCGACTATCGTTAGCATTTACCCAGGCGCCGAGATTGGGCGAATAGCGAGCAAATACGTCCGCGTTTCTCTGCCTGCTCCCCCACCGGCCTCTCTCCCTCCATCCTCGGCGCTGACAGCAGACAAGGCCGAGGTCGTCTTATTACAGGCCCAGCCGCAAAGGCTCGACCTGTTTACTCCACCTCTGACTCCCCACCAGCCACCCCAGAACCCACTCCCCGCGGAACCGCAGTCAGTCCGGTCCGAGGGAGACAAAGAGCCCAAACACCATCCCATCCTAGCAGCCGCCAACATGAACCACCATCACACCCAGCAGCAGCAGAAAGCCGGCGAGCAGCAGCTCAGCGAGCCCGAGGACATGGAGATGGAGGGTATGCCAAGGCCTCTTCCCAAATAAAATACACATTAATTTTAACTCGTTTGAAAACGCACGATATTATTACAGTTGATGTTAGGATTGCAATCTTTACCTGGCTAGGTGTTTATTAATTAGCAACCACTTTGTCGCATGTTTTGAACCCAATAGCTCGTCATCCAGCAGCTAATCGTTACCTCGATACATGAGTTGAACCAGTCAGCAAAAAGTCCACTCTTTCAACATAATATTTTATTTACTTTCTAACAGGAGTCGCATTTCAATGTGGTATTATTCAAGCTCGCGGAGTGGTGTATGTTTAAATAAATATAGTTGTGTGACCGTTACTTCAGTTGTATTTTGTTGTATTGGCGGTCTGGTTATCTGCTGCGTGCATTAACGTGGCGCAGCTCATCTTTAAGCTCTTCTGTCCGGCAAACTGTGTCAGGTTTTCATTTGATTATGTAAGGAACCCATCGGCTACACCTGTAGATCGTGTGGGCAACTTTTGAAAACATAAATGGGTGAATGATCGTTTTTGTTGGCTGTGGACTGTTTAGCATGTCTTTTGAATGGACGAAACGTTAAACCGCTTACGCGCAGTGGATAAATGTAAGTAAAGAAGATATCGTTACTGTGACAACAGGTAGTAGTAATCGCTAATGGGCTGATCGTGCTGATTCCAGACGTTTGATTGTGAATTTGCAAGTGAGATAATTTAGCAAGAGGTTTGGCCTTAGTATTAAGCCGGGCCAACAATCTAGGTTGATGGCTCATTAAATCGTGTTTCTCCCCAGTCAGCAAATCCTCATGTCCCGACACCGTGTTTTTTGTTGTTGTTGTTTTTGTTTTTTCCTGTTGAGACCTAATGAAGTCAAATAAACTGCTTCAGAGCATGTTTGCTGAAAAAACAGCCCCATTTTGACTACTAACATTTGCTCATTGGGTCCTTTTACTATTTCGGTGCGAAACATAACAGTTAGTGTAAATTGCTTGATTGGATAGATCTTATTAATGTGTTGCTGTTATTATTGGTTTTGGATGTGATCCGCATAGGAAGTTGTACAGATCGACCAGGGGGGAGTGGATGGCAGCTTTATTCCAAGATGGTGGACTGTATTTTGCACAGACCAGTTTCTGTGAGGCCTGCTTGCGTGTGTTTTTGTTTATTTCGGGGGGACAGCGCTGCTCGCAGCACATGATGGCTCACCAAAGGATCCGCGATCAAAGTAATTGATTTGCTCTGTGTCCCGGTTACATTAGATAGTGTCGGATGACACGGTTTGTCGTAGATAAGCGCTCCGTTTGCGGAGGGAAATGTTAGCAGGCGCGGCTAACTGTGTGTGGAGGGGGAGGGGGTATACGGGAGGATTAACTAAGAAATGAATTCGTAATTTAGTGTCCCTACTCAATGACACCTGCGCCGTTATTAATATGGGGAAAGTACGTGTGTACGCTTCTAATATAGATTTGACGTATTTGAGACACGGTGTAACTCAATGAGTGCGCATCAATTCCAGCGCGTGGGGATACACCGACAGCGCGCGGGGATTTTCTGCTTCATTGTATAACGAGTCATGTTGTGGTACCGCGCGCCATTTTTAATGATAACGGATTTATTTTCTGCCATTGGCTCATACCCTGTCTTGGTCGCTGTAACAGCGCATAAATTCCCTGGAACATGACTGTTATTTCTGACTCGCGTCGTTCCAGACGTTTGATTTTGCCCTGCATTTCGGCAAAGTTCTGCAGTGCACGTGTGGGGGCGTTTCTGATGCTGCTGTTCCGAGACCCGCACTTAGACCTCTTGAGATATGTAAATGTCCGCAGACATAGTTACAGTTTATTGGCCTTAGAACAGAGAATGCATCAATGAACAGTAAATTACCACGTTTCAATTAAGCATGCAGTTTGGCCTGTTTTTGTTTGAATTGTTATAAGCATTCGAATATTAACCGAATGCTTTCAACATCTTGGATGGATATAAGAACAAAATCTGCTTTGTCACTGACTGTTCTCAGTGATTTTAAACATGGATTGAAAATATATATGGAAATACTTGGAACAACTAAGTAATTGATATTTTTAGTTTTCATTTAAAAACTTGGTTAAGGTGCTTTTGGATGCATGTGTTTATTTACCTGTTGCACACTGAATCTGAGCATACTGTGCCACACATAACTCACAGCACACTAACATGAGTTTACTTGAAGTTTTAGGGAATGTAGTTGTTAATTTTCCTTTCTCTATTGGGAATCTTTTATAAAGGTTTCTGTTAAAGCCCTACAATTGACGGGAACTTCTCGTTCTGTTTTTTCCAGCTGGGGACCCAGATGATCCTCCAAGAATTCCGCAGAATCCAGTCATCAATGGGAACGTGGCCATGGCGGATGGACACAACAACACAGAGGAGGACATGGAGGATGGTATGTAAAATTATGTAATAAATGAAACATGGCAACATGTTAACGCATGATTTATTTTATTTTTTTAATTAGTGAGGTGACAGGAGAGTGTGATACAATTTGGAGCATGAGATACAAGAGTATATGATAAAACGAATGGAAGAATGTCCACAGATCTAACTGTTTGTTACAACATTTCCTAACAGACACAAGCTGGCGATCTGAAGCCACCTTCCACTTTGTAGTGGAGCGCTTCAGCCGGCTGAGTGAGTCTGTGCTCAGCCCGCCCTGTTTTGTGAGAAACCTGCCCTGGAAGATTATGGTGATGCCCCGCTTTTACCCAGATAGACCCCACCAGAAGAGTGTTGGCTTCTTCCTTCAGTGCAATGCGGAGTCTGACTCCACGTAAGCAATGACTGCCATAAAATTTTTGCTGTGCATAATTGTCCTCTGAATGAAATGAGTCAACAGGTTTACAGTCAGTACATTTAAATGCACAGTTAGCATCAAGCTACAGTGGGCTTTTGTGTATTCGAGTTACAATCTTTTTCTGTCCAAGTATTCATGACACAATAGGTGTGTTCGACTTTGCGCAGTGCTGCGCACACCAAGCAGTGACTTGAAGCAGTGCATGTCGGTTAGAAATTTTTGTCTGACTTGAGACATCGCTACCGCCGCATCACTGTGACATATGCCATCAAATACTCCGAGCAGTTCAAGAGCAGACGGCTTACTCAGCAGCTGCTGTTTCTCAAGAGCAGCTGCACGAGCTCTGAATGACGACACGGCTTATTCTCGATTGGCCAGACTCATAACGTGACAACAGTTATGTGTTTCACGGGCTGCTTTTCACGATAGCATACTTCACATATTACTCTTACTGTTTCAGCAATGTCAGTCTATGGTTGGAATAATAGTAGTATGTGTTTAATCTGACACCTCCAGTTTGCTGAAAACTCACACAATGGTATTATATTTTTATAACAGTACATCTGTTGTACTAATGGCCTAATGGTCGCGATTAGTGGTTCTCTCTCAATGGGGCAAGTGGTAAGTTGTGCGTGGAATTCGGAGAGTAGCATGAGCCTCCACATGCGGAGTCTCCGCGGTGTCATGCACAACGAGCCACATGGTAAGATGAGCGGATTGACTGTTTCAGAAGCAGAGGCAACTGAGACTTGTCCTCCACCACCTGGATTGAGGTGAGTAACCATGCCACCACAAGGACCTACTACATAGTGGGAATTTAGCATTCCAAATTGGGAGAAAAGGGGATTTAAAAATAAAATACAAAAATCATACATCATGCTATATTATGTTTGTCATAGTAATATCATGTTTATTCATAAAAATAAACGTGAAAAATTATTAAATATACTGAATCCTTAATTACAGTGAGGAAAATAAGTATTTGAACACCTTGCTATTTTGCAAGTTCTCCCACTTAGAAATCATGGAGGGGTCTGAAATTGTCATCGTAGGTGCATGTCCACTGTGAGAGACATAATCTAAAAATAAAAATCCAGAAATCACAATGTATGTTTTTTTAACTATTTATTTGTATGATACAGCTGCAAATAGGTATTTGAACACCTGTCTATCAGCTAGAATTCTGACCCTCAAAGACCTGTTAGTCTGCCTTTAAAATGTCCACCTCCACTCCATTTATTATCCTAAATTAGATGCACCTGTTTGAGGTCGTTAGCTGCATAAAGACACCTGTCCACCCCATACAATCAGTAAGAATCCAACTACTAACATGGCCAAGACCAAAGAGCTGTCCAAAGACACTAGAGACAAAATTGTACACCTCCACAAGGCTGGAAAGGGCTATGGGGAAATTGCCATGCAGCTTGGTGAAAAAAGGTCCGCTGTTGGAGCAATCTTTAGAAAATGGAAGAAGCTAAACGTGACTGTCAATCTCCCTCGGACTGGGGCTCCATGCAAGATCTCACCTCGTGGGGTCTCAATGATCCTAAGAAAGGTGAGAAATCAGCCCAGAACTACACGGGAGGAGCTGGTCAATGACCTGAAAAGAGCTGGGACCACCGTTTCCAAGGTTACTGTTGGTAATACACTAAGACGTCATGGTTTGAAATCATGCATGGCACGTAAGGTTCCCCTGCTTAAACCAGCACATGTCAAGGCCCGTCTTAAGTTTGCCAATGACCATTTGGATGATCCAGAGGAGTCATGGGAGAAAGTCATGTGGTCAGATGAGACCAAAATAGAACTTTTTGGTCATAATTCCACTAACCGTGTTTGGAGGAAGAAGAATGATGAGTGCCATCCCAAGAACACCATCCCTACTGTGAAGCATGGGGGTGGTAGCATCATGCTTTGGGGGTGTTTTTCTGCACATGGGACAGGGCGACTGCACTGTATTAAGGAGAGGATGACCGGGGCCATGTATTGCGAGATTTTGGGGAACAACCTCCTTCCCTCAGTTAGAGCATTGAAGATGGGTTGAGGCTGGGTCTTCCAACATGACAATGACCTGAAGCACACAGCCAGGATAACCAAGGAGTGACTCTGTAAGAAGCATATCAAGGTTCTGGCGTGGCCTAGCCAGTCTCCAGACCTAAACCCAATAGAGAATCTTTGGAGGGAGCTCAAACTCCGTGTTTCTCAGCGACAGCCCAGAAACCTTACTGATCTAGAGAAGATCTGTGTGGAGGAGTGGGCCAAAATCCCTCCTGCAGTGTGTGCAAACCTGGTGAAAAACTACAGGAAACGTTTGACCTCTGTAATTGCAAACAAAGGCTACTCTACCAAATATTAACATTGATTTTCTCAGGTGTTCAAATACTTATTTGCAGCTGTATCATACAAATAAATAGTTAAAAAATCATATATTGTGATTTCTGGATTTTTTTTTTAGATTATGTCTCTCACAGTGGACATGCACCTACGATGACAATTTCAGACCCCTCCATGATTTCCAAGTGGGAGAACTTGCAAAATAGCAGGGTGTTCAAATACTTATTTTCCTCACTGTATTAAGCAGCACATAATCTTTTCAAATGAATAATGTTTCTGGTTATATGTAAATTTAAAAATGTAATCTTGAGTTCCACTTCGTCTGCAATATAGAAAACAAACATTGTGCTTAAACCAAGATGCAGTTCAAGTCGAACACACCTAATGCATAATTGTTTATTTGAAGAAAGGATGTCAGCTGAGTAAGTGTTAAATGTGTTCTGTGTCACCTGTCTTTTGGAGTATGCCCAGTCCAGTTGTGGTTCATAATGTATATACATGTTGGACGAAGCTTAGCTACAATTGCATTATCTAGGTCTGTTTGTCCGACCTTGAAGAAATCAGACTGGTGCAATTTCTGCCGTAATAAAGAATTTACATTACATTTTAGTCTGACTTTAATTGGTATTTTAAAGTGTATTTAAAAGCACTGACTGACCACAGAGGATATTGGTGTCTTTTATTGGTCTGAAGCAGGTGAGTTTGGGTGACCGTGGGTTAGTTCAAGGAATATTAAAATTGTTGTCTAGGGCTGCACTACTTGAACAAAGCCGTTGTGTTTGTATGTGTGTGTGTTAGAAAAATATTGTGATTTGAACTGCAATTTGATTTAAAAAAAAAAAAAAAAAAAACTAGGAAAATTCATTTTGTCCAAAATGTGGTAATATTATGCCCATGTTCTACTGCTAATAAAAAGATTACACTTTGAGAGTTCACTCTTGAGCCCTCTGAAAAATAACTAAATTTGAACTGCAACCACATACATAAACTGTGATTTGGAAGACCGTTTTCTCTTTGTTTCACTTGGTACCTGTCCACTGTGTACATATATTTGTCCACTTTGTGATGGGGTCTCATCCCACTATTCATCATTTTTGGAACCAGTCAACTTGAATAATATATTATTTTAATAGTGATTATTATTACTATGCAATACAGTAGTAATGTTTCTGTAATAAAATCTAAACTTGCACGAGGCATTGCTATGCAGTCCAGTTAAACCAATGACTTCTAAACTGTCAAGCTTTTATTTTGGCTTCAACTGTTTGAAGAGATTGTGTGTAGCTGAGTTCACATTTACAACAGCTGTATATATTTTAACATCTCTTCCTCTGTCCTAAAATGCCTGTTGCCATGGTATTCATGGTACTAACTTGTAATGGCCAGACATTTTTAGAATTAAGCAAAAGTGAATCTGGAGAGCTTTAAATATGATACGCACGGAACAAGTAAGCAAACGGATCCCAACTCCCAACACATCTGCTACTTAAGCACAAGATGGAGTAGTGGAGAACAGAACTGCTCTCAAAACAATTTAATAATACAATGCATACAGTACAGAGCTGTGAGCACATTTATTTAATTAAATCGCAGACCTTTGCGGTTTAATAATCTCATGCAGTCATATCGCAATTTTGATTTTATTTTGATTAATTGTGCAGCCCTTATGTTGTCATTTACTCTAGTGTCATTTCTACCCTAAAGTAGACTTTCTTCCATGGAACACATGAGGGGAAATTTTGAAGAAGTGTGTATGTTTTGTTTTTTTCTGTCATTCTCCATTTGTGTACCACTGAAAAGAGTCAGTTGGGTTTGGAAGCACACACAAGTGAGTAAATGACAGAATTTTCATTTGTAGGAGCATAACTAATTTAACTGTGATTCCACATTTGTAGGTCCTGGTCATGTCATGCTCAAGCCATGCTCAAAATAATCAACTTCAAGGACGATGAGAAATCCTTCAGCCGCCGCATTAGTCACCTGTTCTTCCACAAGGAAAATGACTGGGGCTTTTCCAATTTCATGTCATGGAGTGTAAGTTGGCACATTTTATTTGATGTTATCAGAGGTGACCAGAGCTACTTGGCTGTAGTTAATGTGATATTTTGGTTTGATTTCAGGATGTGACTGATCCAGAGCGGGGCTTTGTAGAGGATGACAAGGTCACTTTTGAGGTCTACGTTCAAGCCGATGCACCTCACGGTGTGGCGTAAGTCAACCCTTATGTGACATTCAATGTAGATGACCTTTGTTCTTAAGAGGGAAAAGAAAATCTGATTTAAGTTTTGGATTTGTTCTCAGCTGGGACTCAAAGAAACACACCGGCTATGTGGGCTTGAAGAATCAAGGAGCCACATGTTACATGAACAGCTTACTGCAGACTCTCTTCTTCACAAACCAGCTTCGGCGGGTAAGACATCTGCCTTTCATTATGTTTTTTGGAGTGAATCCTGCTGATTGCCGTGTGTACCACATAAATACTATTTGCTTTGTCTGATGACCACAGTGCTGTACATCTGCCAGAGAACTTTCTTTGTTTTTCCTTGTAGGCGGTTTATATGATGCCCACCGAGGGAGATGATTCATCAAAAAGTGTTCCCCTCGCCCTGCAGAGGGTTTTCTATGAGCTCCAACACAGTGATAAGCCTGTTGGGACGAAGAAACTGACTAAGTCTTTTGGGTAGAGTTTGTTTTGAATTTTCTTTTTTCAAGCACTCTGAAACTGACACATGACATGTCTGCCTGTTGACATTCTCAAGAGCTGGATGTGTATTGCAATGTTTAATCTCTTTTCTTGTAGTTTGTCCTTGAATTTTTTATGCTCAGAAGTTGGTGTTTTTATTAATTAACTTAAGTAATGTGATTATTTCTGGGGAAAAAAAACAGTCTGTTTAATTGCTGTAGGGCGGGATTTGAGGAATTTGATCGGATGATGGTATTAAATAAACTGAAAGCAAGTTTACTCTGTGCATGAATAGGTTTTTTGGCTATTAGTTAAAGTTGAAGTCTGTAATTTCTGCGACACCACTAGTGTCACCAAATGGAATTGCAAAATAAATAATCCCTATTTTTTAATGGATTCCAGACAAATTTCCTGTCTTGGATTGGTTGTACAAACAAACTTACCCATAATAGTGTCCATTTTGATTTCATGTTGACTTAAATGTTTTTTACAATTGACACACAGATGATGTTAATATTTCAATCCACTTTGACGTACCATCTACATTATTGTACTGAAAATGTTGTGGTTGTTTCTCAGGTGGGAGACTCTAGACAGTTTCATGCAGCATGACGTACAGGAACTGTGCAGAGTGGTAAGTATCCTTGGATCCACTTGTTAAACAATTGAAGGATTAGTCATGTCTTATCAGGTGAATTTGACTTAGTCCAACTGTTGTGCATTTTTGCCATTTTTAGCTTTTGGACAATGTGGAGAACAAGATGAAAGGAACCTGCGTGGAGGGCACAATTCCAAAGCTCTTCCGAGGAAAGATGGTGGTAAGTCAGTTCGACTGTGTTTTTTCTCTCTCTCTAATTCGTTGATTCAGCCTCACCACACTTGGATGTTTTCTCCGTTTTTAGTCCTACATCCAGTGTAAGCATGTGGACTATCGTTCAGAAAGAATAGAGGATTACTACGATATTCAGCTCAGCATAAAAGGAAAGAAAAACAGTAAGTGTGACCTTTGGTGAGAGATTATTTGCCTACCTGTACTTCATTCATTTCCAGGAAGGTCATTTTCATCATGTCTATTCGTTCTAATTGCATGAAGTTTGTTACATAGTTACAGGAACGTGTGTGTGTGTGTGCGTGCGCGCAAAAAAAAATAAATTGGCTTTGGCCGTTTCGGTTGCTATGAATCAGGCAATGTTTTGTAATAGAGGTGTGTGATTGTGGTACTAATGCACTTTTTTTTTGTTCTGTTCTGCAGTCTTTGAGTCATTTAAAGATTATGTTGCTGTAGAACAGTTGGATGGGGATAACAAATACGATGCAGGGGAGCATGGTTTACAGGTGAGGATCTCACATACTTCATCACAGATGCGCACTCTGTTCCAAACTTACAGATGTTTGTTCATTTGTCTTTCAGGAAGCCGAGAAGGGTGTGAAGTTCCTGACTTTCCCTCCTATCCTGCACCTACAGCTCATGAGGTTCATGTACGATCCTCAGACCGACCAAAATATCAAGATAAATGACAGGTAAGAGCATTTAAGTGACACACTATATATATATATATATATATATATATATATATATATATATATATATATATATATACATACATACATACATACATACACACCTTTAATTTGAAGTGGGTGTTCCTGTAACTCAAATGGTAGAATGTGGCACTAGCGACACCAAAGCCGTAGGTTAGATTCTCAGTGAATGCACAATGATTACGAATTGGTTGCCTTGAATACATTGTAGCTTTGGATAAACCATCTTCCAAATCAATAAATGCAATGTCATGTAACATTCAGTATATATGTTAATGGTATAGTTTACCCAAAAATTCATCCTCATGTTGTTCCAAATTTGTATGCCTAAGGAGTTAAAGGGTTAGTTCACCCAAAAAAGAAAATTATTCCATAATTTACTCACCCTCAAAAAATCCTAGGTGTATATGACTGACGACTTTCAGCCAAACACAGTTGTATTAAAAAATATCCTGGCTCTTCCAAGCTTTATAATGAGAGTATATGGTACCTTAGATTGTGAAGCCCAAAAAAAGCACATCCATCCATACGGCTCCAGGGGGTTAATAAAGGCCTTTTGAAGTGAAGCGATGCATTTTTGTAAGAAAAATATTATAGTTTATAAACCATAATCACTGGCTTCCGGTAACGGCCGTCTGCGCATTCACGAGGGTCAAGTTCCGGCATAGGCGTCGAGTAAGCTCCGGTGAGAAATGATGAACGCAGAAGCACGCATTGTTTACAGCAAAGGAAAACGGCGAAAAGGAGTGTTGTTTTAGCTATACTGTAGATTTGTATTAGTCTTAAAATGGTGCGTTCCTGCGTCTATCCAGTCATTCCAATCGTCCATTCATGGCAGCAAACGCTCTCAGCCTCTGTTGGCATTACCTCGCATTTCCTGCATGAGCACCACCACGTCTCCTATACTCTGTCTACGAGATTATTGTTTGTGCCGCTGCTGCAGCCGCCTCCATCTCCTGAAAAAAAAAAACTCTTATATCGAAATCCTTTTTTCTTTAAAAATCCTCGTTGTTGTCTTCTAATTCGTGACCGGCATTTTGATTTTCTCTATCTTCCGCTTCCAATTTTGGTGAGTCATTGTAAGTAAATTTTTCCGCTTTGCATCTGTCGCACTCAGCGCATGACAGCCTATTTTTTCTTGTGCTTTTCTTGTGTGCATTTCTCACCGGAGCGCACACTACGCATACATCATAGGCCGGAACTCGACTCTCTTGTGAAAGTATAGACGGCCATTTCCGGAAGCCGGTGATTATAGTGTATAAAGTTATAAATATGGATATTTTTCTTACAAAATCTCTTCGCTTCAGAAGGCCTTTATTAACCCCCTGGAACCGTATGGATTACTTTTTTTGATGGATGGATGGATGTGCTTAATAAGACCAATCACTCTCATTATAAAGCTTGGAAGAGCCAGGATATTTTATAATATAACTCCGATTTTGTTTGGCTGAAAGCAGAAAGTCATATGCACTGAAGATGTCTTGAGGGCGAGAACATTTCTGGGATAATATTCATTTTTGGGTGAACCAACCCTTTAAGCAGAATGATTAGTTAATAAAAAATAAAATTGTTCATTGTTAGTTCATAGTGTAACTAATGTTAACAAATGGAACCTTATATTAAAATGTTACCATTTTATTACACTTCAAACTCATTTTCATAATGTATGAATTAAGCATCATGAATTATGGTGTGTTCAGGGTTAGGTCTGTCAACAGGGCTGAGAAACTAAGTTTGAACTAAAAACTAAATTTTTATTTATGTCACCAGATTTTTACATTTGCATTGTTTCCTAAGGCCACAAGAGAGCGAAACATACATAAACCACACAGCGCTTTATTATTACCAAGAACATTCCTATCTGTGCATTACATTTTAATCTAAAGTGTATAGAATAATGATCATCATCAAAAAGATTTAGCTTTTTTTTTTTTATTCTCAAATGTTAAGTAAAACGAAGAAAAAATGTGGTTACACTGGTGCCACGGTACTACCCCAAGCTCAAGTTTCATAAAAACAGATACAGCTGTGTTTTTCATTCAGAACAGTTGTATGTACGGTAGCAATATTCCCAGATAGTGGTGTTTGGCAGAACTCATTGGTGAAGCAGCTCAAACTCTGAGCCCAGGAGCTGTTCAAACAGATGAAATGTATCTGAATACTGGAATCTCGAGACATATATTTTTCTACGGCCAAAGACCTTCATCTAATGGGCTGTTCACACTGAACACTTGCTTCCATCCACGCAGTTTTCCATTTTGATTTTCTTTGACCATTGTACCGGGTGTCCTGTTCAGCGTCTCATGCCAGAACACTGTGTTATTAAATGCTGTGTCAAGTTAAAAGAGCCTTTAAAAATGCTTCTCCATACACCTGCATTCTATTGTTGCGCTGTATCTAGCCTTTTATTTAGTGCAGGGGTCGGCAACCATTGTCATGCAGAGAAGAGCTAATAACTAGCACACAAGAGAGAAATATTTTATTTAAATAAAGTCCCCCGCACCTCCATGACAATCTACCTCTTGATGTAGTCCTTCCTCATTCACACAGCATGTTTTTAATTGTGAGCTGAATGAGATGCTTGACACAAAGGGATAGATCACCCAAAAAAGAAAATTCTCTCTAAATTATTTACTCACCCTCATGCCATCCCAGATGTCTATGACTTCTCCTGAAAACAAAAAAGCAGATCAATTTGGCAGCGCTTCCAATTTAGGTGAGTCATTGTAAGTAAACGTTTCCGCTTTGCATCAGTCTCACTGAGTGCATGACAGCCTATTTCTTTCTTGTTTTATTCGTTCCTTTTTCATTATCTAAACACCTGATGTAATTAAATAGATACCACTATCAAAATATGTGATTTGTCAACTCTGCATACATGCTTCTTAAACCAAAATGATGGTGACTACAATAAGGATAATGGACCAACATACAAAAACAAAAAATGTCTGAGTTTGATTTAAAATCGAAATTAACCTGGAAATAAAAAATGTTCAGGCTGTCACATTAAAATTACATTTATTAAATAAAATATTCGTCAAATTTTTATGTTACCGCTGTAGTCAGGATAAATGTGTGTCCTTCAGAGAGGGAGATTATTCTCAAAATATCCTTCTGAAAGTGACATCTAAATAATGTGCTTGTTGATGGAGCACTAACTTGAATTGGGACTGGAGGGTGCACTTTAAGAGACTATGTGTCTGTCTCTCTCACTCCTATATAACATCTCAAGCATAATCTCTGCTCTCTGACACTTGATGTTTTGCCCTGCAGGTTTGAATTCCCAGAGCAGTTACCTCTGGATGAGTTTCTGCAGAAGCCAGACGTGAAAGACCCGGCCAACTACATTCTCCATGCCGTGTTGGTGCACAGCGGAGACAACCACGGGGGCCACTACGTCGTCTACCTTAATCCTAAAGGAGACGGCAAAGTGAGTGTCACCGCACCAATAGTGAGAACCTTTTATTTCAGGGGTCCCAAATATTTATTTAATGGGTTGGCTTTGTGGGTGGTGGCTTGTTGCATGAGATTTTGTGAATTTTAGGGGCAGAAGTGAACCACTGGGCAAAGGCAAAACGCTGTAACTAAACATTTTGTCACAATTGAATTATGACTGATATCGGGGTTTATCCTTAACACTTTTAGTTTGAATTGCATTAATTTATCAAAGTTTATGTCTCTCATTCACACTAAATTGGCATCATCAGTGTTTTGCACACAATTACTGCATACTTTGGAAAACAATTACATAATGAAACTGAAAACTGATTAGTGTGGATGTAGCCTTGGGTTAATGACAGACATGTTGCAAAGGTTCATGTACATATCTAATAAATAGATTACCACCGAGTATATTGAACACATTTGGCTGGATAGTTTTAAACTATCTTTTAGTTTGTGTTGTAGTTACTGTGTCTTGCCTTTTTAGGACAGTGAAGTATTGTATTGCTTGTTTTATACATTTTGTTTGTTTTTTAGTTTAGTGTCAAACACTGTATTAAATTAAAGGTTTGGTTCCCCCAAAAATGAAAATTCTCTTATTTACACTGATGCCATCCCAGGCATGAGGGTAAGCCATACGTATGATTTTGTTTCTTCTGCAGAACACGAAGATATTTAGAAGAATATCTCAGCTCTGTAAGGCCATGCAATGTAAGTGAATGGTGACCGAAACCATTGAAGTTTAAAAAAACATAGATAGCTTAAGACATAGATTAAACCACTGGAGTCTTATGAAGTACTTTTATGCTGCCTTTGTGATTTTGGTCACCATTCACCTGAATTGTATGAACCGACAGAGCTTAGATATTATTCTAAATATCTTCATTTGTGTTCTGCAGATGAAAGTCATACACATCTGCAGGGTTCCCACACGCCCAGAAAAATCTGCAATTTTGCAATGCAGATTTCCAGTCATGGAAATGTAGTGGAAATTGAGAAAAATACCTAAATGTTCTTGGGATGGGTGTCAAACAATTTTATGGCTGTAGTGTTAACTACAAAAACATTTGAGTTGTAAATTTTAGTTAATGACAATAGCTGGAATGCTGCTAAATAAGGCAGAAACTCGTCATCACAGTCTGAGAAAAGGGTAAATTAAACAACAAAAAGCTACGATTTAATTAAGCAATATCACACGATCAAGAGTGCGATATGGCCCTACATCAGCACTGCTGTGATTCAGCCACAGGCACGAAGTCACAAGCCTAATTCTGTATGTAATCACAGCAGTGCTGATTTAGGGTCATATAGTATGATTGTGAGTGTGATATTGCTTATATACAACAGTTCAATGAACAAATTTTTTTTTTCACATTAGGAAAAACTGAGTACGGTCATAAAAATGCATTTGTGCATGGAACTACTTTATTATGTGGCGGATCAGAATCTGCCATTGCTGCTTAAAACCAAATGATGCGTCCATGCCTTTTAGTAATTAAAATTGTCACTTCAGAAATAATATCACGGCTTGTGCTGTTTCTACCAAGTTATTGGATAAACAAGGATGGATGTGTATGAGAGAGAGAGGGAGAGTGAGCGCGCATATGCGATCACCTGTTGCCACACCCAGGCAGAGATGCTGTCAGCTTTCTGGAGATCAGATTTCTCAGTGGAAAAATAGCCGTCCAAGCGGGGGTAATTCTCCCTTTTTTGCGGTATCCGGTGCACAAGAGTCATTCACTATAGAAACCGTAATGTCCTCCGCCATTTTGAACAGTACCTTTTCTCCAACGTTGAAACTCCAGAAGAGGGAAGCGCCTTGAGATGTATAATTAATCTGTCTGTTGTGTCTCAGCTTTGATGAGCCGTAATGCTGAAGTTGTTTGTTTAAATCAGTTTTCTAGCTGTAGATGTGTACTAGTAATACGAGTGATCACGGAGCACTGTTGTGTTTTAACAATAATGGATTCACTTAACGTCACCAACTGCTCATATTACACAAATTATTTTGCCACCACCTTCTGGCTAACATGTGCAATGTCAAAAAATCAAATAAAAAAATACATGTAAGAGACTTAAACACATGCACTACTCTTACACTTTAGTTTAGAATAGCACAAACGGAGTGATGCACACCGTGAAGCGTCAGAGCGCACAATCATTGCTCATGGAACGTCTTTTGTCCAATCAGATTCGAGGACCGGAACTAACTGTTGTATATTTGTCTAAATATATTCTGCATGCTTCAAAATGAATGTGTGAAACCAGCCACTCATACACTGAAAACACTGCATCTTGATCATCTCGTGTGCTTTGTGTATGGTAATATGACGCAGCACATACTATATGTGCAGCACATACTATTTAATAAAATTTCAGCTTTTCGGGGTTTAATAATCACACTGAAACATGTAGCAAACAGCTTATCTAGAGGTGAGAAACTACCATCAGAAACACAGAAAAGCCCAAATAAAACCTGATTTAAATGGACGTGTGAACTGGGGGAGGGGGGGGGAGACTAATATCTTACTGCTGTATAGTAATGTTTACTTTTAAATATTAATAAGGATTTATTAAAGAAATATCTTGCATCTGTAATGTTCTGTTGTGCAGCACTTCATTTGACATCTCCAATGTTGTTCCAAATTTTAAGGGTTTTCGTAAAATCAATTCATTTGATGCAATGTTATGTAAAAAAATTAATAAATGTAGATCATTTTTTTATTTGAATAACGTTTTAATTAATTTTGTGTACAGTTTTGATTTGTTACATTTAATTAAGTTGACTAATATACAGAAATTGGGGGGTAAACAACCATCCAAAAACCACAGTACACATCATGACCAATCTTGTGTGTTTTTGCTTAAATATTACACCTGTTGGGCACAAAATATCTTGGAAATGTCCTGGAAACTGCCTTGAAAAGAGTTGGAACCATGATCTGGGATGGCATGAGGATGACTTATCTCAGAAAATTTTATTTTTTGGTTGAACTATTCCTTTAGGTTTGTTTTTGTTTGACTTTGATCTACGGTGAAGTGTTTTATGAATTTTCTTTCATATGTTCCCAAAATGTTATGTTTGTTTGTCTTTCAGTGGTGTAAATTCGACGATGACGTTGTTTCGCGGTGCACTAAAGAAGAGGCCATTGAACACAATTACGGTGGTCACGATGATGACTTGTCAGTGCGTCACTGCACCAATGCATACATGTTGGTGTACATCAGAGAATCCAAGCTCAGTGAGTTCCATTAACTTCCATATATTTTTATTGCAGCTGCTGTGAGGTAAATTTACTTTAGCATTACCATTTTACCGTGTAGTAATTACAATCCAGCTGTGACTGCATAAGTGGCTCGCAGGCACTAATTGGCACCCTGCAGATACCTTTTGCAATGTGCTAAATCAGTCTATCACCCCTTCTAACTCCAAACCACCATATTCTCTTTCGTGGGTCTTGTGACCTGTATTTGTTTTCATAAGTGCTGTTCTCGTGTTAAGGTGAGGTCCTTCAGCCAGTCACAGATATGGACATCCCTCAGCAGCTGGTGGAAAGGCTGCAAGAGGAGAAGAGGGTGGAGGCACAGAAGAGAAAAGAGAGGCAGGAGGCTCACCTTTACATGCAAGTGCAGGTATGAAGCAGCTTTGTGTCACCTTTATTCCCAATCACTCTCAGGCATGCAAAAACTCAGTTTTACCATCAAGTCATCTCGAAAGAAGAGTCTATTTGGTAAATTTATTCTGCTAGATAAAATGGGTAATTTCAGATCTTTGTTGTTTAATCCTCATTAAATTTAGACTAGGGGGGTGCCGTTTACACTTTTTTTTTTTTTTTTTTGATGCTGTGTCAAGTTAAAGTTTCTACTTTAAAAGGCATCTGAAGACACTGTGTTTTGTCCTATCAATTAATCTGCATCTAGCTTTTTTAGCATTCGGTCTTAAAGGCCCTTTAAATTGTATGCTATTTCTGTTTCTATTTCTCAAATAATTAAATATCTGTCTTACTGTAGATGGTGACAGAAGACCAATTCTGTGGACACCAGGGCAATGACATGTATGATGAGGAAAAAGTAAAATACACAGTGTTCAAAGTTCTGAAAAGCTCCACTCTTGCTGAGTTTGTTCAGAACCTCTCACAGACCATGGTAAGATTTTCTTAAGATTTCCTCCTGATCCCCAGCATGCAGTTATTTTTCATTATCCACTTTAATTTTCTATGGCATATTTTTGTCATGTGCATTTCTCGATTTACAATTTAGTTCTGTGTTTAAAAGGATAGTTTTCCCAAAAATGAATGTGCTCTCATTATTTACTCACCTTCCCAGATGTATATGTGTTTCTTTCCCTTGCAGAACACAAAGTTTTTTAGAAGAATATCTCTGATCTGTTTTTCCTCACAATGCAAGTGAATGGTGACCAGACATTTCAAGCTCCAAAAATCACAAAGGCAGGATAAAAGTAATCCATATGACTCAAATCTGTCTTCAGAAGCTGTATAATAGGTGTGGATGAGAAACAGATCAGTATTTGTATCCTTTTGTTTTTTTTATAAAACTTCTCATTCAGAATTTGAAAGTGGAGATCTATAGTAAAAAAGGACTTGAATATTTATCGGTTTCCCACCCAAAGTGATTTGCATCGCTTCAGAAGACAAATTAAACCATTGAAGTCATATGGATTACTTTTATTCTTCTTTAATGTGATTTTGGAGGTCTTGTCACCATTCACTTCGCATTCTGAGGACCTGCAGAGGAAAGATAATCGTACACATCTGGGATGGCATAAGGATGAGTAAATGATGAGAGTTTTCATTTTTGGGTGAACTATCCCTTTAACCATATCAAGATGCCTGTTGATATACCTATAGTCATGTTCAGATATCTTGAGTTGTCGGGGTCCAGAAGTTGTAGACATGGAGAATTCATGTGAGATTCGTTGTTTTTTTTCTAGTGTCTATGAAGATGTTTTAGTATCATATAGATTTTTTTCTTCAGGGTTTCCCACAAGACCAGATGAGACTGTGGCCAATGCAGGCCAGAAGCAACGGCACTAAACGGCCGGCCATGTTGGATTACGAAGCAGATTGCAACAAGTCTGTAAGTCTGTGCAATTATTCTGTAACTTTTGCTACTGTGGAGTAATTTTTGTTTTGCATATTGCTCTGCACATCAGAATTAAGCTGTTTATCTCAATGTCTTATGCAGATGATCGACTTGAGCGATAACGAGAACCCATGGACAATATTTCTGGAAACGGTAGATCCAGAAATGGCTGCCAGCGGTGCAACATTACCCAAGTTCGACAAAGACCGTGAGTTTCAACATCTGTTTCTAATTTAAGAATATTGTCAGAGTCCTCTGAGGCTGTAGATGTTTGATAAATATCTTGCTGTAAGTGAATAATGAATGCAAATAGTTGTCTTGTGATAGTGTTGACAACTAGTTTGTTTTGGCTTTCAGATGATGTTATGTTGTTCTTGAAGATGTATGATCCAAAAACCAGAAGCTTAAATTATTGTGGACATATCTACACACCTATATCCTGTAAAATACGTGAGTAATCAGAGCAATGTATTGTTCTCTTTTAGATTTGTTTTTTATAATTGTATTTTTTTATCTTAATTGAGCAGACGTCAATCCTTTTAAGTTGCTCTACATTTTCTAACCCAAACAGGAGACTTACTGCCAGTTATGTGTGAAAGAGCAGGTTTTCAGCAGGGAACTAGCCTTATCCTCTATGAGGTAAGACATTTCATAGTATTCATAATAAGCACATGGACGTTGTTTTGTTTTTATCATTAAAGGTGAAGTGTGTAATGTTTTCAATGATAAAATGCTTTCTCCATTCCCAGGTTAATTTAAATAGACAACTATAAACAAGCCATTCATAGGCTGAGTTCCCTACAAAGTATAAACACTGCAGCTGTGACACTTCAAAACATTGCTTTTAGTTTGAAAAGCTACATGGGCTCAACTAATGTTTTGCTTTTGGTGCCACCAGTGCTGCAAAATTTACAATTCACATCTAACTTCATTTGCTAAGTGGATATGCTGTCTTTTTGGTTCATCTGATCAGCAAACTCAAAATATGCCTAACTAATGTGTCCATTTGTAATGAGAACTGCACAGATAGGAAATAGGGAAATAAGGAATTGGCCTAAATAGAAGCCTATAGCTTAAACTGTTTTCTGTTCTACAGGAAGTTAAACCGAATTTAACAGAGCGAATACAAGATTATGATGTCTCCCTGGACAAAGCTCTGGATGAGCTGATGGATGGAGACATAATTGTGTTCCAGAAGTAAGTATTGATCATTAGGGTTAGGAATTGAGAACTGGTTCGTTTTTTTTTTTCTTCTTTTTTTTGTATAAATGCCAGTACCGATTGATTTTCACGAACTTCGGTTCCGTTAAAGGTTCTCGCACATGCAATTTTCCGCTGATGTGGACCATACACTGTACTAAAGTATTCTGACAGTGTTTCCTGCAGATTTTAGCGGCATACTGCCCTCTTCTAAATCTACAATTTTAAACACACAACAATGCCCAGCATTGTCCAAATCCTAAATTAATGACTCTTATGAGCCAGTTCTTTGGAAAAGGCAATCTGCATGAAATAAACAGAGCATCCAGAGTAGTAAGATTTCCAATCAAATGACTCTTATGAGCCAGTTCTTTTTATTGAAAAAAAAAAAAATGCTTCTACATCTAAACAGTTATTGAATTACTCTTATACTGATGCACAAGTTATGAATGTCGAACTCGAATTGAATTGGAACCATAATCATTAAATTCCTTATGATTCCCATCCCGATTAATCGCCTTATATCTGGAGTAATTTTTTCCCAGGTTAACAGAGCTTTTTCTTTCATCTTGTTTTTGCCAGGGATGATCCTGAAAATGACACCAGTGAGCTGCAGACTGCGAAAGACTACTTCAGAGACTTGTACCACCGTGTGGACGTCATCTTCTGTGACAAGACCATTCACAATGACCCAGGCTTTGTTGTGACTCTGTCAAACCGAATGAACTACTTCCAGGTTGGTTTTTGAGATGAGAATCTGCCAGTAGTCTTAGCAACTCAATCACTCTGGGAAATACAGTCTTATCATATTTCTTGTGTTTTCAGGTGGCCAAAACTGTCGCGCAGAGGTTAAACACTGACCCCATGCTCCTACAGTTCTTCAAGTCACAGGGGTAGGTTTTATTTTTTTCCCCAGAGTTCCCACACTCCATTTCCAGGCTGTGTAGTTGCACAAACACTCACAAAATCTAAGCAAACACTTGCGTTTCCACATGAACCTGCATTCTAATCTTTTTTTTCTCTCAGGTACAGAGATGGCCCAGGGAACCCACTCAGGCACAACTATGAAGGCACTCTCAGAGACCTGCTGCAGTTTTTCAAGCCACGGCAGCCTAAGAAGCTCTACTATCAGCAGGTGAGAGGTCTTTCACTCTGCGTTCCTTTTAAAGGAATGTGATTCCTTCAAAGTTAAGCTCAGGGCATCTGATTTATTCATGGTTTTGCTCACTACAGCTCAAGATGAAGATCACAGACTTTGAGAACAGGAGGAGTTTCAAAGCTATATGGCTCAACAGTATGTTTCGTGAGGAGGTAAGTACATTCTGTGGCAGCTCCTAAGATATATATAAATTTAGTTTATATTTCATGGCATTCATGGACATTGAAAAATAGCTCATACATGCACATCATTTGAATTCAGGATTGATATGGCAAATTGCAATGTTGTCAATCATCCTTAAACCACTATATTCTGCTTTGCATTTTATATAATACCCTTTACGTTTTTTATTGTTTTTGCTTGTTTGAGTACTGCTATGTTTTTTCTCATTACATTTCTGTGATTAATCACATTCATTTGTAAATAATATAAATAGGGATGTGCACGAGCACTCTGGTACTCTGAGGTGGCAGCAATGTTCGATCATGAAAATCATAATCGATGGTGATCATGCATGATGTGATTTTTCACTTAATTAGAAATTCAGTGGCAATTACATGCCAACTAAACAAACGCATCAAAGAGGGAGCTTATTTTTAATTTTGAGATTGATTATTTTGTGGTTTTGATGGATACATTGATTGTCAGAAACGTCTCATAGCATCCAAACTGGTGTATCATGCTACGTTAATCAAAAGTGTAATTAACTGAGTTTTGAACACCTGTCTCTGCTAAATGTTTGCTAAAAACTTGTTATTATCATTTAATGTAAGAACATTGACTCATTGATGGATATTATTTAATAAAAGTGAACGTTTGTCACTGACTGTAAACCTTCCAGCCCTGGGGGCCGAAATGTTTGCATTACGTAACCCACACCTGCATCTCGACAAAATGGGAGTTGAAGATGAGAAGTAGTACACAAGTTTCCAATTTAGAAGTCCGATATGAAGTATCATTTTATTGCACCCCAGTTAAAAGGTGGAAATTCTGACTCTCCGAGTTGAAAGAAACGCTTCATGAATCATCAATACAGCAGCAATAACGGCTTTCCCCACTGGAGCAAACACTACACAAACACACACACACACACACCAGGCGTGTGTCATTGGATGCACCACACTGAAGCAGCACATATACAGCAGGCGAGTGTTTCAAACAGTTAAGACAGAGCACAGCTAAATGTAACGGAACGAAGCATCTTCAAAACTGAACTTCAATTTAACATGCATATTAAAAACGCGATGGTTATGGCGTCTCCTGTTAAGCCAACCACAATTTAAAAATAGACGGTTCAGACAGTCACAAAAAAAAAAAAAAAACTGGTGTACACGTACTAAGATTACTATAATAACTTGAAGGAAGAACAACCAGATGCACGTTGTGCACATTCTTTCGAGTTGGGCAGTGAATCTTCACATAAGGACAAAATATGATGCATTATATTGTGATTATGCAATTTTTTTGTACATTTTGTAACCGATTATTTTATAACATCCTGTAAAATATATATATATATATATATATATATATATATATATATATATATATATATATTAATATTATAAATTAATATTATAAATTATTTCTGTGTGATTAATTATATAAAAATCTAACTTGTTCAAAACTATGCAATTAATTATGTCCCTGGGCCATAATAAGGAATATTCTACCATCACAGCAATTTAAGCTTGAAATACCATTAGGGGGCAGTAAGTGAAACACCAGCTGTATAGGCAACATACTACCCTTTGGCTTGCTTGACACTACCGACAGTGTTCTTGTTTTCAAACACAGCTCGGTGTGCAACTCTGAATACAGGAACTCGAGGTGGTTTTCTAAGTTTCAAACTATGTTTAACGACACTGTAACCTAAAACGCTGTTTATGACTTGTCTCAACCAAAGTAAGACACTTCAAAAGCATCCATTCGACACGTACATCGATGCATTCTTAGAAAAGCCCTTATAAGCTATAACGGACAGATTGACGTATTGAATTGCAAAATGTTGAGTGGTTGTGGCGTAGTGGGCTAAAGCACATAACTGGTAATCACAAGGTTGCTGGTTCGATTCCCAAAGGCCACCACCATTGTGTCCTTGAGCAAGGCACTTAACTCCAGGTTGCTCCGGATTGTCCCTGTAATAAGGGCACTGTAAGTCGCTTTGGATAAAAGCATCTGCCAAATGCATAAATGTAAAATGGATTGCTGTAGGCCAAGTGTAGGCTTATGTTCAGTAACATTGAAATAAACAATATATTGCCTTTATAAAGCCACTTATGTTGTCTTATCAATGCAGTACTCATTTGACGCAATGTATGCTAATGCATTTTGTTTAATCTTTATTATATTTCTAGTTATTTTAATATAACAAATGTATAATTTAGTCATTATACACTCATGGAACTCTATATTAGGAACACTTTGGTCCTAATAAAGTGCCTGTCGTGGTCTTCTGCTGTTGTAGCCCATCCGCCTCAGGGTTCGGCATGTCGTCTTCGTTTAAGATGCTATTCTGTTCACTACAATTGTACAAAGTGGTTATCAGAGTTACCGTTGACTGACTTTCTCGAATCAGTCTGGCCGTTCTCTGTTGGCCTCTCTTCAATGAGGTGTTTCTGTCCACAGAACTTCCACTCACTGGATTATTTTTGTTTTTGGCACCATTCTGAGTAAACTATAGAGAGGTGGCTCTAGTTTGTGCCAAACTCTAGTGTTTGAAAATCCCAGGAGATTAGCAAAAATACTCAATCCAGCCCATCTGGCACCAACAATCATGCCACAGTTGTTGTTTTTTTTTTTTACCCATTCTGATGGTTAATTTGAACATTTACTGAAGCCCCTGACCTGTATCTGCAAGATTTTGTGCATTGTACTGGTTCTACACAATTGGCTGTTTAGATAATTGCATGAATAATTAGGTGTAAAGGTGTTTGTAATAAAGTGCTCTGGTGAGTATATTGAATTGTTGAGAGCCTTACTTGGCAAATGTTTATATTATGATGCTTATTATGATCTGCAATTTCATTAACCTTGTCTACTGTCCTGAATACCTCTTCTCTTCCTCTCCCACCAGGAAATCACACTATACCCTGACAAACATGGCTGTGTTAGAGACCTTCTGGAAGAATGTAAAAAGGCAGTGGAGCTTTTTGACAAAGGATCAGAGAAGCTAAGGTGTGTTTTCTCAACTCAATAAGTCCTCAATAATGTTAAGCCTTTTATGTGCTAAAAGGTAGCTATGAGAATTTTTTATTTTTTTGTATTTATTTATTTTACTGTGACTTGTCCTAAATAATACAAAAGGTTGAGACAGAGACATTTTTTTTTATTAGTTAATCTTGCACTAGCAACTCACTGACACTACTGAAATCTAGCTGTCTACAATGAGTCACTCACTACAATGTTTGACATTTATCTCACCATTTGTAAAATCTGCCTTACATTTTTCCTTTCTCTGCACTCTTCATAGGCTGTTAGAAATTGTCAGCTACAAAATTATTGGGGTTCACCAAGAAGATGAATTGCTAGAATGTTTATCTCCGGCAGCCAGTCGAACATTCAGAATAGAGGTAAGAGAGAATTGATAAGTGCGAGCCGGCCTCAAAGCCCCATCATTCACTGTGTTCAACAAAGGATCGGTTTCTGAGTAAAGCATCTTAAGATGATTTTACCTCTGTGAATGCTGTTTGCTTAGTTTAATGTTTCATGGCAGGAAATCCCACTCGACCAGGTGGATTTGGACAAGGAGAATGAAATGCTGATTCCAGTTGCACATTTCCACAAGGAAGTCTTCGGGACATTCGGAATTCCCTTTTTGCTCAAGATCCGTCAGGTGTGTTTTGGTTTGAGTGCATTTGTAGGTTTACAGCTGTCATTAGTTCAGTATGAATGTGTCAGTTGTAATGTGTTTGTTATTGTTGTGGCAGGGGGAACCTTTCAGAGAAGTGATGAAGAGAATTCAGAGCATGCTTGACATTCAGGAGAAAGAGTTTGAGAAGGTAAGATGAGTTTGAAATCAAACAATAGATCTTATTAGGTGTGTTAATTTTGAATCTGTGTTGAATTGCATACTTAAAAATATTAATACAAACACAGCAGCTTCAGAATTCACGTTTAAGGTTGAAAGGTGTGTAATTTATGTTGTAGAACAAAGTTTACATTTCGTCAAGAAATGTAAGTAAAAAAAAAAAAAAAAAAAACATTATATACTGCCAGGCCAAAAAAAAGTTGCATACTCGAAAATATCGTTGGACCGCCTTTGCTTTGATTACGGCGTGCATTTGTTGTCAATGTTTTGACAACCTTGTGTAACGTCACAACGTTTATTTCTGTCCAGAGTTGCATATATTTTTGGCCGAGATCTTGTATTGATGACGGGAGAGTCGAACCACTCTGTAAAGTCTTCTCCAGCACATCCCAAAGACTTTCAATTGAAAGTGTTAAGGTCTGGAGAATGTGGTGGCCAATTAATACGTGAAAATGTTTCCTCATGCTCCCTGAACCACTCTTTTCACAATTTGAGCCCGATGAATCTTTGCATTGTCGTCCTGGAATATGCCCATGCTGTCAGGCAAGAAAAAAAATCCATTGATGGGATAACCTGGTCATTCAGTACATTCAGGTAGTCAGCTGACTTCATTTTATTGCTGCATAACATTGCTGAGCCTAGACCTGACCAATTGAAGCAACCCAAGATCATATCACTCCCACCAGAGGGTTGTACAGTGGTCACTATGCATGACGGATGCATTGCTTCATGCACTTACCCTGATGTGCCCATCACTTTGGAATAGGATATATTTGAACTCATTTGACCACATGACCTTTTTCCATTTTTCCAGTCCAATCTTTGATCCCTAGCAAATTGAAGTAGTTTTTTTCAGATTAGCCTCACTAACAGGTGGTTTTCTTGTTGCCACACAGCTGTTTAGTCTTATTCTTGTTGCGTTGTGCATCTGCAAATGCTCTTACTTTCATTATGCATAGCTGTGAGTTCTTCGTCAGTTTTCCAATCACATTCATTCAAGATTAAACATTTCTTCTACAGGTTATGTCTTCTGACCTGGTTGCTTAAGAAATGAGAAGCTACACGCTCCATCAGTTAGGATTAAAATAATTGTTGCCAGCTGAAACATATTAATCACTGCAATGATGTTCCAATCGTAGGCTCTTTAAGTATCTGCTTATTTAAATCCAACTTTTTTTTTTCAGTGTAAAAACCCATATGAAAATCCTGAGTGATCCCATGGCGAATTAGACTTCCGGGTTCCCTGCAAATGGATGTCATGGCTAAAAAAAATTCTATTGTTCTAAATGAGCGAGTCAGCATCTCCAATTAATAATGAACATAATACTCACCCATTATCTCCATATAAGGGCTTTCCTCAACCTTACCTGTCCTCGCTCAAAATCAGTTGAAACACAAACAGCACTTATATAGGTGTACATGACCTGCATCTACATGTGATATTAGAGAGATTAATTTAAAATAAGACTTGACAATTATATATTGATTTTTGCATACATGTGACTTGAATTAAAAAAAAGGTTTTTTTTACTTCTATCATAAACTTAGAAAATGTGTGATCTTATTGAGTAGTCATGATTTCTGTGTGAATATTCGGACACGATTTGCATACACGGTTAGTGAATGCGACTGGAATCCCAATGGAAATGAAGAATAGAAAACCTATAAACATCAGGCAATTTACACATTTTAATTTTCGGGCCTGTGAAATTCAGGAAAATTTATAAAGTCAGTTTGCATTTTGTAGTTGGCAATATATTGTCGATTTAAATATTTAAAGAGCTGAGCATGAGTATAGCTAAATTTGGAAGCCGTATTGATGTTTTCTTTTCTTTTTTTTCCTTTAGTCTGTTCTTTGAATCAGTCAAAATGGACAATGATTTGTTAATGAATTCATCTGAATTATCTTTTCTTTTTTTAAGTTATCAATTAGTCCTAAACAACTCTAATGGTCATGGAAAGTCATGGTCTGTGAAAAGTGTAGGAACAATAATGACTATTGTTTCATATTGATTTAGGTATTTTTTTTGTTTTTCCCCTTTAGTTCAAGTTTGCAATAGTGATGATGGGTCGGCATCAGTATATTAATGAAGAAGACTACGAGGTGAATCTGAAAGACTTTGAGCCGCAGCCAGGTATTTTACCCATCTTTTTGCTTCTAAACTCTCTCCCTTTAACAACAGAGCAGGGGAGATATTCAATAATATGTGAAGTCATTTTTGGGCTAGCATTAACACATTGTTTACTCATTTCTCAGGAAACATGTCTCACCCGAGGCCTTGGTTAGGGCTTGACCACTTCAACAAAGCTCCAAAGAGAGGTCGCTATACGTACCTGGAAAAAGCAATCAAGATTCACAACTGACAAGCGCCACTCTTACCGACCATACTAAAGACTTTAACCAAACCTCTTGTGTGCACCACTTTTAACACCTGCTCTCTGGGTACACAGGCACCTTGTCTGAAGTCTTCAGCAAATGGAGTGATTGCTGATGCTCCTGCTTTCCTTTTTGAGGCTGTTCGATTTGGCTTCTCTAACTATTGACTGCCTATTTGTCTGGAAGAATGAATTGGATTTTAACAAGAAGGGGGGAACCGTATGTCCTAGACTTTTTGTTTTGATTTTTCTTTTCTTTTTTTATTTTGTTTTTAAAAGAATTGTTATGGCTAGAAAGCTGCTGCATTGTGAGGTGGAGGCGATTGAAAGGAGTTTTTTTTTTTTTTTTTTTTTTTTTTTCCATTTTTGCAGAAGATGAATAGGATATCTCCATCCTTCTGCAAAAATCACTGCAAATGGCTGAGGCCTTTGCGAGTTGCCCCAACATGGTCATCTCATTATCTGGTCCCTTAGTGCAACTAGTCATTTGTCATGTTTACACACTTCTTTCTCACTTAGTTTGGTTGGAGAAATTCAGTTTGTCTTCTCTGGTAAATCCTGTATAATAAAATTAAAAGCCACAGCATCTGTTTTAAAAATAAATAAATTGTCTGAACTTCATCTTGCACGTTGGCACTTAATATCAAAGGTTTTACATTTCTCAACACTGTTAAATGTAATCTTTGGTTGGAGTTTGATTTGCATATCTCTTTGGGTTTCTCCCTCTTTCACTTATTTTTATATCCATAAAATAGTTTTTCCTTTCCTTAGCTCCTCTTTCAGTTGCTGTGGGATTATTCTGATTGGGTAGGAGGGAGATGTCATGTGCAGATGGCTCCAGATTAATTGTACTGTTTGATGGCATGAGGCTGCAGACATATAGTAGACTGGTTCAGGACAGAGAAACCAGCATTAATGAACCAATACCAACTTTTTGTTTTCTTTAAGCGCAGAAGAAATGCTCCCTAGTGCATAGTTGGCTTTGTAAAAACAACCATTAAAATTGTATATTTAAATAATGAACATGTAAAATTTAAAAGACAAATTTGTTGGGTACAGATCAGTTCAGATGTTCATATTCATTGTGTAGTTTTATTTTGGATCCTCAAAGTTTCATTTGATCTTCTATTTTTTCCTAAACTAATTGCAACAGTTTGTCTCGTTCAAGTGCAGTACAAAGATGACCTGCAGATCACATTTCTTTTTGGATTTTTTTTTTTTATCCAGTCCTAATTCCTCCGTGTAGCAGCAGTGTACGACAACTCTTCCTGTATATTGCCTTTTTGCTGGAAAATGTATGTTGAATAAAATTTTCTATAAAAGCTTTACAGCCATGGTCTGTGAAGAGTTGTGGCCTGCAACCTTTAAATGAGAAAGCTCTGAAATTGTAATGCTGCTCTTGTCATATAACAATTAAAGGGATAGTTAATCATTTTACTCATTTTGTTCCAAACCCATAGGACTAGGGAGAATGAAAGGTGACTCGCTTTCATTGTATGGGTGGGAAAAAAATATGAAAATGAATGGTGACCGAGGCTGTCAATCTGCCAAACATCTTTTGTTTTCCACGGAAGATGGTCATACAGGTTTGGAATAACATGAGGGTGAGTAAATAGTTTACTCCCCCTCAAGCCATCCCAAATGTGTATGACTTGCTTTCTTCTGCAGAACACAAACAGATTTTTAGAAGAATACCTCGTTTCTGTATGTCCATAATATGCGAGTGTGTGGTAACCAACCTTTCAAGCCCCACAAATCACACAGTCATCATAAAAGGAATCCATGTGACTCCAGTGGAGGTTTATAGTAATAAATGATTGAATTGAGGTCTGATAGAGGTCTGGTCACCAATAAATTGTATTAGCCTACAGAGCTGAGATATTCTTCTAAAAATCTTTGTGTACAGCAGAACGAAGTCTTACACATCTAGGATAGCATGAAAGTGAGTAAATGATGTGAGAATTTTTTCATTTTTGGGTGAACTATCCCTTTAGGTATATTTCAGTGTGTATACAAACAATACAGAGTTCTAATTAAGGAATTGCACATAGTCTGTTTTATTGTTACAACACTGAGTAATGATCCTTAGGCAAAAATATTTGGCTATATGGAAGGTGAGTTTTGACAATTGAAATAAAAGTGCTCAGTGATTTATTTTTTTCTTTTCCACAAGTTTTACTCAAAATAATTAATAGTACTACTGAAAACATCTTTAAAATTATGTACACACACATGAGATGACTTAAGTCATATCTGTATATCCAATATAGCCAGTTTTATTTTACATGGTGGCGGACATGTCATCTGATATAGCGAATATAGACCTTATTCACTTTAAACGTGAATGAATGCGTGGCTCTCTCAACTTCAATGACATAAAGCTCCTAGATCTCATTGTGTCATTGGACAGGGGGCTTGGTGTTGGGATGATGGTTGTTGGTGTAGAAAGGCTAACTAAATTGTGCCCAAGACAAAAAATGACCAAAACGGCATTTGTGAGTGGAGCCACGTCCACCCCCTATCTCTGCCACTTCAAGGCAGATGCCATATAAAAAATTTTGCGATTGAAAACGAGGCTGTGTGGGATAGAAATACAGTCTGTTTAATGGGTTTTACTCTATTGTTAAATACCTTGTTGAATGTTCAGTTGACAAAACATAAAAAATATGCTAAACTATAAATATTTCAGTGGTGGTAACAAAAACATGTGATAATTAGACAGGACTGGATATTTTGATGTGTCCATTTGAATGGACTGTATCTCTATTTCAATAAAAAAAATTAAATAAATCATAAACTACTTGTGTTAAAATGACTCATGTAACCATTACATAATGCAAGTCTATCAATAGCCAGTCCTGATATAGGCCTAAATGTCAAAGACACTGCTTTATGCTAAGAATGTTATTGTCAAAGAAAGTGGTTATTGTCACAGAGTTGTACAGACACATCAACCACTCTCAACCCCTAACCCTGAGGCCTTGATAGATAAATAGACAAATCTAGAAACAATGAAAACCCTGAGAATTTATATTCATTGAATGTAAAATGGGTTACAAGAAAGAAACTAAATCATGTGAACAGCAAATGGTTCTCATTTACAAATGCTGCAAAAGTTTTTACTAGATGACATCCCTGTTGGTCTGAAGTGTCCTTCATATTGTGTGCTGCTCCATGAGGTCAGTTGGTAAACAAAGTGGCCCCCTTAATCACACAAATCCATTAGAGAGGGAGAGAGAGTAGTAGTGTTGAAATCACGAACAGCATCGCTTCTTTTCAATATGAAGGATCTTGTTGCATTGCGGGCATGTGTGATAGACGTCTTTGAAAAACTTGGCAAAGAATGGAATCAGACAGCAGAATAAAACAAACCTGGAAAAGGGAAGAAAGTCACATTGATTTGGCTGGTACACACATGGTTTGAAAGTTTTGTTGGTTGCAAATTCAAACAGAAACTTACCCACACAGGATGAGAAGTAAGCACATCAGCCAGGCATAAACTCCCACTTTATAGGTGACATTGGTTAAAATTTGCTGTTGGCAAGTAGTGCAGGTGGCCATTCCTGGAGAGCGACCCAGATCGAATGACTCGTAGCTGACGTATTTGGTTTTGGCATCAGCTGACGTTGACTGAACTACAAGAAAAAAAGTGTTTTAGGATCAATCAAGGTTTATTTATTTATTTGTTTATTATTGAGGTCTTTATTAACCATGACATCCCATTGAGATTTAAAATCATCTGGAAAATTAGGCCTATACCAGGCCAGCAAGGTGACTAATAGGTCATTAAAAATCCCAGGGCACTTTTGTAAAGAGTAGGGGTATAATGAAAATAGGGGATCTCTATTTAGTAATCAGTTGGCGTTTCCAAACCAGGATGGATGTTTTTCAACTATCCAATAGGACAGGGAATCTCTATATAATAGGCAAATCAAGTAAAGTGGTTGTAAAACATCCATCCCGGTTTGAGAATGCCCACTGATTGGGAACTGTCCATTTTTGTTCAGCAGAGACACCAGTCTCAGCAAGGCAGCAATGGCCAAATACAGTACAAGATGTCCATAAATACCCCATAAAATGAAAATTGGAGTTTTGTGGATTTTAGTCAATGTATATTATCTTCTAAGCCATCAATATGCTGCTATACTCCTAAAAGTTAACCTTAAGTGTTCCTCTTCCTGTAAAACAGACAAAAAATGTTGTTGACTCAACTTGCACTAGACAGATTTTTGTCCAATCAAATGCGCTTTAGAATTAGAATATCCCTCCCTCTCTACCACCTGCAACCTATAAATTGGTAAGTAGCAAATCATGGTTCATGGATGTAATGTAACTAAAAGCTATTTAAAAAAAAGAAAGCGTCCAAACTTCCTGTTTAAATGGGAACTACACTCACTGAGCACTTTATTAGGAACTCCTGTACACCTACTTATTCATGTGATTATTTAATCAGCCAATCGTGTGGCAGCAGTGCAGTGCATAACATAGTGCAGATAGGGGTCTGGAGCTTCAGTTAATGTCAACAAATATACCACAAGAATGGGGAAAAAATGTGATCCGGCTACTCAGATAACCACTCTGTGCAATTGAAGTGAGCAGAATAGCATCTCATTGCACAACATGTCGAAACTTGACGTGGATGGACTACGACAGCAGAAGACCACATCTTTATAAGGGACCATAACATTCCTAATAAAGTGCTCAGTGAGTCTACGTGTCAACACAAGGATGAAAACTGCAATCTTCAATTTCATGGGGTCTTTAAAAAACATTGAAAAGCTCTTTACAATCAACAATTTTTCCCAGATAATTGCCAGGTAACAAACTCACCAGGTCTGGCTGAGTCCATTCGCATTTGCTTGTCACCGATGGTGGAGCTTTGTGCGGTGAATGGTGTGTGCACATGGTAGACCTTGACATTGTTACCCTTGTTCTCTACTGTTGATTCCAAGAGGAAAGATACAGATACAAATCAATTTTTTTCCTCATAATTGTTTTGAGATTACACATTTATGTCAGTCATGCTGACACGTTTTGGATTTCTTTAGTCTTAGTCACTCAGTTTGAGTCATACGTACTCACCGGATGATTAAAAGACTTACTTGGTATGATATAGGGAGGTGGGTCGTCGGTTCTGTAAGCACTCATTCTCTCTTTGGCTGGATTTAAACTGGTGGAAAAAGAAAAAATTAGAGTGTATATTAACTCTGTCCAACATTTACCTTCTTTAAATGTTTTCATTACCACTCAGTACCACTTTATTTGCATTTGACTGTTTCCATCATTTAAATGTAGTGATCAAAGCAAACTATTAACTACTCCTGTAAAAGGACTGTTTTACAGCAATATCATGTTGTTCATGATTAAGAATTGTGTAAGACCTTCACTCTGAAGTTACATCTTCTAATATGACGGATTACCTTCAAATCTAAACAGGGTTTTTGGATTTCATTAGTTTACCCTGAGCAGCTCTAACCAAATAGGAGATCTACACACACATTTACAATAAATAGGTTGTTGACGCATAAAATGTCCATTAACATTTTTACTTTTTATGATTTTAGGTTATAATATATAATTTGTTGTGACTGGTTACCATTCCTCTTAATTGCATTGTGAATATTTGGATTCATTTCTTTTTAAAATTACAAATATTTAATTCTTTCAATTTATAATGTTTACAAAAACTGCATTACACTGCATACTAACCATAATAGCATTGGCAAAATGCTGTTTAAAATAGATTTAGATGGTATATAGCATATTTATATTACAATCTAAAAAAAAAAAAAACCGACCCATACAAATATACAAGAACATACTAGGAATAATCACACTAAATTTCTATCTTTAAGTGGAAGTACATTATTGGTGTATGTTTTTTTGGAGGGTGTATATCAGTAGGAGGTGACCTGGAAACCTCAAACAGTCCAAATACGTCAGCCATTTCACTCAATAATTGAGGCAAAGCACAGAGAGTCAAAAGGCTTGTCCATTCATCGCTCAGATGAGCTTTGTTCAAAGCATTCACTGTGCGGCTTTTTTATTTAATGACGTATTATCACTCTTGTTAGCCATCACAAAGCATAATATTTAAACAAAATGAGGCATCGCAATGTTCAATTTACCTTCAGGTATTTCTGATTAAAGATAACGAGTACAGTAATAATTCTGCGATCTGACTGCACACAAACACTGTATCTGCTGTACACAATTTCACAATAACTGTACAAACCTCACTAACAATTATCAAAACACTGATTTCCCCCATCAGTCTTCTAATTAAATAACCATATTCAACAGCCACTCAATCGCTACCATTTAATGAATCACAAACTAAATAACATTCATAAAATGAATTTTGAAGGAAACAAAAACACCAACAATAAACTATTAAATTGGTTTGTTATTAAAAACATTTTGTGTAATCTCAGACCTACTCCTATATGATCATTAAGATAAATGAAGCACCTAAATCCAGAAGCACTTCAAAACTCCACATTATAGTTTGTTGTAAAGAGAACACTCTTACCTGTACTATTGCGGCTGTTGCTGTTAGTTAGACTGAAACCAGTTTGTAAAGAGTTTCCAAGCTTTTCATAGTCACTGTGTCTACTCCACCCCTTGCCTTAGACGCATTAACATATTTTATTTATCTTGTATGAATGTGCTTGTGACAGAAAGAGGAAGAAGGCTGTATTTCTTCACATCTCATTCATTGAAATGCCTTGTTTTTGTTTTGTTTTTTTGATAACGGGTATTGATGCGGTATATGAATGTAAACACCTGGTATTTCCAATTTCTGAAAATCCACTGATTTACTGTGCTATAATGTGAAACTGGCCAGAGCAGACAGAAAAACTGTATTCAGTAAATCAAAGTTTACATTTTATTTAATGTGCTGTAAAGGAATACTCCAGGTTCAATAGAAGGTTATATTATATAGTGTATATAAGGTTATATGGCATAATGTTGATTACCACATAAATTAATACAGACTTTTCCCTCCTTTTGTTTAAAAAAAAGCAAATATCCAGGCTACAGTGAGACACTTATAATGGAAGTGAATGGTCAATCTGTAAACATTAAAATACTCACCGTTTCAAAAGTGTAGCCACGAGAAATAAACAATATGTGTTTTAACATGATTTTAGTGTGATAAAATCACTTACTCAAAGATATCCAATTTTAAAACTTTGTTGCCATGACATTGTAATGCCGTAAACCCTGTGATCCCACAAAAATGATGATTTAAAGTTTACAGCTCACAAGTTAAGTTACTGAAATTAATATTATAATAATATAATGCACTCACTAAACACTTTATTAGCAAGACCTGTACACCTACCGTGCAATTATCTAATCAGACAATAATATGGCAGCATAAAATCATGCAGACACAGGTCAACAGTACAATTTTAGCGAGCAGAATAGCATCTGAGAATGCACAACACTTCGAACCTTGCGGCATATGGGCTACGACAGCAGAAGACCACGTCAGGCACTTTATTTAGACCAAAGTGTTCCTAATAAAGTGCTCAGTGAGTGTATATATAACGTTTTAAAATAAGAATTAATGTCAGTGCTTTTATAAAATGAAAAGCTCTACATTGCTGCTTTTAAACCCTCCAAGAATTGGCCCCATTGTAACACTGTAGCCTAAATTTCATTTTCATTCAGAAAAGTATGGACAAATCAAAATGATTTTTTGAGGTAATCAACATTATGCCACAAATGCTGTCGATTGAGCTTAACTTGTATTCAACTCTGAATATTCCTATAAAGATCACATAATAGAAAATTCTTCTGAGTATTTTTCCAATTTAATATAATTTTTTCATTAAATATTAATAGAATAACAATTTTAGTGAAAATTTTAATTGGCATGAATTTCAGAATTTCCCGCTTTTTCTTTAATGACAGCATGCACTCGAGCTAACATGGATTCCACATGTGTGTTAAAACCCGGATTATCCATGTTGATAATCTGAGAATGTTCCTTGTGTTCTATAATGGAAGCAAGTAAATCTGACTTTTCGTACAAAAGTACTTAACATGGTCAAAATGACCTAGAAATGTAATGTCATAACTTCAATTTGTTTAAAATATTAGAACTTTCCATTAATTCCCAGTTTGGTTTATTTTAAACATAGAGTATAAAGGAATCATGTATATGCCATCAGCACTAAAACTCACTTACACACAGATCTATATCTTTCAAACAAGGGCTAAGGGCTATGAACTGGTATAGGTTAATGGGTGAAGAGGCATGTGAGCTACTGTGGTGGGTTTGGACTGGGTTTGATCTCTGTGACTCCAGAACAGTTAACTCACACTTTGGGTGTGGCAGGGAGTGTAGGAGTATGTGCTGTGGATATCATCAGAGTAGGCTCGGCATTTCAGATGAGACTCTTTGTGTGACATTCCTTTGACATTGCGGTCCAGCTCGTCCTGCAGCATTCCACCTGCTGTCACTAAAGCTTTTCTGTTCTACAGTCTATTTCATTATAAGATTACAACCCTTCCCTGTTATATCCGATGATAAGGCAGGCCTTACTAGTAATCTGTGATTTTCTTCAGGGATCTCGGCCTGCCCATTTCCTTTGGATGTCCACAGGAATGTCAAGATGTCACTATAAAACTGGACTTTTTATATATGCATTGTACTGTGAGAAAGTCTAAGGTAACCTAACATAATCATGTTTAAAGCAGTTTATATAGAGTATAGGTGGATTTACTTGCTTTTTAAAGTATTATAAATGCATTTTTCTCAATAAAAATATTAATTAAAAAATATTAACAATATGGTTATACAGAATTTATTATGAGGATGGCTTAATGATGTGTTTGATACTTAAAACTTTGCTTACAGTACCACAGTCATTGCATGTAATTGCTATATTTCCAACAAAAACTTCCTTTATAGAGCCCATATTATGCTAATTTACAGGTTAATAATTTTATTTTGGGGGTCTATTAGAAAAGGTTTATCTGCTTTAATGTTCAAAAAAACACAGAATTTTTCTCATACTGTACATTGCCCTCTCTTCATACTCTGGCTGAAATGCTCTAATATAGCTCCTGTCTCTTTAAAGCCCCCTTTCCGAAAAGCCCAGTCTGCTCTGATTGGTCAGCTGGCCAAGTCTCTTGTGATTGGTAACACCCCTTACCATAACCAAGTTTCAGCTCCTAAGTATTCCTGAGCAGTTCTGTAAACACTATTGTCACTATGGTACCAGTGGCATTGGTTTTTGCTGTTCCAGCTCTAGCCCGAATCCAATAAAGCTGATCGACCCGAACCACCTTCGCAAGCACGGTTGGAGCAAAAAATTTCACAGTGGTAAGTTTTAATTTTGTAACTTTCTTACAAGTGCACTGTTGATTATCGTGACCCTGACAAAGCTTCAAGTAAAATGTGCGTAGTGCATCTAAGTTTGTCATCTTTTGCTGGAATTGGTGTAGCCAAACTTTTTCGCCCGAAATATGAACAGAGAACAGAGGCTTACTCCTGGTTGGACATTACCAAGTGTATTAGAGAGTTAGAGAGCAAGTTAGCCGTGGACAAGCGTGGATGGCATCTGTAACATTACAGCTTGTAATTATATAATTATATAAGACTCTTGAGATCGACCATTTTGTTACACAATTTTAGGTAAAAGCCGGCCCACAGCTGAATTGTAAACCCTTACCAAAACAATAACATTACATAGCAAGTTAGCCGACAAGAACGACAAACAATCTGTATAATTCTGCACCATTGTAGGTTAAAGTGGGTCCGCAGCTGATTAGCAAAACTATTTCAACACAATAACAATAGCTAGCAGGTTAGCAGAGCCCTACAGCTGTGCACTGGGTATACACCATACCCACAACACAAAACTCATTTGAACTCTCGGTAGCAGATATATCCACAAATAATCCGGGTGACAGAGGACAAATCTCAGCTGCCTCCACGTTTGAGACCGTCAACCTGTGCATCTTATCACGTGGCTTGTTGAGCGCATTACCGCGGATACATAGCGCATGTGGAGGCTTCACGCCATCCACTGTGGCATCCACGCACAACTCACCATGCGCCATACCTGTCAACACTCCCGTTTTTCCTGGGAATCTCCCGTATTTCACACCGATCTCCCACCTACTACTCACACAATCGACACATCATAGAAATTTCAACCCATTTGTGACCTCAACCTGGCAACATACAACCCATTTGTGCTAGTAGACGCGGGAAGTTGAATCAGGCATCACTGGTAGATGGGAGGAGAAGATTCAGGTGGCGCTCTGGTGAATAAAAACTAAATGTACATGTCAATTTAACAACAGCTGGATGGAAGAATATAATTTAATATCTCGAAGCCATATCGACAATGCCCACGCCTTTTGGGTGACGTGCAGAAATCCTAAAATGCACTATTAGTCACAGACAGAGCTCACCCTTTCAGTCGGCGCTTGTTCAAAGTGGGATCAGTGTTTTCCTGAGGAAATAACAGAAAAACAGCATCTGGAGTTATTCACAACAAGTAATGACAAACCTAGACATGACATGTATTATCATTTATAATGGTGTGACCATTTATACAGGTTTATTTAAATTCAGGTGTTAAAACATTGGCAATGATCTTAATCCTAATTAATAAATGATACCCTTATGAAAACTTACCATGGATTTACTGTAGTAATATTGTATTAATAAGTAAGCAAGGTTTTGATACAAGTAACCATGGTTTTACTACACCATTACTGTAGTATCCATGGTAACATGGTTTTAGTAATAGTAACCTTATAATAATATCTATGGTTAATTTTGTGGATTTAGATGTTGCTTATACTTACACATTTTAAAAGGTAAACAAAGCAGACTAATACTTTTCTGCTTAGACCTATAAACATAATGTAAGTAATCATTTAAGTTAATAATTTTTCCAAAGAATTTGTAAAAATGTAATTCATAAGAGGTATCAGTATTGGTATCGGATTGCTCATCCCTAGCCATCCAATTTAAACATGAGGAGACTCTACCCTCCCTAGCAACCTGGCCAATTCGGCTTCTTAGGAGACCTGACTGGAGTAATTCAGCACACCATGGGATTAGAATTTGCGGCCTACCTGAGCTACCCAGGCCCCCACTTTGCAGACCTTTTAAACGCACAAAGAACTATATTACACACTAAAGGAAAGGTAAAATCCCCAAAAGCAAAATAGGGCCTCTTTAACTTAACAAAGTATTGATTAGCTGAACCAGCAATGCAAGTGGTGAAATTTGCCATATACAATATACTGTATATCCACTACACAGGATTATTACTGTTGTAACTCAAGAAGGGATTATTTGAAATCACTACTCTAAATTGGCAGACATAAAAGCATTGTTTTGCCTTCACAAGGAAATTCAGCAAGCCATAGCCCATCAAACTGGATTTTCAAGATGGTATTATTTCAAACCTTTATAAAAATGAATTTCAGAAACTACAAATAATGAGTTAATGAGAAAATATGGAAACCCAAAAAGCTTTCTGCATCTGAGTAATGGTACTTAAAGAGGTCACTTCTTTTAAGAACAGATCACTTCCCAAGGATTCACAGGAAGTACAGGAAAATGCTTGCACAGAATTTGGGAGTCATCGGTCATGAAGATGATGCAACCTGATGAGAAGAAACGGAATTGTAGGGTGTGTTGAAACTAAGAAACAAGTCTTGAAGAAAGAAGAACACGAAGAACAGATTTAATTATGCAATGCCCACAAACATGTAATTATAACAAGGGCAAGAAAGTTTTCAAATTATTTTTATTTTTTATTCTCTAAGTACACAAAACAAAACGAAAAAGAAGAAATAAATACAGATTTAAGGTGAAGCGTTTATGCAAATCATGCAAGACACATACAATAATTTACTACAGGACTATCCAAAGAAAGTATGTAACATTCTACCAAATAGAATAACTTTTGCATTCAAAGGGAGCCCAAACAAATAACTGTTTTGTTTAAAAAATGAATAAATATTCATTCTTATGTTACGCTTTTCTTTTTACAACCAAATAAAGTTTATGACATTACTGTTTATTTATATTTATTCTTATTTTATGCAAAGAAAGCTGAACACAAGTTTTAAACAATTTCCACCTTTTTTTTTTCAAATGTCACAGATTCCAGGCAGAGGTGACCCATAAACTATGAATGACATAAGTATTTATTACCATTGTGCTTGAGGACAAAGATTTTTACTCCAAATTGTTCAAGAGGATTGTCTCTGTGATCACACTACTTTAATTTTCTCTGGATTCGAAATTATGTGTAAGTGTTCTTTCCTCACATTGTGTGTGTTATTCATTGGACAGTTTTTGAATAAAATAATTACTTTATTATTTTAGTTCACATTAACTGTGATGATTGATTACAGAAAAAGAAATGACTGTACATTTTCAGTAAATTACTAGTTACTGTTTGCCATACTTTCATAGCAATATAATAGTTAATTTATATTATTAATGGTTGATAACATTTGATAAATAAATTTATGAATGATAAATTAATTAATTAAATTTACTGTATACAGTACTTTTACTTCACAGTGACCAAGATCATTAAATGATTGTAATGTAGCAGTATTGCACAGAATCACAATGATTAGCTTAATTTTACTCTAGTTTGAGAAATAGACGCCTCAGCCAGGGTTGGGGAATACATGAAACAGGATTATGTATTTAAAATACAAAATACAAGTATCTGTATTCCACTACAGTTAAAATTTAAATAATTGATAATTAGAATACAGTTACATTCAAAAAGTATTTTGATTGCTGAAGAGATTACTTTGTATTTTATTGTCATTTGGTTCATTTAATATTTAGTCCTTTCAGATGGAAAACATTTATACATATAAATGATGCGATCCAAAATGCATTTGAACAGCAGTGAAACACTTTCTTATGATGTCATAGGAGCAGACAGAGAAGTAAGTTTGAAGTAAGTCTGGAACAGAAGAAATAGAAATAAACCTTGTGTAAATTGTCAGCTTTGCGCTAAGCTAAAATGCTATTTCTAGTCATTTTACACGCACGTTACCAGGCACGATCATATTTTTTTATCAAGTAAATTCACGTTAGATCACAATTCAGTTTTTTCATGTAAGACTTTTGATATTAGGACAAAAATCCTTAAAAACAAGATCAATTTGATTTATCTTGTTTTAGAAACAACACTGCATAAGATATTTAGATTTTCCAGAGAATGTATTTTTAACGTGTATTTTTTTAGTTTTTATAGTCAAGACAAGTGAAAAAAATGTTGAAGAAGTAATCCAAAGTATTTAGAATATGTTACTGACCTTGAGTAATCTAACAGAATACTTAACAAATTCAAGTTTATAACATGTATTCTGTAATCTGTAGTGGAATACGTTTAAAAAGTAACCTGCCCAACCCTGTCCTCAGCTGACAGCTTCATTGAATTCTACACTCTCAAGACCAGTTTCATGTACAACAGTAAAGAGAAGACTCAGGAGTGCTGGCCTTATGGAAAGAATTGCAAAGAAAAAGCCACTTTTGAAACAGAATAATAAAATGTTAGCGTGGACAAAGAAACACAGACATTGGACAACAGATAATTGGAAAAGAGTGTTATGGATCTTAACCCCACTGAGTTTTTGTGGGATCAGCTAGACGGTAAGGTGTGTGAGAAGTGCCCGACAAGACAGCCAGATCTATGGCAAGTGCTACAGGAAGTGTGGGGTGAAATGTCACCTGAGTATCTGGACAAACTGACAGCTAGAATGCCAAGAATCTGCAAAGCTGTCATTGCTGCAAGTGGAGGATTTTTTTGATTAGAACTCTTTGAAGTAGTTTAAGATGTGTGTGTGTGTGTGTGTGTGTGTGTGTGTGTGTGTGTGTATTTTTATATATATATTATAATTATATTTTTTCAATAACATCTTGGACTGGAACTGTCTTGCAGGAAAATCATTTCTCTGCCTATACCTTGTGTAATATGTGTGTCATAATAAAAAGACTTATGACTTATGACAACACACAATATCATGTATATTGCAGATTGTATGATCAGACTTGAGGATCAATCACTGAACATTATTCTTCTCACTACTCACAGTGCAAGAAAATCTTGCATTTGCTTTGCACTAAAAAAAGGATGTTTAGTTAACTTAATTAAAATGAGCTAAAGAAAAACAATTCTACAGTAGAACATTTTGGCTCTACTTGATTTCACTGCATTCTATCCAATTAAATTAGTAAAACTGAAGTTTACTTAATCAATATGAGTTTGGACAACATAAATACATTTTGAGGCATTGATGAAACTGGTAAGGGGATTTCCGTTTCCCAGCAGGCTTTGTATGGGACTGGATGGGGTGACCAAATGTTAAAATGAAGAGTTATATTATGTGTTTTTGAGCCATGAGTATAGGAGGTGATTTGTTCATGTTTAATGTTCTTTTATGTTGGTATTTAAAAGAGTGGCTCTTGCGCTTCGGTTGAGGATGGACTTTCAAGTGTTTGATTCAATTGCTTAGCTCTATATGCAGTATCAAGTTGAGAGTGAAATAGTTTCTCTGTCCTTACACTTGGTCACCTGGTACACATAATAAGTTGGGCCTACCTTAATTCAAATTAAACATTAGTAAATTTAGCTTGATGAACCAAATAAAGTTGTTAAAACTACTATAGTACAATTATTTGACCTAATCCAAGGAAATAATGTTGACTGAATGAAACTGACTTAATCTGAATTAAAGAAATTAAATTGATTGTAAAAAAGTTTCTCAAATTCAATTAAGTAATGGTTGTCTTCATTTTTCAGGTTGGTAAAAGTTGAACAGTTAACCAAACTATGGTTATGTTCTCTGAACGGAATGCTTCTCAACGTTGACTTGAGATAGAACACAATTATTAACAAAAACAACAACAACAACATAAATTACACTAACAACAATAATAATAGTAATTAAATAATAATATCACAATTTTACAGTGTATTCAGAAACTGCTAGTAAACAAAACCACACAGAAGAATCCTGACATGAACTAGCTGGAAAAGACAAACATGGCAACACATGACACAAGTCTTTTGACTGCAGCTAGACAAATATGTACACAGTACATGTCCCAAATCCAATTCTAATTCTCTTCTTTTAAACTTTTGCCTTTTCTAAAAAAAAAAAAAAGAAAAGAAAAACACACACATAGCGGCAATAAAACCATTTTCAAACACTGCCAACAAAAGGGGGCATTTTACATATCAACTGTTAATAACCACAGTTTAAATAGATAACCATTCTCAACAAATTGTGTTAATGATCATCCGACCTTCTCAATATTACATGTGTTTCATGCAGGCCTGGATCTAAGGAGTTGCTGGTGTGGGCTTAACCCCCCAAATTATCCCTATGCCCCCCAAGTGCAATTGAAACAAAGAGTTGAATTGTATTGTCACGATGCTAACCCTAACCCCAAATCTAATTAAATATGCTGTAACTGAAGACGTGCATTTTATCCTGAAAGTCAATTTCTTATTTATTTTTGAACTGCACTGAAATAGTGTAAATATTGTGTAAACAGAGCTCAATTGAAGTCATTGATTTCAACTCTGAATGTGAATATCTGAGATTAAATAGATCTTGGTGCTAATGGTCTTCAACTCTAAAGTTAGTGCCAAAGCAATTACAGCTAGTGCGGTTGGGTAATTTTCTCAAACTCTTATGGGTAACTGTTGTGGGTGTTGGTTGAACAAAGAATGCATCATCAAAAACTGAAACATGATCTATGACTGCAGAACTGTGGTGTAAAGTGCACATTTTCCATTGCTAAGCAACTGTAAGTGTCATATATCATATTTAAACTCTTGACATTGATTTCAACTAAGACTTGGTTTAAAATCCCTTTACAACACAACTGCATATTTCACTGTAACTGGGAGTTGAACCTATACATTTGGCACATATGGGGTCCAAAATTCTGAGACCATATACAAAATCTAGGATTTAAATTCTAATTTAACCTGGAAATGAACAGAAAACTTTAGGGGTTTGAACATTTAAAAATAAAGAAACATTAAATGAAAAATGCATACAATAAATAAGGAATATTAAAAATTCTGCACTATTTCTAGGTGACTAATCAAATGTAAGAAATGCTGTGACCATGTTTTTTTGTACAAAAAGTATTCCATTGAAGCTTCCATTCTCGGAACATGCTGGGATAACATGGATCATCAGGTTTTCCACAAACTTATGGAGTCCATGCCATCTTAAGTTCATTAAATTCATGGTAATTTTCCGATTCAAATTTTCATTAATTTATTTACTGGAGATAACAAGTTGAGGGTGCAAAGTCACATATACCTTAGCCAGTTAATTGGCAAATATTTATAATCGCTTGTCTATCCATGTTACTGCATATGTGTGCACATTAATTAGGAGGTGTTATGTTTGGTCTGTGAAATCCTTTTAGTTTTTGTTTCCATGTTGGCTTCTGACTGCACCAAAGAACAGGAAAATCAAATTCAGAATATTCAGGAATGGAACGCCATTTCATTGCACACCTTGGCAAACTGTTTTTTTCAAACCAAACTGGAAAGAAACCAGAATCCATTTGGCCAAACACCAGGTAGTGAGGAGGTAAATGCAGGTTTCGTCCAGCGTAAACAGAAATACCACCAGAAATCTTCCTGCAGATGCCTCTGATCTGATAAAAGAGAGGAGGACTAACATAAACACAAAAGGTTTTCTTCAGGAGACTGAGGAGGCTGAACCAGTATTGTTATTTGTCTGAACATTTTGTCTACACATATTGGACAAAGCTGAAATATTATACTAAAAATATGTTTTTGTGTTCAGCAGAAGAAAGAAAGACATACGCATCTTTGATGGCATGAGTCAATGATAAGAGAATTAAAAATTTTGGGTGAACTACCTTTTTAATTTTGAAAGATGTATTTGTCATGAGCTAGTGAAATCAAGAATTTTGTTTTAAATTCTGAAAATCTTAAGAGTAAACATGAATTTTCACTTATACATTCATATGTATTTTAACCTACAGTTTTGATATTGATAAGTTAAAGGGCATGTCATGCTTCAAGTATCCATTCATCTGTAATGTTTGATTGTTGTAATCCTAGTTCAAGAGATTTCAACAGAGGTCCCACACACACAACCAGAGAGCATTGCTGAAAACAATAACATTTCCTACATTTTAGACACTCAATTCCAAGATTTGAGCTGGCAGTTTGAGAGAATCTCTAGTGAGGTCCGCTTGTTCAAAGCTACAACAAAGCACAACCTGAATTCCCTTAAATCCTGGACAAAGAATCTAAATAAAAAGACCAAGAGGCTTGATTCAAAGCTCTAAGGGAGAACAACCAGCTCAACATCAGGCCAATCCAAAGGCAGATCAGTGCTCTTTAACCTGAGTCATGAGATCGGGAAACAGCAAAGTCACACTGGCTTTTTGGAATCCCTGAGGAATCAAGTTCAAGCTTTCAGGACTCTCTCAAACAGGGGCAGAGCTAGGGGTCAAAGCCGTTACTAGTGTAAAAATTTTGTTCACTAGGCATTTGTTTTTTGCAGACCTAAATAAATAAAATTTAGTTAAGTAAAAAGACAAATGTCAGACTACAAATGGCTTTATGCCATTAAATATCTAATAATGATAATATATCATTCTTCAAGTATGTCGTGTGGCCTTGATGCTGCTTTTCCCATCTGCTTCCACTGAAAATGAAGTCACCTTCCAGAGGAGTTTCCTATCTGGGATTCATGAACTCTCTATCTGCGCTTGGCTGAAAGTAGATGCAAAATATGTTGGAGCAATTATTTCCTTTGCAACAGAGAACAATATCCTTGTTTTCTATGGCTGGAATTCCAGGATTCTAGGAACTATGTACTTTGTGATTGGAGATCCAGCAAATTGTGAACTGTCTGTGGAAAAATATCTACTGGATCCAAGTTCCAGAAGGGTTATGAGATTCCTCCAGGGGGCTCTGTTGTCCTGGGGCAGGAGCAGGACTCTCATAGAGGGGGCTTTGATTAAGCTGAGGTTTTAGTGGACAGACTGGCTGGCTTTGCAATGTGGACTCTGACCCTGAGCCTGGGGAGGTATTTGGCTTGGCCACTGGCAGAGGGGTGCCATGAGGAACAGTGCTCAGCCTGGATAATGTAGGCCAGCTGTTTTTGGCTCTGTGCAACATGTAACATATGAGTGTCTGGAACACTGCTTGTGAAGGGACAAACCTTAAAAAACAAGAACTAGGGTATATAAACGTTCAGCAAAACTTATTAAAACATTTACCAGTAACAACCAATGAGCTTGTGCTATAAATTGTTTTTGTATTTTCATTTATTATTTAAATGGTATAGTAAAGTGTCATGTATCATATTTAAACTCTTGACTTTTGATTTCAACTAAGACTTGGTTAAAAATCCCTTTACAACACAACTGCAGCATATTTCACTTTGTGATATAAAACTTCTACTAGACACTTATGGCAAAATGTGCATAGTATTTCATTTTATGAACACTATTATTTGCATAATTGTAAAGTTAAAGCTGCTATAAGGTTGTATTTGAATACCACACATAAAATGTCCCTACTACCTGACAGATATCAATAAAATAGGTGTGCTGAGAAATAACAGCCCTAAGCTGTGTAAATAGCCAACAAGAATCTGACTGCGGCTCTCGCCTGTTAGCCAATCAGAAAAAATGGAGGCAGCTCTCTGCCAATGTTGACATTTTGGGGCGGGACTAACGGTTTTCCCAAGAATGGAAGAGGACGAGCAATTTGTTGAATCTGTCAATATTTTTGCCATTCCGTTTGATACCTCCAGTGTCGCTGAAATCGCTTACTGCAGCCTTAATTTGACCAAAACTCCTCTAAAATATGATATATTATGAGATATCTTTCATTTAAACCACATAAAAACATTTCTAATAGTGTTTTTTAGATGCCATGTCAGGTAAAAAGCAACGTCAATTATTGAAAGCACGTCTCGAGGCACTGTGTCTAGTAAGTGCAAGAAGGTATCCGTTGATCAGTCCACAGAGTTACCATTTAGCCCGACTATTTCACCCAATATGGCGGATGTTGAAGAGGTAGCCTTGCCTTAAAGGCAAAAGAGCCTATCATCTTTTACAGACATCAGCAGTAAGTTAACTTGACTACGCGAATGCGCATTAGCTGGAACGTCGCTAAAACATTGATTTCTGTGTAATTTGAGCTAAAAAAAAATAATGATGCCATTGTTGTCAGATTTCATTGCTGATTTGAAATTTATGAAACGTTCGTAGTCTTTGGCCAACTTCATCAAATACAGTTAATACTCTTGAACTCAGCTTGCGCCTCAACCCAAAACTACACAGGAACGTGACGTTTCTGTGAACTACATTTACCAGAGTTCCTATTAAACTTGCACCTTTGCGCTTTCCGTACTCTCGTCACGAGTTTGCTTATGATTGTTAGTCATGGGGAAGAAGTGCTCGCAGTAGTTCTCCAGTTATCAGCTTTTGGATGTAATTGTGTTTAAATTTGAAAGTGGACATTACCTGCCGCGGACATGTCCAACATCGCAAAAAAAGTGTCATGGTCAAGCCGAGGCGACGATCGCGGAGAGAGAACTCCACTGTTGAACGGAGCCGAGGACGTTAAATACACAAGAAAGGTACCACACAGGCCATAAATATCTAAAATAGTGATTAGGATCACTTCTGTAAAGCTTAATAATTCGATCGGAATATTTTGAATGCAACCTGCCTATATGAATGACATGCTCTGCTGATTAAATAAAGCATGAGTGCAACAGCTACTACACGGTAGTAACTGGATTTGCAGAAACAGAAAGCATGTACTAGAAACTTTTTTGAGATCAGTACACTGAAAAAAGAAACTAATTTATAAACCATTTTTTTTAAAGATCAAGTCCTCGTTGTAAACCCTTGTGTAAATACAAGGGAAAAAATAAGAAAAAGTTTAATGTTTTGCAATTCTGGATTTTTGGGATTTCTAACTTCCCATTTCATTTAATACCACAATTAGTTAGTATTGAAATTCTAGATGTCTAAGTATAGAAAAATGACAAAAGTGTGTAGGTATAGAAGTGTGTAGTTTTTTATGTATTATGTGTTTGTTTCAAAGTTCTCCGGAGGCAGTAAATTTTATATAGGCAGGCTGAGCACTGTGGATCTTGAAGAGGAGATCACAACTGAAGAGGTAAAATGTATTTCCAATCCATCACTTTTATCCTTTAATTTTATTCTAGTAGGGTTCTTCAAAGCAAGAGTCATTATAACTATGGAGATAGCACTCATTTAGGTCCTGAAGAATTTTGATACAGAGCAGTAGTTTTAGTTTTAATAAGGGATGCAAACTACTCACCTTTCAGTTAAGGTCACCTGGGAAGCCTGTCTCACTGGCTTCATCTGCCTGCAATCTGGAAAAATAGAATATTTTGAATCTGGTGGTCTTGAGTCTATTAATTATGAGAAAATGTTTCCAATGTGCTGGCATGTAGTCAGGTTTGCCCACGGCTGCAAGGAGTGGATGCCAGTGAAGTGCTATTCTTTCTGATTGCATGAGCATAACTTGACTGTATATTCCCTTGATGAATGACAATGTGTCGGCCATGTAAGTCTTTATGTCTGAGTCTGTCTTTGCCTATACTTACAGGACATTGTGAGGAGTCGGCCGAATGAAATCCCTCACAACGAAAAGCTGCTATCCCTCAAATATGAGGTAATTGAATCAAGAAGGTTTGACCTTCTGAAGCACTCTCCCCTCACAATTGGTTGTCTGTTTGGAATTTGGAAGTCATTGGATGTTTTGGTTTGAAATCCCCATGAAATCTCAGTGTACTTTTCTTTCCTATGTTGACAGCACTTTATTATGAACACTATGGTCCTTATAAAGTGCCCCATGTGGTTTTACGCTGTCGTAGACTATATGCCTCAAGGTTCAACGTTTTGTGCATTCTGAGATGCTATTCTGTTCACTACAATTGTACAGAGTTGTTACCTGAGTTACCGTAGCCTTTCTGTCAGCTCGAACCAGTCTGGTCATTCTCCGTTGACCTCGCTCATCAACAAGGCATTTCCACCCACAGAACTGCCGCTTGCTGGATGTTTTTTGTTTTTGGCACCATTCTGAGTAAACTCTAGAGACATTTTTGTGTGAAAATCCCAGGAGATCAGCAGTTACAGAAATACTCAAACTAGGCCATCTGGCACCAAGAAACATGCCACGGTCAAAATGACTGAGATCAGATTCATTCACATGACCCATTCTGATGGGTCATGTGAATGAACATTAACTGAAAATCCTGACCAAAATCTGCATTATTTTATGCATTTCACTGCTGCTACATGATTGGCTGATTAGATAAACGCATGAATATGTAGGTGTACAGATTTTCCTAATAAAGTGCTAAGTGAGCGTGTTTCCTATTATCATTTCTTACTAATACAGGAGGTTGGGGCAGGACATATTTAAGGGCTCAGTAATTTTTTAAATATGCAATAGCCTTTAGTTTAAGCCACAGCCATGAACATAATTTGCTACTTGCTATTGCTAGTTAGAAGTAGGTGATATTAAGAGAAGGTACAATCATGTTCCAGAGAGCTTTTAAATGGACAAAAACAATGTGCGCAGAATGAGTCGTCATTCACTCAAGTTAATTTTGTCAGCGTTTAGGAGTTACACTAGCATATAGTTAACAGACATGATTAAAGTAATCTAGCATTCTAAATGCCATTCTAGCAATGGGCATTTAAAAAAATGTTTGTAGTTGAGTACTCTAACCCACAAAAAAAAATAGTAATCGATTACACGTTAAAAATAACAACTATGACACAAATAAGAAATGTATATTTTGTTTTATTCATAAACGTTATCAACAATGGTTTCAAAATAAGGTAACTTCAACAAAATATACTTTTCTTTTGGGGAAAAAATGAAATAAACATCCATTGACCATTAGTTTTTCCTACAGCTTAAAAATTTTAAATGACACCTTACACTTCACAGCAGATGCACTGGAGGACAGATTATGTAATATTAAATTACTATGATTGAGAAGATGCTGTTTCGAACATTGCCGACTGTGCGCTCCACCATGCTGTTTACATTGCAATGCAGCATGGGATTCTGAGTTCCTCAAACATGGATGGTTCTAAAAATAACTAGCCCTTCCACTCTGTTGCTCCGGAAGTGGTGAAAATGAGTGAAGGATGGAATGGGAGAAGGCTCAATTGGACAAACTATTTTTTGCATTCTGTGTTTGACGTCAGAAAACAGCACTGCATCAAAACACTCCGCTCCAATGGTAACCACTTTAAACTTTTATTTTGTGATTATTTGAATGTTTGTAGCATAAAAATAAAGACATTGTGATGTTGAAAATACTTTTTGAGCAGCTGATTAATTATGAAAACCGCCTTAGTCCCTCATTGCCGGTAAACAGCAGCACAAATGCAGATTGCATGGGTTTGATCGGATACCTTTGAGCCCAGCCTAGTGTAATCACACTGGTTTGATCCTACTTGCAAAAGGGTTAATTAAAATGGAAAAAAAATAAAACATTTAAGTAAAAAACAGTTGCACTCACCCAGAGCTTAGAAACATAGAAATGAATGATGACAACATTAGAGTATTACACATATATAAACTCTACACAAACATAAAGGCCATCATATGCTTATTATTTCACATGTAATTAATTAGAAAAACAAGTGTTAAAACTTACATTTACATTACATTTATTCATTTGGCAGATGCTTTTATCCAAAGCAACTTACAAAAGAGGAAAACATAAGCAAATCTTCTTAAGGAGACATTTGTAGGAAAAGTGCCATACTACAAAGTTTTACTAGCATTAGAATAGCATTCAAAACAGATTTAATTGCAACAAGAATTGTATTTATTTATTATTATTTTTTTATTGACTGGTTAAGTGCTCTTGGAAAAGATGTGTTTTTAGCCGTTTTTTGAAGACAGAGAGTGAGTCAGCTTCACGGATGTAGTTGGGAAGTTCATTCCACCAATGTGGTATGTTGAAACTGAGAGTCCGGGAAAGTGTTTTGGTGCCTCTTTGTGTTGGTATGTTCCTTAACCGACCGCAGGCTTCTGGCAGGAGTGAAAACTTGGCTTTTTATAAAATATGCACTGCCCGTTTTCAGAGATACTGGCCTGATGAGCTTCCGAGTTTCTTGTACTGCTTTTCAGTTGTTGTTTTTGTAACAATAAAAGCAGATTGTCATCCATTGGTTTGCATGACTCCATCAAGAACCGAATATTGAGTAGAATTCAATAAGAATCAAAATATAACAAATATTGCTGGTCCTACACTAGGTTTCGCTTTCAAAAGCACAGACACCATAATATTTTCTCTCATATAACACCTCGACGACACCCGTCCACAGTTCCGTCCAGTAGACTCAATTGTAACTGCGCGATTTGGTGAGCGATTCAGAGGGAAAGTACAGTTTTCAGTGCTGCTCCCGACAGGCAAATGTGTATAGAAAAATCTATTTGCGATATTCAAGTAGTGTTTTTAATAGTCAAATATCTGGTGCAAATAGAGCACTCAATTTGACTATTACTTGTGCACATCCCTACTGAACTCCAATTTTTATTTAATGGGGTCTTTATTGTTTATTAATTTAACAAAACCACTGTCTTCTCACATAATGCAGTGCACACACACTTTTTGCCTACTTTACTGTTGATGTCTGCTATGATGTGTTGTAAAGATTTATGCTCAGTTCTGCCTGTATTTCAGAGTCTTGATTATGATAACAGTGAAAATCAGTTGTTTTTGGAGGAAGAAAGACGGATGAGTCAAATGGTAAGTAGAATCACTTTTTGGATCCTTTTTATTTGACATAGATTATTAATCTTTGAGAAACTCTGTCTCATCCTGAAACTCGACTTTAAGAGTCTTTCCACAATTATTGAAATAATAGTTTGTTTTTGCATTACCAATAGGAATCTGCAAGTTACAGTCATGTTTGCAAATGCAATGTTGTGCAATTGTCTTCACCGTAGAGCTTCAGTTGTTTAGAGATCACAAGATGGGTGATCTGTGGTCTTATTGGATTCCTCACTGGTCTCATTGCGTGCTTCATAGACATTGCTGTGGAGAACCTTGCTGGGGTTAAGTACTTTGTGGTCAAACAGAGTATCCGTTTTTAAATATCAAATCTTTTAACATGCTTAGTTTTTTATGTAGAGCTGCTTATGTCTATTCTACATCTGGATATCTTTTACATGTGGACTGCAATGGGCATCTTGTGGTTCTTTGTGGCCTCAGTGTTTCCTTTAACCAGATCTTCAGACATAGAGAAATTCACAGAGATGGGAGGCCTGTCCATCTCTTTGATACTGTGGGCAGTGTTAAACTCTGCTTTCGTGATGGTCGGTAGCATAATTGTTGCTTTTTTTGAGGTAAGCGTTTTCTTCCAGTCAGAGTGAAATTCATGTGGCTTCTGCTTCCCTTCTGAGCTTTTGTGTAATTTCAGAGAAATCACTTAACACTTTCAGTACAGTGTGCTCAAGCAAATAACAGTATCTCCCTATAACCTGATTTGTTCCCTCATAGCCCATCGCTGCAGGTAGTGGAATCCCTCAGATAAAATGCTACCTGAATGGAGTGAAGATCCCTCGTGTTGTTCGGCTAAAGGTAATGGCCAGCCAACCATCTTTGGTTTTAGCTTAGGTTTTTTTCTCAGCTGGGTTTAAGGGATTGTTCACCAAAAAATTAATTCTCTCAACATTTACTCTCCCTCATGCCATCCCAGATGTGTATGACTTTCATCTGCAAAACAGAAATGAAGATATTTAGGCTATGTTCAGAATGCAGGCAAATCAGATCTTTTCAGCCAGACTGTCCGCACTATTAATTGCAAGTGATCAAATCAGATTTGCACATTGAGACTTAACCAACCTATGGGTTGCTTTGGTAACGACGTAGGCGTACCATGTGATGATGCTTTCTAAACAGATGCGGGAAAAATTTACAAGTACCCTGTTTTTTATATGCTTTTTGGTCCTTCACATTTCTGGCCACTATTCACTTGCACTGAAAGGACCAACAGAGCTGAGATATTCTTCTAAAAATCTTGTTTTGTATTCTGCAGAAGAAATAAAGTCATACACATTCTGGGATGGCATGAGGGTGAGTAAATGTTGAAAGAATTTTCATTTTTGGGTGAACTATCCCTTTAATGGTTTTGTATTTCCTATCCACAGACTTTGGTAATTAAGGTCTGTGGTGTGATCTGCTCGGTTGCTGGAGGTCTAGCAGTAGGAAAGGTACAGTACAATCAAGGTTAAATGGATTTTCTGAAGTAAAAATATGCATCATCAGGGCTCTAACTTTTCCAAATTTCCTTACAGGAAGGACCCATGATTCATTCAGGAGCAGTGGTGGCTGCTGGAGTGTCTCAGGGCAGAAGCACTTCACTGAAGAAAGACTTAAAGGTTGGTCTTCTGTACTGTATGCACCTGCATGATTGAATCTCACAGTGGAAATGGAGCCTGACTGCTTTTTTGCCTGCAGATTTTTGAGTATTTCCGCAGAGACACGGAGAAGAGAGACTTTGTCTCAGCGGGAGCAGCAGCTGGAGTCTCTGCTGCCTTTGGAGCCCCTGTTGGTGAGATAATCAGAACAACAGGATTCCCACTCTCATGGAAAACCTGAAATATCAGGGAATTTTAAAACTCCTGAATAAGTAAAGTAATACAATCTTAAAGGGATAGTTCACCAAAAAATGAAAATTCTCTCACAATATACTCGCCTTAATTCCACACCAAATGTGTGTCTTTCTTTCTTTTGCTGAACACAAATTAAGATTTTTATAAGAACACCTCAGATCTGTTGGTCAAGTGGATGGCGATCAGACATTTTGAAGCTCCAAAAATCACAAATGCAGTGACTCCGGTGGTTTAATCCATGTCCTCTGAAGTGAGATGATCGGTGTGTGTGAGAAACAAATCAATATTTAAGTTTTTTTTGTTGTTTTTACTTGAAATTGAAAGTGGAGATTTATAGTTGAAAAAAGGACTTAAATATTGATCTGTTTCTCATTCACTTTTGGGTGAACTATCCCTTCAAAAATCACAGAAAAGTCATGGAAATTTCTGTATTGATTATATGCTATATATTATAGCTATGCTCTGCAGTGTAGCTATACTCTGCATTACATTTTTGAATTGAGGGTAATAACAAAGGAGTCTTCCTTCAGGGGTAGGACTAAAATCTCAGGACATTTTTTTGTCTTACTTGCGACAATTGTACAGTAAATTATAAAAATTGTTTTAATCCAATAATTGGTACTATACATACAAATGAAAGTCCACTCCAACAATCTCTATACAGTTATTTTAAAAATCCTTATCCAGTAATCTAGAACAACTGGAAAGGTCATGTAGATTCATTGGTAAAAAAAAAGATGTGGGAACCTTGTAACAAACATAATTCTATTATAAATTAAGTAGAAACTTTTTCACAAAAGTTATATAAAATGTGTTTTATTTGGTTAAAATTATGTAAAAATGTACTTGGAGCACTGTGAATTGTGTTGCTTAGTGAAATTCCATCATGTGTTCTGGATAAAAGCTCAAAGGCAGACTTTAACTGCAGGTTTAACTGCCCTGGAAGGATTCTTAGATACCTCACTGTACCTTAGATATTTGTTGAGGATTGACTTATGCAAACGTTTTTATTTGATGTATTATTATTGTTCGGTACAGGTGGGGTTCTGTTCAGTTTAGAGGAAGGAGCTTCGTTCTGGAACCAGATGTTGACCTGGAGAATTGTGAGTGAAGATTGTTTATTATTTATGGTTATTTAAATAACATTCTCTATTTTAGTAAAAAAAAAAAAAAAGAGGTAAAATTCCTCATCCTGCTTTGTTTTTGATGTAGTTCTTTGCTTCGATGATCTCCACCTTCACACTGAACTTTTTCCTAAGTATTTACCATGGGAAGCCTGGAGACCTCTCCAGCCCCGGTCTCATTAACTTTGGCCGCTTTGACAGCGATGTAAGTTGTAATTCTCTCTCTTTCAGTTTCTCTTCACATTGTCTCTTTCCCTTTTTTAGCTGCCAAACTCTCTTATTAAGTGAGAGTTAAAAAAAAAATATTTTGATGCTTCCATCATACCACATGATACTGCTAAGCTTAATGCCTGAACCTGAATTTTTAGTTGAAGACATGACACCATATTGTGCTTGAACAAAATTTGATGTTGTGTATGTGGTTTCTCTGATAGACCATGGAGTATAATTTATATGAAATTCCTCTCTTCATTGTCATGGGAGCTTTAGGTAAGGAGCACGTCAGCATCTTTCTACATGCATTAGAATTGATTTGTAGAAAATTTTTTAGCTTTATAATTGTTTTCTTTTATCTTACCATTTTCAGGAGGTTTGCTTGGAGCGCTGTTCAATCTACTCAATTACTGGCTAACGATTTTCAGAATAAGGTAGGATCATAACTGTAGTTTATCTCCATTAGCTCATGGCTAATATGTATGGCATCAGTTTAGGGCCAAAAGTTTTGATTGAAAACTTTGTTATCGAAAAAGCTGTTGTAGTAGTAATGAAGATAGAACGAACTGACATGCCTTCATACCATTTCTTATTATTAAAGGGATATTTAAACCTAAAATGAAAATTCTCTCATTATATATTCACCCTTATGCCTCCTATTATATAGTCCATTTCCTCAAGCACTGGCCATTCATAATAAGTTGGTAGTGTAAATGGAGTGTATGCAATTAATTCAAATAACAGAAATATGGATTTACGTTCTATCGTTTCCTTGATGAATGCCAGGTATATTTTTATGACAGCCACATACACTCCATTTATATGAATGGAAAATGTGATTGTCATCAGAATTTGGATGTATGCTCCTTTAAATGATAGAGAATATCAGTATTATTAATCATTTTCTTCTACTGACTTACAAATCATGGCTAGTATTAAAGTGATTGTATCGGAATGCACTTAACTTCTACCGGTCCATTTTGATATTTAAAAAATAAATTAATATATTGAAACACAAACAAATTAAACCAAATATATTTCTAAATTCAAATTACACTTCAAATGAAAAGAAAATACAATCAAAATAACTAAGTGGACAGAAAAAATCATACCAAATCCAAACATTTTATTCTGTCCAACTTCTTCCACTGGCCATTTTTGCAGTGACTTAAAAATCACAAAAAAAAAAAAAAAAAAATACCAATATAAATTAGATCATAAATACAATTTTAAATATAAACATAATGATAATAATTGAAAAATAAGCCAGGACCTTTATATAGAACATAATTAAATGTTCCACTATATTTTAAGAGTTTGGACATTAACTTTATTACCAGCTGCTGGTAGAAACTCAACTCAAATGCAGGAACTGAATTTGCACTTGGCGTTAAGTAAGACGTGGTGTTGAAAAGCTTTAGTTCAACGAACATGTTTTTAGTAAATTGCGCTTTGCGCCACTTCATTTACATAGAATGCACCCACAGTTTGAGTGCATACACCCACAGTGGCGCAAACACTCTCTCCAACGTCCATTGGCACTTTGCATTGGCACGAAAATTGCACTTAGACTTAGCGCACTCATGAAAATTGGATAAGACGTT